>CM077798.1:11533914-12133914 GCA_039737535.1 Lagodon rhomboides | reverse complement strand
TCCAGATCTTAATGTAAAATCCTTGGTTGTTCATGGATACTGCAATATGACAAACTAGGTATTTTTGCGTTATTAGACAGGAGAGACTGGAGTCATGGAAGCAAGCTCAAAGAAGCAACTATACTTGAGGGACAAGCTGACCCGCAACTACCAATATTTGTAACTGATATTATATAATAAGTGGACTTGGCAGTGCTGCATATGATTGCACAAAGCAGCTATAAGTGAAAGACTGTGGACTGTAATGTAATTCAAATAATGAGATTTTTCACCCAGAGTCTCTGTATTCCCTGAGAGCAGAGTAAGACAACTCACTGAAATCAGAGATGTTCACCACCAGCTGCGTTATCTGTTGGAAATGTCCCGACTCTGAGCTGTGTTGAACTTGTGCGTTTGCAATTCAATATGGTTAGAGATCTGGGGGAAGAGCTCGTTGTGGTTGTTGAGTAACATTTCCCAACTGTTGTGGCCCTCAGCTGAACCTTCAACCTCAAAACTCCATCTCTGTAAAGAAACAGGTTTGACTGTATTTGTTGTCCGTGTGAGCTGGTTTCAGAGGCGGCAGGATGAGCAGCACCGTGGAGGAATTAGGAGGTTTTCTCTCACAAGCTGCCAGCTGGTTGAGACTGTGACAGTGATGAGGTTTTGAAGGCAAGGTCAGAGCTTCAAAGGAAACAAAAACTTTATCACATCTGCCTTTTACCCCCAAATAGTAATTAAAGAAGCAAAATCCTGCCACGATCTCTGTTCTTTTCTCTTAAAGTGCCTCAGTTGTTTAGGAGTCACTTTACTGGCTGCAGACACAAGGTCATTGGAAACGTAGTGAAACTGAACTGCTCTGACTTTTTCATTCTGTCAGCAGCGTACAACCTGTAGATTGTACAATATCCTCACACGTGTGATAAAATTCTCTTGTTTGTTTTCCCTTTATCGCGTATTTATAATTGAAGTTTTGGTGACGCAGTCTATTACTTTAGGTCATCAATCATCCCCCATGATTTAACCAGAGACAGATGAGCTGGCAAGCAGTGTAATTAAACTTCAAACAAAAAATAACTCAAACTCTTTAATTTCCTGGCAGTTCATCAGTTTGGATGTCAGGTAAGAACTGATAAACCCGGAGAAGACAGATGTGAAGCCGTCCTCCCAGTGCCAATACACACTCGGTATCATCAGCCAGAAATTAATCGTTTGTCAAACTGAATGTCACTTCGAAGCCCAACTATTCAATTAACCAAACAGTTGTGACAGCTGAGATGAATGCTGAAACTGTTCACTGAGTCAATAAACATCCATACTAACTGCAAGACCAGTAGAAGGCTAAATTACAGTAGTTTCAGAGCTGAGTGTGAGCACATTGCCTAGCATCACTATCACACCATACACAAAATGGATAGTTGCTATTTTCATTTAACATCTTGAGATTTTTCTGTCGCTAACGCTGACAAATTAAAACTTCTTGTTTTTGGTCTTTTGGGAGCAGTGCAATAAGCTGTAAACTCAACATTGACACACTTCATATAATTGATTTGCCAAAAGGTTGCTCTGGAAGACACAGAGTCATGTCATACCCTACCCATGGATAAAGGAATATTTTTCTCTCTCAGTGGTACTGGCACACATACGCGAATGCAGGCAAATTACCATCGCCTATCAACGGTATTGTCTTAATCGTGTTCCCTTCCTCGGTCAACTTTGGTATAAAGATTTTTTTTGTGCTAATAGCTTGTGTGTGACTTGCCTTTGAAACTTTTTAAAGAAAGTCTGTGTTCAGTGTAATTTTGTGCTAAGTGCTGTGTAAAATTAAGCTATTATCTGAAGTTCCCTTGACTGGACAAAGTGATGCTGCCAGTATGTACACCCTGTTCCTCGCTGACCCATCATGTGTCCACCCCTCTTCAATAAAGGCTGCTATCAAAAATACATTTCAATCATTTGTTTGCAAAGCATCAATGGTAGTCCATAGTCTTTTATTTAAGACACAAAAATGCTATTTATGTTTAAAGAACTTCAACAAATTCTTGTAAGAATCAGTCAACTGGTAGCAAAAATATAAAAGCTAGAAGTTCATCGACAGTGAAGGTTCTGTTCATCATGCTTGGAGAGCTCCACTTGTTTTTTCACAGCTGTTAAGAGTAATTCTTCCAGTCACATCTTTATTAGAAATAATAAAAATGAAAATTAACTTTGGCACTGATCACAGTATCCTAAATATTTAATGGTCACTTGTACTTGTTGCAGCTTTGTGACTTTAATCACTGCCAGTTTTCAGCACTCTTCATTTTACGCTTTAAGCGCAAGACTCTTCTCCCACGGATTATAAACCTTTGTTGGCATCCAAAACCACAGCCTCTCTCTAGACCATTTGGTGAGATTAATGGACCCTTTCCTTCAGATAAATAATGATTTCCATGAGTGAACTTTATGCCAGAAAGATGGAGGAGACAAAGTGTACCAGCTCTGACTGAAGACAGAGACCTGCCATCCAGAAATGATTAACTCTGAGTTTGCTGTCCTAACAGTAAACTCACATGTCCTTAAACTGTACAGTGTGTGTGTCTATGTCTGTTTATTGATCCACCAGCTGTCTCTGTCTACAGTGATTTCCCATTTTCTTTAGCCACTTGGTTGGAGATTCCAACTTGCAGTGCAGACATTGACATTTAGTCATTCTTAATATTAAAAGAAAAAAACTATTCTAGTGTTCTCATTTAACCAGACACCACACATTCTTTATTCAAGTAGAAGAACAGATACTTGTGTAAAAAAAGAATCTCTGGTAGAAGTCGTTACTTCCCATCTCCGATTTTTAAATAATAGTCAAAGGCCAAATAAATATTTGAGTGGGGCAACAGCCTGACACACTCACATACAAGCCCAGACATCATTTTTGTCCTTGACAAATAATAATCAAATAAAGTAACCAATATGAACAACAGGACTTCTCTAATTACAAACAGAACGATGTTCCAACTAAGAAAAGGCAAAACAAAAGTGATAACCACCCAGCAATGCCAAAAAAGGAAAGGGTAAAAGGGGGCAGGATTGAAAATGATATAATGAGCAGCTTTCATACAAGAAAACTCTCCAACTCAGTGTTTTCCTACTAAACCTGATAATTGGCAGATGCAGCCTAAAGAACAAACTCTCAGTCATTACTAAACCAGTGCTTTTCTCTTCATCCTCCAGGTGGAAAAGTTTGCCACACATCTGACTCCACATGCTACAACTTGACGATGTGAGACTCATGGCTGGACTGAGACTTCGCACAGAACACCTTCCCTCCTTCGGGGTAGACGGACTGCAGTCCTGTGTGTTCACCGTTCTCTGTGAAATCACAGCATCGACTGTCAGGTTGATCATGTGATTCATCTCAACGCTGGCATTTCACTGTGAGCAGACTTAAATCAAAGTTATTCATCACTCCTGGAAGTTACAATGTGTCCTGGCGTGTGTAGATAGATCCACTGTTCTTTTATTGTATTGTGAACTTAACACCAAGAAAAAATGACTCTATCTAAGGCTCATTCTTTGTTGATCATGTGGTAAATCTAGTGGTACCGAGAGTGTCTGTAGTTGCGATGGCAGTTGCCTGCTCTCCAGAGAAGGATCAGCCCCTCCTCCAGCTCCAGAAGGTGGACTCCAGTCGAGTTATCCTCTCCCCGGTCCTCAGCTCCCCTATGGAAACAAACCAGCCCGTCTGCATCCCCTCGCCGTACACCGACCGTGGCCACGACTTCCCCGCCATACCTTTCTACAGTCCAACTAATTTCAGTTATGCCACTCCGCCGGGCATTTCAGACCGCCCCCCCGTCCATCAGGCACTAAGCCCCTCCTTATTTTGGCCCAGCCATGGCCATGTGGGGACCACCTTACCCCTGCACCACCTCCAGGCTCGACATCAGCACGGGCAGCCAGTCCAAAGTCCATGGGTGGAGCTGTCGCCACTGGACAATGTGTTATCAACCAGGTAAGATTATGCATCACTTCCTGATAATGGCAATCACAAATTATCCTGACTTCCTACAATGAGTCTAAATAACCTGTAATCATACTACTGATGTGGGAATAATATCTTAAACTGGAACATGCAGAACACTTTATTAAACTGATTTGATCTGATCTGATCCATGCTGAGGCCAGATTGCTTTTCTGAATATTGACTCACACTTATCTGTTAGTAAGAGTGCTAGGAGGCGTTCTCAGGAGAGCGAGGAGGGCGAGGTGTCATCAGGCGGGAAGGTGGACCTCCACTTCTGTGCTGTGTGCCACGACTACGCCTCAGGCTACCACTACGGCGTCTGGTCGTGTGAGGGGTGTAAAGCCTTCTTCAAGAGGAGCATCCAAAGTGAGAGCCAAAAACATACATATTTGTGTTCATACAATCACAGGTGTGCCAGTTTCTTGACACCCTTCATGTTCAGTTTTTCTTTGTCTTTTTAGGTCATAGTGAGTCTTGCTTTCATGCAAAAATGTAATATAGTGTCTTTTGAGAGTTTTCGCCTGAACACATTATTCTCTTTGTTTTTAGCCATGCTTATATGCTGCAGGTTTAAGGATAGCAGTGTAAGTCAGTCCACCACTTTGGTCCAGACTCAAATATATCTACAATTATCAGATGGTTTCTTTTTTTCCCTTGCTGAAAGTTTTTGAGGTGTATAAATAAAATTGACTTGACTTGATGATCCAATAAAGTATGTCAACATCTACCAGATGGATTGGCACAATTTCTGGACAAACATTCATGGTGCCCAGACAACCTACTGACTTTTCCCCTCGTGCCGGATGAGGTTGACTTTTGTCGTTTTCATTACGATTTATGGCCATCTATTGAATGAACTATCACAAAATGTTATCATTTGACTTTTATGTCCCAAATAGCTGTCAAATTAATGACATTTCAGTCAACTTTAGCTGCACTTTGTTTAGTCCAAAATGGCAAACTAAGATGGTAAATGATGGTGGACATTATACCTGCTAAAAGTCAGTCTGTTAACATTGTCACTGTGAAGAAGTAAGCATGTAGCAAAAAGTGATGCATTTGTCTATAAGTACAGCTTCACAGAGCCTTTAGCATGGCTGTAGGTTTTTTTGTTTTGTTTTTTTATCTTGAACTTGGATGGAAAATGTTGAACCATCCATGCATGTACTCTTCTCACTGACCTCTTGATTCTAACGCTGTCACACCTCATCACAGTAGCTTATAAACCATATTTATGAGCTTCTACAAGACTGAATTACATCACATTTGGAATTGTCATTCTGACATACTTTCCTTACATTCGATTCATGAGCTTTGGGTTTAATGTAGGTAAATCTCACTGTCTGAACTGTAGAATCTGCACTCACTGACTAAACATGCTAGTATAACTGAAGATTTAAGGTTCAATAAAAAGCTTAAAATGGTCCCAAAAGAAAAAAATCACAAGCCTATCATTAGCGTCTTTTAGCAGGTGCTCATTTTGCAGTGAGACGGTGCTAAGCTCTTGTGGAATTAGCAGAAATATGCCTGTTAATCTACAAGTCTGTTGGGAAGCTTTTTAATTATTTGTCATCTTGTAATTTTTTCTCTGCCACTTCTTTCTTTCTTTCTCTCTCTCTTTCTTTCAGGACACAACGACTACATCTGCCCAGCAACCAATCAATGCACTATAGACAAGAACCGCCGTAAGAGCTGCCAGGCGTGTCGCCTTCACAAATGCTACGACGTTGGCATGACCAAGTGTGGTTAGTGTCTTCATATTCCCTTATTTGTGTTAGTCATTGTTGTATTTATCTCTATCCAGATCTTTCTGTAATCTAACCAGCAGCTGTTGTGATATTTGTTAAATTTTACCTGTCATGATGATTCAGGCAATGTCATGGGGTTTCGTTTGTTCAAGAATTTTCCTTCCTTTTCATATAAAATAGATCACACTTCAGGACAACAGCCAGGGAATGCTGTTGTTCATTTCCGCATACAATTTATCTGTTCAGCAGCTGTGTTAAGTGGAGTAGAAAGCAAAAAGCTCTTAAAAACCAGCTGTAGACTGTTTGCCAAGTCCCACACAAAGTAGAAAGCCAGATATTTCCCTGCGGAGTTATTGGAGACCACAGACAGAGTTAAACAAAGAGTAAATATTAGACCTACATTCATCAGGTGGTCAGAAAAGCAAATAAATGCTCTATATCTGCTGGATGTATAAATAAGAAAGTGTTTGCTAGTTAGTTCTTCAAAGAGGATGATATGTCAGTGTTGAAGTAGAATTTAAAACGTGAAAATCAATCTCTAATCATAGCCATGTATCTCAGATGTGGACAGTGAAATATGCCCTGGAAAATTGTAAAAAGACGTATTTTATGTCTTGTTTTCTTTTTCTCAGGAATGCGAAAGGAACGCGGAAACTTCAGGAACCCCCAGATGAGGCGAGTGACCCGTCTGTCCTCACAGGGCAGAACTAACGGACCAAGCGTGTTAAATGGACCAGCAGTGGGTCCGTTAAACACACACCAACCTCCTGCACTGACTTCAAAGCAGCTGATTGAGCGGATAATGGAGGCAGAGCCGCCAGAGATCTACCTCATGAATGACATGAGGAGGCCGCTGACTGAAGCAAACATCATGATGTCGCTCACCAACCTGGCCGATAAGGAGCTGGTTCACATGATCACCTGGGCCAAGAAGATCCCAGGTGTGTATCGGGGCTGTATGAGGATCCTTTAAAAAAAAAATTACATTTTATTTCAGTAACGTTACTTTACATTCCCTTGGCGGCAGTTTGGTTTTTTGTCCCTTCTCAGGCACTTTTTTCGAGCTTGTCTCTGTCTTTTCGAGATTGTGCAACATTTAAAAAGAACTACAATTTGCAAAACATGATTTTCACTATTTTTAGTTTACACGCAGTGGAACTAGCTAAAGTGGGGTTAACTTAATTAAGGGTTTAGCATTAAAGACTGGAAGCAGATTGAATATATTGTGTTGTTAGCTTAATCCATACACGGTGACTTCCTGGAGTATTTGTTAGTGATGGGGCCAAGAAATAGTTTTTGCAAATAGTATTTGAGTTTGACAGATGGGCAATTCCTACTGTGTATTTTTTAGCTCTTATCATGACCTCATGACAGATAGGCCTTATTGTTTTTAAGATTACACAGAACATCTTTAACAACAACATAATGCATTAATGGTACCCTGAGTTACACATCTGAATATTTGTTTGCCTCTCATCTTTTAAAACATCCCTGCAGAGCTGCTCATTCATCTGAGCAACTGAGTTAATGACTGGCCAGACACAGTAATTGTCCCTGCTTTATTTAGCCTGTGAGTCCAGTCCTACAAAACTTAGCAGGGGTGTTTTTGGAACTAGAGGTGGACAATGAGCTGTGACAGACCTTAATTACAGTGTGTTTTTGTTTATTAGACTCTGGTGTTGATTGATTCAGACTGCTTCCTTGCACAATATGAAAATTGTGAACAAATGGCACTGAACTGAGCATTGTGCAGTGTAGATGATATGACACAGAAACCTTTTACCTCAACCTAAAGTGACATGTTTGAGTATTATTGACAGGCAGAGTCACTCATTGCCTGGCTGAAATCAGATAACGGCACAGGCTGTTCTTGACATTGAATATGTGACCAAAAAATGAACCACGTTGTAACCTGATCGGGGCCCTGATGCATGAAATTCTGGATAAATGTTTGGATTTGGTTTGCAATTAACATCACAATGTCCCAGAACCCAACGGGACATCTTGTTTTTATTATCAGACCGACAGTCCAGAACAAACAGATTTTAAAATTGCACTGTTATAAATCAGAGAAAGGCCTTACATCGTCACATTTGATTAGCTGGAACAAGTACATTTTCTGCATTTTGGGATGAAATATGACTAAAATGTTTTAGCAGGTTTTAGAATTATTGTCAATTTACCAATCAACGTCATACTGCCAGAAGGAAGGTTAAGGTACATGTCAACTATTGATCACAAACTGGATTTGGGATTTTGTCTTAGAAACTATTTCTACTATGTTTTTTTTCTCAGGGTTTTTAGAGCTCGGTCTCTTGGACCAGGTGCACCTGTTGGAGTGCTGCTGGCTGGAGGTGCTGATGATCGGACTGATGTGGAGGTCGGTGGACCATCCAGGAAAACTTATCTTCTCCCCTGACCTCAGTCTGAGCAGGTACCACTGCCGAAAACTCACCCCACTTCACTTGATCAAGCTTGATTAAAAGACAGTTTGCTATTATTAATGTGGATGTTAGATTGAACGTCACCTGTTTTTATATACATTTTCAATTTATTTACACTGTGTAATTATCTTTTTATGGCTATGCATTACAGCAATAGCTGTAGCTGGAGGCGTTATGTTTTCAGGTTGTCCGTCCATCTGTCCTATTCTTGTGAATGCAATATTTGATGAGGGCATTTCTTCAGACCTGTCACAAATGTCCCCTTGAACTCAAGGATGAACTGGTGAGAATGTGGTGGTCAAAGGTCACTGTGAGCTCAAATCCGTTCCATTCTCATGAATGTCATATCTACGGAACACCAGGAGGGAATTGCTTCAAATTTGGGACAACATTTTTGGCTGTGACTGAGCTTCAGGTGATTGTTGTTGCACAGTTCTCTATCAGTCCTCTGTCTTCCTCTCTAAAAATAGTCTAGAAGTGAAGACAGTGTGTTTCTTACTGGAAATTATTTGCTTGAAATGTATATGTCAATCTAGCGATAACTTTGATTTCACCAAGGAATACATTTACGCCTTATATTAAATTCCTTAAAGTCTCACTAAATGAGCTATATTATCAAATCAGTGTAATTTATTTAGCCCAGAATCACAATCACATCAATGGACAAATAAAAGACCATTATCCATCCCACATTCAGTGAAGGGCCCACCACAACCTCATTCTGATCATGCTGCTGATAAATTACAAAATTGTAGAGTCATTGTTCAGAAGCATTTTGCCCTGGCAGAATATTTGATATCTTAAAATACCTTTTGGATATTACACAATTATTAATGTGTTTACTTTATTGTAGTCATTTTTGATTTTGTTTGTTTATACAGTTGTGGATGTATCCAACATGCAGTCTGTTTTAATTAATGAGAAACTGATTTGTGTGCGTGCAAACTGGTATTTCCTCCACAGACTCACTGAAACTGTA
Organism: Lagodon rhomboides; assembly: GCA_039737535.1. Classification (NCBI taxonomy): domain Eukaryota; kingdom Metazoa; phylum Chordata; class Actinopteri; order Spariformes; family Sparidae; genus Lagodon; species Lagodon rhomboides. The sequence continues at coordinate 12,124,761 of CM077798.1, read as the reverse complement.
AACAATCTGCACTCACATGTGGTAACAAGAGAACATCTACTGTTGCTCATGTGCTTCAAAAGCAGGAACAAAGTGTCCTGTTCATTTAATGAGCACAGGTTTAACGTTGTGTGAAACTAAATTTCCTTTGTAATAATGCAGAGCATGGTGCAGTGCTTGAGTCATAGGACGTTGATTCTTCCTGTGGTGGAAGATGTTTTCAGATAACACCAGCCAACAGCCTCACTTGATACTTAATTGGAAGGAAGTGACTCATTAACTCATCTGTGAACATTTGAACACTCACTCAACTCTCACTAAATCCAGCACTCACCGGAGACTCCAGTTCACTCTTGTGTCCCCCCTCTCCTTTCTGTAATGTTGTTCTTGTTGTAAAGTACATTTCCCCTCCAGCACATAAACACCTGACAATGGAGGTCAGCTCTGCAGATGGCTGCTGCAGTCAGGTTGATAAACAGGAGTGAAGATAAATCCTCTTTTTAATCCTGAAAGTGAAAATCTCTGAGCTCTCCTCCTGTCAGTAACCTCCTGTCTCTGGATCAGAGCAGAATTGGCTGTGACTCTGTGTGTTTATTCCTCCAGTCTGGCTCCGAGCAGCTGCACAGCTATGACCCTGCAGTCTGCCAGGCTCTCCCCACACAACACTCGACAAACGTCTTTTGTTTTGATAATGGCAGAAATTGCATGTCGGTAATTATTTCTGAAAAGTAATTTGCTCTGCTGATGGTGGCCCAAAAAGGACAAATGAAATGTAGCACAGTAGAAACATAAAATGGTACAGTACCTGAGTAAATGGAGATAAAACCACTGGAAACTTTTGTTCTATGTGCAGTTAAACCTGCAGTATCAGGAAAAGTCCATCCAGTGTTTATGGTACTCGTGTCCTATACAAGTACTGTTCCTTTGCCATCCTTATCATCTTTGTCGGATTTAAGTCCATGAAACATTTTTGCAAAAAGTCACATGATTTCTCCCTAATTTTGAAACAGTGTGTGCTGTGTTTGTGTCTCTGTACGGCAGAGAAGAGGGGAGCTGTGTCCAGGGCTTCTTGGAGATCTTTGATATGCTGATAGCCGCCACATCCAGGGTGAGAGAGCTCAAGCTCCAGAGGGAGGAGTACGTCTGCCTCAAGGCCATGATCCTCCTTAACTCCAGTGAGTGAACATGTTTGTGAGTGTGTGTGTGTGGGTTGTATGTGTGTGTGTGTGTGTGTGTGTGTGTGTGTGTGTGAGGTAAAGAGATGTCTGTGTGTTTGTGTGCGTGTGATGCTGCAGTACATGAAACCAGAGGTGTGTAATCCCATCTGTGTGCGATGCACTGGGTTGGCAAGGGGACGGAGTATCCGAGTTAGCAGTGAATACCATGATGGGAACACCGTGTATCGTTAGTCTCAGCTCTGATTGGCTGTGCTGAATGCTCGCAGTAACAGGCAGTACCTGTTTAAAGATGAACAGGGTTAGAGCAGCTACGCCGCAGAGTAATTAATGTCTGACTGAAGTTTTCTTCCATCTTTCTTAATTTTCTTTTCAAACATTTTTATATGACGCTGAGCTGTTTGTGTCAGTGAAGACATTCTTTTTTTTCTGGTGATCCATTTTCTAAGTCGGCTCTAAATTGTTTTCTCTCCCGTGTTAATGACTTGAGAACTGGTCGGGGAAAAAAAGTTTTGCCAGGATATGTTTTTAAGTTCCTTAAATTTGTTTTTCCATGTGTGAGAAAACAATTCAATTGTTTTTTGTCTCTTGTTCAACACATGAACATAATTTTATTCTTCATGGCATGGTCCAACTTGGCCCTGCCAAAAGTGTAAATGGAAACAGTTTAGAAGTGTGTGGCAGTGTCTGAGACTCTGCTCTCTGCCTGTATTTGCTTATTTTGCTTGCTGTATTCTGGAACGTTTAATGATTCTGGAGAAAAATAGTTTATTGTTGAGTCTCAGTCTTATTATCTAATACCGCCTCTTTGGGTTCGTGGCTCCATGTTCATTTGTTTTTGTGATTCTTTTGACTGCTGGCCTCATTACTTAGTTGTCTGGAGCTGCTCGCCAGAACTATCACAAGTAGTTGCATCATGTAACTGCTCTTTTCACTGTTTCAAATCAATTATGACCCTCAGAATATTATGTACTGCTTCTCTGTTTTCCACATTTTACCATTCAAGATTGATATTTCAAGAAACGGCTACAGTTCTCTGTGGTCATGTCATGTTTAATTTTTGTTTATTTTCCACTTTTGGTCACTGAAAGTGTATGCTGGAGGTTATGTTAATAACCTAAGATCTCTGAACCTTCCTACAAATGGAGAGCTCTTACACTAGGTTTGTTTGGAAGATTTTAGCTTTTATTTTGGTAAATGTATGTGTTGAAAAACTTTGTTTGAAGGTAGTTTGTTAATACTCAGAGCTACACACATTAACTGTTGCACATTATCTGTGCCATGGAAATGAAGTGATCCTCCTCTAACTATCACAAAAGTAGTCAGAGATGAAAATGCGCAGTAGCTCCAGTCACACTAGAATTGTAATTTTCATCAAAAGCATAATTGATCTGTTCGTTAATTCCAAACTGTTTCTGTGTGTCACCAGACATGTGCCTCAGCTCCTCAGAAGAGGGCAGCGAGGAGCTGCAGAGTCGCTCCAAGCTGCTGCGTCTTCTGGATGCTGTCACGGATGCTCTGGTGTGGGCCATCGCCAAAACCGGCCTCACTTTCCGCCAACAGTACACCCGCCTCGCCCACCTGCTCATGCTGCTCTCGCACATCCGCCACGTCAGGTAAAGGACTCCATATCAAATGTTGGGATACAATGTCTATAATTTATGTTATTTTATATTATTCATGTTCCTTTAAAAATGACCTGCCATGATGACTTGTCTTCTTTCTTTTTAAATGTTCAGTAACAAAGGCATGGACCACCTCCACGGCATGAAAATGAAGAACATGGTGCCTTTGTATGACCTGCTGCTGGAGATGTTGGACGCTCATATCATGCACAGCTCTCGTCTGCCTCGCCGCTCCCCCCAGCAGGAGGCCGGGGACCAGAGCGACGCTCCTGCTTGGCCGCACAGCCCCGGTACCTCCGGCCCCTCGAACACCTGGACTCCCAGCAGCACCGGAGGCAGAGGTGAACCGCAGTAGTCGGATCAGAATTCAGATGCAATGACTTTTCACGCTTTACACGAGACTTGTTCACTGCGGAGCGCTGCTTTTTGCGAACTCTCACTTTGACACACTGTGCACTAACTCTAGTGAAGATAACAGATCTTCAAATTTCACTCTGCAGTCGGACTAAACTAGCAGTATTCATCGCCTTACCACCGCATATTAAAAAGCCAGAGCGGAACAGGATCATGACGAGGTTGCTGTCATTATTTGGCCAGTGGCACCAGCACCTGCTTAAGTTCATGTAATATTTCATATCAGATAATGAACCACTTCATGTGCTAAGACGAGACAGTTTGTCACCGCATTCATTCATTATTACAGACCCTGAGATGCTGTTACAGAGAGATTATAGCTGTATTAATATAGGCAGTATGTTAAAACAGTGAGGTAATGTCTATTCTGACCATTTAATCAGATTTCATGCAGTCAAAAATCCCCCATAGTCCATGTCTGACACTATTCTGGATGTCCAACAGAGAATCCTGTAAATAATGACTGAAGAGAACCAGGCTATCAAGAAAGGACATATATAACCCCTGTTATAGCTTTGCTATACTTGGAATCTGGCGATATGAGGATATAAACAATAGAGAAAAATACAATTTCAGTCATTATCTACTTTTTCTAAGTTTCATAGTCCACAAAACATGTCTGGATCTTTACAGCAACATCTGAACTAGATGGGGACTCGTTTTAAAATGTTAAAAACAAAACAAAAACATAAATCGGCTCTGTACAGCATCAGAAGAGCTGTACGGAGCCATTTTATGTTATTGTTGTTTTACGTTTTTTTAACGTATCAGTTGTTTAGGAGAATGCTGCAACGCTGTTTTGCCGTGAAGCCCCAGAAATGTTTTGTGGACTTTGAAACGTCACACGTCTTTCCGTTGGCATGGATATTTTGGCTTTACAAGATTTTTAACGCTAACAGGATGAATCACCTCAGGTATCTCATTTTGCCGATAAAAGGGTTCAGGTTTGAAATTCCAGATAATGCCTAATTTTAAGTATTTTATAGTTTTTAGTATTTTGGTAAATAGTCTTATTTGCTTTCTACTCTCTTTGTCAAGAGTTGGATGAGAAGATTGATACAACTCTCAGAGTATGTAGCTGGCTAGCTTAGTTTAGCAAAAAGAGTGAAAGCAACTAAAAGTCTCAGCTGCAGTGTTTATTTACCGTAAAGACAAGAGTGGTTCCAATCTTATCAACTAACCCTCGGCAAGCAAAGTAAGCACTTTATAACTAAAAATGTTTCAACATTCTCTTAATACAAACCGTGATATAAGACTGTATCCGTGGCTCATTATCAGTAGAGATAAGCGCCTTGAGATGAAAGAGTTACGTTTGAACAACAGCTGGGAGCTGAGGTTGCTGAATACAAACAACACTGTTGTTTATCTTGGTTAAATTGAAACAAAGGTCATTCTTTTTTACTGTTCAGTACAGTAGAGGAGACCTATTTATTTTTGAAAACGGACAGAAACTTTTCAGTAAGGCCGCTGAAAGACTGCAAAAGTAAACTGGTAGCTAGCAGAACAAAAGCTAGACTGAAGTGTTTTTTGTCCAGGAAGTGTTTTTTATTATTATTATTGTAGTGTACCACTGTCAAAACGGGATTTGGTCAATTTTTTCATGGGTTTTTCCATTCAGAAAGTAGCACCGAGTCTGAATTGTACTGAGACAGCTAACTGTAATTTTAATCGCCTCACCGCAGACCTCCTGTTGACCACTAGAGGGGGCTCCACAGCACACATTCACAGAACCAGATTACTCATCACTGTTCATTTTTAGCTTAACACATCTCTCTCGTTTCCTGTGAAGAATCGTAACCACTAAAGCTCTTAAGACAAAATTGCACTCATACAGTATCTGTCATGTTTTGCTTAAAAAAAAAACGGAAATTATTTTTGTATCTTAAAAGTCGTTGAGTAGCCAATGTCTGTGTGCACGGTTGAGCTTCGACAATCAGGATCACCGCAAAAAGTGCACATGATATGAAAATATGCAGACTCTGAAAACGTACCCCATGGACCTTTCATCGCCATCACTGCAAACTGTACTGTCGCTGTGTAAATGTACTGAGATTGTACTTAATGTTCCCCAAAAAATATCCATCATAATGCTCCTGGTTAATTTCTGATGATCGCTTTTAACCATGATGTGTAAACAGGTGAACTGCTGGTTGTTATCATTCATCGTCCACCTTTCAAATCATCAAAGACAGAAGGCAACTCTGGACAATCCAGTTTGCACATGATCATTTACTTTTGCCATGTTTTTTATACATTTACCCCTTTCTCTCTGGTTTTCACCCTGAAATAAAGCAAAAATATTGTACAGACGATACAGCGACATTCTTCACTCTTTTTTTTTTTAGCAGAAGCGAAACGTGATCGAGTTATAAACAATAGTGAGATTTCAGAAATTTCAGTGAGGAGCGAGTTGTGTTTCCACCTAACTGAGGAAATTTAAAGCAATCTTTTGAAATGTCGTAAAAATAAGGGGGAAAAATGCTAATTGGCCAACTGCGTTGCAACGAATGAACTAGGCGACACAAATTGTAGTTTCTTCTGAAGTTGTCGGTATATGCGTCATGCATGGCTGTAATAAAAGGCGTAGAAGTAGTAGAGATTGCATACCGGACACTTAACCAGTTGTTTGTCAAGTGCCAAGATGCAAGACGGCGGAAAAAGCTTCTTCTCGTGAGTTTGGTGTTCGCGATGTCAGAACTTAATCGTAAAAGGTGTTCGATCTTAAAGTTGACGTTTTTCTGCCCCGTCTTCATCAGAACAACCACAGAAGCCGACTATGAAAGCAGCTTTTTAAAACCCATATTGACATTTGTTGTGTGTTGAACCTTTTACTGGTGCAATTTTGGAGTACAGTCCTTTATTCCTTCACTGTAGGACATCTACATGGGCAATGCTGTTTTTCCTCTCACGCCACCAGAACTCCAAATACAAGCCTCATTTATCTTGCCTAGACATTTTTTGCTCATTAGTTTAAAACTGTCTTTGATGCATACTGGATGTCATAGCTCAGCTTAGCATAAAGACTGACGCTCTCTCTAAGGAGAATTGCAGAAACGTCAGATACCAATGTGAGGTTTCCGGCTGACATCAGGAGCTGGTTGCAGCGACTTCCTGAAGTCCTTTCACAGTGAGAGCAGTGCCGAGACGCTGCAGCAAAGATTGTTTCTACATTTCTGTTTGTGCTGAGATTAAACAAACGAGATACAAATTAATTGACGAGTTTAAAAGCTGCTAGTAGCATTTTATTTAAACACTGCAGAAAGAGAAACACTAGCCGTTTCCCCCTGCTTGCCTCCAGACTGGAGCTCTTTTTGTCATATACAGACATGAGTGGTATTAATCTCTCTCGATCTTCTCTGTTGACTCAAGGCTTTCTTTGTTTATCTCACAATCAATACACCAAAACAGAGTTAAGAAAATCAGTGTTTACTACCAGAAATTTAGGAGCATAAATCCACCACTGGATGTTATAAATAAGCATTATATTATTACATTCTGTACAGACGCGTCATTCTGCTAAAGCTACAGTGTTTCAACAGTGCAGTGGGAAGGAAAGAAATGTCCGCTCACAATCTACTCAAGACAAATCATCTAAAAAAAACAAACAGATATACTATTATGTGTATAAAACTGCCATCATTTTTGTTTTATAAAGATTACATTCAAATTCAACCAGTGTGCTTTGTCATAAAAAATAAACTTTTTTTTTTTTTAGAGTTCAGTCCAACATAAAAATAGATGAAGCGTTCGGTTCGTTTTCAGGGCCGAGTCTCACAGAATGAAATGTCAACAGTTATAAGAAATGACATAAAATAAGGGCCGTGGCAGGAGTGAAATCTGGATATAAACATGTAAATCCCAACGATGACGTTTACATTTAAACAACAAAAAAAAACTTCTGATAAAAGCTAAGCAGTGAAAGTCCACTGACAGTGACTGTTACAGTGTGTTTGGATGGTGAGGTTTAGACCATCAAACTCAGCTTTTAGCAACAAGTTCAAGCAAGACGGAACTTATTTGATCTCTCTAAAATTTGTTCGCTGGCTTCTACAGCAGCTGAAGGACACCGAAACGATCTCACCTGTTACTGAAGCATCTTTGCTGCCACTACAAGACTCCACATGCTGTACGACTCCTTCAGAGGAGATCACGAAGTGGCTGCGCTGATGGATTTCTTGGACGGCGTCGAGCTCTTTGCCTTATCAAACTCAAGGCATCCGGAATTTATTCTTCGTGTGTGGCGCTTCTCCTGATTTTAAATGGGCGGTTTTGTTCGTGGAATAAATATAATCTGTTCAAAGATCAAATCTTTTAAAATAGACACTTATAAATAGACAACATTTCAGCACTTTGGACTTTCTTTTAGAAGACAATCGCTTCTTTCGGTAAAATACATTTTTAGTTTCAGACAGGTTTTTCACGTGTTTCAGTGATTTAAAAAGGTGGCTTGTGTTTGTCAGAGCGTTTCCCCCCGAAAACGCCCTTGCGTCTTTTTTTCCGAGTACGCCTCGATCAGGTGGGCGGTGGGCCGTTGGTGTAGCGTAACATGGGGTAGAAGGAGCGGGCGAAGTTGTTGGTTCCGGTGCAGCCGGGCTCGCTGTCCGACAGGGGGATGAGACAGGGCAGGAGCAGGAGGAACAGAAAGAGGAGGTGGAGGGGGAAGGCGGCGCGAAGGACCCGGTAGAAGAAGGAGCGAGGCGGCGACGAGTCCCTCTTCTCCCTGCAGGCCACAAAAGACACATGGACGTTAAATTACGTGATGAAGGCGTCAGTCGTTAAGGTAAGTGCTCTCTTCTATAAAAAAATCACAATTTAAAACAACGAATTGTACTGTGTTAATACAATGCTGATGTCTGTCTGTGTACCTTTGAGTGGAGGAGCCTTTCTTTGAATTTGTGGCTTCCTGAGAGGCTTCTGCAGCAGCGCCTTGGTCTTGGACGCCTGATGCAGATTCACCACCCTGAATTAAAGACGAGAGAGAAAAACAACTCAGAACCTTACGGAAGCCCGGAGGTTTGTAAACTGAAATCTGAATTGTTTTCCCTCCTGTGTTTATGGCTAGCGTATTGGATGAAAAAAATGGCAGGACAATCTCTCTAAGTTCCTTATTTAACTGAAGGAGCCTCTTGGACGAGAAGTGAAACGTCTTCAAGAAACTGAAAAAACTAATTCCCTCTGCAGTCTCACCAGGCGCTGTTGCAGGCCGCTGAGGTCCCGCTCCACCTCTCGCAGCAGCAGCTTCAGTTTGCTTCCCGTCACGTGGAGCTTCTCCCGGGCCTCCTCGCTCTCCTCCGCCTCCTCCTCGGGCTGGAGCTGAGACCACAGAGCCTGGAGGGAGGCCTGCTGCGTCTGCCTGCCCTGCAGCTCCTCCCGCAGACTCTGCAAGACAGAAGACATTTAGAGTCGGTGCTTCCCAGCGAGAGAGTGAACGCTCGACAACGCCGGATTCATTCCGCTTACTGTGAGCGTGTTGCGGTGTTGTTGGAGGGCTCTGACGGGTGTGTCTGGGTGATGGATGTCCACGGCGAAGCGTCTGCTCTCTGCGTGGGCCAGCCACAGCAGCAGGGAGTGGAGGGTTTCATGGAACTCCTGGATGGAGGCTGGAGATTAGTTCTTACGGTACTGATGCCAAACAGAATTGGCAGAATTCTGACTCTGCTATACGACCACTTTACACCAAAATTAGCGTGTTTAAGCGCAACTAAATAGACGTTTGACTTTTTCACATTGCCGAGTGTGCCCTTTTTTCCCCCCGTGTGTGATGTTCGCCATCAGGACATCAGAACAGTCTCAATCAGACACGTCGTTACATCTCGCTTCTGATCTCTGCTGAGGGTTGCACATGGCCAGTACCAATCGGGCAGCTGACAAGCACGGAAGCCACAAGCAAAAAACAATCCAACCTCACAAGAACAACACACAGAACGACAGCGATGGCATGGTAAGAGTAAAAGAGCTTCCACATGATTAGATTTTAATAGCCTCTCATGAATACTTGGCACTTCCTCTCACCTGGCAGCGCATCAGCGTCTTCCTCAGACTGGCGTCCCACTGCTGGAGGCCTGTACACGCTCGGCTCCAGTCTCGGTTCATAGCCGCCAGCCTGTCCTGTTTTTCTGGAGCCTCCTGAGCTCGCAGGTTCACAGACAGCATGATGGACTTGTAGCGCGTAAACATCTTCTGCATCTCCTGCAAGAGAAGATCCATGAATACAAACACAAACACTGAATGCTTTCCATCAGATCTGTCGTATTTTTCCTTAAACGTCACCTTCAGTTCTTTGGCTTTGGCTGCCATGTCCTCAATGCTAGCCGATGGGTCGGACTGCTGGAGGCTCTCGAGCGCCGGCAACACGTTTTCTAACCAGGAAGTGATGTCGTCGAGGTCCGACGTGAGCTCCTGAGGGCTGGCTTGCAGGTCGCTCCTGGACTGAGCCTGGAGCAGCTCCCAGCGTTCAATCACAGCTGAAAGAGCCACATTTGATGGTGGATTTAGTTTGTATTTTATGTCAAACGGCAAGCGGCCGCCCGGAGAAAAGGTGCGTCTTTTTTTTACGATCTGCACATTTCTGTCATCTTCAAATTGGAGGTCATGCCATGAGGGTTTCTCACCAGACTGTTTGTCCGAGGCACTGAGTCCCGTCAGGCCGAGCTCCTCCGGCTGCTCCTCATCATCCAGGATCAGCGAGACTCTTTTAATGTCCTCGATGCTGCCGCTGCACTGGGACATGAGACGCAGCTGGAGACACAACGGACACACTGTTAGAAGCTGCACACAGGTTTGCATGAAACATCAGCTCAGATTTTGTTTCCGTTTAGACATCACTGGTATTAACATTTTTGTCTTTTTTTTAAACGTACATAGCGTTCCTGCTTCAGAGGGGTGCTGGTGAGGGTGGGTGGAGCCTCGGGGTGGCCCTCTGAGTCCAGCTGGAGAGATTGTGTTTCTGCGTCTGCCTGTGATCGCCATCTCGGAGACTCGTGCACGGCCAAAGACCTGCTGGAAGCTGAAACACAAAACCAAAGGTAAATTAATAATAATTTAGGTTTACTGTATCAATAATCAGGCTCTCCTCTTAGAAACCTCTGGTTCTGAAGCTTCACTGGTGGGACTTTTACAGTTTTGCCAAGAAATACACCACATTTTTAGCAATTTCTGCTTTGATATATCAGTCTAATGAAATTATGACTCACCAGCTGACGCCGGGATATGACATGTGGTACAAATTTAGGATTATAAACACAATTACATTCTCTCACGGAACACAAGACGATAACAAGCTGTAAACTTTTATGACGCTGAAAACCAGCCAAAACTTGGCAAAAATGAAGCAGAGTAACGACGCTTCCCAAGCACAAATAGCCTAGCCCCAGAAAATTGTAGAACCTGCGATCTGTGTGACAATTAAACACCATTATTGGCTTAGTTGAGCAGCAGGAAAGAAAGATTACTGCACCAACACCCAAAGAGAGACAGCTGCAGCTGTGAACTAAAAAAAAAAAACAGTTCACAATACTAAACAATGAGAGCAGCAACTTTTAATGACGCTATATTACGATTCCTCAGTATAAATCACAAAAAGGCAAAGCTTTTGTTGTCCTCTGCAGTAAAACAGTGTCTCAGATTTCCAACAAATTGCAACCAGAGAGCGTAACATTTTGTGGCCGGTGACAAAGAAAGTCTTGTTCCTTTTTAGAGTTAAAATCGAAGGTAGAGAAAGCGATTCCAGGTACAGACTGGTTGTTGAGTCCCATTTAATACCAGCGCCTTCGGTTAGAATTTGGGGTCGAATACCAACCCAAAGCTATTTCACAACCCGGGAGTGAGACTCAACAACCAACTCACTTTCACATGAATTACCTTTCCTACCTTAACATATCGGAACAGATCGGACAGGAGGAAAAAACAGGAGGTTCGGTGGAGAAAGACACGGGTAACAAACACATGCAGAATTCTGTACATGTGGAAAAATAAACCAGAACGATCTACAGTGTCCTCACAGACGCTCGTACAAAAATGTTTTTTTTTATTTAAAATGACATTTAATTTACGATGAATTAGTGAAAATGTTTTATCAAAGGTTAGATCAGTATTTTAAATAAGGATCCATTTACAGTGCAGCTTTTGCACACCTTAAGATCGACAGGTGCGCAGGAGAAGACTGAAGGCAGACAATCAGGAAACAGACTCTCGACAGTGTCCACTTCACTTGCAATTAAGTTTACTGACAACAATGTTTCGGTACTTAGACCTTCAGATAACCCAATGAAGGTTAAAGTACCGAAACGTTGTTGTCAATAAACTTAATTGCAAGTGAAGTGGACAGTGTCGAGAGTCTTTTTCCGAAGGAGAGTGCCATTAAAATGAATATTTTTCCGGAAAATTTAAGGCCCATCTCACAATGCGAAATAAAAAAAGTCGAACCTGCCCTTGGAGATGTTTGTCCTTTAATAACATCCTACCCATTAGCCAGTTGTGTGCTTTTCCGAAATTCAGACCACAGTGTGTGGAAAAAAAACGAAGAAAAGGCAGAAAGTGTTTGCTTTGGCCGTAATAGATTTTCCAAATCACACATTCAGGAAGAGTCGAGAGCAGCAGCAGCGAGTGATGCATGAGCCATTGAGGACCGGTCCCAGCGCAGAGCTGAGAGTGAATTTATTATGGTAAAGATGTTCTTCAGCCTACCCAGTGAGGAGGCTCGTAGGGCCTCCGGGGCTTCCACAAATTCCTCCTGGATCTCAGCCAGCTCCACCTCTGTGAGGAGAGAGGGGTCAGAGCAGAGGTGTGTGGATGGCTATGACTGTGTGTGAAATGTTCTGTCCTTTTCTCTAAGCTTCTACACATTGTTTGCTAAATGTCATTAAATGACGTGTGTATCACTTTCATTTTGAATCCCAGCAGAACTGCAGAAAACCTTTTGAGGGACTTCGCGTTTATGATCTCGTGACTTTTCTGAAGATGACGATGTGAATCTACCTGACAGTGCGCTGAAGTAGGTCCTCTCCTCCTCCTCTTCTTCTTCCTCCTCTTCCTCCTCTTCATCATCCTCGTGTGATGATGACCCTCCCACGTCCACGGTGTGGTCCCACTCCAGCGGCAGGGAGTCCGGCGTCTCGCGGCCTGAGCGCTCCAGCGGAGAGGCCAGCAGGTGGGTGGGTGTGGCCGGAAGGCTTCCTTGGCTCCGGCCCAGCCACGGCCTGCATATCAGCTCCAAGCTCGACTCCAAGGAGAAGGTGGCGCCAGAGAGCTCCGGCTCTTCTCTGATCATCTGGGAAGAAATAACAAGTAATCAGCAAGGTGAAGTCCTGTTCTCTTCTTTCCAAAAGTCCTTGCGTCAGGACTTTTAACAAACTGGTCACATCAATACCATTCTTCAATCTTTGCACTGACTAACAACATTATGCTGATCATTTTTTAGGCTTTACATGTCCAGGCTCCTTCTAGTGACACAGCTTCAGGACCAGCATGAAAACTGATCGACTAGCTTTGTGACTCGGCAAGACAAATTGGAAGAGGGACATGTTTTAATCGAAACCATGCTTTTCTAAACCTAATCAAGAATGTTTGTTGGCTTATTACTAACCAAACGGCAATAATAAAAATAAAATCATAATATATTCCAAACCTAGTCTTGACAATGGCTTACTCAAGATGCCAACTTTGTCATATTTTTGTAATTAGAAATTGGTTTTAAAGCAACTCACTTCGATTGGCGAGCATCTTTACAACCTGTTTTGCGTTTTAAGTTTTTATTGTCCTCGTTGTTTCACTGTTTTGTTGGTTTATCCTCGGCTCTATTCACATTATTTACATTTTTATGTTTTTTTGTTTACTGTTAAGCGCCTTGTAACTCTTTTTCCCCTTCTAGTCAAATAATGCGAGTGGTACTGGTTAAGGGTTAATTTTGGATTACGGTGCAAACTCAAGTTATTATGAAGTTAACATCAGAAGTTTTATTCAGTTTAGGCTTAAAGGTCAGCAGAGTCAGTGGTTTGGCAAAGATGGGATCCAACCGTTAACTTTTATGAATATAATAAAGTCTGTGTAACTTGTCTTGATTTCGATAAATCGAGTTATGAACTGAAGAATGGTTGTAGTGTGTGCGCGTGCTCCGGCTCACTGGAGGCTGGCTGAGGCGCTGGTGGAAGCGGACCAGTCTGCCGAAGACCTCCTGGCAGTACGAGTGCAGCTCCTCCAGCTCGTCCTCGATGAGAGCGGCGTCCTGCGGTGAGCTCTTCTGGATCAGACCCTCTCCAAACACTATCAGTCCGTCAATGCGCTCTGTGTTCAGGGTGATCTCCTTCTGGAAACTCTGCAGGGGGAACAAAAGGCTCAGTCAGGAAAATGTATGAATGTGGACTACCAAAAGGACAGTGTCCGTGGTGAACGAATTGTGACGAGCCACCGTTAAGGCTCCGGCTGCAGTTTTCAACCACATAAGCACGCAGCTACCAAAAGGCTGAAAGATGTGAGCACAAAGTGAACTTTAAGCCGTGATAAAAAAAGACACAGAGGCTTGAAAAGAGGCACTTTGTTCAGAAAATTAAACTGAGGAGAGATTGCTCCCTGTGCTGTCGCCTTCCAACAGTCAGCTGTGTGTGTGTGTGTGTGTCTCCTCACGTTGAGCTGCTGTATCTTGTGATGGACGTCGCTCTCTGAAAAGTGTTCGACGTTGGTGAGCTGCAGGTCCAGCTCGGTCAGCCACACCAGCATGCTCTCCCTGGTGCCCTCAAAGTCCTCCCTCTGGGTGGTGAAATGCTGAGAGAGAGGTGGAGGGGAAAGATGACGAGTAAATATCTCTACATATAAAAAAAAAAAAAAAAAAGCAGCGCCGCGCTCTCTCTGTCCTGTCCCGCACCTTGAGCCTGCGGAGGACGGCGGCCACTCTGCGGTGAAGGGTGTCCCAGCGGCGGTTGCCTTCGTGGACCATGGCTTTGAGCTGGCTGGCTCGGTCGGTGCGGTTCTCCCTGGCAAGGCGGCGGTACTGGTTGTTGACAAGTTCCAGCTGGGTCAGCCGCTCGTGGACCTGCCTCTGGAAACCCTAAATGAGCAAAAAAAAAAAGATAATTATGTCTCCAAATATTGGAGGACAGGCGATGCCTTTATGCCACAACATCCTTCTCATAACATCAAATACAACTGAACAGTGATAGAATAATCAGCAGATTACTTCAAATTGAAAATAATTGTGGCCGTAATGTCAAATAAACTCAGCTGGATTTACACACATATATATTTAATTTCTTGCTGTTAACAGAAAATTGGAATAGGGTAAAGTAGAGTTTATAAACTACTGGAACACCAGAAAGAACATTGTGAAATAAATGACAATGAGCTACAGTAGAGTTAGTGATAATCCAACACTTTTAAGAATGATTTTCCACGTCAAAAATTCAAAATGAATTCAGTGAAATTCAACACAGAACAGTGAGAATGTTCCTCTTTGAGAACCAAACAAGCAAACAGAACGCAGCGACTTCAACGCAGTTCCGTCCGCAGACCTCCAGTTCACACAACCGACCTCGAACTTCTTGAGCTCCTCCTTGGCGACGGTATAGAGGACGTCTGACGAGTTGGGGCTGGCGGCGGTGCGCTCGGCCATCTTGAGCCAATCCTCAAACCGCGAGTAGTCGTCGAGGAACTTGCACCAGAGCCTCCACGTCTCCTCGATCCTACAAGGAAACGCTGGAGTTACAGTCTGCTGTGGAGGCTGATCTGTGGCTTTTCTAATCGATATATGGAGCTCCATTTAAATTATTGATTTGACGAGAAATGTACTAAATGGAACATGATGTGTGTTTTAGTTCCTACCTGAGCCTCCTGTCCAGAGCCATGGCACAGATGGTCCTCCAGCGCTGGTCCAGGCTGTGGCTGGTCTCCTGCAGGGAATCGCTCTCCGCCTCAGTGCCGCCGGCAGCGTCCTCGTCCCGCAGCAAAACGTCGCACAGGCTGAGCACCGACGCTACGCCCTCCGTGTGCTGCTCGATGTCCCTCTGCAGCTCCTGGACGCACACGGAGACAGACATTGCGTCAGTCCGCTCCAGTGAAACCATGTGTTACAACATCAGTCCACTGGACGCACAGACAGAGGACAGCAGCTCCCACCACCACTCCCCAAATTAAACAAAGGACAGAGATGAATTATTAATCATAAAGAGAGACAAACGAGTGAGAGGGAGTGACAGTGAACCGGAAAACTGAATTATGGAATTTAAACCACACAAACAATACAGTGAAAAAATAGAAAAGAAGAGGGGAGAACAAGGAAACGAAGACAAAAAGCAGGAAGACGCTGGTTGTGTGCGCTCTGGGCTACCTGCTGCTCGGCCAGCCTCCTCTGGATCTCCTGGCGGTGACAGACGCTGTAGGTGATGGGTCGGGACAGCTCGGCCTCCATGCGACAGAGCCACGAGCGGAGGTTACTCATGTTCTTATCCAGCTGCTGCACCGTCACCAGAGTCTCCTTCAGCTTCTTCACCCTAAACACACACACACACACACACACACGCACAGTTTAACAACTTGTACGATCCACATTTCAAATTTAGCAATTGTGACCGTGTGCAACATATATATTTTTCTGTTACATGTTACATGGATTAACAACATCTAACCAAGTGGTTCTCAATCCTTTTCGGTTTGGGACCATTTAAAATGAAATAATGTCTCGAGCAACTCACTTTCTACAGCTGCATGTGTGTATGGGTTGTGTTCAGGTAGTCATACTTTTTCATATGTTATCAATTTTCCTTGGCTCACTTTTGTTCGAGAAATTAAAAGGGAGAGAAAAAAAGATCCGATAACAAAGCATTTCTTCCTGTACATCCTCTCTTACAAATAAATACTTTTTTTTTTTTTTTTAAATATATGAATCACAAAGAAAGACAAGAATTGCAGAAAGAATGACCAAAAGTCATAAAAAGTTCGAAAGACAAAAAAATAAAACAGCAAATACAAAATAGAAGGAAAAACAAAAAAGGAAAAAGACAACAAGAGAAAGAAAGAGGGAAGGAAAGACAGTGAAAGATGAAGAAAAATGTGTGAAGACGGAAAAAAAGAGGGAAAAGAAGGAAACGGACAGAAAAAAGGCCGACTGAAGAACAGAGAGGAAGTCAATGAGAACTCGGAGAGAACAGAATAAACAGCTTAGCTATTCACTAACCTACAGCATTCTCAGGTATCTTATACTAAAACTCCCAGTCACCATGGCAACCGACCCCCCCGTGAGTGCACACACACACACACACACACACACACACACAGAGCGCGCCACACTGACTGGAGTCATAGCAACCCCTGGGACAATACGAGCTCTCTTCTGCGGCTGAATTAAAAGCCTGAAGTGTGCCCCGTTCGGGAGTCCGAGTTAATTTCCCCATTTGATCCTTCCTCTCCTGTCGGGGTCCAGCAGGGCCTGTCGGGGGCCGAGAGGGAGACGCTCTCCGCCAAAATAATAAGCACTAAAAACAGCTGTGAGTGTAAGTGGCAGGCTGAAGAATGCATGAAAGGGTCCCGACAGATGCCGGACATTGGGAAGACTTTGGATGAGTAGAGTGTGTGAGTGTGTGAGAGCCCTTTGAGATCTTTTCCGATCCGCTTTGAGCTGTTGTTATTTTCAGTGGCTCTTTCTTCTTCGAGTGGTTGGTTTAGATTTAGGAGCAGAATTGCAACTAAGTTTAAGTTCACGTGCTGTCTTTGAAAAAATTATGTTTTCTTTTTTAAGCTTTAAAGCTTTTCGCTGAATGAACAAGAGCATGGATCTACAGCCTCGCTAATGGACCCGAGGCTGTGCTAACAGCTGCTGTAAATGTTAGTTTCTTTTTAAAATGAGCTCTATATTCCAACAGTAATCACTGCTGTAGAGGGTTTGGTAAATAAACCTCGTCTCTCTCTGCTCATGCAGAAAAGACAAAAGACATTTTCTGGTATCCCAACTAACTTTATCCAATCAGGACAGAGAACACCATAAAGAGGCGGTCCTGGTTGCGCAGGATCCTCCTGTTCTGGTACTGACACCAGCAGTGGCCTAAAAGCTACCAATTCCAGCGTTCCTATTGACGGCTTATACTACCAAACAGGCCACATGATGAGAAACGCTTGAAGAACAGGCAGAGGCGAAGAGAGCTGACTCTAAAAAAAAGTTGAATAAGCGTGATGACGTAGAGAGGATGGGGGGGGCTGCTAGCAGGAACACTTACAGCAGCACAAAATGCAAACATTGGTATGCTAACACGCCTACAGTGAAACTTAGCATGCTGATGCTTTGCAGGTAATATATACCAGATTCACAATCTGTGTTTGCTAATGAGCTTATGATGTGTAGCTGAGGTTAGGGAATGGGAGCGTGATTACTTACTGCAGAAATTTAGTCTTAAACCACCGTATTTGACAAACCAACCTTGTTGGAGTTGTGCTACTAATCACTGCTAAAAAGGGTCAAGTGTATTTCTCCTAATAAGGTATCAAAAAAAACGCAATGATTTGTTCCATCTACTGAAAAAATTGTTTTTTTAATTGAGCAGTTTGTGTATTGTACAGTGTATAGTGAGTGGACGCTTGTGTGTGCAGTTTATGTGGCTTCATGTTTATGTCCGTGTAATGAAGACATAATAGAGCGAGTGTAAATTCTGTCCAGAAAAAAGGCTCTTCCCCCTCGGCAGAAACAACCATCCCAGTCAACTAAATTGTCTCCCTCTCCCTTTCGCCGCCTCTCTACCTCTGACAGCCTAACAAAGACCAGCAGCTTCATGCCGAGGAGCCAACAAAGACACAAAACCCGGGCAGGGGTCCCTGATGAGGAAAAGGACAAGAGCAGAATGGGCGGAGGAAAAAACGGAGCAGAAAAGGGCCGGAGGATAAGTGAGAGGATGTATGGTCGGAGGATGAGTTTAACAAAGTGCAGCTGACCACAGGAGGGCTAAAAAGTTACTCAGAGACTAGAAACTCCAACTGACATTTACTCCTGTTGCTGTAATGATGCAGCTTTTTACTGTACACGTGCTTTTAACTCCATTATTTGACTTGTATGTGCTTTGACTAGCAACTTTGCTGGCTGCATCCATTATAGAATACACTTTTTTTATGTTAAGCCTACTAATTTATTGCACTGTGTCAAATTATTAGTTATCCTAGCCGCTAAACTAAAACATTTCAACATGTACTGCACTTATAATCTAGAGCCCAGAGTGACCACATCTTCCCTGCATGGGATCAAGCCCCCCCGAATCTTTGAGGGGGACCTCACTTTGAGCATGAATGCATGCCGACAGACGCAGCCCCTCCCACATTAACCCCACCCGCCCTCCCTCGTGTTGTCCCGCTCTGACACACCAGAGCAGGGCTGGGGGGAGTCAGCGTGGACGAGGGGACATATGGCGCTGTCTGAGACGGGTGGCGGTGTCGGGTGGGGTCGGCGGCGTGCGCAGGGTTAGGAGTCTGCGTCTCCTGCTCTCCTACAGGACTCTCCATCTGTCTGAGGAGGAGGAGGAGGGGGGCTGTCGGGGGGCAGCAACAGTTTAATATCACGGGGGCTTAACCTACAGTCTGTACATTAGAGGACGTGTTCCTGACAGCTGCAGAGCACGGCCGGCACAACAGCAGGTGGATGGACTCGCATTGGAGCCATTGTTTAATTATAGGCTGCCAGGTCAGGCAATTTAGTCCTTAATGATGCTCTTTAAATGTAGAGTGGCTTTGCTGTGAAAGGTGCTCGGTGAGAGGGCTAATGAGAGGATGACGTTTAGCTCACGACAAAACTGAAAAAACATTGACGCACACCCACACACAGCTTCACATTTAATCTAACAACCCTTTTCCCTGTTGGAAAGTGGAAAGTCCAAATCTGATCTGTCCTTTCGGGTCTTAATTTATACAAATACCCAGTGAATTGAACTTAAACAGCCGTGGCCGCTCCCTCACCTGGCTTCGATGTGGTGGAAGAGGTTGTGCCAGCGCTGGTTGACCTCCAGCAGCGAGCCGTGGACCTGCGTCTGCTTGGCCTCATCGCTGGCCAACAGCAGCTGCTCGCCGAGCTGCTTCAGGTGGCTCTTATTCTCACTGAACAAGTTGATTTCCTCCATGCAGTCCTTTGGAAACATGACATGACGTTTAGGTGAGAGTTCAGCTCAGTTTGTCAGTGTCACATTCATTCTACGTGCCAAACACCTGTCTCCATTCCCCCGGAGCAGTCGGTCAACTTCTGCTTCCCAAATCATTTTAAAGGTTCGATCACATTCCCTCTAATTTTCTCATCTAACAGCTCAGAACAACAATCCAGCCACGTTCAAACCAATTATTATCTCTTTGACTAAACGAGCATGCTTCGTGATGTAACAGGAAGCTACAAAAGGCTTTCAGTCGCTGAGAGGGCAACTGTTGTGTCTGAAACAAAAGGACATGCAGCCATTTCATTCCGGGCCACCATCTGTTATAAACAACATACTGTACTGCATGTTGCTCATGTATGGATTTTGACATAAACAAGTGGTGTCCATGGCCTTAATCATGGGAGGATTTTGGGCATTAGAGAATGTGCTATTTTCTGGGAATATAGTTCAAGAAGAACCTATATTAATGTTTCATAATGTGCATACAGGAGCAATAACACCTGCAAAACAAGCTCTAATTAAGTTAGATGTTAGGTTAGATGTTGGATGTTAGATGATGGAACTCCAATTTCATCCAAATAATAATAAGAAGAATAAAGAAACGGTCCGTCCATGTCCTGGCGTATTATTGTGTGGACAGTTGTATAAGGAAGATTTTCATATTCCTCATAGTTTGTACCTTCTTCAGTTTCTCCACCATCTCCTCGATGCTCAGATCTCCGCTGTGGCACACTTTGTTCTCCATCTGAGTCAGCCAATCACAGAACTCTTTGTTCTTGTCATTGAAGATGGTCCAGGCGTTGAGGCGGTCTGCGATTTCCTGCCTGCGCAAGGACACCTGGAGGAGTCAGAGTGATAAAAAGGGGCATTTAGTGGCTCTGCACACTATTGCACGCTTTATGACGTCGAAGACAGTATCAGTCAGCACCGTTTTAGGATTTCACATTGTGCAGACAGGTGTGTTTGTATGGCAAAAAAACTGCCTGGTGCAATTTCAAGACTGTATTGTTCTTGTAGGACTCCTGTGGTACAGGCTAAGCTGCAGGTAGAATTAGTTGTGCATGACTGACAGTATTTAGGTATTAGAGAAGCATTTCTTTGATATTTGCAGCAACATTTGATGCCACTATCGTGTTAGTCAAGGGTAACCAGATTAGATCTTAAGAGACATATTAGATCGCCTTAAAATTAAGCATTTGCTGCTTTCCTTTGTCACTTTTGATAGTAAATCTTTGGGTTTTGGACCGTTGGTTGGACCAAAGATGCAATCTGAAGACGTGACTCTCGGCTCTGGGGAAGTTGTAATGAGCATTTTTCACAATTTCTTTGAGATTTTATAGACTAAACAAACAATCGATTAATCGTGAAAAAAAAAATTTAAGCAGATTAATCCATAATTAGAATAACCGTTAGTTCAAGCCATAAACCAGATGACTGTGTTTTGACGAACCAGTGACTATGGAGCTTTATCCACACAAAGCACTGAACATGATTTGCAGCTTTTAAACAAACCATTAAACCGACAACATTTACACCAGAGAAACAAACGTGTCTCAGTTACAAGATTAGCTGCTTTCCTTTGCCAAATTTAAAACAGACTTTCTGGGAACAACTGCACACAAACGGGTCTTAACTGTGGTTGGACTGGTTGGATTTTGACAAATGTCAATCCAGTCTGAAACAGGGTTGTTGGACATGTTGCTCCCTGGTATGTTCCAGGAAAGATCTGACCTAATTCTCAGTTCTCAATAAACAGAGCGTTTTGTAGATCTGAACTCAGTTCATAGGGACACATAACCTGAGGAGAAGTCTTTCAAAATCTGGAATGTACAATACAACAGATTACATACAAATGAACTGAATATTAAGTGTTTTATTACGCTGAAGCATTTAATCTGCAGCAGAGTCAGTCATCAGCTGAGTTGAGAGAAATCCCCAAAAGGGACTCTGGTTGGCTGATAAAATTAACAAGGTCCATTTTCCTAATGACAGCTTAATGCCATGAAAACCCCCCGTTACATCGCCGAGGAGGGGGCTGATGATCTTTTTGAGGTTGAAGGGCTTAGCGAGCCCTCGGGGCACGTTTGAACCAGCTATATTTTACCGCTCCGTGGCATTTATTTGATTTAAATGAGCCGTGCTTTGGTTTTAACGAACTAACAACCGCTGGGCCTTTTTGGACTCCGGAGAATTTAGGGTGCATTGTGATCTGCCGTCACCCCGTGAGGACTTTGTGCTTCCCCCGGAACAATAGGGCCTGTCCCCTGAATCTCTTTAGCCCAGCCAGGCCATCTGCTCATCGGGCCCATTCCAGTGGCTTCCCCCACCTACAACCTGTTAACTATGCAGAGGAAGCTGTTGTGGCTCAGATCCATGATCCCCCCCGGCCATGTCAGGAATTAATAGGGATGAAAACTCTTGCGGAAAATTGTCTGTGCTTTCTCAAATAAACCTCACTTTATCATTTTGTCCATCAGTTTCACTAATTAGCAAAAGTTATCGTAAAAAATGTTATTTTTCGATGGCTCAAGTATATTCTCTTCAGGTAATGTTCCATGTTTGACTTCAGGTTTGCTTTTGGACAAACACAAGAAGAATTATGCAGCTAAGACAAGCAGCATGTTTGCACATATAATCCAACATGCACCAGATATCAACGGAAAACTTCATGATTGGTCAAACTGCTGGCTGCTGTTGCTGCAGCTGCTGCATCCCAGCGGCTCCTGCCAAGACAGGAGCAGGTGGAGGCGGCCGGCCTGACTGGGGGACCCAATTAGCACGACTGAAAAATTATCCCGTAGCCCCTAATAACTGACAAAAATGTCCCAACGCATGTCACAACCGTTGGTTTCTTAGGAACAAGAGTGCGTTTGTGTTTAAGCCAAAAGACTTAACTGTAGGAATTTGTGTGTATACAGTGGAGCCGCTTTCACCAGTAATGCAGTTACAGAATTACTGGCCTGTTCCGTCGAGAGTTTCATGTGATTGTTCGGACAGCCCGGCGAGTCCGAGTCAGGTGCTGATTACAACCTGGAAAACTGCAGAGTCACCGTTTGAAAGCATTTTGACACACTGCAGAACGCTTTCTTTGTGTTTTTCTTTATGTTTGTGACTCATAATAAAGACTTGGATAAATCCAGACGTGTCCAACCCAGACAAAAAGTTTCAGTTTTAGCACTTTTGCAGATGAAATGTTAAGAAAACAAATCAATTTCACCCGTGGGAGAGGAAAATATTAACAAGGAGACACGATTCTGTAATTTTCCCTCCATGAACCTGCACATGGTGGCTCTTTTCTCAAACAAATGAGTGTGTGTGTGAGTGTGTGTGTGTGTGTGTGTGTGTCCAGCCCCAGTGGTGCAGAGGCTTTGTGCTGCTGCTGCTGGTCAAAGCCAAGACACCGCTGGTAGCAACTTTTCCCTCCTTCTCTCCGTTTCTCCCCCTTAATCCTTCCTATCCACCTGCACCATCTCCAATCTCTCACTTCCTCTGGCTCACTTCACGGCCCCTTTCCTCTCTCCATCTCTCTCTCTCTCTCTCTACCTCTGCATTTCTTTTTTTAATCAGTCCTCACCTTCATACACAGCTCTTCCCATTGACCGTGGAGTTGCTCCAGCTGCTGCTCCAGCAGAGCCGAGTCGCCGGCCGCCACGTACTGGGACAGGTCCGTCTTCATGGTGGCCAGGTCTCTCAGTCCGCCGGCCAAACGCTGCAGAGAGAGCTCGGTCTCCTGCATAACACACACACACACACACACTTTTAACACCAGCTCGAGAGAGCCATGTACGAGCTGTCCGCTCACGCTGCCGTCCCTCTGTCTCGCTCCGACCGTCCAGATTAAAGGGCTGTGGACGGGACAGGGGGAGGGTAGAAGGGGGCAGAAAAGGGGGAGGGGAGTGAAAGCATGGGGGTATTAAATAAGGGAAAGGGGGGAACTCAGAGGCACTCTGGTGGGATGGGGGGTAGCTACTGATGGAGCTGAGGGGTGGGGGAACTTTGGTCAGTTTTTCGACCAGCTGACCATCCGACAGATTCATGCTGATGATCTGTTAGGACTTATTTTTCAACTTTATGCTTTAATGTTACACATAATGTGCAATTAAAACAATTTTCAGTGTGATCACACTAAACTGATTTGACCTACTGTCCTTGTTTCAATAGTAAGTGAGGTTGGTCGACATAAATATACTAAAATCCTGATTTATTACATAAAGATTAGATTTCTCATATTATTTTGGATAATGCATAAAGTGCTCTGGTGCTCACCAGTCAACATCTACAGAATACTCTTCGGGGCACCACATGTACATGTTGCCTGCCTGCTTTTCTCTGTCGGGGCATGAAGTGTTTTTTTGCGTGACAAACTAAAATCAGAGAGAAGAGAAAGTATCCAGGGACGCGCTCACGCCGGCACAGTCTGACTGTCCACGGAGAGCACGGGGAGAAATCGTGTTTGACAGCCGCTGTATAAGCCACTCGAGCATCCTCCTCCTCTACCCCCCTCCCACACACACACACACACGCCAACACATGAATAGGGGGAGTACAGGTGCATATTTTTTCCGCTCCAAGCACAGCATAATGCTTCGGACCATTTCTGTGCCCATGCTCTGTTTTTAAAGGCCCACTTGACGAGAGACTATAAAATGTCTTGTATTCTGTATGTGGTAGTAGAAAGGGCCGTCATTTATTCTATTCTAGCAGATAGGAACAGGAACACAGTCGAGTTATACACGGACTGCATGTATGGTAATTACCTGAATGTGTTTCTCCTGCTCAGAGCCCTGCAGTCTTTCAGGCAGCGGCTGTTTCAGCTTAGATTCCAGCTCATCCAGTTCAGACGAGATGCTGGCGATCCCATCCTGACACCCAGACCACTTCTAAAGAGAAGAACACAGATGGCAGATGGTTAACCACAGAGACCTGCGCTGTAGAAAGATGAAATAGGGACAACACAAATCACTACAGAAGCAACCTGTTTCTCGACATGCCTTATCAGAAAGTTCTAGAATAAAGAAATGATTTTTGGCGGTTTTGCCTTGGCAGTAAAGTCTTCCTTTTCTAAATATTCCCACCAGTGTAAGTCTTTAAAATGCTTTGTGAAACTAAATCATTCACGTCAGATGTTGAGAGGACCGACGCTGTGTAAATATAACAAAAGGTTGGTTCATAGCCTCAATAAATGGAGAGAAAGTACAGCGACGACACCTCTCTGACCATGATGTGATGACCAAGTTGGGCTCCTGCTGTCAGTCATACTTTGTTCATTTATGCCTCTCTGTGTGAACTTTGACATGTCGCTCGGAGGGATTTCCCTCTCCTGTGTATCCTAAAGGGGTTAACACAACTTTCCCTGACCTCTCTGGACCTGGGTACAAAAACATCCGAATGCTCCGAATAACACAAACCATGAAGCTGCGCAGCTCTTCTGTAATTCATGCCACAGTCCATCAGTTTGATGTATTACACAATCAGTGTGTGTCAAACATTTCTGTCTGACAGCCAGTGATATGCTTTGCTCCTACATGCTGTATGTATGTTTATCTTACTATTATTACAGTATCTTATTAGATCACTGGTGTGTCCAGGCCTTGCTGTACAATATATGAGCACTGCAGTATAACAGTGATGGAATTAAAAAAGGGACAGACACTGATAACCAGCCGTCTCTGGATTTGAGCTTCTCTTTGATCCCCGGCTGAAGGTCAGCGAGCAGGGCAACACACCAACTCCTCTGTGTGTGTGTGTGTGTGTGTGTGTGTGTGTGTGTGTTGGAGTAGGATTATGGCCTGGATATGGGTCATGAAAAGCTGACACCTCCTGCTCCCTTGTTAATACTGTCACCACACGTTCTTTTGGATTTTATCAGTCCAAAGCTGCACAGAAAAGGGAAAATCTGGCATGTGTGATGTAGATGACCGATCAGTGCTGTCGGTACATGTGGTCAACTGAAGCAATAAATTCCTCAGCGGGTGCTATACTGACTGGGAAAGCTGAATGCCAGCAGTACCTCCACGTACCAGGATGCATCGTGAGAAAAAGTGTATCCTTGTCCACTACATCATGGACGCCATCTTCACTGTTGGAAATGTAGCTGGTCTACAAGCAAGAGAACCAGTTTTGTTTATGAATGGCAGCACACCCCGTGTTTACACTTAGGGTTGGCTTGTAATTTTTCCTCAACACCAATAACATGACCGGTGTCAGAAGACCAGTTTTCTCAGTCAATATCCGATTTATTGCTTCAACTGATGACAGTCGCCATCAACACTGATTGGACATCCACATAAAAAGTGGCAAATATTCCCTTTAAGGCCAGCTGTTTGAACATGTTTATATTATGATTCTCTGCTTCAACGTATCATTATGAAGTATATGTTGATTGCACGATGTAATGGATATAGAATAATGAAACCATCAGCATTTACATTGGTTCCTTATAAACCTCACTAGCACTATACAGTGTTGTCTGCCACACGGTCACCTGGGAAAAGCGAGGTTAACTGGGGATCCATTCCATTAGAGACTAAATGCAACAGCGGCACCAACAATAATACTACTTGGAAATGCTAGGAGGGGAAATGTGCCTGTTACCACTTTAAGTTAACAAAAAAGAGAAATTTGGACAAGCTGTAGTTAACAATATCCTGTTGTTCTTGAGTTTAATTTATAGAAAGATATCTACTGTATATCAGTATGACAGCCACGTTTATGTTCGCCTTTTCTGATTGTATAGTTTTATTCTAAAAAGCGCTACAAAATCAATTGTAAGATTTAACATAAAAATGCTAATAATAGCTAAAAGAGTGTTGGTGTTACCTGAACAGTTGTGGTGACCAGGTCTCGTCTCCTCTCCAGCAGCGAGCTGGTTCGTTCCCAGGCCTCCTGTACAGCCTGCAGCTCCGACTGCAGTCGGCTCTGACACTCCGACGCCGTCATAGTTTCACATAAACGTCCGCCAGCCTCCAGCGTCTGCGCGTACACAGCGGAGTGGACACCCAGAGCGTCTTCAACGCACTTTGAAAGATGCGGGGAGAGACGGTGCCTGTTGTTTAGTCGTTTGAATTACACAAGACTTTGCTTTTCCACCACAGTTTGCCCATTCATAAGAGAAGCTGACACACAGGAGTAGCAGCACAGCAGACTTCTTACCTGGTAATCGTCCCTGCAGCTCCATTGCTGATGCAGTGCACACAGAGCCGGTCCAGCAGGAGGCAGTAAGGGGTCAACGTCCCTCAGCAGCTTCCACAAAAGTTTCAAGCCGCGACGGTAGACCCTCCACTGGCCCAGCTGTTCTTTAATCAAGGACCTTCGCTGGCCAACCAGAGCCACAGAGCTCAACCAGCTCTGCCTCACACAGCCTGCCTGTGTCATGAGCTCAGATCTGCATGAGAAGAAACAAAAGAGGTTCAGATTGTATATATTTGGAGAAAAAATGAATGAAGGCTAACTGGTTGATATTCATTGAAAATTACGAAATAAGTTCAAAATAGAAATTAGGGATGAGTCGGAAAAAAATGTGCGATCTCAAAGGGAATATTTGTGACATGGGTTGAGTTATTTTTTGAGGAAAGTCTTTTATCCTTCATAACAGAAGTAATACAAATGAGTCTGTCATACTTCATCCACGGGCAATTGAGGAATCAACACAAACTCAGCAGGTTTTAAAGACTCTCTTAAAGCCGAAAGTAGAAATCGCAGCAGGGGTAAGAGAGCAAAATTTCCATTGGCGCCTCAAAAAAATGTAACTTCTCTCCAAGCTTTCCAAAGACGATTTAGGGAAAGAGACATCTACTGTGACAGTTCCAGGGAAGGAGACACCTGCACACACACGGATCCTCTGTTGTGTGTCAGCAAACGCCCAGTGTGTGCAAGTCTTATTGGCCAAGACTGAAATGCAACCAAAAACCCTCAAATCTAATTACTTTATCCGATGACTGGGTTTGTGACGAGCACAAGGCTGCAATTCAGCACGCCCCGGTGACTCAGATTAATAACACAGTTTCCCTGCGGCATGGCACCCACACAGAGAGAACGATTTTTTAAATACTGATGCCAACATGAAACCTGCTAGTTTCGGTCCACATACCAAATCTAATGAGTAAAACATTAATCAATCCCCAAACGGTAGGATCACACAGTCAGAAAAGGTCCTGGAACTGAGATTACTTTTAGCTTTTGGTACATTTGGGATTAAAGAGGTTTCATTTTATCTGAGGATTTATCTTCACTCCCATCTATCAACCTGACTGCATCCGAACACAGATCGCTGATGTGGATTTCACCGAGTTTAAACATTGTGGAAACATTTGGGACAATGCAAGTACACAACTCAACAAAACATATAACAAAGGTCTGGACATTTTTTTAGACATTTAACTGCAGAATTCTTACATGTTATAACTTTAAGAGGATTGCTGATAATACTTGCATGAAGGCCCAGTGTGTTGGATTCACCTGAAGCTAAGAATGGTTTTTCGATACCGTAGAATGAGCCTGTTATATCTACAGAGGGAGCGGGTACTCGTCCGTAGAGTCTGCTATGTCGCACCACCATGTTGCACCGCCATGTTGCACTTGGGCTGATCAGTTGCTAAAAATCCTACACACTGGACCTTTAAGCTTTGGAATGTAGGACTTTTTCTTGTAGTTCATTAGTTTCATAGTGTGGTGTTCATACTTTTACTTCAGTAATTGACCTGAATACCACTTCATACACTGACCTTACGTACAATCCATCTTGTTCTATCTTTTTCAGTCTAACCTCCCCTTTTTTCTCCTGAAGTGGTTGTCATTTTCCTATTGACCGGTGATGTGCATCTTATCTGAATATGAGCCTGTCGGAGGCAGAAAAACCTTGAACCTTGACGGCTCACAATGCAGGGAGAAAAAGCTGACGTGCTGCGGAGTAACAAGAAACTCCTTTCGTGTTGGACAAGGAATAATAGCCCTCATTCCCGACGTATTATGCATACGTTTTTTGACCTAAATACTCTGAAACCAACACAAAGCTGTGAGATCACCAGAGGAAAGCCTGTAGGTAGCTCGTACAGTTGTGTGGCTTAGTTGTTATTAATACCCTTTGACACAACAATGAAAGATTTCTCCAGCACTACCTGACTTACAATAATGCTTTTATATTGTTCATTATATTTAACGTTTCATAATAAACTTTTGAATAACTAAGAATTATGGGGGCTATGTTGGTGATGCAAAATGAATTAGAGCGAACAATCGAAACGAGCAGCGTGCTGAGCTGAGCTCACTCCTGAAAATGAGGAACGCTGTGATCCTGTGAATTTATTAGCTTGTTGATGAAGGGAAGAAGCAGATACAATGAGGTCTTAAAGGAGGAATCTGCTACCCAAACCTCATTAAACCGTTACACGTTCAAAGATTTTTGTTGAGCATTAAACAGGCCATTTAATGTTTTCAAAGAGTCATGCATCGCTTACCTTTTCTCTCCCGTTTCTTTTTCCACGAACCCGACTGCATGGCAGAGCAGAGCTTGCAGAAGCTGGTGTCCAATAATTATTTCAGCCTGAAGACTCTGTGGGAGTGAGAGATAACAACAGGAGAGAGAACACGGGGAGTTCAATAGCTTACATTTTTCATTTGACTCATTACTCAGCGGTGAAACCAGCGTGAGCTCAACACAGAATTTTGTGTAATATTCAATATTTAAAACAAGCAGCCTAATGTCCTGGAATAATCCCAGTGATATATCAAACAGTGGTTTGTGCCAGTGAGGTAATTAATCAAACTACCTCAGCCTGAATTACTAAATATCTATTTGGCAAAATGCTTGTATTCAAGCAACACACGGGCAGAGATCAGATGATCAGACTAATCAGGTGATGAACTTTTAAATAGAGTAGACAGAAGCAGGAAATTACCGGTATAAGCTTAAAAACTGATGTATGTATGTATCCCTATCAATTTGACATTAGTTTTCAACAAGTGAAAACTTTAGGGACACTTAACAGAGTGATATGATAAACACTTTAATTCAAATTTTAGTCATTTGACGTATCTATCATTTCTGTCCCCAATTCCCAGAGTTAAGAAAAAACCCTGAAGCCATTTAAAAATTGGTTCCAGTTGATCAGATTCTAATTAATGTCTTCTAAACAAAAGAAATGTAGAGAATCTGTGAGGTGTGTTGTACCTGGTGGATATTGAGCATCTCTTGCAGGCTGGAGTAGCTCTGAGGTTTTTTGGGTGTGGATTCCTCCTCAAGTTTCTTCTGTATAGATGCCAACGTCACACACTTCTCCTGAAAGGTTTGGGAGCGCTGATGATCGACGTGATGTTCTCTGGAGAGAGAAAATGATATGACAATTTAGACAAAACAACATATTACATTATAATGTTACAGCTCAGACTTTAAAATCTCAAGTCACAAGTTTTACATTTCGGTAAAGCGTTGCTGTAGCCTAGTTTAGTCTTGTGGAGCAACGAGATGGATTTATGAACACGGTAAAGTATAACTGAACAAGCGCGGAGAAACACAAAGAAATATTGATTATAGCTTGTGTTTTAGTGCAAATTCCACCAACAACGTGAAAATACACAACACAACTCCACACCTAATGGATTTTTGTTTGTGCCTCCTCACGAGCTGAATGTTCTCACCTGCTCACATCCACCGCATGAGTCATGCTTTCAACCCACTGCCTCCCGAGCATGTGCAGTCTCTCTGCCTCACGGTTGTCATGGGTCACGCAGCCGCTCATCTCCCTGACGTCAACCAGTGACGCAGACAGGCCGCTGAGCTCCGAGAGAACCTGCCGACACATCCGAGAAACGAAAAACACGCGGCGCATTTTCGGTTAATGAACAAAACGGTCTCGTGTTATCAGACCGCCCTCGACCCTGCGAGAACAATATTGACTGAACATTCTGAGCCTTAAGCTTAGGGTTGTTATTGGAATTTGTCACTCATATTATTATTCTTCATTTTACTTATACTTGGGGCATAATAATGCTCCAAGTTAATAATAATGTGTATAATGCGTAGTAGTAATGTTTAGGGATTCGGACCAACCTTCACAGAGTCCGTGTCATTCATGTTGGCCTTCAGTTTATCCTGTATGCTCTGCGTCTGCTTTTCAACGGCCTCCAATCGTGTCTTGAAACGTTCCCGTTGCTCCAAATCCTCCTGCACACACAGAGAAAGGTGATTTTAATCAACCTGAATTGATTAATTTCTTTTTCATTAAGTAACAGTTTCACAATAAACTTCAGGGAAGTTCGCCTCTGAGTCGAAAAACTGTACAGTTAAGCAAATATTTCTGCTATTCATTTATTCATAATGAGACATTATTTCTGCTCATTTCCTCACCCGAAGACTCTTCTTTTTCCCCGACGTTGCCTGGCTCAGCAGCAGGACTTCACGCGACAGCAGTCTGGTCTCCGATTGGACTAAATTTGCGCCCGGTGGTTCTAGCCGTCCAATAAGAGGCTTGGAAGCGGAGAGAACGTCTCCCACGCTGCTTTGCAAATCCACAGCAGCAATCTGCAACTGCTGCTAATGAGTGAGAGAGAAAAAACAGCCACTTAAGTCGAGGAATGAGGACAGCAATTATCTGTTTATGTTTTTTTGCAATTATAAATTGATTTAATTGAATTATGTAGCGTCGACCGCCTTCCACCATCTCACTGATTGTTCAGCAATGTGCCAAAACTCAAAGCTCATGAGATTCTAACTTTTTTTTTTTCCCCCTCCGGAATAATGGAAAGCCTGTTTTCCACAAATGTTCCTGACGCAAGTAATCATAAATAGACCTTTCAGTGTACTATTTTAAAAGGTTAGAAAGGGAAAAGAATTACATGGTTGAAAGACGTGAAGCCTGTTTTCATGCATGAATGTGCAAAACAACTCAATGTCGATGGACATCAGCTGCAGTTTACCACTGTACGTTGTAACAGAGGAAATAAACACTCTAATGTTGAATGATGCGTAACCGCAAGTTGTTACTTACTGTAAAATGTCTCGATCAAGATCTTAACACAATTCCTCTGACAAAAGTGTTCTGTACAATAGTGATGTGTTCATGTGAGTGTACGTGTTTCAGATTTTAAAATGTTTTTGGCCTCAAGATTTCTAAATCAGTCAGTATACTGTAGACTGTAGCTGTGCAACAATCACTACATTTCGCTGATCACTCTTACACTTGACATTCCAACTCTCCTAAAGGCACCTTGAACTCACCTCTCCCAGGTGAACTGTGGCCTGTGTGTCTTCAGGTGGACGTCTCGAGAGCTCCTCCCACTGACGCCACAGCTTTTGTAGTTGAAGGGAGCACTGATCGGAGAGGCGAGCGAACTCCTGCCAGAGGGAAAGTGTCTCCGCAGTCTTCGTGTGCTCGTCCTTCAGCTCCTGCACCACGTCCTTCCACCTGACGCAAGCACAATACATTAGTCCTCCGTAACTCTGTACGACTCTTTAATGTTTATGAGCATTTTAAAGCTACAGTTGAGTGATTACACTGTAGTACATGATTGTATTGACATTTCTGAACACAAATTGGATGATCAGTTTTAAAACAGCACACAATAAATTGCCTTTAGGATAATATTTGAACTTTGTTTTTACTTCCTGATTCTGACGTACCCATGCATCGAGAAAAAGATGAGTTAAGAGGGTAGAAGTAACAGGTAATGTTATTGTGTTCGGTTCAGATTTTTGACAGTCCATAAAGAACACTTTATCCATCTGTGCTGTCATTTGCATTTTTATGGATTTAGAGTTTATTTCAGTGATTCTGCTCTGGTTTTCAGGCCGCTGACCTTTTTCGCTCTCCTTCTATTTGATCCTCCAGAGCCTGAGCTGTTTTACAATGAAGTGTCTTAACAAGGCTCTGATACGATTTGTCCACGGACGCCCAAAGCTCTTCCCCTCTGCTGGACTTCTCCTGGAGGAGCTGTGCAAGAAAAACACCTTTATAAATTTTCAAAACACTGTAAAGCAGCGAGAGTATGGCATCCACAAACACCCACACCTTCATCGAATCTCTCAACACTAGATGGACGGGCTTTTAGCCTCATACAAACAGAACTGGCTGTTACAGAGTTATTTTTTGGATTTTCTAAATTGTGGCTTAAAAGCTGTGAATTACTGTGATGATCATCATTTCAAAATACAGCATGCGATTATTTCTTCTTAAAGCTGTAAAGCCACCGATGTTGAGTGCTTTCGCTCACCTGGAGGACATCCATGTATCCCTCTGCCTGCTGTAGAGAGAACAGAGGCTGATGCTGAAGAGCACAGCGCACCCTGGTGGTGTGCAGAGAAACTTCACGCAGTTCTTTCTCGAAACGTCCCCACTCCTCCACAGTCTGCTGCAGAACTGGTCTCAGAGCTGCCACCTGCAAAGAAGGACAGGATGATGTTTGCTGATGAACCATATCTCACACTTTACAATGTACTCCTTGTTTTAAAGAAATATAGGACCGCCCTGTTGCTTTTACATAAAGATGTAAAAGTATTGGCAAATCCAGGTATTCCTGATGGACCACTGGTTCTGGTGCTTCATGCTAACATTCATTACTACAATCAAAAATGAGCAATATGCACAACAATAGAGAACTCATATATTCAAAAGGTATTAGGACTACACTTAAGAGGCTATTATTGGTTTGTACTTGGCATAGAGAGATAAACAGTTTCCCAGGATTGTCTATGTTGTTGCACTGAAAGCTGTTTTTGCACTATATCAGGTGAGAAATTTGCAGATTTACTGATTTTAGCTGTAAACATCCAACACTTTCACTGCTTATGAAAAGTGATGGCATAACGCTTTTTTACTTGTATTCTATTTTGTAGATTTGACAGAAAAACAACTGCACAAGTCAGATATACTTAAGTGTGCTATTTAGCTGCTTCAAGTTTTCTTTTCCTTCATTTTCAGATAATATTGGTCACTTTGTATCACTTAATATAGTTGTGCTTAAAGCCTTATAGCCACCGAGGCAGAAGTAGGGAACTGGTGGAGCATCACACACATTTGACTTATCATGTATGCAGTTAATTTGCTAATATTTTAGCCAAAAGTTGCCACATTCAATTGGAGTCTTGCTGCAGGCCACCACACAATTGTTTTGTATAATAAGGCCTTATAAAGTCAATATGGCTAACATGTTAGCAAACAATTGCCATGGCTAATTTGTTAGCAAACTATGGAGCCTCTGAACGGTCATGGCGAGAATTACCGGTACTACTACTTTTGCGTTCCCTTGCGATACTTTCCTTCCGTTCCTTCTGAGCCTTGTTATTATGGATCAAGTAAACCAACCTGATTGGCTTCTCCCCAACCGGACACCGACTGTTGGTCGGCCACCCAGCCTGTCTGCTCTATCCAACGAGCTCAGAGACACTGTCAAAGCGTCCGTGTGTTTACCAGTGAGGCAACTACAGCTAATAAACCATGAACTAGTGAACGTACAGTGGCTTCAGTTGCGCTGAGGGTTCCGTGGCCCTGGTAGTAAACGATTTCAGTGGCTAACCTGGAAGCAAACACTTGCCTGTTACAGGCTACATCCGGCAGACAGGGAGCAACATTAGCATTAATGTGGGGTCTTGTTCCTGATCACCACACAGTTGATAGTCAAATTTCCACGCTCCTTTTCACTCAGTTTTGGTTAAAACTAGGCATTAGCTAAAAAACTTGGTGAATGACTTTGATTCACTTTCTTCTGACACTAATGTTTCGGTGCCTCACGCTGTCGTAACAGGTTTATTTTTTACCTGCTGACTAAGATCCCCACATCCCTGACACACACTCTCTGCTTGGCCGGAGAAAGAAATATCACAGGGGTGATGCTCTTCTTTGTCAACACGAACTCGAGTTGTTTTCAGCTTCTGCAAAGCAGCAGCCACGTCCTTCGCTCGGCCCGCAACAGCCTGGAAGAAAAACAAAGCAGCCTCAGATCAGAGCGCAGCGGCAAGAGAGGCAGTTCAAACACAGGCCCGCTGCTCACATCCTGTTACTGTACCTCTAAGTCCAGCAGAGTCTTACGGGCCAGAGTTTGACCGGTGGGATGTTTCCTCTGATTCAGCTGCTTTTTCTGCCGCTCTATCCAGCCATGGAGACGCTGCAGCCGTCTCTCTCGGTCTGCACACGTGTGGTGCATCTGTTCAGCTTCACCAGTCTGTGGGGACAAAAACTACACAGCTGCTGATTCATGCAAAGAATGAAAAGTCAGTAATGAAAAGTCACATTTCTTTTTAGTCGGACAGCTATACATAGGCCTATAATTAATTATGTTTATAGTTTGACTAATGGGTTCCAGTGATTAGATAAGCCTCAACCTATATATGAGCTAGCTCAAACTAATTTAATGAAAAATATCGGACCAGAAAACCAAGAGAGGGGTCACAGTTGGATCATTTCACTTCAGATTCGACTGTGCATTGGTAGCTGATGAACACACCTGGCTCTCCAGCTCTCTTTGAAGGTGCAGCCACTGCAGTCTGAGGGCGCCAAGTTTCTCTGCAAACATTGTACATTCAGAGCGGAGATCCTTGTTGTCCACTTCCACCACCCGAGGCCCAGACTGGCACAGGAAGTCCAGGAGGAGCTGCCCATTGACCAGGCCTGCCTTCAGCTCCTGAGAAAGAGAATTACGTCAATACAAACACTCAAATAAAAGAAAAAAGTTTTCTAATTTTCTACTATTTTTAGTACTATGAAAAATCAGTACAAGTCACCCAAATCTGATATTATGGAGGCACCTAATTGCGCTAGTGTAGATTGATTTTGATTTTCTTTTTTTATTATCATTTCAGGTGTCGTAGTAGAAACATTTCCTCCCTTATGTACTTATTTAATACAATTCCTCACCTTAGCTTTGTATCTCATTTGTAGTGCTTTTTATTGTAATCATGGATTTCTTTCTTTTTCCTTCATCTCTGTCTTTAAAAGTAAAGGAAATTTGAATCTGAGACAAATTCTGAATATTCTCAAAGAATGTATGTTTCCTTGTGAAGAATATGTTGAGACACTACAGGTGAACAGGGTAAAAACATGTATTTTTTCTTTTTTCATGTTTAAATATTCAAATGAGGCTATCTAATTAATAATGCACTGGTTTCCATTATTGTCCAGAACAGAAATCTAAACTAAAATGAACAAATAAATGTGTATTAATGGACATTTCCTTTTCATTAGACCAAAACAAGACATGTTGGATGCAATAAAGCCCAAAATGAAAAAACTACGTTTCACGATATTGTTTGAGGGGAACAGGATGCTAAAACACATCGAGGATGACCAAATGTTGACCAAATGATCAATGTTATTGAATGTTAGTAACTGGCCACAGATTAAAATAAAGCACTGGTATTGAAATAACCGATCAAATAGAACCTCTCTTGAAAGAGATGCACATAAGAAAGTCAGTGTAGACGGTGGATGTAGTAGCACCTTATAGTTCTGCAGGATTTTAGTGATCTGAGCGTCATCTTTGGCCTTGAGGGCTGCTTCTTTCTCTGTGCTCAGTCGAGTCTCCAACTTCTTCAGCCAGCCCTCCAGGTCGGACAGCAGCGTCACCGGTGGCCACGCTGCCAGGAGCCGCTGACAGACACAAGACAACAGGGAAGAGAGTGACTTTACCTTAACATGAATTCTTGAAACCTTCATTTCCATCTTTGTCTTATTAATTCATCTTTCCAGCGACGTAGTCATACAGTAAACATCAGTTCTATTTACGATCTGACTTCTGTGCCTGTCCAAATTATTCTTTGCAAGGTAAAATCTCTTCATCCTTTTCCTGAGGTGATCGCCAAAGTTTAAGACATAAAAATGAGGCTTCAGCAAGACAAACCTGGCAACACTGGTGCAGTAATTATAAAGCGCAATATCTGGTTCCATTCACTGGTGATAAATGTCGAGTAAAAATTAAAAAGTGTCCTTCACCTCCTCTTTTAGTCCTCCCAAATTCCCTGTCCTCAATCACCCCAAAGATTTCATCAGGGTTAACACTCCCCTTCAGGAGGAGGGGATTTCTCAATGCCTAACTATTTTTGAAAACCAACAGCACTTCCATTTGGACCATCACATTTTGAATTATTGGAGGACTGGAAAACAGTAATGTCAAAGTTTATTGGACATTTGATCCAACATTTGGAAAAACCACCAACACTGCCGCTGATATCTGATAAAGGCTGGAGATCATCATGACTATTGAATAATTTACTGACTGTAATTATACCAAAGTGCAACTACAGTTCAACTCAAAGTTTTGGCGCAACTATTCGAAACTCTGCTCTTCTTGATCAGAGGGTGAAATCTCTTTGTGACCACTGTACCTGCTGCAGCTGCTCTTGTATCTTGGTCTGGTCAGGGGTCAGCTGGCTCCATGTGACCTCCAGCTTGGTGAGCTGAGCTCTCAGCCTGGGACAGTCAGCCTCCCTCAGGTGGAGCAGCCGGGTGGCTTCCCTGGAAACAGACGTCCTCTTCACTGACATGGCCTCAGTCTCCATGGAGAAGTCCTGTGTCAGAAAACATGTGTATCCGTGTCACTGATGCATTTCAAACTGCTATCTGACTTTTAATTCCAGCGTCAAGCAGCTGGTAACGTCTATAAGGAATGTGTTTATTTCAGTCATTTTGGTTGCTCATGCTATTTGTTATGAACTTGTGAAAATGCATCTGCCTTCATTAACCACACTGATTGTTTTTGATGTGTGTTTTGAAGCGGACAAAAGACCTAGCAAACAATTTTTTCTGTTCTTTTTCTATATGCCCTGCAGATGTATGCAGCTTTAAGGGACTAAAATCATCATCATCAACAGGACTGAGAAAATATGATTTTTCTTCTTGGGTAAAAGATCCATATTTGCCAATAGTCAGCTTCAGCTTATGATATATAAATACACTAAACAGATGAGAAAGCCTCACCAGCAGCTTGATCAGATGGTTGTGAATACACTCCTGGTTCAGGTCAGAGGTGTTTGCCAGGTCTGACCAAGTCTTCAGGCGTTTGCTGGCATCAATCAGCCATTCACTGACCGAGGCAAAGTCGGTCTGGAATCTGTGGGGAGGACGAGAAAAACGGATAGTTCATCTAGTGGAGCAGAACGTGACTGTTCCTTAACAAAGAGTGATGTTCAGGACTCAGGCATGGGTCCAATACTGCTGAACGAGACTGTAGAATGTGAACAACAGATTGTTGAAATGATGCTGTAAACTGAGGACTCTTCTGGGGAAGAATTTAGGGATTAATCCCCCACGGATATAAAATCTGTTTCACTCATATTGACTGACTAAATAGGGAATATCTTTGGACAAAACTAAAACCCGATGTAACAATTTTTTCCAAAAGGTTGTATTAATTTCACACTGTGATGGATCTGAGCTCACACTTTTCTTCTTCTCTAACTGGGCCTCACTGCTCAAGAGTTCCTCTAAACCTGCTGAAAAACTACTTTATATTTTCCAAAGCAGCCTTCATCATCCTCCAAAAGAGGAAGAAACAACTGGAAAAAGGAAGGAATACTTCAAAAACAAAGGACAAAGAAACCCAGATGATTGAGATGAAGGTTATCACAGGATTAATATTCTTAGAAAACAACTCTTTTTGCCAAATATAGGCAAAAAGAGATGAATGATCCTCTTGAATGATTTCTAATAATCTGATGTCAGTGTTTCTATTTAATTTCAAGGTTTCCAGGTCGTACAAGACAATTAAAAATATAGCAGTACATTTTAATATGCATACAAAATCACTACAAGATCAAAAAACATGTTCATGGCGCAAACCCCACGTAAGACACACAGTGTAACCTGGGAACTTGTGAAATAACATTTATTCCTAGATTTAGATTTTATCAGGCTCCAGGTGTGTGATAGTTGAAAGAGCATTAACCTATAAACTTTTTTTTAAACATAAGACGGATGTTGGTATCTTGGAGCCTGTCCCACCTGACCCGGCTGTCCTGGATGTCTCTGCAGCGCTGGATCTCCTGCTCTGTCCGCCTGTAGGCGCTCTGCCATCGCAGCTCCAGGGCGCCTCCTGCATGACTGACTGTGGCAGCGAACTCTGGCTCGGTGTGCAGCGCCTTCCCCTGATCCAGGAGCAGTCCTAACGCAGCTCTGTTCTCGTCCAGCTGGACCAGTGTTCGCTGAGTGAAAAAAGGAGAAGCAGCAGTGCTTACGCTGAGTTTACATCAAGCTCCGTGAAACTTCTCTTGACAAGCCTATTTCACACTGATGACTGGAGAGACAGCGCGGACTGACTGTGATGTAAAGTGGAGATAATGGTGGGTTAAAGGGCGAAGAGTGAAATGTCATACAAGTGGTGGAGGATGGCAGAAAGGTGAAAAAAGACAGAGGTTAAAGAAACATGAGGGTGAAAAAGAACAATGAACACAGAAACACCAAACCAGCTGCCACAGTGTGATTAAGTACTGCCACTCCGACTATCTATCATCTAAGGTAAAAAGTTACATAATGTTACTTTAACAGCAAAACTAAAAATCAAGAAAAACTTTTTTCAGGGCAAATGTTTCTACCAGTTTGTGACCGGAGGGTTGCAGGTTGAAATTCATGGACCGGCAGGATAAATCTGGGTGGGGAAAGTGAAAGGCAGTGCTTGGCTCTCTCTAATTACTGCACTGAGGTGCCCTTGAGCAAGGCCCGTAACACCCCAGCTGCTCCAGTGGAGGTGTGAACGTGTAACTGTGTGAGAATGATCAGGGCGCTCCTGCAATCAGCGAACTCTCCTTGAATAAATAATGGTTTAAAGAAAAGAACTCATCACAGGTGAAGAAGACACATTCATTTCGACTAAAAGGACATGCAACATGCTTAAAAAGCAACAAGTCCAACTATGTTTTTCTCGAGAAGGCTAATGCCATCGCTGCTGCACACATACAGTACAAAGCAGTTCAGGCATGTTCCCTAAAGGCTGTTGGGGGCATGCAGGAAATGTAAGAAATCAGTAACTGAAGTCTGATCAGGAGGCAACCTGACGTACAATCCTGCAAATTGGCTGCAAAGCGTTATTGCAGCAGGGAAAGAGAAAGAAGTAATGCAGACCTGAGAGGGAATGTGACTGAAGTAGGCGCTTAAAGCTGAGGAACTGGAACTAGTAAAAACTTACTTAAAGTAAGAGAAGAAGTGAGATGGGCAGACGGACAGATCTGATGAGACAACAAACAAACTCCGTGTGTTTCAGTGTGACGGGGTTTACCTGGCAGGCGTCCAGTCGCCGCTGCGCCATCTTCTCGTTGTCCCCCTCTGGTTCCCCGCCGCTGACGAAGGCTTCAGCATCATCCAGCAGCCTGCCCAGTCCGCCGCAATTATCCTCCCACTGGGTCCACTCCTGCAGCAGGTCCAACCACGAACCCCACTCATCAGTTTTAACATTTCGCGTGTCAGCAGAAAACACTCGATACGAGAAATGATTCTGCAACTTGTGTTTATGTATGAATCCGTATGGCCCGCAGCAATCTGCGCTACAAACCTGGATCCTCCTTTGAGAAGCCACTTCGTCTTCCAGAGCCCGGTGCTGCAAGGCTTTGGCTCTGACTTCCAGCTGTACCCGCTCGTCCTCTTGACACCCGAGCGCTTCTGGCTCACGCTGGAAAAGATGCTGCACAAAGGCCAACTGAGACCTGAGGACCTGCAGGAGCTTCTGGAGCACCGAGAGACCAGAAGAGAATAATTACAAAGTAGGAGTCAGCAGAAGTGAAAAACAGACACTAAATGTGATATCTTTATAGAGAGATAGATACTTATTTTATTCAGATGTCACAGCTGCATCACACTAACAAACCACACGGAAATTAGTTGTTTTAGCTCCGGATATCTCTTTGAAAACATCAAGCTGCTCCTGCACACTCCTGGGAAGGCGCCCGGCTTGAATCTGGTCTTTGCCTGCCTGTTGAAGAACTTGTTGAAAGCACAGTGAGATACCTTGCGTCTGCAGAGAGCGGCTTGAAGTCGGCCGCGGCTGTGAACCCGGCCCATCTGCCCGTCTGTTATGCATTCTTCACCCAGGTCCAGGAGGCGAGTTATCCCCTGAAGCAAGGAGCGGGAAGCTTGCTGTAGCTTGGCCTTTTCCCCTGGCCTCTCCCTCAGATGTCTGCCCAGCACACACTGCTGAGAGATGCAGGAAAGGCACAAAGTTTAGGGAAAATTCTGTTAACTTTTGAAAGATCGTACAACACTCCTGCTTTGATATTAGTCTGTAATTATGGCTGGGATATTTTTATTGATCATTTGTTTTTTTGACTGTCTTAGGAACAACTGTAATGTTGGCAGTTCATTATTCAAAGTCAGAGATCCTAATGTCAGTACTTATGTAAGAGTTGTTATCAAAGAGCAGAAACTAAGGCCATAAGGGTTTTCTTGCAATGTAAGGTTGTTGTTGAAAGTAAATCAGAATATCTCAGACACAGACGTACCAGGCAGTTTATACCAGTGTGCACACACGTAGGTATAAGTGCAGAAACACACACATACAAAAGCAACAAAGCACTGGTTACCTCCAAACTGGGAGCATCTTTTATACTGGGGAAGATCTCATCTTGTCCAAGTTCAAACTCATCCAAGATACACAGCTGGTTGGAGAGGAGCTTCTGTTTTAGAACAAGCGTGGGAGAAGTATTCAGATCGCTTTGTTTTAAAAAACTAATTTTCTCTTCCAAAGCCACACAAGTCTGCACTGGTTGGCTAGAGGCTGTGAGAAATGACTTAATTTACTCTATATTGAACTCTGTGACTGATTTGTGTTTCTAACCTGGTTTGTGATGCCCGGATGTTCTGCGGACTGATTTTGGGATGAGGCGAAGACCTGCTGGACTGTTCGTAGGCAATCCTGAAGGGCCGTCAAACAGTGGAGAGCTTCTGGTTGTTCCTTTGAGAGCGCAGGTCTGGTGTCTGACTCCACTTTACTCAACAGCTCAGCCAGAGTCGCCAGCTCAGTCGATACACACTAGGCAGGAATTTAGTCAGAAACACAAGAGAAGTAAAAACGGGAAAAACAAAATTACAGATTTAGATTTGCATCTACCTGCAGCTGTTCTTTTACAGTAGATTTCATAATATAGCGCCACCAAAATGTGTAGTTATGTTGTTTATAGCATATATATGTATGTTATGGTCAGTCACCTCCTGCTGTAGCAGCCACAGCTGGGGGTCCCCTTCACCAGAGCCACCAGGAGTCAACAGAAGGTCGGTCAAATTGTCCAGACAGAGGAGGACCCTCCGCACAGCCGTGTACAAGTCCTCATTCACACCTGGACGTGAACCGTCTGCAGAGCTCACCTGAGAAGTAAAAATCTGCACATTGATTGTTGCCTCTCAATGCAATGTTTACCATGGTAAAGAAACTTTTTTCCCCAGTGGTCTGATTTTAAGAAGCTTGTTTATTTGGTCAACTATAAGAAAGCACATCCATATAGGTTTACACGTTTGCTGTTAGTAAAGAAATCCATCTGATTGTTTCTCTTTCTAATACATTTTCAAGCCACAGAGATCCATGTTAGCTGATCATTTGCGGGACAATTTATCAAAACCACAGCGTGTGATTTCAAAGAGTCAACAATATCTGCATCTACTGACAAGTCCTTTCCACTAGAAACACACTTGAACGCTAAACTCTAACCTCCGTCGCTACTGTACGTACCATTTGTCTCAGCAAGGCGATGGACCCATGCGTCCGCTGCAGGACAGCAGAAGCAGAGCCAGTTGATATCAGCTCCCTTTCTGGAACCTGAACAAACATAGAAATTCATTCATTTTCCTACCAGGACAAATTTGTGTTGTAACTGTTTGGACATGAGGACAATAATTTCAATCAGTTATAGTTACAAGGTCCTTCCTATTGGTTCGCTTTATTCTATTTTCTAATGAAATTGTAAAACTAAGATCTTTATAAATCTCAAAGTGAAAGGGGTGCAGACAAAATCCTCTGTATTTTCCCACCTTTCCACGCTGTTCCTCCATCATCTGAGCTGATCAGCGTTTGATGCTCCTCCTGAACCTTTTTCAAAGTGGTCAGTTTTTGAGAGATCTGGTCATGAAGTCGGCTCCACCTCAGCGGCTCCTTGGCCTCTTCTTCACCTCCGGTCAAGCTACTGACCAAAGGAAACACATAATACGTCTGAGTCTATGGTATGCTGCAGTGCTTGCGAGTTTGTCATCAATGCCTACGACTCATACACTTTCTCTTACCTGACTGGCACCTCAGACGACCCCTGGGCTTGTTGGGATTCTTCCACCAAACCACTCTGACTGACGCCGACTTCGTTTTGCTCCTTCAACACATTAACACAGTCGACAGAAGAGAAACAAGGTGAAACACAATAAAAACAAACAAATTCTTGAGATTTTGTCATGGAGAATGTCAAATATGAGAGGCATCACATTTGACATAATTCATGTGCAGTTAATTTAACACTAAACATGTAAACAATACAGTTTAAATCTTTCTCTACAGTTCAAAGCTGGATGTCACTGACTGGCTTATATTCCACTTTAAAAAGATTAGACATTTTGGAGCAATATATTGAAAATAATTTTAAAAAGGCGTCTCTTTACTCTCTCAGACACTAACCAGATCTTGACAGGGAACTGTGGACAAAGACAGATCTTCGTCTTCCTCTTCTATAATCTCTCGAAGCTCTGAAGCTCTCGTAGCAGCAAACGGAGTTACCGGTCTGTCAGGAATCAATCTTGTGTCTTCTAATGTAGCTGCTGGGGGTCCCCGAGGGGACTTTGTCAAAGTGTTGGGGATGATGGTTTCAGGGTTTGGTAATCCATGCTGGTCCAGAGCAGCAGCAGCAGCAGACTGGTTTTCAGCTGCACTGTTCAGTGACTCTGCCGTCACAGTTTCGGGATTAAATGCTTTTCCAACGTCAGCTTTAGAATCCATTGTTATTAATCCAGTTCCAACATTTTCCGACTCTTCTGTATTGAGCCAAGTTTCAACTTTTGAGCTCGTCTCCACTTCAGAAGAAAACTCTCTACTCTCGAGTGCCTGAAAGACAAGATTAAAATGACCAGTCACCATTAGTGACCAAAGACAAGTGTAGACACATTTCCATCACAATTTGTCATCATCATTTTAACTTCCATGTCAATTTATCTGCATAGGTGTATTCTCAAAAATCCTGAGGAAATAAATACACTACTAATGAAGATTTTTAAAACACAGCAAAAAAACAAAATGCAAGTATAGGAATAAAAAACAAATGTGTTAAATGTCCAGAGTCCAATCTCTGAAATAAAAATATATTATTTACCTTCACATCTGACGGTGGCTTAATTTCAACAATATCCTCACGTTGCACATCTGAAGCGTTGAATGTCCCGTCTGGGTCCTAAAAACGAAACGTATAAATATACAAATACACATGCCATTCTCACTGTGTGTGTGTGTGTGTGTGTGTGTGAGGAAAGGACAAAGCTTTTTGAGGAGCGACATATTTTAAGCAGCTGCTCCTGACAGTACCAGAGTGGATTCAGCAGGACAGCCTGCCTGACAAAGTGTCACATGAACATGCAAAGTCTGCTGAAAAAAAACCTCCATAACACAGGAAAAAAAAGAAGCATTATTAGTGTTGAAAAGTATAAAGTGAATTTTGAGAAGAAGGAGCCCAAGGAATTGTATGTATGTGTGAGGATTAACATACATTAAATTCAACCTTTTTTTAACAGCTAAACTTTATTGACAGCAGTTTTTTTTACACTGCGTCATTTTGGAATGACACCCAAACAAAGAGAAGATACCCAGAAGAATAATCTCTTGAGATTTACCTCTGGAATACTGCATGTAAGTGTGTCAGAGGACGACGAGTGACAACTCCTGTTTTCCTCATCTTCCTCTTCCTCTGAGTTAGACACCTCAAAAGCCTCCTGATTTCAGTGATAAGGGTGAACGATATGATCAAGACTGTGATTTACAGGAAAATGGAAAAACAAATTGCCTTTCTAACGACTTCCTCAATTATCTCAATTGTAACGTTTCCTCAAACAATATCGCTGAGGGGAAGCGTTTGTTTTTCAGGATGCACGCCAGCTCGACTCCGTTAGCGGTCGTCAAATCATCTTTTTTGCTTTATTTACAACATAATGTTTACAACAAATAAGATTTAAATTCATTTTATGAATTAATCCCACATTTTAGAATTATACTGTAGGACAGAAAAAGGTTGGACCAATGGAGTCTATGGGATGAATGTTATTGCTTGACAAGTAAACTGTATCAGGTGAGTTCAACCAATTCCAGATACCAGAGGGAATAAACTATTGTCATCAAGCCTGACTTCCTTGAAGATTTCACCAATTTTACTTGATCCCTCATTCAAAAATCGTGGAATTATGGACTTGGCAACTGTTGCTTTTATTTCCCAAAGCAGTTCAATTAAAAAAAGTGGTGGACTGCCACAAATCATCAGCATTAAATTATTAAAAGAGGACATGTCTGATTAGTTCCAAAGATCATTCCAACATTCAAACATCACATTTGTGTTATTTCTTTAGCTGATAACAAATTCTACCTTACTATGACTGTTGATTATTATTACCTGGCCAAAGTGTCTTTGTGCAGATCTGCC
The DNA here is from genome assembly GCA_039737535.1 of Lagodon rhomboides. NCBI lineage: Eukaryota > Metazoa > Chordata > Actinopteri > Spariformes > Sparidae > Lagodon > Lagodon rhomboides. Next base: position 12,079,895 of record CM077798.1, on the reverse strand, counting down.
TACCTGCTGGATTTCTTCAGGAGTGTCAGAGACTGTGGTGGTGCCCAGATCCCCCTCACTGATCTTGTTCTAAGTTAGTCAAAGAGACATGAGAATGTGAAACCAGAGCTATTTCATTCAATTTGAAGTCTTGCCATCAATAATAATAATAATCACTCTGATTGTTAGTATTCATGAAAGACGAACCTCCCTGCTCTTCTTCTACAGTAACAGATCAAAGTAATTATTTCTCCTACGTGCTCTGATACGAGACTTAGCGCTGTACCTCCAGCAGCGTGGCCTGTTGCTGGGTGAGTTGCTCCAGCTCCTCCAGCTGCTGCAGGAGCAGTCTGGCTCTGGAGAACACCAGCAGGCTCTTCTCTGCTCCTTGAGGCAGGTGAGGCTCTCCTTTGCATCTCTCCATCTCTTCCAACGTCCTCCGCATCGACTGCACATTGGCCAGGATCACCTTCAGGTTGAAACAGATATCAGGCAGTCTGAACTGTTGCTTTATAAAAAAAGGTATGTATGCTTCCAGTCCTTGATTTAGACACATCTACGTCCAGCATTGTAATGCATCCCTGACCTCTTTTACCCACATGGTGCTTCTTTCATTAGACACTTTGATTCTTATTCTTAAAATCCATTTTAGTCTGAAGTGTTTTACTATAACACTGCAGTTTAAATTTTCTGTGTGCTCAAGAATATTTGCATTAAACTCACAAATAAGAAACAAGAGCACTGTATCACCTGTCGGTCTTGAAGATGCTCCATCAGAGTGATGTTGGAGTCGTCCATGGAGGATAAAATCGCTCTGATCTTCGGGACATTCTTCTCCATCTTCTTCAGCTCTGCTTCTACTGCCTCCACCACCTGGAATCAAGATTACCAGGAACTTTTTTAACAACTTGACTTGTAATTTTAAAATCAAAACTGTTTGACAAGCTGTACGAACATACCACAGTGCAATATCCATAATAAAGTCTGGCTGGGTACTTTTGTAACACACTCTTTTCATGTTTTATCAATGTCAAAATGTGACCAGAATACAGAAGATCATCTCATCCACTGGAAGATTCAACAGATTCTGTCAATCTACCCTAATGGAAGTCAGGCGTTAGGTCTGTCACTGAAAGAAAATCTTCTGGGACTGGACAAAAATGCATTTGGGGGAAAAAAAATTTCGTACCACAACAGCCCGCAGCAGCTGCTCCAGCGGCTCTACGATCTCGCTTTGCATCTTGTGGACTTGCTGGTCGTTCTGGGCCAGCTTCTCCTCCTGGGTGCTCATGTCACACACAGCAGAGATCTCCTCCAAGACGGGCCTGAAGTCCTGCAGGGCGTGTCTGATCCTCTCCGAGTCGTCCAGCACCAGCTGTAGTTCAAGATTTAAAATTAAATTCATTGGTGACATGAAATATTTGAAAATGCTTGTGGATTTTGTGGTCAATACTGAATCATGTCAAGAATATTGTCTGACATGTCAGCTTTTGTTTGTTTGCTTGGCGTCTCTGACCTGTAGGGAGTTTGCATGATTCTGGAGGCTTCTGGCCGTTGTAAAGCAACAGGGAGCGCTGAGCCACGCCTGGGCCTCATCTAACCAGCAGGTGGCGCCGTGCACAATACTGTCAAACTCCTGAAGACAAGCAGGGATCTGACAAAAGCAGTATAGAAAATATAAGGGAAGCAGAATGGCAGTTTTACAGAGATATTTACACTTTCAGTAGCCACTTTCCATATAGATGTGTTGTGTTTTAGACTCATAAAAAGTCAAACCGTGGCTCCTGTCACATGGTGTGAGTATAGAATAGTGTTCCATCCTGACCTTGCTGAGGAAAGCGGTGCGTTGCTCTGCCATCTGCGCTGCGTTCTGGTAGAGCTGCAGCGGTTGGGTGAGCTGGTCCATGAGCAGGTGGGCCTGATCAGGATAGTCCTCCGCAAGATCCTGCACCTCGTTCTCCAGGAGCATCAGGCGGCTGTGCCAAGCGTCCAGCTCATCCCACACACGCTGGAGAACAAACAATGTAAAGTATGTGACAATGTAATCCTTGTCCTTGTCGTCAGCTCTTATGAAACAGTAACCCCTTTCACACTGGCGTTTGGGTGCGGCTTCTGTGCGCCAATTCTCCGCATCCGTCCCAGTGTGAATCTCTCCGATGCGGCGAGGGGTGCAATTTCGCTCCGGCGCTGATACGTCTCTGGAGGTAGTGTCAGGGCCGCATTATTGGCGAGCCGAACCAGTGTGAACGGATAAGCCGGCGGCGCGTATCGAGGGCGTGTCGATCGGACGGTCTGATAACTACACAGGTCCTTCACTCAACTAAATACAGAGAAATGTCCCACAAAGCAACGTTACAGGACCAAACAACAGTAACGTAGCAACTGTAACTGTCTCTGGCAACTTATATGAGGAAAAAAATCCTGCACATATGAGCGGAGAAGCCTCTGTCCTCCCGTCTGTCTGGCCGACACATTTCTGCCCAAAAAACAGCGTCTGTCGGCGGCAAAAAACTTAAGCTCACCAGTGTTTGTGATGAAAATAAATCACCGTGGCGGTCAGTCCTACCGACCGAGACTTCGGTGAACTTTCCCCCGGAAGACAGCCTCCGTCCCCGCGAGTCAGACAGCGTCCAGTTTACTGATGGTGATGTAGGCTAATTATGTAATTTAGAGCGAAAAACGTAACTTTGTCACTTTCCAGGATGTTTGGTGGGTCAGGATCTCAATCACAACACATTATAACAGCATCCATATGATTATAAACTATCCGCGGGTTTAGATTGACAGGGGGACACCGGGGAAACACCTTGAAAACACACCGACGTCATCATCATGACGTGTACCATCACGCCTCTTTAGGAGCCGCAGCGCCGGATTTCTGTGTGAATTCACGTCGGTTCGTCTTTAATGCGGAGCTGCTTCGCTCTGTGTGAATCGCTATGGGCGGAGAATTGCCGAACCGCCGCTGCGGAGATAATGCGTCTTCTCCTGTGTGAAAGGGGTTCGTGACTGCTACAGTTGATTTGTTCCCGTTGTCTTGTCAGAATCTAGCAAACATAAACAAGTTGTGTGCTACTTTTTACTAAAAAGGGATTACTTTGACACTGTTAACCTGTTAACATGTGTTTAGTAGTCATACTTTTTACCGCTATGGGACTCCACTGTAGCTTCTGGTCAGTTAGCCACACTCCTTCTTCTAGCCTACATAAATCTGCTAGCTAACGCAGCTGGTAGCGGCTAGTGTTGGTGGCTGGAAGCGGTGTGCAAACATCAGATTTCACCATAAACTCAGTTACGCTAAATCAAAATGAGATATCTATAAGTGACTGATAGAAAAGATGAATAAAATGAAGTTTAGAACTCATATGCAAGACATTAATGAAGAAGACAGAAGAACGTGTCTTTGCATGTCTGCAGGTTTATGTAACATGCACACACACCTTGATTACATTCTGCGCTTCCTCTACTGTCAGACTCTTTTGCTCCAGTAACGCTTTCACTTTCTCCAGACCAGATCCCAGCTCCACCACTTGACGGTTCAGCTTCCGGACTGGGTATCTCTTCTCCATGAACTGTAGAATGTCCACACACACACACACACACGCATTTAGAAAAACACAAGAGGTTCTGGTTGGAGATTTTGTTGGATTCTATCCTGTTTTGAGTTACCGTGTCCTCCTCTCTTTGTAGAGACATCTGAACTTCTTGTAACCTTCTGCTGATATCAGCTGGTATCTCGGCGTACCGGCTCTGCACACCGTCCACAATACTCTCCAGTTTGGCCTTCTGGGAGGACAAATCCTTTCTGAGCTCCTGTCAGGATGGAAACGCACGACAAGTTTGAGAGGGCAGGAGAGATGAAAGACTTAGAGGTTACAGGTTTGAGCTCTTTCCTAAATTTGTTTAACTTATTTTCCGGTTAAAGGATGAAGGAGAGCTGACAACTGCCCTGCACAAATTTATCAAGCTCCACCTTTAAAAGGATGACTGATGGTAAACCAGTTACTGCACTACTGATTCTCACAGTGACTAAGTTCAAACAGAAGTCAACTTGAAACGACCACATACAGTCTTTAATCTAATTCTTGTAGCTAATTATTCAAGGTCTACCAATGTGCTAACAAACACAGGCCTGTGAACACAACTTGAATATCTCAATGGCTCTTTGAAGGGCTTCTAATCAATTATATATCAACATTTTTGTCTCATTTTCTTTTTTTTAGTTTTCCACATGTGACTTCAAATGCACTCATATAAATCTGAAGCCAAAATGTTCAAGCTTGTACTATAAAGCTTAAGAAATGATCCTGACCTGTTGTTTGCACGGATTCGAACAGGCTTTCAGCGAGGAAAGAATGGAGAACACGTGTTGCTCCACCGCTCCTATCTCTTCTTGGACTTGCTGTCTCTCTTTCTCCTCTGCCTGGGCTGCAGCTACCAGCAGCAGGTTTCTCTCTTTCAAGCTGTGGAGAAAAGTATCTTCTCAGTATCTCTCACATTAATGAGTAATCACTTTCCACATGCATATTAACCAAATCCCACCTCCTGACGTTTTCTTGGATCTTCACTAGTGTTTTGCCAACCGGTCCAGGGCTGATGGGATCCTGGGAACTAGATAAGCTCAGAGCGTGCTCCAGTCGATGCTCCAGGGAGGCCAAGGCCTGCTGCTCCTGCTCCAGCCCAGCCTGGTTCATCTCAGCCTGAGCCAGAAGCTCCTGGGGTTCTTCTTGAGCGAAGCTCACAATGGAGGAGTCTGGAACGTCAGCCTGAAGACTGGCCAAAAAGCTGCAACACTGCTCCATCTAAAGTTACAAGAATTTAAAATAATTATAAACTTTATTTATACAACACTTTTCAAAACAAGTTATTAATTAGTTTGCATCGTTAAACCAGGGTTAAAAAAATGTAATCGGTCACCTTAAATATGATATAATAAATACATATGATAAAAAATACACGGAATAAAATAGCTATTTAATCCTCATTCTATCCATGTATTACTATTCTCTGTCTTCTATGTCCTGTACGCTATGCTGCCGTAACTTAAATTAGTCTTGGAAAGTAATAAAAGTTACTTAAGAAGTAAACCTTTCCTGAGAGAAAAGCAAAATGGGAACCAGTCATGACCTTGGACACATTTGGAAAAATATAAAACAAACTGAAATAAATACTGTTTAATATGCTGATTTTGCATTTAGTTTCTTGTTTGCATCAAGTTAAACATGTTACTGTACATTAGAGTACTGATGCAAAAGCAAAAGTAAGAGGATTTGTTCTGTAACTCACACTTGTTGTGATGTCCTTCCATTCCTCTCCTTTCTGTTCTGTGTGCGCCATCAGATGGCCGACGCCTCGTCGTAATGACACCCAGCGTCTCCACAGAGCGGCCAGCTCACCGTCCCTTCCAACCCCACAGCCCTGCATTGGACATCCAGCTCTCAGTTCTTCTATCTTACCAGCGAGGCTGCGAAGATCTTCCATCAGAAGCTTTAGGGAGAGACGAAATGAAGTTCAAATTAAAGCTTGAATCAGGCAGACGATATGTCAGTCAAAATGTCCAATGCATTCCTGAGACAATGGTATAGGTGCATGTTGTATGTGGACAGGTAAATCAACAGGTCCAAAGTCAGGGTATCACCATGGGTGTGATTTAACGTGAATATCTGTCTGATATAATAGTGACTGATGTTTCACTAAAAGCCAAAAATGTCAACCTGCTCAAGATCAGTAGGATTCGTCCTCTGGTGCACATGAACATTGTTAATCTCATGGAAATCCATGTAATGGTTTTTGAGATATTTTAGTCTGGATCAAAGTGGTGGATGGACAAAGAGACCAACCAATCGACATCGCCATCTACGCCATTAATATGGCTAACAAAAAAATTGTGAATGTGTATGACATGCTAGGTTTAAGTCGATCCAGCATATGTGAAGATGTACATGCTGAAACGTTTGCTAACCACTAGCAAAATAAGGCTGAAAACTTACCTTAGCTCTTTTTTGTTGGCCGATACATTTTACATAAGAAGTCACTTGTTCTGCAGCACATTCTGAGAGCTTTGCTTCAAGCCCGGAAAGACGCTGACATATATCTTCATGACATTTCCTGTGGCTTTGCTGTCTTGTTTCACACCTGTGAGAAAATTGTCTTTTAGGTCTTTTTACTTCATTAAAAACTATGAAAGAAAGAAAGACACAGATATAATCACAACAATGTGATATACAAATCCTTCAATGAGCCAAGAACAGCCAGTACCTCTGCAAAGACTCCAGCCTGAGCTGAGCTTGGGCCTCCAGTATGGCTCTTCCCACCAACAACTGACTGAGGATGCTGATGTGGAGCTGCTCAGTCTTTGGGCGGGACAGGCAGGGTTGTCGTGGCAACAGCTCACCAAGGTGGCTGATATGAGCCTGAAATCCTTCTTCAAGAGCTTCTAGAGCCTGCTGAGTCTGTCTTTGCTCTTCAGTACAGTCCAAAAACCCTCCAGGAGCTGATAAGAAGGTGGCTTCAGCATTATGAAGGAAGCCTATTGCTCCCTGAGCAGCCCACTGGTAATCTTTCAAGGATTCCCTGGCCTGGGATAAACTCTCCTGTTGAATACAAGTGATATGATCAAGCATAGTTTGGGAAACAACACACAAAAGGATGAAAAGCAAAGCTGAATATCCTCAAAAGTAAGAGCATTTAAGCTTACCATCCGTGAATGGCACTTTTGCTTGGTTGCATCCTTAAGAGCGTAAAGTTCCTTGTAGTCCGTGAGGTTAATTTTTTCCTTCCGTCCCAGACCTTCCAACACCCTCATCCCAGAGTCTATATTTCTCCAAATGACCCAGCACCTCCGTAGTGCATTGTCTACAGCTTTTTCATCTGGATTTACTGGTTCGGCTCCCTCCAGTTCCAGTCTTGTTCCTTGGAAAAGCTCCATTAAGGCAGGAAGCTCGGAGGAAAAATGCAGACCATGTAGAAGCCCGGCCACTAGGTTTTTGATGTGACCTGTGACGGAATACTCCCAGGAGACTAAAGTTTCCACAGTGTGGCGAATCCTTAGCCTCTCTGAATTAAGCTCAGATGGGTACAACTCCGGAGCTATGGCCTCCAGTTGGTCCGCTGCTTCTTGACACTGTGTCTTTACCAAAGGAAGTTCAACTAAGAGTGTTTGGCACAGTCTGAACCTCTCACCCACACTGATTGTTTTATCTTTGGCACGCTGGATTTGCTCTTTGGCAATGTCCCTAGATTCCTCCATTTGTCTCCTCAGGTGCAGATATTTGTCTTGCTCGAAGGCGTTAACACTAAGAGCTTTGCAATGGTCTTGCAGCTCCCCAATGGTGCACAGCAGGGCGCTTCGCTTCACCTCCTGGCAGTGCTGAAGCTCTTGTACTTCACATTGATGCTCCATTAGCATGTGCTTCAAATGGGTTGTTTTTGAGAGGGTTTCCTGTGTTAAAGGGAACCTCTGCTTTTCAAGATCGGTGGAAATTTGCTGTAAACTAGCCTGGATGGTCGCTAACTCCTCATCTGAAGAGGTTCTCTCATGAATCAGCTCCTCTAATTCCCAGCTGGTTGCTTTCTCATGAGCTAGCAGTCCATCTAATTCGGTCCAAAGACCTGACAGTCGGTTGACAAGGTAGCGGCTCTCTCCTGGACTCAACCCTTCAGCCATTTCCCTGCAACTTACTGTCAGTGCATCCACCAGCTTCAGTTGGCTCTCTATCTCCGCTGTGGCTAATTTGTGGTTTTGCAGTTCGCTCTCCAGCTCTCTAATGTCAGCCTTTGAAACGTTGTCAACATGGGCGCCGGGGTCTCTTTTAGCATGCGTTTCTGCTAACCAGGCATCCATGCTAGCAAGCTGGGATAACAGTTTCTCTCTCTCCTGCAGATTTTTCTTCATGGTGCGGAGAACATGATCCAAGCTGTCGGCAATAGCTTCATACAGTTCTTCTACCGTCTTCAATACTTGGTCACTTTCCTCCTTTTCCGTGTCAGGTGCTAAATCTTTAATCTGTTCAACTTCTACTTGCATCTTGGACCTTCTAGACCAAATATCAGTCTGAAATTTCTTCATCTCACCTATCTGAATACGAGCCTCCTCTGGGAAAAGAGCCAACTTTTGCCCAATAGAGATGTGGTTTTCTGCCTGCTTTGCCCATACAATCAAGTCTTGTAATTGCTTGTTGATCTTAGCTGAAGAAATGCCTCCACAGCTGTGTGTGGAAGTGTCAAGCTTGACCTTGGTGTCGTCAAGCAAGGACCCGAGTTCCTGAAGACTACATTTGATCTCATCCTTCTCTTTCTGACCCAGAGAGAAACGGACAAGAGCATCCGACTGAGACTTTAAGTGCAAATGAAGCTGGTTATATAGTTTTAGGTCTGTGGTCAGACAAACAAGTTCTAAAGCACTTTTGCTGTCCTGGCTTTCAAAGGTGGATTTCTGAAGAGCTTCGAGCTTGTCTTTAAGCTGTTCGGCCTGTTTTATAAGAAGAGAGGACTGACAGGTGGAGCTTTGAGCATGCTGTAGAGCTCTTTTGATACTTCCTTCCAAAAGCCTCCATTCCTCCTGGACATCTCCAAGCTGGGCAAGAAGAGCACCTGAACTTTCAGCATCGCTCAAGTGGACTGACAACTGGCCACTTAAATGGAGGAGTTCTTCCATCTTGTCTTTTTTCCTTTCCATGGTGTTCAGCAGGGCTTGGAGTTTGTCAGCTTGAAGGCTGCTGCTTCCCAAAGCATTTCTGACAAAACCAATCAAAAAAGAATATGAATGTATAGTGTGTGAGGTACACAATGAAATATTAAAGGTGAATTCACACCTGGCTCGTTTGAACCAACTGTTTCAAGACTGAGGTGCGAGACAAAACAATTGGTCCAAGTTTACCAAGAAAGGATAGTCTCCGCCTACCAAGTGGACTCTGTTGCGGTTCATTTGTTGTGTGAAAGCAAGCAGAGCGACCACAAGATTTTGTGATGGTACATAGATGAAACACTGACAAATCCATCAGCTTATCATGAAACCTGTCCAGGAACGATCTGTAGAAACCATGTCTAAATTTATAAAATCATTTGCTTACCATATACTGTAACACCTACGCAAGTCAGCACATGTATTCTCCCTGTTTAAGGGGTCAGAAGTTGTTAAAACGGCTGCGTTTGTATCCTACTCAGATTATTTATCAGTTAACACATTAAAACGTGAGTGACAATGATTTGACAGTCAATTTTATTAATTTGCAAGACTCCTCCTTTTCATCCTGTCTCTACTTGTTAATTATTATTAGCAATCTTGGCTGGTAATGTTTTTACTTTGGGTGTGTGTGTACGTGTCATCAAAATGTGGTCAGGGACATGCCAGCTGAAGCTTGAACAACCACAGAATCTTTGCCAGGTGTTTGTCTCTCTGTATGTGAACAGATTTTTTTTCAGCGTGACAGTGTCACAAGATGTATTCACAAAACTTCAAAGGTGTGTAGTTGTCACTACATTATTAAATGTCTACATGGATCAGTGTAGTAATGACCATTGAGTCATGTTAACATGTTGACGAGCGTCCCAGCTGGTGTGATCCCATCGCACGACCGTCTCTCGTTCATAAAGTGTGGTCTATTTGCAGTTTAATAATGCTCAAAATCGGTTATTTCTCCGCAGTCTCTTTGTGACACTAGAGAACATAAATATATACATCAGAAGCATTAAAGTGCTGCGTTTATGTCAGTGACTGGAATTTGATTTTCCCACGTAGGTCCTAATAATGGAGGATGACAAACACCAAACCTGTGCTATCAATGAGTCACATGTCAGGCTGTTTAACATCATGTTTACTCTGTGTGTTTCATTTCTAAAAAGTCACTGTGAACAGAAAATCGGACCAGAACTTAAATATAACAATATATATATATTTTTTCTTATTCTGGACTAAATGAACTGAGCTGCGGGTGTGAAAACAAGTTATCTATAAAGGATCAAAGGATTACTCACAAGCTCATTTTGTCCTTTTCAGCATCTAGAACCTCCAGGAGAGCTCTGATGATCCTCATCTGTTTGTGATACTGTTTGACCTGATCCAGCTGTGCTGCTTTGACCTGCACGGTGGCCGAGGCATCCAGCAGTGCAGTACTCCACTGTCCCTCAACACGTTTCAGGGCACCTGCATCACAAATCCTGGTGGCACTCGTGCTTTTCATGGTGGCCACTTGTTCCTGCACAGAGTGCCTGTAGTCCTACAGTAGAAAAACAAAAAACATCAGCTGACATCAGCTCGTAACATTACCCTGAATTACTTGTGAAACAGAAGTACATACCTCCGCCTCCTGCAGCTGTTTGGCCATTGCGGTGACATCGAGCTGTGCTGGTTGATAGCGACATGCCAGGACTTTTTGAACAGTTCTTACTAATCGAATCTCGGGTTCACCAGGAAAGGACTTCAGGTACCAATTCAAATCAATGTGTGGTGAGCGCTGTAACAAAATAAAGAATAAAAAGAGAAATCTACTTGTGAAAAATACTTGTTACAGTGCTGTATGTCAAATTATCTGCTGATTATTTTCTCTGATTTACTGATGAATGGTTTGAACTGGAAAATGTCAAAATAGTGAAAAATGCATAAAAAGCCTAAATATATATAATATAACCCCTTTATTGTCATGGAATGCTCATGTTAGACCTTAAAACCATCTCACATGTCAGCATTAAGCCTTCATCAGGGAGTCTAATGGTTTGTTAATGCTTTAGAACAGAGTGTCTTGGAGTTTTTATTATGATTTTTAGGTCTCCGTGTTTCGCTAACCAAAGAACACCTCTGAGAAGTCCAAGAAGCTCTTCTAATTTAACTGGGTTGTTGTTGCATAATACTGCCCGTTACATCTTGAGCAGCCCAAACTGATGTCTTCACGTAGCTTGTTTTGTCCGACCAACAGCTAAAAAGGATTGATTTACTATCATATGAGACAAAGACAAAGGGCAATGTTTTGTATTACTGCTTGAACAATGACTTACATGATGGATTAATGCATTTATCGATTAATTGTTTCAGTGTTTTGATTATGATTTATAAAAGAAGGAGACAAATAAGCAAAGTGGCAAAAATAGAAGCAAACAGGATAATCAGATTACAGTTCGGTATGTTCCTGTCTAGGAATTCAAAAATATGAGTCTAACTGCAGCCTTGGAATGCACCGGTAATTACAAAATTAAATTCTGTTCATTCAGGCTTAGTTTGCCTCTTTTCAGCTCTTCTTTTCCAAGGTTATACATGTCTACATGATGAGTAGTCTTTTTGAAAATAATACATAAAACAGAAAATTAACAGAAAATTTGGCTGGGCAGGTCACAGACTGGACGCTGTGAGCGATTAAACCCACTAATGACCCTGCAGGAAATCATTGAGCCTCATCAGATCCTTCCTGTGGGCCTTCCTGTCAGCAGCATCATGGGAATACACAAACATCCATCAAAACACCGCCAGCTCTTATCTGGCTCACTGTTTATTGCAATTAAAACTGACCTCTTGGCCTGTTTGGACACTTGAACAAATGCAATTATATTTAGACCCAGAACACTTGAATGTTTAATTGGTGAATTTAATTTCTACACACCTAAATAATAATTAATGTATTGAGTTTACTCTCATAAAGTAGTTAAGAAAACGGAAAATTCTCACACACAGCTGGAATCAGATCATTTTGACTTTTTGTCTTCCCAGTCAATCAATTAGTAATCGATTAATCTTGCACATCTAATACTCACGTTTATTATGTTACTTCTTTCCACCAAGCTCTGGATCTCAGACAAAATATCCTGCATGCTGCACTCGTGTTCGCAGGACTCAGGTGATCCGCCAGACGTCTCCTCGGCTGCTGTGCTCTCAGGCTCCATGCTTTCTTGGGTCTGATGCTGCAAACACAGACGACAGGGGTTGTGTCACACTTTAGCCTCCTTCTCTCCCCTTGTTTGTCCATAGATAATGACAGAGCTTCCTGTTCTTACCCCGCTCCACACTGGTAAATATTACAATACTGACAGCAGCCAGGCGAGTCAGTACAGTTAGTGCAAGAATGTGCCTGAGAAGGGAGCAGTTTGCCCCGAGGGAGAAAGACTCGGTCTATTCATCTAAAAAGTGCAGCCTCCCTTGGTTCTTTAAAGAAATAATTGGTCTGTTATAACTTGGTTAGACACCAAAACATGACATGAGCTGCACGGCTACGGGACTGTACAAACATGGGAGGTGCCTTTTGAAATGTTTTGGACGTGACCAATACGTATGCTGTAGCAGGGTGCAGGTGGAGCAGGAAGGGGATCTGAAAACGTGCAGCAGATTTCTGATTCGCTGCAGGAAACACTATACACAAAGAAGAATAATGTATAAGTGCTATAGTGTTTTTTTTTCCTGATAAAATCTCAAGATGCTTAAAAAAAATGTTTTAAATCTCAGTAATTTGGAATTTAAACAACAGAAAAGTTAAATTATGGTCAGGAAGCCATGTACTGCTTTCTTAACTACAAATTTTGGGGAACATTTCAGGACACTCAACATTCAGCCCTGGAAATGAATGTCAGCCGTTTACACAGAGAATTCACACTGTTATTACTCACTATAATGACAGGTTTCTTAGGAATTCCTCAGTGCCTTTGACTTGTACCATCCAAACACAAATCGACTTTGTAATATGACAGGCAGTGCGTCCGTCGCTAGCATTATGTTAAGTCTGGCTGTCTGTGGTCACCTCAGGATGGACTGTAAGACAGGGCTAAACTGTCTCTGCCCATGTGCCAATGTGAGGGAAGACCTCGCTGTCTGTAGACCCAAACTTCTGCCTTATCGTCTTTTTATATCTCCTGTCTTAGGAGCTACACCAGGCTAAGGTGTAGGGTGATATTTCCTTGGAGTAATTTATCAAAAAAATATTACAAAATATTGTTTTGTAAATGAAGGTCTAACATATAGTACATATAGTATATCGAATTGTTTATAGTTAGATGGGAGTGTACCAAGTTACACAGGTAAACACCAAATCAGTGTATACTTCTTCCTGCTCCTTTTAAGGCATGTCACTGTTTGTTAATAGAATATACTTTGTAACATGCTTTTCATTTTATTATGCCTATTTGTCAAACTTATTTTACTTTTTGTTTTCATATAAATACATTTGCATTCATTCATTCAACATTAGAACATATTAGTTAGGTTTGTTTTTACTGTTCAACATGCAATTTTGTGTTTTTTGAATGTTGTATTACATCATTTTTTTGTGATATGGAGTTTATAATCCAATCTGTGCAATTAACAAAGCAACATCCAAATGGATTTCATCTGTCATGAGAAAAATGCATTTCTTTCCACTGGATGAACAATGCTCCTCACCTACATGAAGACCAGAACTGTAAACCCGGACACCAGCAAAAGATCAGACACTCAAATGCCAGATGGTGGGAGGAATAAATACGCTAAAAAGGAATACGTTTCAGCTAAATTTAGGATTGAATTTAGGACAAAATAACACTTGTAAAATGTTAGAAATACCCCGAGTGTCATGAAGCACGTCCTCTAGCATGCGGGTAAGATAAATGTCAAAGAAGATCCTGTTTGATAAGTGTAATTTAGGAAAGCAGGACTGGATTTAGCTGTGACGTTTGAGTCTCCTATCAAACGGGCTGACAAACCTTTTTTCCTCTATTTATTTTAATTTCAATTCACTTTTCAAAGAGTTTGATGCTGTAATGATTTTAAAAAGCTGGAGAGCATTCAATAAATAATACCGATTTGAAAATCCGAATTTGACTTTCATCTTTGTATCATGTTGTAAATGCTGATTATATACTGTATTTAATCACTGCCAACCCTTAATACAGGTATGTGGAATGTGGAATCAAGTTGATTCTCATTAAAACAATAGTTAACGACCTGGTGGGGTCACAAGATAAATTTGTTGGTCATAGGATGATTGACAGGATACATTTTCAAAGTGCTCTTCAAGCTTTGGTTATTTTTAAGATTTACTGGAAAATGAAGCTCTTTATACATTCATTTAAATAATTTTTTGGTGTAAATGTTCATTAATGGTAGAAAGTTTGGTGAATCGCAAGTGGACACTGCTTTGTTTTGGTAAGTTTCAGTCCAATAAAGGTTGAGAATCTCTGCAAAACAGACTTTCTTTTAATTGAGGGGAGAAAGGAAGACTTTCTTCAGGGAAGAAAAGAAGCAAATCCACAGAACATATATTTAATTTACCTGTCCCTGGGTCACCTCTATGTCCTCCAGCGATGCAGGTACCTTCAGTTTACATTCTTCTATTATCGGAGGAGCTTTAACTCGTCTTTTTGGCACCTTCAAACGTCTGGACTTTGGGCGGTCAGGTTCACTTGCTTTTTCTTCAGTGTTTTCTCCCTCTGCCATCTCCAAACATCCTGTACCTGGTATCTGTGCAGTGTTGGCAGCAGTCCATTGTTTACTGTCCCCAGCAGGTATTTGCGTTCCAGCTAAGGCATCTCCCTCCACAGCGCTCACAGCTGAGCTCATTGTCTGCTCTCGAGTGTGACAGAAACCTGTCATCTGCTCTTGTTTGACATCCGGAGATGTTGTTTCCACTGCATTTGCAAACCTACCACACAATTTGGAGGATTTCAGCACCTCATTGGGAATTAGGTCACAGACGTCTGGGTCTTCTTTGCATGATAATTTGGCACTTGTGGGTTTTACCTCGACGAATTCTGTACTTACTGACGGCGCAGGGTTTTCTGGTAGTGAGTCTGCTGCTTGAGATGTGCTTAATGCACTCGTTAAATCATGGATCTTCAAGTCTGTTTCATCAGACTCAGGACCAATTACTGTAGCAAAGAATCCAGATTTATTCTGAGACGACACTTTATCGGGTCTCACACTGACTTCCTCGCAGCATTTCCCTCTTTCTTGAGCATCGGTAACGGCCTTAAATGTGTCTGATTGTGCATCGTACAGCACTGCTCCCTGAAAACATCTGATCACATCTGGACCAACATTGTTATTTTTCTGCATGTCCTGCGGCTCAATGTCCAACACTATTGTAAACACTTTCTTTGGGGTAACGCTGTTGTCCTCGCAATGTTTTTCTTGTTCTTCAGCATCTGTAGCTGCCTGAAACATCTCCGTTTGTGCTGCTACGAGTTCAGACACATTTCCAGGGGTCGACAGGGGGGATTTGTCTGGATATGTGGCTGGAGATCCCACCAGGGATTGGACACAGAGTTCTGAATTGATTTCTTTGGTATTGTCTGTGCCTATAGGTGACAATTTTGAGGTTGAGGTAGCAAATTCCTGCAATGATTCAGTGTTCTCTTGCGGAGCTGTTAAACTTTTCTTGAGAGCAGGAAGCGAGCCTGACATTAAAGGCTCTGAGCTATTTCCAGAAAGCGTCCTGAGCCCGTTGTTTAAAGGAATACTACCATTCTTCAATGTGCCAGTATCATCCGTTGTCAGGTTTATTTTTGGTGGAGTTGATGTTAGCTGATGTGATTCTTGTTGGGTTGTTGATTTGAAATCATCTGGGACTCCTGCACAAGGAAACTGATGAGGGACAAATGCATCTTCTTTGGCTGTTTCCAAAGTGCCTTGGGTTTTAAGTTTGTAGTCATTCTGACCCCTTCCCGAGTTTTCCTTTCCATCTGTTGCAGAAAGGGGAGGAGAGGCACGAGGACACACAGCCGGAGTTTCAGCAGCTGAAGCAGATGCATCACTTTCTCCTTTAAAAGCTTCGTCGACAACTTTGTCCAATTCTCCTTCACAAGGACCGTGACTGACCTGTGGAACACATTAAATCGATTGGAAATATTAATAAAAACATCTTTACATTATCATCATTATCACATTGGATGATGTGTCTGAGGAGAGACTCACCAGGTGTTTCGTTAAGGTTTCAACTGCAGGTGTCTCACTGAGAGCATCCGAGACACTTTTCTCCAGTTCCTCTGTCACGTTTGTTCCCAGACAGTTTAGAAGAAAGTCTCGCTCTGAGAGCACTTCACGAAGAGCTTGTTGACGCAACAAGCCCTCGTCCAGAGCTACCTATAAGAACACACAGACAGATATACAAACTCAAAAATAGACATTCCCACAGGTTTTTTGAGATCATGGACCTAAGCAGTGAGAAGAGAAAAGGCAACGACCAGCACAAGCAGCACTCTGAAATCAACATTATCAGTATAGACGTGAATGTTATCGCTGCAAATGAACACAGAGAGGAAAAGACGACTGGCAAAACAGGAATAGCACTGATGGAGTTAAGATTGAGAGTTTTGGGCAGATGGTAAATGAGTTCCAACATGTTCGTGATCTTGAGTAATGCCAAGGACCAAACCTTTGAGCAATTTAGCCACAACCTCCCTGTGAGGACGATTATGTTCACCATGTACCACAAAGAAAAAAGGTTTCACACTGTAGTATTATTTAAGAGTAGAGGACAGACTTGTTGCATGTTAAGAACAGCTGTCATATCAAGTGATAAGGTTGGCTTTCTTCTGCACCCAACAAATGTTCAGTTTTGTTTGAGTAGAGTTTGCTCAGAGTTCCCAGCTGTTTCAGGAGACTCTAAAACCTTTTTATCCAGTAAAAATCATAAACAGCATTTGTGACCTGTTTTTACAGATTTGTATCGTCATTAGGAATAAAAAGAGAAACTATGAAGCAAACAAATACTTCTTTCAACAGGAAAAGTATAGCATAAGTCACGGCAAGTCAAATGTATTAAAATAACACCAAATCACAACAGAAGCTATCGCGTGACACTTTTATATTGAGCAGGTTTATTCAATTTCATTTGAAAGATGAGGCTAACCTACATGTCAGCCTCATCTTTCAAATGAAATTGAATAAATAAGATTTAATTTCTTAATAACAGTTGTGTCTTGTTTAAGTATTTTGGCTGAAATCATGGCTTCATTAAATATATTGCAAAGACATCAAATATCGTAAAGAAAAGTATGCAAATTTACAAAAAGCTTTTTTATGCTTGTTAAATAAATGTTCATATTTGTTAATATTCTGTTTGTTAACAAATGGATTAACAGACAAATGTACAGACACATTACTTTGCTTTACCTGGCTGAGGGATGATGGTTCATCACGAACTGTTTGGCTCAGCTTCTGCAGCTGACTGACGATCTGTCTCACCCTGTTAGCAGTGATTCCAGCACACTCCTGTTTCTTTTGTTCACAGATGGACCTGAGGCTTCAGTGAGAACAAGAGAGAGAGACAGAAAGATCATGAAACACTTTGATTATGAGCTCGCGTGTGTTCATGTACCTTTCACAAAGTGTAAAAGTCTATGTAAAGAAATCAGATTTCCTCTGCCACGCTGTTATTTGTTTACTTTTACTTATGCCAGTGTCTTACTGGTTCCAAAAGCTTACTTTTGAGTTACTCAGTGTGAAGAATGCGACTTATCTGTTTTGAAACAAGGTTAAATACCTGTCAAGGTCTTTAGCAGCTGCTTCAACAGACAAATTGACACTTGCGGGAAGTGTTTCTTGTGTGATGCTCAACTCTCCAGTTTTCTGCAGGCCGGAAACGCTCGCAGCCAACTCTGTCAGCCTGGTATCACAGTCCTGAGAGGGAGAGATAAAGAGAGATAAATGCTCCTTCGATGACACTGTGAGTGTGTGGACAAGTCTGTGAACTTGTTATACTTTTATTCAGGGAAAAGCAACATTTCGTCGGGTCTTTTAATAATACCTGTATTGTGTTCCACTGCTGTTTGAGCTGGCTGATATCAGGCAACACTCCACGGTTCTCACACAGATTTGAAACATTTTCAGCCAGGTCTTTCAGAGCCGTCTGTACACAGGAGACCTCTTCCTCCACTCGGTGAACTCTCTGGTTGCCGCTGTCTCTGAGCGTGGCCAGATTCTCTCTGATGCTGCTGTCTAGTGCCCTCTTGTGGTGTTGGAGGTTGTCGACCTGCTGGGAGAAGCTGGCCTGGGCCTCGGCCGTGGAGCTGGCTGCGATCGAGTCCTTGAGTGTTTCAATCTGTAAAAGGTCTTTATCCACGTCTGCAACTTCTTGTAGCAAAGCCTGCAAAGTGAAGAAGTGAGACATAAACATGTTGTGTGTTCTTATAAACAGAAATACAATATAGGTGGCCTGCTAATTATCATGGTGAGTGGAAATGTGAGGGAGCTTGTACATGATTAACTGCATCAGTTAACTTTATGGACCTCACCTCCAGAGCTGTGATCGGTCCAGCTGAGCTGTCTCTCTGAGCTTGACAGGCTGACATCCTTTCCTGCAGGGAAGTCAGTTTATGGTGGCAGTCCTGCAGCAACTGGCCAAATCGTTCCTCATTACTCGCACCTTCCTCGAGGCGGGAACACACACCCTGTGGACATTTCAGGGACACCGAGTCGATATCAGACAGCTAATCGTTTATTTTGATTAACCGGTGGTTCTCAACCTCAACATCAGGTGAGCTCAAGTGTCCTTTCAATGACCCAACCTGTCACGTTCCAAATGTGTTCACCGTCATTGACTTTAAGTTTAAGAGCTAATATTGTTTGAAACATTTGCGATTTGTCAGATATGTAGAGAAAACGAGCATGTTCTCTTACTTCAGCACTGTGGAGTCTCTGCGTCGCAGGACTCCGGATGCCGAGGTCTTCACCAGGCGGAGAGTCAACAACTTGTCCCAGATCTCCACCGCAGGACTGAATTGACTTTGACGGAGTCTGAAACACCTTGACATCTCTGCCCGGAGAGCTCTGCTTTACACTGGAGCCGCGCAGAACGTTGGTTTGAAAGTTGCCGTATCGTTCCAGCAGCTTGCTGCTCTCTGCCACCAGAGGAGCCTGCTGGAGTGTGCTGCTCTGTAAGGACGACACGAGCTGACTGAGGGCCTCTGTCCTCCCCCTGCAGTGGAATAATATGGACAGTGTTGATGTTCAGTTACAGGCTATTCACACTTTCAAATGTTAGTGATAGGAACTAAAACAGAGCATTAACTTCTCCTACTGCGGATTTCCTTACTTTCTTTCCTGGTCTCTAAAGACTTTAGTTCCTGTTTTCAATCCTCTGGGTTTAACTTAGCACATCTGCATCTCCCTTTTTCTTTTGTTTTTCTATGTATTTTGGAAGATGCTACTATCTTTTAGGGAGAATATCAACTGTAGCTTACTATAAACTAAATACAAAGCATACAGAGCCGGACAGCATATATCTGAAATCAGAAAACAGTTGACCTTTGTTGAAGCACTTCTTCTTGCAGGAGATTAAGATCCTCCTCCTTCGCCGCTTTATCCTCAACGGTTTGCAACCACTGCTCCAAATGCTCGCACTCGCTTTGCAGCCTACAACATAAGCGTCATACAGTATGAGTCCAGGCATGACACAAACACGCCTGTATACAGTGTGTACAATGCACTGTAGATTAAAGTGTCAAGAAACATTACAGGACAGACCTCAGAAAACAAGTCGAACTTGTTTTACTGTCTTTTTTTTCCTCTCTCTCACAGTTTGAACTGCGTTAATCTCTCAGACTGTTTTAACTCAAACTTTAGTCTGTTACATTCAGAGTTGCAGGCATACGTTTGGTGATATTCTGTATTGTCCCTATTGTCATCAAATCCCACGAGAACAACAAAACCAACAATTAGTTCATCCTGCTAACAGGCGCTGCCTGAATAAACTCATATATCTTATTCCTCCGTCCAAAACAGCATTGCTACCTGTCCAGAGCCTGGATATTTCTCTGAGTCCGGTCTTCCACCTCTGAGAAGAGCTGATGGGTGTTTCTGACTTTTTCCTGCAGCTGCTGCGCGTCCACAGACAGACTCTCTAGGCTGGACGAACTCACTATGGAGGCCATAATGCACAGATCCTCCACCAGGCTCTCCGCCTGCTCATCCTGAGTCTGCAGCTCGTAAAGTAAATCCTGGAAAGAAAGACAAGTTACTGTTAGTGAAAAGCCTTTTAAAGCATCGGTTATCTAATGTTGTAACCTCAGACATGTACCACTAACCTCTTTACCAAATGTTAGATCTTCTCACACATTAAAAATATAAAATACAAGCTTTTTGTTTACACATATATGGCACAGTCATTTTCAGCCTCAGTGTGCATCGCTGTATACCACAGGTCAGGCCCTCACCTTGAGTTTTGCGAGGACCGTTGCGACATCTGGAGCACTCAGCGTGAGGAGGGAGTCCTGAATCCTCCGAAGGGAGTTAAAGCATTCGTCCATCTTGGCGGTAATTTGTCCCCGAGCAGCCACCATCTGCCTGTAAACATCCTCAGCTTCAGAAACAAGCTCCTTCAGCTGCTCCATCTTCTTCCTCAGCTGAGTCCCCACAACCTAGACGAAATAAAAGTTTGAAGTTTGAAACAGTGGCATCAACATTTCACAACAACAGTTCAGTTCAACAAGTTAAACTGGAGCTGAAAACTAAACCGGTACTATATGTATATACTTTATCTGTCAATCCTCGCAGCTTTACAGCGATTCAGCCTGAAGCGCCCGAATCCCAAACAGGAAGCTAAATCACATGCTGTACCTGCAGCTCCAGAGGAGGCTCTGTGCTTTGAAGCAGCGTCTGAATCTCAGCGGCTCTTCGGTGGAAACGATCCATATTCTCCTCCTGGGCAACAATCTCATTCTGGACAAAGTTAAAAGGTGGATGATCTTTGTTAAAAGTATAAATATGAAGAACATTTCCTTCCCACGAGGCTGTCCAATCTGGTCTGTACCTGTGCATTCCAAAATAAAACAGGAAGACTGTTTTACCTGCAAGGCTCTGATGTCTTCCTCTGTCTGAAAGGACGGAGATTCAGCAAACACTGCCAGTTTATTGGCGGTCCAGCTCTCCACCTCTGCTCCCAGCTGGAGGACCCCATCCCACAGAGTCAGTCCATGGCGGAGGTTTTCAATGTAGGAATCTGTTCTTTCTGATATCTGCAAGAATATGAGCTGGCAGTGAATGAACTGTCATGGTTTAGGGTCTTTAAGTTCATTTCCTGTTTTATTTTGAAAGTTTCACTCTCCACATGTATCCTTTTGTTTAAGTTGTATTGCTGCCAGTGTGATTCTCCTGATTAGTTTCACCTGTCTCTGATTAGCCTCCTGTGTGTTTCCCTTTTTCAGCCGTCAGTCTGTTTACATTTGCAGCTGATGTTTCATCTGTGTTTCCTGTGTCTTACTGGTTTGTTCTCAGTAAAGTTTTGTATTTCTCCTCAGGTTTTTTGGATTTGTCTCAGCCTTCAGCTTCTGTTTTTGTTACCTGTCAGTTTGGATTCTGCTTTGTTTTGAACCTTTTTTTCAACCTGCCTGCTTAGGGTCATGGATTTAGGTCCTTAGAAATGAGGTATTTGCAGTGATAATGGATATCTAGGAGAAATACTATTTGTGTAGTAACAAAGTCAAAGAGTCAAATACTATATGTGTATATATATATATACACGCACGACATAGTGCATTTCTACAGTGACAGAACTCACATCCAGCCAGCGGTCCATGAGAGCATCCGCTTCACCCTCATATGGGACGATGGTGCATTCTGGGAGGTGACGTAAGTGAGTGTGAAGCTGCCTGCAGACACTGCGGACCTCCTCTATGCCGTCCCCAAGGTTGGTAAGCTCTGCTTTTCTTTCCTGGACCTAAGAAAAAAACACAGAGTAGTAAACAATTTGCCAGGGACAAAGAAATTCTTCTTGATTTAGTTTTTGTTGCATCCGTTCATCGTCTCAGTTGAACTGTGGTATACCTTAGTGTGCCGTCTGTGCAGGTTGTCTCTCCCCATGTAGGACGCTTGTTCACTGATGGTGCTCTCTGCCCTCTGCAGCGTCCCACTCAGCTCGCCGCGAATGCTCTGAAACCTCTTCAGCAGCTTGGTTAGGATGTCACACCGCTCCAGCCTGCATGTGATCCATAATGCAAACAAACACAAACTCAGCAAACAGCTATAAGTCATCGCAGCAAATCGCAAAGGAGTGAATTTGCTCTCTTTACCGTTCAGCTACAGCTTTTGTCGCTTCCTCCCAGACATCCTCCACTGCTGGGGTTTGGCTCACGTCAGGGATTTCTGACTGTGGAGATGCATCTCGTATGTACTGCAGCTCGGCGAGGTGGCCAGCAAGACGACTCTTCAGCTCAGTCAAGGCACGTGTTCTGCAGAGGAGGACACAATCATTACTACGAGGGGAATATCATATAATACAATTTTGATAATATTTTGATGAATTGTTCCCCCCTACTAACAATGATTTGTTTTCTGACCCAGATCAGTGTTGTACCTCTGTTGCAGAGCAGGCAGGGTGGGCTCCTGTAACCCCAGCTGCTCAGCTGCCTTCTGTATCTCCCTCAGTGTGCCTAACAAGGCACCTCTCCTCTGGACCAAACTCTCCTTCTCTTCTCCCTCTTTTTTAACTTGGCTGCTTCTCCTTCTTCTCTGGTCCTTGGCCTCTGAGAGACTCCCGTCAGACTTCCATGTTTTAGCCTCTTCCTCCCTTTGTGTCTTCGTATCCACCTCCAGCCTACTCCTTTTGGCCTCCATCCCTGACTCCTCTTCCGTCCTACTTGTAGCTGGATGCTGCTGCTCCCGTGATGAATCATCCCCATTTTTTATCTGACGTGTTTCCAGAGGATTCAACTCCTGGGCCTCCTCCTTTCCCACTGGAAACAGTTCATCTTTTCTCTCCCTCCTCCTGACACTCATCAGCTCTTTTCCCACATCCACAGCTTGCTGGGACAATGATGTCAACACATCCTGGCACGCCACTGCTGCACCATCCATGGTCAGAGTCATCCCCACCGCCTTTAAAGTGCTGTCAACACTATCAGATTGTTCCGCAGCGGTCTGCAACTTCTGCTGCATTGCTGCCTGCCAAGAGCGTCTCTGCTGCTCCCAGTCTGCATCGCTCTGCTGTCTGCTGGGGTCCCGGTTTGCCAGCAGTTTTGGGATATCGGCCTTGACTTCCTTCACTGTGGCCAGGAAGTGATCCAGAGCCTGGGCAGCTGACTGAACTCTCTCCAGCCGCTGTCGGAGCTGCTCCAGATGATGGACACTGTCGCGGAGAGCCAGGCAGACGAGTGAGGGGGATGTGGCGTCTGGCCCCTGTGTTTCCTCCTGAGAGCTTCGTTCTGATAGCTTTCTCATTTCTGACTGCAGTCTGTCGTCCAGTTCCTGGGGAACACGAGAGGGGTTTATGATTAATATGTGCATATTTTAGTCTCAGAATTAAAGTGCTAATTGTTTGAAAACAGCTTAGATGTACCTTTAAATCAGACACCAGTCTAGGATCAGCCAGGGTGAAGGAGGAGATGTCCACGGACTCTCTGAGGATCCGGTCCAGTTTTCCTGTAATCGTCTCCATTTGATCCTCTGCAGACTCCATCAGGTCTGCGGTACTCTCTACAGACGCCATCCTGACACAAACCAAGGTAAAAGAAACTTGACTTGTCAGGATAGGCTGGTGTTAGTTAACTCCATCTGCGGATAAGGATCATGGAATAACAATGCAAGCTCCAGAACAAACTCTGAACTGGCTGAAAATGCTCACAGAAGAGTTAATGTTTTTAAGTTTTTATTCAAGTTATGTTCAGTCATGTTTGCTGACTTCCTTCTTCTCTCTGATGCATCATGTTTTTCCCCTAGAACTTATAGTGACAGGTGACAAAATGAAATGCACTATTGCCTTGAGCATAATTACAGATTCTCTCTGGGTGTGAACATTGTTGGAAACATTTGGGAAAATCTAAATACAGAACTCAACAAAATGTATAACAAAGGTTATTTTTAGACATTTTGAATCAGAAATGTATATATATTTGACAGGGTTAAGGATTAAAACCAATAACACTGTTTGTACATGGCCACAGACTGGTGACCAACAAGGAACAGTGCTACAAATGAGTCAATACTTAATGATTAATCTGCGAGGTGTACTGTACCTGCTCTGTAGGCACATTTGTTGGCCTCTCCACTCCTGAGTCAGCTGCTCCCAGATTATTTCCACTTCGCTCTTATTTTCCGCGGTCATCAGATGGGAGCGCTGGGACAGCTGGGCGTACTGGAGCTCCAACTCGAACCACAGCGCCTCCGTCGTCTGTTTTAAAATCTGTTCACAAGGAATCACAGCATTTATTTGATACTGTGAAGTTTGACCTTGTGAACAAATGTCTGTTTAACAGTTTTTTTTTCGGTTGTAGAAATGCAAATGCAAGTGACACCAAGATAACTCTGCACTGAGAGCACCAATTCAAAAGATGGATCACAACATATCTGAATATGAATGCTAAGTGTAGAAAATTACGTTTAAACTTGCCTGTAGTTGCTTCTTGTGGTTCTGCAAAGTGGAGACGGTGACTGGGTCCAGAATAAACTCATCCAAGTGTTGCTTGTTCTTCTGAAGTTGAGATTGAAACTCGAAGCAGGACCTTCTGTACCTATAATAAAAGAGCTACACATTGTTTGAACCGAACATTTGATTCATTTGTGACACTGAATGGCTACATGGGGAACAGAGCATCCAGTTCATGGCACTATAGTGTCTTTTATTCTTATTTCACTACAGTGATAATGAGGAACATGGAAGACTGTTATGTTAGTGGCATAATATTGTTGTTAAAATGGATTACACAGTCAGTAACATTGTAAATCCACAATGAAATGTAAATATTTGTTAAAAGTTTTTTTTAAAAGCTATGGATTAAAGGATGATGCTGAACCAGATGTTCCTCAAAGGCAAATACATATTAGATTTACATCCTGGATTATGTTCTACTGTAACAATCTGTCAGGTTAAAACTTAATTCCACATGCTGTCAGTTCTTTAAGCAAAGAAAGGTAAGAAAGCGGAATTAACCCACACCTTTTCAGTGCCTCCTGTATGGAGGAGCGTTCTCCCTGTGGCGCGGCGTCTGTCTCTCGGATGACGGTCCACTCTGCCTCCTGCTTGGTCTCCACAGTGTTGCCTCTGACAACCGCCTGAGAGATGGGAGAGTCGGATGGTAACAGCCGAGCGAAGAGCAGAGGGAAAGACGGAGCAGCGTGCCGATCCAATTACGGAGGATTAGTGTCCTGCAGCTGGTGCCGTGACTTCTACAGGTCGGTCACGGCCAATGAGACTGCCGAGTTCTTTTCTGACCAGGAGGATCATGATACTATCACCTGTAACCAATGACCCTGTGGACCTGTCAAATGTTCCAAACAGGTGTTTTTGGAGCATTCCACGACTTTCCCAGTCTTTTGTTACTTGTTTGAGATTTTTTTGCTGGTATCAAATTCAGAATAAGCATATATTTACAAAAATCAATGGATCGATGAGGTAGAACATTAAATTTATTGTCTTTGTGCTTTTTTCAATCGAGTGTGTGTCAAAAAGGATTATCAGATTATCACATTCTTTTTTATTTATGTTAAACACAGCATCCCGACATTGCGATCGGGTTGTAGTGAGGTTTTGGCTTGTAGTGAAAATCAGATAAAGAGGCAGAAAGGGTTATTAATAACTTTAAACTCTTCTGTTTTTTTTGCCTTCTTAAGCATCCTGAGGAAGGCAAAATGTACACAGACACTGATGTCCAGGATTTCAAATAAAAAGGCTGCATCCAAGTGACGACTGTCAAGCTTCCTCGCTCTTTCTTCAATGTTAAGTTGTATTAGTTTTTATTATGATCTACTGTCGAGCCTATAAAACAAAACTGAAGCTTGAAATCTAAATACTTGATAAATCCAAAGAAAAGTAGATTCACCACTCACGTCTTCGGTTGGTCAACAAAATAAAGTTCTTAAAATTTTCAAGAATGCAAATCGTTGTTTCAAGCTGAAACTCAGAGCTGACAAATCAGTTAGAGTTCTGACAATTGGTTGATTCAAGTTTATCAAAATAAAACTAATTCCCAACAGTCTTAGTAATCATTTTTAAGCAAAACTGTCAAACATTTGCTGATTCCAGCTTATTAATTGTAAGGATTTGCTGCTTTTCTGAGTCATTTATGATAGTAATGAAGAGTCTTTGGGTTTTGGACTGTTGGATGGACAAAAGAAGCAATCTGAAGATGTTGCTGTGGGCTCTGGGTAACTGTGATGAGCATTTTTCCCAATATTGGACATTTTATACACTGAACAATACACTTAACAATCAGTTAACTGTGAAAATAATTGACAGATTAATCAATAATGAAAATAGTTGCAGCCCTAAAAGCAATAACATACCTATAGAGCTCATAAAATTAAGAGAATCTAAATAGAAGCCCTCTTCATACCTGGATATGAGCTTGGCTTTGTTGATTGTCCCCTGCGATGTGCAACAGACGAACTTTCAGCGACTGCTCTTTGGCTCGAAGCGATGGCTTCAGATCTTTCACTGACCCGCCGCCGCTGTGCTGTGTGACGACTTCCCCGCTCGCTGTTGGGACATCCCGAACTCGCGACGTCACGACACCGCCGCTACTTCCCGCGGGCGACGGGTCTTGCTGTGGGCTGTCCACGCTTTGTTTATGCGGGAGATCGTTGCTCTGTTGCTGCGTGTCAGCCGACACGCCAGTCGCTCTCAGCGGGGTGTTTCCCCTGGGCTGCTGTCCCCTGCTGAGTTAAGAAGTGTTCATCAGTGGGAGGTCGATGACGGACGGTTAGAACAACTCAGTCCTACAGGCAGCTCATTAAGATTAATGGACTTGAAGGATTACAGAGTGACAATGGTTAATAAATAAGCTGTCTGCTTCGATTAAACAATGTGGGAGATGTGACCATTCTCAGGATTTGAATGCGATTATACTTTTTTAATTATACTTTTTTCAGCAAAATCCTTCTAAGACACTGTTTTAATACATGTGTGGAGTTGAGTGGATTTTTAAATGTGTTGATTTTTATGTATTACACCTCATGCTGCCTCTCCTTAGCATTATCTCACCAGTCAGATGGGAGCACTGTGTCACCGGGCTGTGCTTCCTGCGCTTCATCCGACTCCCTCAGCCGGTCTGTTTCCAGGCAGGAGGATTCACTTGGCGTCAGCGTTTCACACAGCCCTTGGAGCGTTTCAACGCGTTCCTCGGCAGATGCAGCTTCGTCCGTGGCGGCCTGGGAGACATGCGAACTGAAATCAACTTTCTTCCTTTCTGGCTATCTTAACGTTTCCCAGATCCTACAGTCCGTCACACGACACAGTTAGATGTTAATGCGAATGTTACAGAGTTGTGCAAATACCTTTTGTTGCAACAAAGAGCCAAGGTCAGTCTGGTCAGTGGCTTCATGCAGAGGGTTAGTTTGCATTTCACACTGCACAACAGATAAAGACTGCTCTCCCTCTCTGATCTTAGACAATAAGACGGGAACAAAGGCGGCCATTTCTCTGCGTACATCCTGAGTTTGACACAAACAAGACACTTCAGAAAAATTGTAAGTGATAAGTTACCATGGTCTACTGTATCATAGCTGTTAAAGCTGAAGGCAACCAGTAAAATACTGAATTAAATGGGTTATGTTATGAGTTATGATGATGAACTACAGTGTTACAGGTGGGATAAATCAGAAAGTAAGATACTGTAAGTTTCAACAAACAGATATGAAACAGGTATCAGTCTTCTCCTCTTACTCTCAAATGAATATTTTTGGGTGTTGACTGTATTAAGAGTAAGATTGAGGACAATAAAACAGATTAAACACCAGGCATATATTGTATGGTTGTATGATTAAGCCTTTAGACTGATTCAAAAGCTCAGTTAAGCTCTTTCTCTTTGACAGAGGTGACTGAACCCTTTCTAATAGGTGCAACAGTCTTCTGTGTACGGTCCCTGTCGTACCTCCCACTGCTTTCTGACCGAGTCAGACAGGACCATCAAGTCCTGGAGCTGGGGCCCAGTGCAAAAGGCCCCCAAACCCTCCACCGCAACCAGGAACTCCTCCAGGATGGCAGGCTGCAGAATCTTTAAAGCTCTCTGCACAGAAAGACACAAAGCTGGACAAACATACACGGACAGAATCGGCAGCTGTGCGAAGCAAAACACCACAGACCTTTAAAAAATGTGTCCCGATTCTGAAAGTACATTTTCGAGTTTCCAAGGTCTGGATGTTTGAGCGTGAAAGCATTTTCTTTAAGCAACAAGATGGTGCAAAGCTGGCTTTAAGGTAACTCTGATTAACACTCGTTAGCAAGTGCAAAGTTCCTTTTATCGCAAATGGTAAAAAAAAAATCTGAAATTATGTATATTGATTAATTTACTTTTGCTGTCGAGAAACTTTTCTCAAGATGAATAAAGAATACTACATCCATAATATTTAAATCTGTACCTGTTTCCTTTTGGCTTGTGACTCTGAAATCTCTTTGCCACCAAACAACTTCATGGCCTGCTGGATGCGTCCTTGCAGACGAAACCGGGCCTTCTCCAGTCTGCTCCTCGCCATCGACTGGGCTTTTGAATGAACTTCACTGCGGACCATAACCGGCGGCTGTGGAGATGTTTTATTACTTTGTGGGGTGTTTGGTTGCCCTCTTATTCTGGATTTTGACACGTGGATTTGCGGGGAAGATGAGCTGTCCTTTTCCTTGGGAACTGGACTTGACGGTAGAAGTTGATCATTTTGACTCGGACTTGAAACTTGAGTGTGTGATTTGGAAAGTGACTGTGGCTGGATCACTTGCACCGCTTCTTTTACAGTTTGAGCAGGAGGAGAGTGAATATGACTTCCTGGCGCCCCCAAACGCTGAGGCAGCATCTGGACTTGAACACGTGGTATAACAGTGGATGGTTCCTCCTGTGCGTTCATGTGCTGTTTTTCAGGCCAACCTTGGAGACCTCTTGTTCCTTGTTGAGGTGTCTGAGATGGGCCCTCAGCTGAAACCTGATTTGGGTCTTGAGCTTGCAGCAAAACATTTCCAACCTGGTCTACATGTTTGGTTCTGGCCACGACCAAAAACCCCGACTGTGGCTGCCTCTGCGTCTGATCGGCCGTTTCAACGTGTCGCAGAAACCCAAGGGCACCAAACCTCGCAAGAATCTCCTGAAAAAATAAAAAACATATACAAATGTTATTGTCTCATATAAATATAAGTGTTGAAGAACTTAAAAAAAGGTTATTTACATTTATTTAACTCACCTGGCAGTGAGAGACTGCCTCTGAGATCCTGTCCTGCATGACAGAAGTACTGAGGTGCTGCAGAGGAGACGTTCTCTGTACTTGTGCCACAAGGTCCTGCAGATCCTGTCCCTCCATTGCAACCTGGCTCTCCAGCTGCAGGCCTCGGGAGACCAGGACCTAGAAAGGATTATATAGCCTGTATTTGATTATCTGTACTGTGATGTTTCCTTTTATGGACCTAAACCAAACAAGACTCTAAAATGTATCCACAATTTGAGAGCGACAGTCATTTGTGAACTGTATCGCTGCCGTCACTTGTAATATCCATGTTAACAAATGCTTTTCTGAAACGGGCTTTTGGAAAATTTGTGAAAAATGCCTAGTTTGAAGGTGCAGAAAGTTGTGATTTGCTGACTTTGGCTGTAGATTCCACTGCAGAGCGTCCTCTGTGTTTTTTCTCCTTTAGGTGCTGCTGACAGTCCTGGGCGTCTGTGCTCCAGCGATCCAGCTCAGCCAGATGGCCCTCCAGCACGGACGCAGCCTTCTGCAGCTCTCCGCAGCTCCTCTCTGCTTCAGCAAGCATCTAATGTACATATACGAGCAATTAGGAGCGAAGCCTACCCTTACTTTGTCATACTACAAAATAATACCGATAATAGGATAATATATCAATAACTAATCTTATGGAAATGTTTTGATTGAAACACTTCATAGTCAAAAACATGGAAAATGAAATGATGTTGAAATGCATCACAGTTAGAGTACCTGTGGGAGAGTTTGCATGAGGTTCTCTATGTGGCTTGTTTGAAAGTCTGGGGATGAACTGAGGGATGATAGGTCCACGTCGGCCATCTTCTTACTCAGTAGCTGATAAAAGAAAGGATAAAGAGAGATGAGCTCCGGCACAGAAAGACTTAAACATTGTGTCTATATGTTTCTGTTTATTTTTATCCATCCATTCGTAACTTTGCCAACCTGTAGTTTCTGTCTGTTGGCCTTCAGTGGGACAGAGGCCACATCCAGCGGCTGCCTCAGAAGCTGGCTGGCCTCCTGGGTCAGTGAATGCACCATTTGAAAACAGAGGGGACCGACGCTGGGCTCTGATGATACTTCCTAAGAAAGACGTGCGTCATGAGTGACAACCTGTATTTATGTCTTTATGTCCTGTTGTTCCCATGGACAAAAAGGCTGTGTTAAAATATATAAAACTGGGGGAAAAAAGCTTCAAATGAAAAACAGCAACACTATTTCAGAAGGTATTAGTTGCTTCATTTAAAATCCTATACATTAATTTCACCTGAACTGTACCTTCATTAATTTATTAATTCACATCTGTACTACAATGGAAAGAGCGGTGAGCACATGCATACTTACAAACATTGTCTTCTTCATGCATTCAGCCCACTGCATGTTGACCTTGCTGAGTTGCTCAGCCAGAGCGAGGCTGGTCGAAGATTCCGTCAGTTCGATGAGCAAGTTCCCTGCCTCGTTTAGCTTAGCCTGACAGGACGTCCACTCACTCATATCCTACAGAAACCAAAAACAATCAGGTGGATCCAAAGCTTCTCTTCTGCAGCCATCAAGGGGATATACAGTAATCTAACACATTAACATTGGTTGGTGCAGCTTTCACACTAGACTTCCCAGTGAGCGTCACAAAGGAATCTTTTCGAGTTATTCATTGACACAGTTCCCAGACAAAGGTGAGATTACCTGCGTCCCTGCAGCGGGAGACTGGGTGTGTGAATGTATTTTTTGTGCCAACCACGTCTGTAGAGAAGCGATGCAGTCGTTGTAGGTCTCCCACGCAGACACCACCCTCTCCATCACCCCCCTGACAGCCGTCACAGCCTGCGCGACCAGCTCAGCATCGCTTTCTGCTTCCCTCACCTGACGAGTGACACGCTGGGAGCCTTCACCTGTGGGAGCGAAGGGTGTGTGGAGGTCAAGTCTTGCCTTTTGAAAACAAAGAATCTTCATGAAAGGATAAAACAGAACAAACACATTTAGCACAAACCTAGCGCCGCCTTGCTGGTGTAAGCATTCGCCTTTTCCTTCAGGTTTTGGAGAGCGTCCGTTAGAATCAAAAGCAGTCCTTGCCGCTCCACTGTGTCCTAGACAACGAGCCAACAGAAGTCATCGCTTTTGCTGTTTTTGACTTTGACATTACACCATTGGTATGTTTTTGGAACTGGTGTTACAAGGTTTCATATCCAGCTCTTTCAGATACTTACGTGCCAGTCCTGCAGAAGCACAAGAACTGTCTCCTGAGATCCGTAGGGAGCTTTCCAGGTCTGAAGCTTAGCATTGATGCGACCCAGCACATCCAGAACAGTGTGACGGGATTCCTGGTATTCCAACTTGATCCCTTGATACTTGGCTGTGACTCGGACATCGGTTAAACTGTTTATAAACAAAGACAGTGTGGATATGTTACCTGAGTGTTTTATAGGAGCGGAACTGCAGATACATTTAATAGATACTTCAAGATTTAAGGATTTAATTGTAATCAAATTTGTAATAACATAAGTTGAGTAATTATTTAGCATACCGTCTTTTTATCTCATCAAACTTTTCTAGTGGCACTACTACATTTCCTGAGTCATCCGTGTTGCGGTAGGTATCAATGATATTGACGTGGTGGCTCATCTCCCTAATTAAAGTCTGAAGACAAAACAGCAAACAAGATTATAAGCACCAAAAAAAATGCGACAGTTTCATCCCATAGCATATACGCCGCTTCAGAGTTGTCTAGGAAATGTTAATAATAAAAATAACCTTTAGTGTGTCCTGTTGAACTCTTGCTTCTTTGGCAGCATCTGCGTGATCTTTCCCTCCTCCTCCCTCTTCTGTTAGCGCTGCCTCCGCTCGCTGCAGCCACGAGACGACTGAGTCCAGGGGAGGGGGGAGGCTCAGGTCCAGGTCTGCTTTACGTCTCTGCAGCTGAGGGATGACACGCGCATAAACAACCTGGTATAAGCACAAACCTGCTGATTGTTACATTGTCTAATGAGTCCAACACATCTGGAGATAGAGGAAGTGACTCAGCAGGAGACAATTTCCAGATTGAGAGCAAATATTAGGAGCAACTGCTCAGACGAATGCACAACACACAGCACAAGAAACAAGTTTGAATTAAAGCTGCGAGCAGCGATGAACGGGCCCTCGCAGTCCACGCGTGTCGGCGAGTACTGCCGTCATGGTGTGCAGCAATTGTGATAATTCCCCTGCTTTACCTGCTTTATACAGGTCACATATTTGTTACTGGGTCTCCTGTCCCTGGGACTTGGGTGTGGACGGCCTGTCTTTAAAAAATTAACATAGCACTTCTATCATGTTGTGAAATCATTAATAATAAAAGCCAATGATGTCATAGTGATAGATTGATAAAACAATCTAAAAGTATATGTTATTATTAGTGCATTATGAATGTATAATCATAAAAAAACCTCCCTCTCAGACCCATCAGGGGGGTTGGTTTATGTCTTTTGTGGCTATTTTCTCAAGCTTTGGTGAGGAGCAAAGCTGGAATTGGAGGGTTGTTACTCTGGTACAAGTAAATGGCTAAATCACATTTGGGCGAAAAAGACTTATTCTTTTTCTCTAGTCAGGATTTTGACACAGGATTACTTGAAAAGTGCACAGTAAAAGTACAGCATATTACTCATGCAAGTAGTCTAGGAAGTTGTTAGTTCAGCAGTATATGAATCTTGAACTACTTATGGAAATAATGTTTTATTATGTTTTTGTTCTCACGTCGTCCTTTTCTGTGAAATCCGGAAGGATACCTTCGTGATAACTTCAGTTTATTGGCGGGAAGAAGTACTGTAAAAGTATTGTATGTTTAATGAGTCTGATTGTGCGACTGGCTGCAGAGTAACCTAAAATCACTTCCAGCAGCTCATGAGAGCAGATTATTACGATTACCGTAAATGTTAGTGCATTTGCGCACTGGGAAAAAAGGTTCGGCCGATGTTACCAAGCAAACGCGAAACACGGCTGGCTTGACCGCAATCGTGCATTCACCTGGTGAGATAGACGGACACAGCAGTGGGATTTGAAACGTCTGAAGAGCGACTCAGACCTCGTCGTTTTTAAGCTGGGTAAGTAAGTGCTGAGTGACCCCTGCGTGATATAAAGTTGGGCGATGTTTTAACCACAAGGCTAAAGTGGCGGCGGCGGTTAGAGTCATCGGCGCAATGCCGCGCATATCGTCTTACGATGTGCAGTGAAGCTAGTAGCATGGTAGCTGGTAAATGCTGCTTGGTAGTGCGTTGATATCTCCGGTGTTTCGCGTTGTGTTTAAGGCTTCTGGTTGGCAACATTGCCAGTCTACTTCCCGGGCTTTTCTGCCATTAGTTTGTTTTCAGCAAAGTGCGTTGAGATAGACAGACACTGTAGGAATGCAGCGCGTCAGAGAGAAGGAGGGACGTAGAAGTCGAAGGATTTAGATTGGTCTAGAGAGCAGGTCTTCCGACAGCGGCGAGCTGTGATTGGTTGTTTTGGAATGACACAGCGGTCAAGTATCGAGTTTTGGCGACGGACTCTTAATCGCGCTATTTCTCTGCATCCAGCAAAAGGTAGGTACGTCGTGGGTCATTCGCCTGTGAAATACACAAAATATGACGATAATATACTAAACAACAAGCATAGTTCGTGCTAGCACGGATATATGGCAAGTTAGGGTTTAGGTAGGGCACGCTGTCATTGTTGAGAGAGTGTGTTAGGAGGTTGTAATGTCAGGCTGGTTAGCTAGTTAGTAACGGCAGCTAAAAGCTGCTAACGTTAGAGTTGGGTGAATATGTAAAAGAACAAGTGCATCTTCCACGTAAAGGAAAAAGGGTGTTGGTAATGCTGTGACTGAGGGATTTGTAATGATTTTGAATGTGTTGTGTGTTTCTAGAGTATCGATATGTCTACGCCCGCTTCCCCTGAGGATTTTCCCACTTTTGATGATCCAGAACTCATGGAAATAAGGAAGGATTTCCAACTGCTCTCGGTAAGTATACAACCTGGCAGTGCAAAACCAGAGCTAGACAGTGTCATTATAAGCATACAGTGGCAAGAAAAAGTATGTGAACCTTTTGGAATTTCATGGTTTTCTGAATAAATTTGTCATAAAATGTGATCTGAGCTTCATCTCAGTCAAGGGTATTGACAAATATAATGTGTTTAAAATAATAACCTTTTTTTTATATTTCATATCTTTATTGAGAAGAACCCAAAAAAACTCAGTGCTTGTGGAAAAAGTATGTGAACCCTTGAATTAATGACCTCAAAAAAGCTTATTGGAGTCAGGTTTTAGCACACCTGGAGTCTCTTTAAGATAATAGGTTTGGACTACAGCTACTTTGACTGATAAAAAAAAACGCTTAAACTTTTGGAGTTTGCTCTGCACAAGAAGAACACACTTATGTGAGCCATACCTCGCCAAAAAGAGCTTTCAGAGGATCTACGATCAAGAATTGTTGATTTACATAAAGCTGGCAAGGGTTACAAAGTTATTTCAGAGACTTTAGAAATTCACCAGTCTACAGTTAGGCAAACAATCTACAAATAGAGACACTTTGGGACTGTTGCTCCTCTACCAACAAGTGGCAAAAAGTGGTCAAAATTACACCACAACGAAGACTGAGGGAATCAGTGAGGTAAAGAAACAACCCCGAGTGACAGCCAAAGATTTGAAGGCATCATTGGACCTGGCTAACATCTCTGTTCATGAGTCTACAATACGTAAAACATTGAACAAGCAGGGTATCCACGGCAGGACACCATGAAGGAAGCCACTGCTTTCTAAAAAGAACATTGCTACACGCCTGAAGTTTGAAAAAAAAAAACAACTAAATCAGACAAAGCTAAAGCGGTTCTGCCAGGAAGGATGGCCTAAAATTCTTCAACGATGTGCAGGTCTGATCCACAGCTACAGGAAGCGCCTGGTTGAGGTTATTGCTGCCGGGGGGGGAATTATTCTAAGGGTTCACTTACTTTTTCCACTGCCATTTTGAATGTTGAATGAGTGTGTTCAATAAAGACATGAAAGATCAGAATTTTTTTGTGTTATTATTTTAGACACATTATGTTTGTCAGTACCCTTGACTAAGATGAAGATCAGATCACATGTTTTGACAGATTTATTCAGAAAACAATGAAATTCCAAAAGGTTCACATACTTTTTCTTGCCACTGTATATACATAGACATGTCATGTAGCGGTTATACTCCTGCCTTGTCAACTCTGTTATAAGTGAGCAACTAATATATGTAACACTGTTACTGTGATGATACAGGACAGTAAAACATTGAAGCTGTGTCTATGTTGTGTATGTTGCAGTATGCCATCCTTGACGGAAGCATGAGTGCGCAGGAGCTGTATGCGCTGTCTGTGGAGATATCAGAGAAATTCATGGCAAAATTTGAGCAGCTGGTTCAGCAGACCATGGATGCATTAGAAGAATCAGCCCGGCTGAGTACTCTGTTGGCTGAACAGAAAGCCACAATAAAGAAGTTGAGGAAGCAGTTGCAGCAGTTGCAGCCTGTTACAGCTGGTAAGTTGAGTTACGGTGTTAGTCAGCAGTATAAGTTAGGGCTGGACGATAAATCAGTAAAATCGATTAATTAGAGTTTGTGGTTTAGGACGATTTAAAAAAATTAAAATCGATTGTCTCTTTAACTTGCTCCGCCGCCACTCCCCATGGGCTCCCATAGTTGCCCCCGCATTGACTTTCCACAGAGAAACAAACACAACAACATGGCAGCAAGCAAAGAGTCTGTTGCCAAAAAGGCACAGTCTCGTCAGTAGTTCGGTTTTGTAGTGTCGGACTTCGAACAAACCACGGTCGGCCGCAAAGTTTGTTTAGGCTGTTGCAACTAAAGGCAGCGGACCGACCCATTTATTTCAGCATCTCAAACAACCGCATGTATCACAGTGGGACACTTGTTGTTCACTACGAGATGTACAAGACCGCGGCAGCCCACAAACACCTGCTAAAAAGCAGCCAACTAAATTAGCGTAAACATTTAATCATCACCTCTACATCTACCAAAATGTGATGTTTACTATGCAATGCATGCAGATGTTTAATTTAGTTAACATATCTTCAGGAATACAAAATACTGTTTCTAAACAAAAGGCACCTTTTGCAAAAAAAGTATTTGATGAAAGTTATGTTCACACTTTATCAATACCAATGGGGAAACTGATCTGCTTTTATAAAAACATGCAATCTGACATGTTGAATTTAAGGGACAAATTCTTTTCAAGTGAGTTTGAAGGTGCACTGTTTAAAATGTCAGGGCAATTTTGTTTACAATGAAAGCATTAAAATAAAAGCGATGCTTTTAATAATTTCTTTGTCATTTTTAGTTTGTTTTTGAGAAGGAAAAAAAAATCTATTCAAATCGTAAATCGAGTTTGGTGTGAGATTTAATTTTTAGGCCATATCGCCCAGCCCTAGTATAAGTAAAAGGAAAGCAAGTGTGGGAAAAGCTCCATCCGTTCATCTAACAGTATGGTGATTGTGGCCATCTGCAGATGTCAGTGATGAGGATCTGGATGCTGTCGAGATCGAGGTGGAGCAGCTGCAGATGTGCTTGCAGGTTTCTGGTGGTGAGTAGTAAAGGGCGTTGTTTATTAGAATTAGGCTCTGTGTTTGCATGTCAGTGGAATCCAAGTGTCATAAATGATTTGACCCTGTTGTTTGTTATAGGAGACGAAGACGTGGCTGGTGGAGAGCTGGCGTCAGGGATGTAGGGCTTTTGGTGTAAATAATGTTCTAATAAAAGTTGTAAAGTAAATAATGTTCTAATAAAAGTTGTAAAGTAAATAATGTTCTAATAAAAGTTGTAAAAGTAAATAATGTTCTAATAAAAGTTTGGTTAACGCTTTACATATGTGTGTCTCTCCTTTTGTATATGAGTGCTATGGTGTTGATCCTGATAGAAATTGTCATAAGTCTTAATCTAATCGTAATCTTACAGTATTGGGAAACATACTGTTTTCCAGATATGTTAGCGTTAACTATTATTATTTGTGTGTTTCAGAAAGAAGTAAGTTAATTAGTGTGATGTTTGACTGTAGTTAGTGAGGAAGAAAAGAAACAGTTAAAGTGAAGTCTGAGAAGAGCCCTCTGATATCCAGACTATGATGATTACTGTCTGTCTCCTAAAAGCAGCAGAAAGACGTCCTCACAAGTGAATCAAAGCACAGTACAAGTGAGCATCTGGCAGGTTTAGAAGACGGACGTCTCTTGTCAGATGTCAATTCAAATGTGTATGTTGCCTCACGGCACCAAATTGTTCAAGAGAGGATTCATAGCCTGTTGAGTAATTTGTTGTGGTGATGTGTTTATGTAAAGAATACTGGTAACCAGGTGAAGCGCCAGGCACACAGCTGGTGAGCGAACCCAGAGCTAATGAAAGTTAGGCAAAAAGAGCAGGGAGGGGCCTGCTCGTTGGGGAGTGTGAATTGCAGGGGGTGGGGGGAAGTATGGCGGAACATGTTAAACCTAGTGCTCAAACCTGAGCTAGACCTTTTTTGATCACCTGGTGTTTGGCAAATGTACAGCAGCAGGGTTTCGGGGACACCCAGAATCAACATTTATGTCTGGAGACTGGACGGCTCTTCTCAGACGTCCCTCCAAATGTGTGTTGTGTTTCTGTCTTGTGAGAGGTGGTAAGTTTTACGATGTCTTCAAGAAAATGGTTGTCTGGAACAAGAGTTTGGTTATGTAACTTGAAATAGTGATTATGAGCTAACAGTAAAATAACATACAGGTGAACTGTGGAAAAATCCACGCGGCTGCTGCTGTGGTGGTGTGTGGGGTGGCTTCATGTGTTGCAAGTGTGGGCGGCTCCAGGTGAGATGAAAGAAGATAACCAGAAGTCTGAAGGAGTTCTAGCTATATCCTTGAAAACCACACATCTTTAAATTTGTGCAATATTTACCTAAACATAACTCACAAAAGAATAATGTAAAATTATAGCACGGTGCTAATTAACAAATTTTAACATTGGACCAGCGGCACTGGAATAATAGTGGTAAGTCTGTTTAGGTAGTTTTTGCACAAATTGTGAAAAGGTATTTTTGGGGGCAAAAATAGAGGCGTTGGTCTTGGGGATGTTAATGCTGGGTGCGGCCATGATCATGGCACCGTTCAGTAACGCTAGTTGTGTAAGCTTGGTTCCATGAAATAATGTAATCTCGGGTGTCACCATAAAACAAGGCATGCAACTTTCAAAGAGCCATGTCCTTAGCAGTCAGAGGGCTGTTGCTGTTGAATGACTGACTGCATTCAACAGCATCTGCAGTGTATCTTATGTATACGAATCTCCTTGAGGAGATATATTGACACAATTTGAACGAAAGGAGCCTGGGTATTACGTGGACGCTTACTTTTTTCTGTGTCTTAAGGGGCCCACACACCTAGTCTCTTGCCAGTAATCCAAAACATGAAAACAGGAAATGACGGAACGGAGTGCAGCATTGTCACTTCCGTCCCTCGCACACACCGCACTGATTCGCTAGCACAGCTAGCACACAACCAATCAGAGTATCTGATGGCGTCCAATCCTCAGACTGCCAACTCTCTCAGACTTTGCAAGCTGAATCTGACCAAACACCGTCCACGCAGTTCCAAAAGCTTCCAAATCAGCTGAACACACCAAACAGATTTCTTCCCGAACTTGTCTGAATCTCCCCAAATGTTTCAGATGTCCAACATTTGGGCCAGTGTGTTCCTGCCTTTGGTCACAGCGATGGCATGGGAAATCATTATGTGACTGTGAAGTTCTAACAAAACCCTGTGAGTGGGCACTTGTGTGGCTGGGCAAAAATGCCATTGTAGACATGCGTAAACCAGTTTTACTTTGGTTGTGAATCAAGTGAGAGTCATGAATCAGGAGGCTTTTGTAGTGGGTAATGGGGCGCTTTTGTTTGAGACAAAGTATGCTAACTGAGAGAGACCTCCACCCCAGCTTGTATTTCACTGCGTTTGCAGTCTTAGGGGGGGTTAGTTACAGGGTATATTTCCAGAAAGTGGGCTAGTTACAGGGTATATTTCCAGAAAGTGGGCATAAGTGTGCATTGTAACACTGTGCCTTACGAAAGCAGAGATAATGATGATCTAACAGGAAAAGAAGAGGAGATATATATCCTTTCTGAATTCCTTTAAAATACAGATTATGAGTATGGTATATCACCCCTAACATCAGGAGGGACATGAACACCATAAAGAGAGCCAAAATCTGTATACAATGTTTCCACACAGTATAGATGCGGCTGGTTGGACCATTAGGCCACACAACACAAGTTTAGGCCTGTGATCGGAGAAACAGCGGTAAGAATCAAACTAAACAGTGGTGAATTGTGTTCATATGAGATTGTATCAGGAAGAAAAACAGGCTTCATTTGAAGTAGACATGAGCTCTTTGCAAATGTTTTGGTGGGGAAATATAGAGACATAGAGAGAGAGACGTAGAGACATTTAGGTTGAGTGGTATTGTAATGTGTCATCCACTGGAAAGGAATGACAATACATGGCCATAGTTGTCATGCAAATGATTGAACACTCAGATGGCTGGGCTGATTTTTTGAACGACTCTGTAATCACACAGGCACATTCTGGGTGCAGCTAGAAACTTCGGAATGAAGGGACTCGGAACATATAGAAAAGAGTAGCTGGACTAAGTTTGTAAGTAAACTGTAAACTTAAATGTGTTAGTGACACTTCTCAGTACACAAGTCATGGTAATCCTGAGTGAAAAAAGCAAAGGACAGGCCAGGATTTTGTGTGGTTTCAGACCAGAATGAACCTCAGTTTAGAACTGAAGAAGCCTTGATGTGACAGGGGACATGTATTCAAGGAAACCACAAGCATTCCTGTTTCCTGAGAGAATGATGAGACAACAGATGACACGGAAGGTTATTTTCCAAATGGTATCTGTACATGAGACATAGAGAGCTAGTTAGAATCTCCATCAAGCCTGACACAGTAATGACGACATGCTCCCCAGACAAAGGTGACGGTGGCCACACAGTCCAATGCCGTACGCACAAGTAGAAGTAAGTTAAAGAAATATCTGGCAAAAGCGCTTGCTACGGTTTACACACAAAGGCTCTGTATAATATCCCTAGTCCTGTTTATCATGTGAAGGTATCAAGGTGAATAATCGTACCAATCGGAAAATGTTTACTGAAGAAAGTGCAACTGTTTGAAGTGAGGTGTCTGCAAGATTCAAGAATCAAGAGGGTTACTGGCATACCAGCTACATACACAGTGCAATGAAGTCACATATCTGAATAAGCGGCAGTGCAAACAAACAACATGGAACAACACCCCCCCCCCCCAGTCTAGGGGCAAGTGGGTGGGCACTTTGGAGCAGGATGGGATCTGATTGGACGGGGGTGCTTCTGCTCCCTGATTTAAACTGCAGCTGAGCGTCTGAGCTTCAGTTCGCTTTGGTGATACACAGGTGAGGAGCAAGTGTGTCAGCTCTAGGAAACTATCCAAGAGAGTGAAGGAGAGGTGTGGAGCGTGAAAGAAAGAAAGAGACAGGAGTGCCTTTGGACAGTTTTTCATCACGGTGAGTAGTTTTCAAGTGATACATTTGTTGCTTAATTATCTGAAGGCTGGTCTATATCAGTAGCTCACCTCAAGTGTGCATACAAACAGTGTGGCTGAAAAAACAGTGATAATACATAATATAACAGAAGACACTGTAGATAAATAGGATCTGTAACAATATATAAGAGTAATTAATTAA
Source organism: Lagodon rhomboides (assembly GCA_039737535.1). Taxonomy (NCBI): domain Eukaryota; kingdom Metazoa; phylum Chordata; class Actinopteri; order Spariformes; family Sparidae; genus Lagodon; species Lagodon rhomboides. The sequence goes on along the minus strand of CM077798.1, from coordinate 12,039,128 downwards.
AATTAAAAACCTTTCAGGTGCTATTGGAGAAACTGCAGTCATAATCAACCTGAAAAGTGTTGAATTTAGTTCATGTGAGATTATATCCTAAATAAGAAGAGGCGTCATCTCAAGAAGGCAGGAGAAATTTACCAAGCCTTAGGTGGGGCTTTTTGTAATGATAATCAGGTGGAAGTGTATAGAAAAGACCCATCCACTGGATGCAATGTGTATGTATGACCTACGCGCTCATGCAAACGACTGAACACTCACATGGCTCTGATGGCCTTTCAACGACTCTGCCATTACACAGCCAGATTAAGGATGCCTGTTGCGTCTGTGTGATGGAGAGCAACTGCCGTATTGAAAGGAGTAGCTTGGCTATGAAGTTATGAAGCTTAAAAAAGTTGATAAAATGATCATTTAAGACGGGAGGACTGCTCAAAATAACAACCTGCTAGATAGCAAGATAGGTAACTGTCGTAGACTGTCACGTGAAGCCCTGTTGTTCATCAAAACAAACAGGAACTTGATGACACCACTGCCTGCTCATGCAATGTTGTACTTACTTAGATGGAATTGTAAGCTACAGATATGTGTTACTGTCATGCTAATCAATTCACTTCATGTGTTCTTAGATGCCACTAAGCAAGAATCGTCGTCGATCAGAGGCGACCAAAAGACGTCATGCAGCACAAGCTCCTCGGCGTCCTTCCAGGGCTTTATTAAACGTACGTAGCCACCAGTTAATTCATTTCACGTAGGCCTCATATGAAATGTACACTGTATTGCTATCTATTTGTATTAGCCTAGTGGGAATGTGTGTGATTTCCATGTTTACATGAGTTTATGGTTAGTCAAAAGTTATTGAGTGTTTCTCTCTTCTGATCATTAAAAGGCCAAGGTACAGGTCAACGCCATAAAGTGCGACCATGGCGGAGATTTGGTGGGACGGGGTGTGGTCACAAGGTCGTTATTCCTAAAAACACTCCAGGCAAAAAGGTACATACGTTTTACAATTTATAAAGACAGTATGGGCTGAGGAGTAAGTGTGATTTCCACTCTAAAAAATGCCATTTCTTGTTCCAGTTTGTTCTTATTGTAGGAGATTGCCACCTGCGGAATGTTGTGGATGGTTTTGTGCCGATGCCGGAGGGCTTGCTCTCCTTTGGTTTCATGTCAGCCATTGGCGCCTGTGCGACGGAGCTCATGAGAGAGGTGGTTCATGCGCCCGACTTTCGGACTCCTGATGCAGTGTGCCTCATCGCCCCCGGAAACAACCTGACAGCCAGCAGGACTAGCATAGCGGCAGGGGAGGAGTTTGGCGAGCTCCTGGCTAGTGTGTGCAGTAAATGGCCAACAGTAAGTTATGTTTCACAAGAACGATTATACAAGATAATTACTGTATTAAAAGTCTAAAGGGTTGGCTTCAATAATTGGGTGACATGCTCTTCCAATTCAGCCACAGTTGCCCCTTAATTGCCTATAGCAGTGTGAGTAAAAGTATTACAACCACTATTGTCTTCTGTATGTTCTGTAGGTGTTTGTCGTGGACTTCCCCCCACGTCTGGACATTGAGGTTGGCCGGCAAACCGCCATGCGTGAAGAGTTTCAACACGTTGCTGCACGCATGGGTATGTTTATAGCAAGTGTGCATTCAATTACATGTCTTGTATAAACAAAGCAAAGAAAGTTACACACGGTATGTTTTTTTTTTTTACCAGGATGTCTCAATAACACATGCTTCTTTTTAAGGTGTGAAGTACGTCACTACTGCTGACCGTTTCCCTTTGGACCATGATCACCTGTGGGCCAGAGATGGTGTACGTTGAAAATATTGTTCATGTATTGCACGTATTTAGGAAAAATCTTCCGTACATGTGTGTAGTTGTCAGGACAAGTTCACGGCAGATACATATTGAATGTGCAAGTTCTATTTTATCTGATGATTGTGTATTTCAGGTTCACTTGAGCGACAGCGATGGCATGCCCATTCTGGTCCGGGTGCTTTGGAATGCTGCATACGAGCATCTTCACCCTTCAGCACCAAAGATAATGGCTGCTCCCGAGACTCCACCGGTTGTTGAGGGACAGCTCATGGCCACACCATGTCCGCCAATGGCCTGTGACTGGACAGGTGTTGGCAAAGGCAGAAAGGTGAATACTGAGCAATGTCATCTTGTCATATTTAATGAGAAAAGTGTGAATATTTAATCAGTTGACTTCAGTATTGCCATCTATACATCAAGTATGTCATTTTGTCGTTACAGAGAAGCCCACCTGAGCATCTTGTCGAGGCTTCTGCTAGATCCAAGAGGTGGACGCTTCGACAACAGGTGTGGCATTTTCACCGTTTTGCTTGAACTACGTGTGTTGATTATAGGCACTTGTTTGGCATTTGACACGACAATTTATCACAATAGTTCAACATTTTTCTCCCGCAGGTTGCCTCTACTCCAGCGCTCAAGGAGTGCTTTGTCGACCTCAGCCCTGTTTCGTTCAGCAGTGAAATGGAGGTTGAGATGGATGCTTTGGTTCCGTCCCTGCTTCCTAGCCCTGACTCTCCAGTTGTTCCGCAAGGCTCAAAGGTAAATAGCACGCAAGATGTGTCTGTTGGTTGCAGCCTCTGTAGACAGTGTCGAACTTAAGTTTCGATGCACTCCAAGCTAACACAAGCGTGCTTGTACTGCTAAGAAGGAGTAAGCCTCAAATATGGTTTACACGAATTTATGTTGTTGTTCTCCCTTCAGCAGTCAAAGGTGGAACACCGTGGGATCGCTGTTGGCAAACGCAGGACACGATCTCAGCAGCAGGTATGGCATTATTGTGTGTATATTACTGTTGTTATTTGAGACAGATGGCACTGAAATTGTTTGGTTTGCAGTATTTAGGCAATAAATGGATTATGTTTATTTCCGTAAGGTCCAGGATTTGCCAGGAATTGTGCCGGAGTCTACAGCGCCATCACCTCCAACTGTTGGGAAATGTGTAGTAAAGGAGGAGGTTAGTGTCCTTCACGTGAAGGATGTCTGCCAAGTAGTTATGTGTTGTAAAAAATGCTGCAGTGAGTTTGTTCCCGTTTGTTATAGATGCATGTACATGAATGATTTATAAACAAATGCTTTCAGAATGTTGCAATACACGCTGTCAACACATTACTCCAGTATTAGCTTCCCTCCATTGGCTCCCTGTCCGTTTTTTAGAATTGATTTCAAGATTTTACTGATCACTTTTACGGCTTTTTTTACGGCACTTTTTGCTCAGGTCTGGCTCCGAGCTACACTACAGATATTTTAATTCCCTACGAGCCAGCCAGCCGCCTTAGATCCTCAAACTGTTCCAAAGTCAGGACTAAAAACTAAAGGTGATCGTGCCTTCGCCATAAGGCCCCTCGACTTTGGAACACCCTGCCTGAGGAGATAAGGCTTGTAGGATCAGTAACTTCTTTTAAATCACTTCTTAAAACCCATTTTTATAGACTTGCATTTATGTGATGTGGTCCTGATGTTTATTTTTACTCCAGTAGTCTTGAGTTTATTATTTTAATCCATCTGTTCTACTTATTTTATCTATTTTTTTCATTTGTATCATTACCTCTGTTACTTCAACTATTTCATTGTTTTGTCGAGGCAAGAATACAATTACTTTGTAAACTCTGTTTTTAAAAGTGCTGTACAAATAAAGTTCTTATTATTATTATTATAAACATGTTATTTCTCCAGTCCATAAATGGCATAGAGCACACATAGGTAACATTTGTGTAGAAGGTGTGAAACTGGCGAGCTATGTAGCTGAAACAAGGCAGGATGGAAAAGTTTAACCGAGGAGTTTGGCAAAGTGATTGAAGCACAACATTTTCGGCAGCAAGTAGCAGGTAGATATTGGTGTTCCAGTGTTTAGAGGTTTGGGATCGGTGCTAGATGGCAGCGTCTTTTCTTCAAAGCTGCAAGAACATTTGGTGACAGATGGCATGTGTCTGTTGAACCTCCACAGTGCCGTTACAGCCATTATTTCTCATAACAACTATTTGGTTGTGGTGGATTTTAGCACGCGTAATGCATCTGGGTTGCCTTCCTGTATTGGCTCATCTGTCGCACACATGCCTTCAACTTTACTTGCAGCCAGAGCTGTTGATGTAAAGGCTCCAGCTAAGTGTGACGGTAGCAGTGCAAGCAAGCGAGACGGTCGCATAAGCGGCAGTAAATGAGCAAGACTTTAAGTGACTAAAAGGCAGCTGGGTGCAGAGTATGACCATACTGCTTATTATCCGCAGTGGATTTCCTCACCTCCTCCTCTAAACGATCCCACGCCGCCTTGAGGGCACACTGTTCTTGGCTCATCTCAGGGCGGCGTCTTATGGCGGCAAGGAGGGTCATCACTGGTTTCCTTTGCTCAGTGAAGGAATCAGCGAAGTTCTGAAACACCTAATGATGAATGAATATTGTTATTAGAGTGAGCTCAAGCTGAAGAACTTGACTCATTTTGACTAAAATAAATGAAGGGATGGTAAAACTAATGTCAAATCTATGACTACTTAATGACGTTTTAGTTAAAATCAAAACCCTGAAATCGCTGCACAACAACAATAAATAGTAGACACAAATCAGTGTTTTCTTCTCTCAGCTCTTCTGCTTCACCTTACCTGGTATTTCTCTGCAAAGCTTGACTTCTCCGTAGCTGTCAGCGACTCTGACAGCTCCTGGTGGGCTTGCTGCAGCCAGCAGGTCACCTCTTGCGCACGCTCACTTGGAGAGACCTACATTTTTAAAATTCAAACTGTCATTAATAACGTTTCTGTGTTAATCTAGGTTAAAAAAACGGTGGACAAATGTAAGAAGAAAGAATGTGCGATACTCAAACAGACCTAAGAGTCAACTAGGTTTCAGAGAAACAAGATTTGACCCTTGCAAAAGAGCAGCAGAAAACCATTTTTTGTTATTATTTTGAGAAGCCCTGTGCATTGATAACCTGCATCTTATAACCAGCAGCCTAATTGTTAATAAGATTTGCATCATCAATGCAACAGATCGAAAGAAAGGCATTTAAAGACGGATAAATAACAGCTGAAGAAGGACTTCTTTGCCCAGTGTGCAGCTACCTGACGTATTGGTGAGACAGCAACTGCTGGGGTGAAGTGAGCAGGCAAGTTCTCAGGTGAGAGAAAAGAGGGCTGGACCAGAGGAAACAGCTGCACCAACGCCACCAGAGGAGAAAAGGCGAAGAAAGAAAAGGTTTGTTTCATGCAGGAGATTGTGGGTTCAAACAAGAAAGAGAAGCAGCAGGGACATATCTTTCAAGACGAGAAGTTGTAGATGAAGTCAGTTCTGCAGTGAGGGTTTCATTTCCTACCTGCAGGTGATCATCAGGTGATGGCATGTCATTAGAGTACTGCAGAAACTGGGCCACATATGTCATAATGGACTTCTCATCGGGGTCTTTCACGTCAACATCTGAGGTTCAGGTAAAGACACAGAAAGGTTTACACATGATGAAAAAGAATACACTACTTTTTCTCAATGCTTCGCATCAGCAGGGATCTGTTAGTTTGCTTAACCTGACTGTTCCACTGAAGCAGCAGGTCTCGCCTTCTCCTTTAAAGACACTGAGATCGAGTATAAGTCACAACTGAATGAGCCTCACCCTCCGGCTCCAGCAGGCGGTGGATGTTTAGCTCCCTCTCAGCCAGGTGAAACGCCTCTTCCAGGTTCTCCTGGTTGCTTCTGGACCTGACCAGCGAGAGATCCACCAGCTGTGGTCTGAGGGAGCACAGGATGGCCAAGAAGGCCTCTCCGCTTCTCCAGCTTGACTTGAAGTCCCTCACACTGACAGAGCAGCCAACCCTAGAGACATAAACACAAATGAACAAGAAGAAAGCGCCAAAGAGGTTCTGAGCGAGCCTGTCTCGAAGTGGTCCATCACTCATTGATCAGTTATTGCTTCGACTCTATCATCACTACCAACAAGCAATTTAGCTTGTCCATCTGTTTTGCATGTGTTTGAACTGTGCTACGACAAAGGTTGATAAAGAGAGAAGACATGCAAACTAAGGAAACACATGCAAAGAAAGACAGCTTTAGGACTAACTGTCATTCCTCCTGTGATCGATCAGGGCCACCATGCTGCCCAGAAAACTTCCCAGGTTGCCAGTGAACAAGATTCAATTTTAAGCATTCATCTATATATAGTAGAACAACCACCTTTGGCACTGGTCCCTGACCCACATGAGCAGGGCTTTCTTGGCTGATACTCTGAAGCGTCTGTGAAGAGGCGATGTCCGTCCTCCAGGGACCGGACTTGCCGGGACTGGGCTGCCAGACCAGGAGTCCAGGCTGGACAGGGAGTCGAGGGAGGAATGCCGAGAGCTGAAGGAGAGAGTGTTGGCCAGCTCCTCGATCTAAAACAGACACAATTTAAACAATGTCTTGTATATCAAATGATCAGTATCTTTGAAATGGCTCATATATTTCTAATCTGTATGTTAAGTTATTAATCATGTGTTACAAGATGCCGTTGCTGTAGTTTCTTCTTCTCTTTCACAAAAGTAGAAGTAGGTGAATATGTGTGAGCGCTAGTTTAGCATTGGTACTCACATGACAGTGGAGGATGATGGTCCATATGAGTCCGAGGATGATGGAGGGTCGTCCATCTATGATGTCTGAGATGTTGATGTTCACCAGTTTGATCTACACAAACCAAATACGACAAGTGTTGATAACACAAACTGTAGAGTCAGGTGCCGTGCTTTGTTTGTTTGTTTTTGGTTTATTTTCTGTGGAAACTTACAGATTTTTTCTTGAGAAAGTTGAGCGCTGTCTCGATGTTGGCCCTCTGCTGGAAAACCCCACGGCCTCTTTGTCTTTTCTTCGGAGACAAATTTAAGCATCAGCTTTATTGTGATGTTGATATTCACTGTAGCATCTTCTTGGGTCATTTTGGCTTTCTCTTATCAAATACGTTTCTATTCATTAAAGATCTCTCGGAGTGGTTTGGAATCTACACGTCACGTTGTAGTAACTTACCATCGGTTGGCCACTCATCACCTCCAGCAGGTCGAGCAGCTGGGACCCAACCCTGAGGTCAGAGAAGAGGTCTGACACAAACGAGGGAGGGCATCTCTGCGACAGAGCACACGGATACTGTTATTAAAGCTGTATGTTCAAAATAACAATCAAATCTCTTCATTTTAAAATCTCAGCAGATAACTAATAAGACAGACAATAAGTAGAGAAAATGCAAAATAATATTGGACATTGAAAATACATGACAGGACTATTCATGAAATTTTAATGAGTAAAACAAATAAAACTAACAAAAAGGTTCGAAACACCAATCAAGTTTTGTTTTCGTGACTTTTTGATGGTTCATCTATTTCTGAATCTTTCTGATGTTGGTATTAAGCACATTCAAAGCAGATTAAACCTCCAAACAGGAAGTAGCAAAGCTAAATGCTGAGTAAAAGTATCAATGAGATAACAAACTAAACAGCTGTTAATGAATCACTGTTTCAAATTTGGTGGGAAATATGCTGCATCAGTTTGAACAAAACAGGAAGTTGTTTGGGGTTTTTACATGTCATGTGGTAAAAAAAAAAGAAAAAGTAAAAGGCTGATAGAAAAACATTTCTCAAATGTTCATCGAAGCACAGAAGAAAACAGCGCGACAGGAAGTAAAAGGGTTTATGGGAAATGGGATCTACTTTGTGGGAAACAATAAGATCAACAATTATTTTGCAATGACATGATTTTTTTTTTAAATGCTGCTTCATAAACACACCCACAACCCAAAAGGTCAGAGCCTATTAATCCATCCAAAACTGAACTGAAACTGAGTTGGGAGCATTTAAAAGTCTCCGGGTCAACGCTTCAGGCCCCAGTCACAAACGCTGACCGCTGTCCTCGAGACATAAAGGAAGTCTCTCTTGTTGGGGGTTGTCAGAGGACTGTTGTAACAGATGACAGGTTGTGAACGGGTGATTTTAGCGGGGAGTCATATGGACCTGAGGTTACGAAGAGGCGGCCGGATTCAGATTACGTGCTGTCCGGCCTCACTGAAGCACTATTTATACTCCTGGCGACCGTCACGAGCAGCTCAAGGTCTCTTTCCACCGAGATCCACGGTGAGCTGCTTCAATGCACCCTGCTGTCTGAACAATGAGTCAGCATGTCTGCAGCTTGCTTCATATCATTTACAGCTCTGCCACAGCATGATGTCATGTCATTTTCCAACATTACCTGGGTGGAGCGCTCCCAAACATTACTTTTATACTTTAACGCTCACTCTTGTCCAAATATTGCAAACTGAAAAGCAGTTGAACTCTAAGCAAAAGCATCAAATTAGCTTTTTGATTAGGTTTTTCTTGCGACATCAGCCAAATCAAAAGTAGGTTTTGGAATATATAGAAGACAACTTTTGCTGAACCTTAAGAGAAATCTGTGTCAAAGGTCAACAGGTGTATTGTTTGAAACTTGATGCAGAGTTTAAACCGGAGGTCGACACGTGTTTCCCATCCTGTGCACACAGCTCACATCGACACCTCTCGTAGATCAAACCAAAAAATATTGATTCACTTCCCCAAACATAATAAAACTGGTGAAAACAGGACACATTTCACTACATATAAACGTATAAATGTAAATAATAATACACATTTAGTTGCAGACAGAATATTTCACATATTAGAGAAAGATAAGCTGTGCAGCACATGGAAGAGACAAGTTCCTTCTTACATGCTGATGCTGCATGCAGACCTGCAGCCTTGTGTTACTCTCTTCATCACTACTCCAGCCTCTCTCTAATTCACTCTGTAACTGAATAAATCTCCAGATGATATATTCTATAGAACATTTGCATCTAAAAGCACCAGGTCTTTTTTTAGTTGAAACTTATCAGCTGTTTGATACTTCCCACAGCAGAAACACTGATTTAAGGAGTATAAAAGAGATTAGATATTATATCCAAAGATTTAAAACCATCCAAGCACTTTTTAGATTATTTTGACAAATACATACCTATATTTGTTATATTTTTTTAAAATAAAAATCAGGTGCTGGCAGTTTTTTGTTTTTTTTAAACAAATTCTAAGTACTTGTTCATTCATTCATTCATTCATTCATTCATTCATTCATTCACTCGCTCAGCATCAACATACCTTCGAGAGTTGAGCATTTATCCAGTTGGTGAATGTCCTTTTCTGAATCTGTTCATGCTCCACTGTTGAAACAGACAAAAAAATAAATAAATAAATGTAATTTATGCTCATTGCATTTTAATGATCACTGGCATCAACACAGTTAAAGTACTGGATACAAAAACCAGTGACATGGATTGCTGTAACATGAAAAACACATAGTTAGCACACAGGTGCAGACAGTGTTTAATTAGTGAATTGTATCCCTAGGTTTTCCCATCTTCTCTTCATTTTGTTTATTCATTTTATTTCATTTTAGGTATAGCCACATCCATGTAATTGTGTATTGCAAACACCTTGCAACCAAAACGCTATATAAAGGTATAGATATGCCTTTATGTTGTTGTTTTTTTTAAAAATAGAGAAATACAGTCCAGCAAACTAATTCATGCAAAAGTTCCACTAATTTACAGTTAGAATTTGGCAAAGCATTTGATATAAAATGGTTGTTTTTCTAATTCTGTAAACTATCTAATTTAAACTCCAGCTGGATTGAAAACACCGAGTGCACAGAATACATAAGAGTATATTCCTCAAAAGCAACCTGACTTTCTCTGATCTTTCCTGTCTGGAATGTGCTCCTGTAAATAATCTACAAATCATCCTGATAGTAGCTGCAGGTAGGCCGTAAACTACTCACCGACATCAGAGGACTGATCGACTTTTCGAGCCTCCATGCTTATAACTAATGGCCAGTGAATCCATATATAATAAGTGAGGAGGCTGCAACATATGACTGCCTTCTCTAATACAAGTTGACCCCGAGTGGCAGACTTCCTCTTTAAGCTAAAGTAAGGCTCCTGGCTGGGATCTGGCTACAAGACGGGACCGTTTCCAGGACAGCGACAGACATAGATACTGACGCTCACACACACACACACACACACACACACACACACAGCTGATATACACAGACACAAGCTCACAGCTCCTGACAGACATATGCACACACACAGCGAAGGGATTTGATCATACATGGTTCTTGAGAGGTACTAGACCAAATCCTGAGCTTCTGTTGCCAAAACATGAACCTCTTACTATATATAATGTTATAAAGGCCTCCTGAATGAGACTATTATGGAAGTATTTGACTACATGAATTAAATGTGTTATGAATACCTATATCTGTATCCAACATGAACATTTGGATGTTGCCAATAATGATATGAGTCTGCATCACTTCCATAAACCTTTAACAACTACTTTCTGTGTCTGTGTGCAGTGTTGCTGCGATTACAAACAATCTGTTGGGACTATTTAAAGATTCAATCGGTCATGAACTGAAGGAGCTTGATGTTTGGCTTGATGAGGAAATCAGAAAAGCACACACAGGCTCACTTACAGGTTGCTGAACTCACACTTGCAGATCAAATTTAGCCCTGAATCTGACTCAATGAGTCTGCTGTTTGTTTAAGAGCCTGCCAAGGCAGGAAACTCATGACAATATTTAACCACTCCACTCCACCCAGTAAGCCTGGCAGCTCACCTGACACGGCCAGTACAAACAGCAGTACGAGGCTTCGACATGTCAGTAATGACGTCCTGCTTTAGGTCATTGTAAGACGGCATCAGACAAACATGTTTTCTCAGGCTGTCAAAACACTCATAGATTTTACACAGTTTACAACTAATACAGCTGTGAGAGTATGTAATGTGGAGAAATGTAATGTCAACCTTTTAGTGTCAGTTTTAATTAAGTTACCATGTGAATTTCTTTTACTCTCATACTCTGGCACTTTATTATGATGCATTGTCAAAATTGTCTGTGTCTGATATTCCCTGATGCACAGTTAAATTATTATATTTAAAAAAAAACATATATAGCTGGTACCGGACACCAATGACACAGCTGTGTTTAAAAGCACACGTTCTTAAAGCGTCACATATTGAGGAAACACATGACGTGACACCTCGTAACCTTGACATGTCACCTGTCATGAACGTGAAGGAGTTTTTCTGAATGTTTATGACTGTTGTTATAAAGTGTCATTTTGTGACTACAGGTTACAACGAATGTGGTTTTCTTCCTGGGTTTTGGCTCCTGGCACGCCAGGACTGACAAAGCTAACAGGAGTGCTACTGTAGCTTCAAAGCCCAATGAGCTAACTAGCTACAGCCGACTACAGGTAGCAGTTAGCTCACTTTGGCAACAAGTACAACTCTCGAAATAATTTCAGTACTTATTCCCTGTTTTAATGATGAGTACCACTGTAGCTGAGGTCAGGAAAATGATTCATGACACTGATACAAAAGCATTTGACAGTGTAATAACTTTTAATGACATTTAATGATAAGTCCAAATTTGACCAAACAAGTTGAAGTCCGGAAAAATATTCATGACACAGTTATGATGGTCCTGTGACAGCCAACATGTGACAGTTTAATGTAATGTTAACACATGAAGCTAAATAGTTTCTTTAAGTTTGATAATTAGGCCGGCTGTGACATGTTTATGGCAGGTCATGTCGTCTTGGTTAATCTCAAGTTGTCTCAAACAAAGTCAACTTTGCATTTAAAGTGACATTGTTGACCGAATGACACTTGATGACAACAGTCATAAACTATCATGAAGACTCCTTCGTGTTCGTGAAATAAGTGCTGAGCCATATTGATAAAATTCTGCACATCTTGCAATCACAATGACTATTTTCCGCTCACATAAAGCATGGCAAGATTTAAGACATGCACTGCCTACAGAGAGGAAAAAGATTTGCAAAGTAGTCCAATCAATGAATACAGTGACTTTGTTTACTATAGCCATCATGGCATGATTACTGTGCAGTAGGTTCGCCGTCTGCAGCAGAGGACCAATTTGATTGGTCATCGGACTCAATCTGTTGTCATGTGGTTAAAGACCAGTTTGACCAGGAACTCGACTGTTTCATCCAATTTGTGGTGGAGTCACATGCAAGCTTTTTGGCACGACTCTAACAAACACAGCAGGTTTTCCGAACAACAACTCATTCATTTTCTGTTTCAGCTGAGACAATAAAGACAAAACCTGCACAAGTGTTCCCTCAATATCGTAGTGAAGTTTGTAATCTGTCACAAGTAAAGTCCTCAGTGTGTCTGAGGTCACAGCTGTTCGGTGCTAATGCAAATTTTGAAAGTAAGTGTTGTTGGTCTGTAGGAAACTGGACAAACCAGTAAACCACCACTCACACCAAACACCCACACTTTAATTTTCAATTTTTAGGCACTTCTTTTGGTTATGACTTCATAGTACATATTATATGTCAAATTAAAGTGATGCAAGAGACATTGAAATAGTATCTCCTCAACAGCGTTCATAATTTGGCCACCGCTGCGATTCCCGACTACAGCACATGTCACAACATCTACACAAGCACAGGAATAGACTGACCTTGGAGGAGCATGTGCACGTTGTCAATATCCAATGGAATGCCTCCATCGTCTTCCCCTGCTCCACCTGAGGCCATGTGGTCTCCAACCACAACGCGAGATCAACCTCAGAGGGGGGCAGGAGACGTGGATCAGTAAATCGTCAACCCGAGTGAGATCCACAGTGCTGCAAAGGAATAATTCTGCCCAAAACATTTAAGTTAGCTGCCGCCACAGCCTGATTAGTCATGTTGCAGTCAGAACACACCCACCCCACACCCTTGCATGACCACAGAGGTGCAAGTAGACACATGCAAACATTTAAACAAAGCGTTCAAAGAGGAGGAATAACCGGGCTGTGTAAAGAGCACACTGCCATCGTGTAGATATACAAAAATAGACGGCCTGGTCACAGATCTTTAACATACCTGTAGCAGGGCTGTGGTCACTGAAGACAGCTAATGCAGCTGACTGCATTACAATGGAGAACCCAGCAGATTGTGCACAATAAATGTCCTCAGCTGTGTCCTTTAATATTGGCACAAGTCTACGTTGAAATAGTCCCTTCAAATAGGACATGGCCTTTAGGTGCTCATAAATGAAACAAGGTACCTCGTGCCTATTGGAGCTTGAGGACAAAAAATGGGTGGAGAGTCCCGCCTACGCTCACTGCAAGCCCAAATCACTCCTGCAGGCGCACATTCAACTCAGTATCCTTTGGCTGAAACATGTCCTCACAGAGCCCACTGTGGATTAGTTTTGTTTTCAGCTTTACTTATCACTCATGTTCCAGGAAACAAAAATTACAGTGTCTCTGTCTGTATTTCTGCAATGACATAACAGTACGGAAATAAGGACACAGGGACTTTCTCAGTCAGTTTCATATTGAGTTAGAGCGATGTTTTAAGGCTTTAATTGAATTCAAAATAAATCGAGAGCCAAAGTCCCTTTTTATTTCGTTATTCATTTGTTTCACATGAAGTGAACGAGGGGGGCACAGACAGTAGGGCATGTTACACAATGCCACCTTTACCCTTGAAAGCAGTGCCAGTGTTTTATTTGTTGAATCACTATGGTGAGGAGACAGAGCCGGTGGAAAGTCTGTGCGCCACATACATGTAGCAGCTGCACCCTCACCTCAAATTCGCTTCTGTTATGGCGGTGGCACACGCACCAAAAAGCAGAAGAGGATATAAGATAACTGACTTGTTCCTTTGGAAAAAAAAATTAAATAAAAAATACAACATGATAAGAGCGTGTGACTGAAATTGAAAGTGAGGCGGGAGGTTTTTCACAATAGAAGGTTATTACAGTGCATGACCACTAAGAGCACAGATTATAAGAGCAACGATTAAGGGAAAGTGGTGTCTGGTTTAACTGCATGAACAAGTTTGTGACATCAAACTCTTAGCCTAACAAGATGAAAGCCAGACACTCTTACTTACCAATTTCCAGCCTCTTACCTCACACATTAAAGGGAGGGAAGGGGATTCTGGAGAAAGATAGTTGATTGATGAGTGTCATGCCCGGGTTGTCAATTACTGACACTTTGGGTGATAATTTCGGTGCCAAATACTGACCCAAACTGATATTTGACGACCAGGGAACAAGATCTTTCCCCAGAATCGCCTTCCTTACCTTTAATGTCTTACAGCTGACCAATCCATCCAATTTTACAATGAATGTATGTCTGGTGACCAAATCAGAGCTGTTTCAAAAAACACACTGTTGACTTTGCTCAGTAATCATTAACAGAAGGAATCTTAAGAATGGCCTAAATGACCTTAATTCCCACGATTGTTCTTCTTGGCATCATTTTTTGTCAGAATTATGATTAAAATCATGTTTCCATAAGCTGTATGATATCAGATCTAATTTGATTCTGAGATGTTTTAACTACAATTAATGCAATTATCAACACTATCTATTGACTGCACTGTGTTTAATATAGTTTTCTTAATTAATGGAAATATGTCAATAATAAATCATGGTGTATGTCATACATTAGCTACTATGTCCTCAAGGTGGAGCCAAGAGATAACTACACATGTATTCAAAACATTACTCGTGTACCTCCATCTGGTGGCGCTACACACCACAACATGATGCAACACTACACAGTGGAGCGTAGAAGAAGACTTCCCCACGACTTTGACGTTTAGCACCATCGGCTGTCCTGACCTTCTCTCTGCAGCGTGACAAACTGAAAGGTAAGAGAGGAGTTTGCACTTATTTAGTAAAGTAACTTCAAATGTAACACAGAAACATAGTATGCCTCACGGCAGCAATTAAAAAGGCAAGCTAACATCTCTACTTGCTATGGTTGTGTGAGCCGCTTTTGCAGGTGAACTCAGCTAGCTAGCTAGCTTCTTGCTAAAGCTAGTTAGCGTTCTTTCCTGGTTCTACAGTAGAGTAGATACTAACACGGCTAGTCAGGGGCCATTCATTGATTGAATTAGTACGCTATTAAAGTTAAATGAACGGAATATAAATGTCAGCCATATGGCTGCTTGTAAATGTCCTCTTCATTCTTTTAAGCGGCTGGTATAACTTAACATTTAATGCTAACACTGACTTTGGCAAATCCGAGGTTGTGATATTAGCAGCAGCAGCACATTAGCGTTAGCCAGCTACGTTACCGTAACTTTGTCCTCAGTAAAGATACCTTACTGAATGTGCCAGTGAAAAGCTATGGCACTTAGTCCACCAAGAGCACAGATTGCCGAAGAAAAATGGTGTTGCCATTGTAGCTACCTCCTCTTTTGATCGGTTTTTCAGAGGTGGCCAAAGTCATTAGCTAGGCCTATCACAGCTGAGGGTCAGGGCTGCAAACAAGTTCACTTTATATTGAGAAACAACATTGTCTGAATGAAGGAACCAGTTTCTAAAACTTGACTTCAGTCAAAATGAGTGTATTAAATGTATCTTGTTAAAAAAATATGACTATGTAGACTGATTTTAAAAATGTATTCTGTCAGATAAGCTTAAAAGCCACACTTCAGTAAATTTGTAGATTTGTGAATGGAGTTTGGTGTGTTTTTTCTGGCACTGCTCTTCTGATCCTCCAGTCATGCCTCTACTGAAAAAAACTGTTATTTGATGTTGGAGCATTTGCACTGGCCTAACCACTGTTTTGATGCCATGCTGTTGCTGTCTCCACAGATGGCCGGAAGCTTTTTTGCAACTTGGTGGACCAAGATGGGCCCTTACTACTCTAAGGCATACCAGGAGGTATGGGTCGGACTTAGCATCATGACGTTTGCATACTACAAAGTTTCCTATGGGGGTGAGTTCAAGACTTAATGCTCTGTGATGTTGAATGAAAATGCATGTATTCCATTATACAAACAACATATCATAATAATGCTGTTATATAACCTCATTGTCATAAGTATGCAGTAGTTGTGAACAGAACTGAAATAAATGGCTTTGACAGTGCTGAATATGAGTAATGTAAGCAGCTGTAGATGAACTGAGATGTTTTTCAAATGAACATGTTTCTGAGGTATGAGTTAATGCAACTAATATATAATTATTTTCCTTCTATTCCAGGCAAGAAGGCAGTAAAGGACAGTAAGTAACCTTGCATTCTGTTTATTCATACTTAATATCTAGGGAAAGATTATATGATATTGTGAGATGATATAAATTTGTCTACCAGCAGATTTTGCTACCATTTATAGAGATCCCTAGGGGTAGATGACCTTACGGTTTTAGATGGTGAACAGTCTTGAAGGCGACCACAATCAACTGTCAGACAAATTTTAGACATTGTGGTATTTAATGTCCTCTTAGTTTAGTTTCCAAGCTTTTCACAACCTCATTTACGAGCAGATTTGCACTATTTGAACAAATCAGTAAAGTAATGTAAGCAAGTAGATGACTATGCTAGCTGAACAAATTTGAACGGGGCTCTTATTCTTACTTGGGTGGTTGTAGATAATGCAACGTGAGCTATAGCCAGCAGTGTGGCGGATGAGGAAGAGTCGTCTTTATTGCAATATTGTGCTTTAATGGTGCAAATTTAGACATTCATATGCCTTGTCATTGTCTGGCTCTAGTCTACAGGGCATTTCAAAATTAAGAAAAAGATTGCAATTTAGATGGGGATCGTGAATGCACTTTAAAATGTTGTGATACAATTTTTTTTTTTGCACGCCCCTAAATATCCAGAATGATCGTTGATGTTTGGCTGAATTGGTCATTGTGGGCAATGTTACAAATGAATGAGCCCAAGCATCAATCCGAATTGTATATAAAGATGAAAAGACAGATATAGGTAGAGATGTATATCTTTATAGCGAGATACAGAATTGCATATATCATGTTAGAGAATTTTACCCATGTTGTCCACTTCTGTGTACAGTGTGTACTACCTGGGTTTTTTCTTTTTAAGCGCCAGTGAACTGAACTTTATTTTTTGCAAGTACAGATGTTTTCCTCTAGATGTCACTGACAGGTGGCCAATCTGGTCATTACTGGCTGATATTTGAAGATTTTTGGTCTTCCCATGCTTGGAAAGGTTTTATTTCAACAATATCTGTTTAAATGTTAATGTGTTGTGGTCCTCTCTTTTTGCAGAGCCTGCCCATTGAGTATTCCACCATGCTGACCAGCCCCCCTCCTCCTGTCAAATAATGCCCTTGTCGTTTGTCCAGAAGTCCGGCTTCATATTAGAATTTTTGTTAATATGGAACAAATAAAGTTGGTATCCAAACCTTTAATCATATCGTGGTTGTCCATTCTTTCCTTTTTTACTTTTGTCCTTTATAAGTTAATGCCAAATTAGTTGTTTTTTTAGATGCTGTGGTGACTGTAGACATAAAAAGCTGCTAAGGAAATGTTTAAATCAAAAGAAGTATGTGAATTAACATAAGGCTCTTCTCGGAGCAAAAGCCACAGATTAACAGAAAATTCATATATTTTTAATCTGTATATTAAGGGTTGTACTGATGCTGGAAATCCTTAGAAACACTTCAATTTTAAATTGATATTTTCAAGGTTTGGAAGATGCTTGGAATTTGGACTAAGTGCTTGAAATTGCTTAATATATTTATTATACAGGATGGCAAATCTTAAAGACCAGTGACACATTTTTGAAACATTAAATTTTCTTAAAAACATTCAATTTTCAAATTTCAGTTTTTCCTGGAATTATATAAAACATAATTTAGGTGCTTTATAGCAAAATAACATCTGATCGAAAGTAATGAAGTTAAATAATAATGTATGTATCTGTTAATATTATGTACTTTACTACAAATGGAAGTTGCTGGGATAACTTGGAATTGGGCTGTGTAAAAGATGTAGGAACCCTTTATAATGGTCAATACATTTTTTTTGCTTGGGAACACAATTATCTGTGTTGATTTAAAGAAAATAAGGGAAAATTCAACGGACTACTGCGTCCCAATTTTGTGCCATGCTTAATGATACATCCAGTGTTTCAGTTAGGAGTACGAACAATCCTCAAACTTAATCCATTCTATAGTCAGTTTTTAGAGCCCTTTGGTTGGCTCAGTCCAGGTTGTCTGGTCTCTTGGAAATGTGTTGTCTTATTTCAGTGTTGTGTGCAGTTGCGGATGAATGAGTGAGCTATTAATAGCCAATGAATCACGGTTTGAGTTTACATTTTAACTGATCGAACAGAGAGTAAACCACAGCGCTGCCAAGTTTGGTGTTCAGTTGGCGTGGTTGGTGATTCTAGGAAGCCAGAAATCACACATTTCACCAAACATTTGTGACGGCACGAGCCGACGTCATGATGATGATCTCCATTTGCACACACAACCCCATTTTGAATAGAACTCCAGCGTCCAATTGTATATTTAACATCCGTTAGGTATAACTTATTTTAAATTTGACCCGCACACTCTGAGTTGTAACACAAAGGAGCGTAGCATCACAACTGGTTTGTTGGTGAAAATCAATAGCAAATGAATCAGGATCTGTTTACAGTTTGGTTCACTGAACTGAGAGTGAGTCAGCCAGAGTCCTGCCCGGGGCCAGAAGTTTAGTGCTGGGTGAAGAGGTGGATAAAGTGATTATGCTTCCACAACATCACTATTGTCTGTGTATGCTGGTGATTGGATTGATATGAACAGTGTCAATACTTCATGCACGTGCACGACTGGCATATAGAAGATGGCATTACCTCTTTTATTATAACAAAGCATGTTTTCACAATGGTTTGAAATCCACACGTGGATTCTACATTCTGAACTTGTACGGAAGTTGTTTAGTTTCAACACGTTTAGTTAAAAAACCACCTAACAGATCGAAGTTTCAGGGGCTGAGATGAATCGATGGCTTTTGACGACAGGGTAGAGACGCTGGTTTGTTGTACCATAATGTTACATCATTAAATAAATGTCTTCGTCTGAGTGTCTGGGAGAGCTGTCACGGTTCCATCCTGCTCCGATTACCAAGGATATCATGCCATGGACGTCTAAATATACATAGTGCTTCCCCCATAGAAGGTGAAGTTAGATTTTCTATATAAAATTCATCAAATCAGACCAATGTGATCAAATTATCACAAGTAAAACAATTTAAAAATAATATTTAAGTATTGGTTAAGTACTTTAAGTATTTATGAGATGGTCCAGTCCGATTTACTGCTCTGATAGTAAAGGTATATTTCTCTCAATACATTAAGCTGCCACATTTGAACCTTTTTGAATGTTGGCCAACATGGAGCTGATTGTAACAACTGCATTGGCAGTTCACCCCAGTGGTTCCTAAACTTTCTAGCTTATGACCTCTGAAAATTAAGCAATATTTACCTACAACTGCTCACCTCGTGGCATATGAGTAGTTCTTCCAAAGAGTAGTTTTTTTTTCCTTTTTGGATTGTTTCACTGAAGAAAGTAAAGTATCCTGTTATTCAACAATTCAAAAAATTGAGAAAAGTCAGAAAAAATAACAAAAAAACATTCTGAAGCAAAAGTAAGTTTGACCTTCTTTCCTGTCCTGTGAATCATCTCCTGAGCCTCATGCATGAGATCACACTCCCCAGGTTGGGATGGGAACCACTGCAGTGTATCACATTTTAGCTCAGTATTGATTTTGTGTATGAAATACACGTACATTTAGAGCCTGTAAAATGTAGTGAAGGTATAGCATAAAGCACAAGCACTGTACTTCAGGACATTCAGGCATTTTTACGTGGTAGTATTTCATATTTAAAAAAAATATCATTTTTATTGCTTGTATAATCTTTTATTTATCTTTTACTATTGAAAATCTATGGCTGTTTTATTCAATTTGTTTACATTTGTTTGTGACGGGAAGGGGGTTTGGGGTTTCCATTAGTTTTTGTTTTGTTTGTCTTGAATTACATTTGATTTGCTTGACAAATGCTGTATAGATCAAGTCTGATCGCTTGATTGATCACATGAGTAAATGTACATGTTGCCCCAAAAATATCAAATTCACACGACTTGCACAGCACTTTTCTGTAACTGCTGGGCTCGAGAAAATGTTGGGATGTTAAAATGAGCCCACAGCAGGCCAGAAAACGTTACGAAATCCTGCTCAAATAGTCCTTGCATCTACTGTTCAGGCAGGCGCGTGGGTGGCTACACCTCAGATTGACCTCTGTGGACAAACCGGTGCAATAACTGACGAGGAAAACATGATGATATGAGTCAGATTATCAAACAGTGGCCTAGATAAGAGGCTTGAGCCGTTCCAACAGCCTGCTGGAGAATCTGAGAGGAGCTGGAAATATTGGTGCTACGGGGGGCCACCGTTGCTCAGGAGGTAGAGCAGGTCATCCGGTCATCGGAAGGTCGCAGGTTTGAATCCCCGGCTGCATGTCGAAGCATCCTTGAGCAAGATGCCGAACCTCACATCGCACGGCAGCCATCTGCCATCAGTGTGTGAATGTGACGAGTGTTGTAGAGCGCTTTGAGCTGCACCTTATGTTCCACTTTTATTTGCCTCAGTATTTTATTTTAAAACTACTTAAGCATTCTATAAACTGGAAAAGCGCTATGGAAATGTCAGTCCATTTACTTTTAAATTCAAACATATCTATTCAGTCTGGCTTTTATGTACTGTCTTATAATATCTTATATATTTCTATATTCTTTGTACTATATTTTGTAGATTTGTGTTTACATATCACTGTTAATTAATTTACTTTTTTAACAAATGTTTTTCAGTCAAATGGTACTTGCAATATTTCATTTTATTTTAATCATAACTCTTATTGCTTGTTTTTATCTAACTATCCATTCTATTGCAGTGGGTGTGCATCAGTCTTGACAGCTGATTTTACACCATGCTTCATTCAGTCACTTGTAAATTGGATTCTGATTTTGTCTGAAAGGTGCTGTATAAATAAAGTTTGATTGATTGATTTGTTTGGTCTGTTCTCCTCCTTTATGATGACAAACTGTAGAAGACTAAAGTTTGACCGACCCTGCTCTCGTGTGTGTGTGTGTGTGTGTGTGTTGTGTGTGTTGGGGGGAGGATGTGAGGCTGTGAGGGGTGGTGTTGGTGGTGTACGCTGATAAATGACACAGAGGGAGACAGAGAGGGCTTCTCGCTCCCTCCCTCCCTCCCACCGCCCGTGCGCACCGACTGTGACTGCGCTCCCTCTCTCCCCACATTCAAACATGGCGAAACTCTTTGACATTAAACCACCACCACCATCATCACCCTCGCCCTCCTCCGCTTCGCCGCCCTCCTCGCCGCTGACACCACCCTCGTTACCTTCGCCAGCATCATCACCATTATCTCCGGTACCGTGATGACCCGGGAGGATGGAGAAGTTGTCGGCGAGCCTGTCGGAGATCGCTTGGAGCCCGTTGGCGCTGCCGTTGGACGCGGTGGTCAGCAAGTTCCGTCTGCCCACCCTGGTCCGCCTGGCCCACGGTAAGAGTCCACCTCCACCCGGTGCCTCGACCTCCAGCGCGAGCGCCGAAAAAAACAAACTTTTAGCCACTGTTTTCACAACTGTTAGCTAACTCGGACGCTCCTCCGTCGTCTCACGTCGCCAGAGTTGAGATGAACCATGACAGGAGTGATGATAAATGACGATAATTGTGCTTCTACAGTAAGGGAAAAGAGGGGAAACTGTGACTTTCATCGAGGAAAGAGTGTTTGTGAGAGGTTTTGTGAGCAAAACGACGGCGAGAGTCATGAACGAGTGCGGTAATTTAGCGAAGAATCTGTGGAGCGTTTTAACGGCGTCAAGACCGACAGGAAAAGGTACGACTTCCGGTCAAACCTTTCAAAATAAACGCTCAACTTTGTCATGTTTCTGTAAAACCAAAACAAAGTTTTTAAACAATAGAAATAAGGGAGTAAAATCAATCATCAGAGGGCTCATTTATTAGAGGGCTGTCTCACATAATCTTGTCAAAACGAGAAATTAAACTATCATCGGACAGTTTTGATAGCGATGATCTAATAGTGTGAAGCGAGAATTTAAATTGATTTAAAGGTGCCATGTGTAGGAAAAGTTGATTTTTGAGTCTCAGCCCCAACTCGTCAAATAATGATGGTCTGGGTTTCCCAACTAGTCAAAAACTGACGTTTTGGGGTGGCATCCGACCCGTCCTACAATCCCAAAGCTTCAGGTTTTTAATGAGTCTGGAATGAGACTCACAAATCAATGTTTCTTACATTCTTACAAATAGTACCTTTTATAATGCAGACATGAAAAGGTTGTCTCTTTTTTAAAAAAAAAGTGACATTTGCCCTGCGTTCCAATACCCATACTACCATACGATTTAGTATGCTAGAAGGTGTAATCAAAATCGCATAATTTCTCTTTTTGCTTCAAGTACGTACTGCAGCTGGCCTTACAAAGTACATTTTGTGGACAAAGAACGTCGTACTTTCACTTAATTGTGCTTTCGTCTCTTATTGTGGTGTCTGTCATCTGTCAGTGAGCAGTCATATGTTTGTGCTATCTTGGGTTTGTTTATATTTGCATGACACACCATGACTTTTGTGACGTATCTCCCACTGCGCCGAGGATTGTGAGTCAGAATAGCCAGAAAAGCATGCTGGCTTCCATACTGCATAATGTGACCGGATGTAGTAGGACATCCTGGTGTTTTTGGCATACTGCGTTTTACATCTACTCGATTTCCAGAAATCTTTTTCTGGCATACTAAATGGAATGGTATTATGGGTATTGGAACGCAGGGTTAGTACGTCACATTTGTACTCCAAAATTCAATGCTAAGGCTGCAACAGACACAGGAGCGAGACGGTCATATTCGGTCAAGGTGCACTGTGATGACGAAGTAGTACACCCCAATCGTATGGATACTGCATGCAACAGTATGTACTTTGTAAGGGCAGTTGCAGTACGTACTAAAAGTAAAAAGAAAAATTTGTTTTTCTGAAGAATTCTTTTGAATACTTATTTTCCTTACATTTATGAAGATAATTTGCATAATGTAATCACTGGCAATTACACACAGTATATATTTTATTCTGTTCCTTAATGTGGATCGGGAACTAATTATGCCTGTAATGTAAGTGATGGTCAATATTGAGATTGGCGGAGTGATGTAATGTAAGTGAGGTGATGTCAGTGTTCAGATGTCCTACTGCTGAGGTGGACATTAAAGCGGAGCAAGACGTTGTCCCAGTGCTCTTGCTTTACACCGTCAGAAAAGCAGTTTAAGGTTACCCTTTTATTCACTAACAACAGGTTTATACCCAACTTTGACTTGGTAGCATTATCACATTACTGGATAATACATTGGAACTCCATCACCCAGAATTCCTGAATGGTGTTTCAAGTAAACTGCACACAGTAATATTACTGATGACACTTGGAGATTAGAGAGTATCTCTGCTTATGAGCCTGTATTATATTTAATGAATCACATGAATTAATCCGCTCCTGGTAAGCCCATTCAGTGAGTGACAGACAAGCGAAATGACTTTCATCAAAAGCGTTTTGTCTATGATGAATCAATCTCACAATCTATATAAAGTACAGAGTGCATAAATTAAGTTTCTTTTAAAATGTTTAAATACTAAAGACACCATTTAAAGGTACTATTTGTAAGAAAAGCTGATTTTTGAGTCTCGTCCCCAACTTTCTTACAAATAGCACCTTTAAAGTATAACTTATTAGCTTCATCAAATAACAACAACTGTTACTTGCTCAACACGTGCAACACATTATTGACATTATTGATGCATTTTAACAAAACATTAACAAAGCCATTTGTCAATAAATGTACAATTTATTGACAGGTTTGAGTGAGTGACCCAGCTGCATGGAAACATTTGGCGCTCTTATTG
The DNA here is from genome assembly GCA_039737535.1 of Lagodon rhomboides. Taxonomy (NCBI): domain Eukaryota; kingdom Metazoa; phylum Chordata; class Actinopteri; order Spariformes; family Sparidae; genus Lagodon; species Lagodon rhomboides. The sequence goes on along the minus strand of CM077798.1, from coordinate 12,015,340 downwards.
TGAAAGTAGCATCTCTCTATATCCGTTCTGATTTTGGTTCAATCCGGCCACCTTGACGCAGCTTGCAGCATTTATTCTCGGAAACTGACTTTTCTAGCCCACATCAGCCCACTGACTTGCATAAGGGGGGTCATTATGCAACATTTGTGTGCGGTTTTCTCTTTATTAGTCGTTGCGTTGAGCCGCCATCATCGTGATTATGTGATCTGGGGGTCTTTACTTTGGGAACGGTCGATGGGTGTCATGGCCAAAGTTGTTCCAGTCCAGCGAGGCCCGGAAAGCCACAAAGTGTCTGTTGTGCTGCTGAAGTGCTGCTCAATTCTTTTCATATGTAAATGCTGTAATCTGTCGGTGAATGTGGTGAATACTAACGAGCAGGAAATCCTCCAACTTTTACTTCTTGGAGAGAAGCGCGCGTCCGAGCCCTGACGTGCTCCCCGAAATTACGCACCTTACCGCTGCCGGCGCGCGTCGTCGCGTGAAGAGACCGCAGCACCCGTAGGTGTTTATTAACCGCGCGGCAGCTACCCCACAGATGCCTGTTTGTTTGCACGGACAGACGACCCAGATGGTGGTCAGTTATTTACGACAGGGCGTGATGTCAGTCAGCGCGGCGGTGACAGATTTTCCCTTCATTTCATATTAAAGGTGCGCTGTGCAGTCTGGGGGAAGAAGTTGTATTCGGATGTCGTCATTGACTGATTATTTGCCTAAACACACTAAATAAACAAACTGTCTTTGTTTTTATGACCGAATAAAACTGAGTAAACAAACTGACCTCAAAGGACAACACAATTTTATACTGTTTTTACTTTGTTTATATGTGGCGGACCCCGCCACCTTTCAAGCCTCAAACAGTGTTCCTTATTTTCCCCTGAGAACGGCTTGTTCATTCAGTTACGGAAAACATTGTATTATCACCTCATTCAAATTGTAAGTTGAGTTTGAATTTCCTCTCCAAAGCCACAAAGTGCCCACTTAACAACAAATAAAACATTTTTTTTTTTATATCTGTATGGACAGACTGCTGTTCAGCGGTATGTGAGTGTGGGGGTGTATTTCACTGACTTACCCGATAGACGCTCCAGGCTTAAACTCTAGACTAAATATTTGCCTTACAGATAAAGTACAGCCTTGTTTGCGAGGTAAATTAGGCGACACAAATGCATTCTCAGTCTGCATGTCAGTGAAATGAAAGTGTTAACTACTCCAAATCACAAGACAGCAACAATTTCTCATGTAATCTGAGTGGAAAGAGCCGTGGTTGTAGCCAGTAATGGAAAGTTAGAAGTATATTTCTTACTCAAAATGTACTTTAGTAGTGCAATTTTGAAGTACCCATTTGATATTTTTTTGTACTTCCTGACTACATTCCTGAGGGAAATATTGGACTTTTTCCTTTTTATTTGACAACTTCTCAACCAATCATCGCAGCTCTACAATATATGTTATACGCTACTATTCCTTTTCTCTGACTCTGCACCAAACGTTACCGGGCTCTGCTCCGCGCCGAGACTCATCCTCCATCCGAGTTTCATGGAAATCCGTCTGGTAGTTTTTGTGCATAATCCTGCTGACAAGGCAACCAACCAACAACCTGGCAACCAATCAACTAACAAACAAATAAAACGTACACAGGTGTCCTTCCGCACACGTCACCAATGCAAACACCTTGTGTTAGCTTCCGATCAAGTGGACACCCATCGGGGCTCAGATAATAAACTTGCTGTCTGTGATGGAGACAAGTGTGCAGTTAACTTCCTCTCACTGACTGTTTTACATCCAGCACCTTTGGGACTGGTTTCATGATCCTTCTTGATGAAAACATTTTATATCAAGGTCTGTGAGTTATCCAGGAACCGTGGACTTTAGGAGAAATGGCAACCTGTGCAGATGGGTTGAGAGGGGGATGTGTCTTTTTTGGCGTTTTGGGTGAACTGACGCGCAGCAGAAGCTCTGACATGTTCGCCGGCCGGAGCGATCTGAGTCATACAGGTATCAGAAGCTGATAATTACCTTTTCAGAGGGCCCCTTTGTACTTCTACTGACAGTCTCTCATCATCTGTCCTGCGTGTGTGTTCAACCCATCCATCAACATGACCGTTAGATTAAAAGGTCTAACAGCTATCCATCAGCAACGAGAGCAAAAAGAGGCGATCTGTGCGAGTCTGTGCGAGTGTGTGTGTGTGATGTGATTGAATTGTACCACTGTGCTATCAGCAGAAATCAATGCTGTTGTGCGACATGATGGCTTTAGTGAAAGCTGGAGAGCTCTGTGTGTGTGTGTGTTGTGTGTGTGAGGAGGCTGTATGTATGTGTGTGTGTGTGTATGTATGGGGGCTGTGTAATAGTGGGTTGCCAATTGTATAGCAGGGTCCTGATGAGTAGGTTAGGGGTGGTGAACCATCACTGATGGTGGTAATTATGGACACTGGATGCGTGTGTGTCAGGGGGAGTGCTGAACTGTTTTCCCGTGCTGAGATACTCACTGTGAGCTCTGGAATTAAAAACCTGTTGTCTTTTTTGTTGGTAGACTATTTGTTTATTCCTAATCCATTTCTCTGTGTTGATGTGTGTGCTTGTGCGTGTGTTTGTGTGTTCGTTCCAGGTGAATGTGTGGAGGGTCTGTCGGAGGAGGATGTGGTGCTGTTACACTCCTGTCGTCAGTGGACCACGGTGACTGCCCACAGCTTAGAGGAGGGACACTACGTCATCGGACCCAAGATAGACATCCCTCTGCAATACCAGGGTGAGCGTGCGCACGCATGCACACACACACACACACACACACTGCATTTCTAGTCTTGCATGCACAGAATGATTTAATAGTCAGTCAAAATTTCGACTTGGCCTTTTAAATACCAGTTTTCCCCTAAATATTCTTTTCCTCCAGGGGAAAATAAATCCCTTACTCTATTTTTTTGGGGGGGGGTTGTCTCTTTAGATTAAGATAAAATCAATTCTGAAGCTGCGATAAAGTAACCTCAAGTTCAGTACATATTCCCATGCGAACCAAGTTTATGAGAATTTGTCTTAGTCGAGCTCAGATAAAACAAGAACACATTTAGAAGTGGAGCGGCCTCCTCTCTTATGGTTTCTGGTGACTCATCATGAACTTGGCAGGCGACGTCCCAAATCTTTCAAGTTCAATATAACACAGAACCAAAACACGAACTCCCCGAAAGACGACGGATTAGCTCAGACGTTTCGAGTCCAAGGTAGAACGGAACCAAAATATAAACTCTCAGCATCATGACCGAAAGGGAACAAGTTTCCCACAATCGTCCCGGCTACCATCTATGATTTAAACCGTCAGCGGTGAAACTGTATGTTTGTGTTACATATTCCAGGGTCATGTTCATGCGACCTTCTTCTTGCTTCATGTCAGGCATTAGAAATACCACTGCAATTTATCTTGTTTACGCCTTTGTCTTGAGCCAGTGTGTACAAAAATCATGCTGTGCAGACAAAATTTGTTCCAACATACAGAAAGATGACATCCTTGGAAATATCTTTTAAGTTTCCAAAGATATAGGCAATATGTCAGACTGAGTTTGGGCCATTTGTGTATAAAATAATGCGCAAGACATCTTTCCTTTTGATGGAATACTACAGACATGAATAGAATGGCACCTTGTAGGTCTGGGAAATATATCGATAGTATATCGTTATTGTGAAATGAGACTAAAATTTTAACCAGCTGCGACAGCATCGCTTGGTGATGTTTTCAGTCTGTGGATCTGTTTGCGTGTCTGTCATCGTGGCAGAATGTGTTCCTAGTGACACCTCTTGTTGTGGGGACTAACACAGAAGCGATTTTGAGTATTTTGCCAGGCGTTTATATGTCTCTGGACAGATTTTCGTCAGCCCCGATGGCATCACAACCCTGCAAGATACAGTCACGAAACTTTATAGGCGTACAGTTGAGAAAAAAAAATTAAAAAAGGAAAAGAAAAATTGCCGAGATGGAAAATGGGCAAGGTGTGAGCAATGCAAATGCTGTTCGAAGGCAGTTTTTCTCGCCACCATCGCCGAGTGCTTGCTCATAGGGGAAATGTTGGGTTTCTCAATAAATGAGTCTTGATTGATGGAGAATACTGTAACCCAGTTCCGATCGTTCCTTTCCTGTCCGTCTGTCTGTGGACGTGGTTCTGATCGGTCATGAACATGAGGTCATTGTGGGTGTGATCCGTTTACAAGATGGTTTCTCTTGCTGTGATGTGTAGAGGTGTTGTCTTGCTTTAAAGGCTGCATTACAGTTACATTTCAGAACCTCCCAGACTGTTCTACGTGTTATTATACTTATCTTTAGTCATTATATCCAAATTACCCAAAAATGTCACCACAATACAGTAAACACAAACACTGTGAAAACTGTGATTTGTGTGAAATTGTAAAAATCAGATGATCATTTTTCAAAATAAATGTTTGCGTTTAACAGTATTGATTGAAAAAAACATTGAAAAAAAAAATCAGCGGCAGTGACACTCACTGCAGCTCACATTCATTCATCCAGCCAGCTCCTGTAGATGTGACCTTCCCCGACTCCTCCTGTCCATTGACCTGTCGTCTTCCTGCTGAATGAGTCGAGTCATTATGACCTCACCGGAGCTCTATCACCACAATCCCATTGTTTCCGACTGTCTGACCAGTCACATTATTCGCTGTGTAACTGGATCCTAATGCCTCCTCTTCATTGTTTCCTTCACTGATGGACTGCTGATGTCACCTCTCTCCGCTGCCGCCTCTCAGGCTCCTTTTCGGAAGAATGAAAGAACATTTGGGTGGGAGGGGGGGGATGTTGAGATCATTGTCATTTTAGACATTTCAGCTTTTCGCATCGGAAGTATGTGACCACCAACACTGGAGGTATTAACGGCCAAGTCCAGATACTTAGAGAGTAGTAATAGTCTTTGTTTCGATAAAGTAAAAGGACTATAAATGATATAACAAATTATGTTGAGTGTTCTCTAAGGGATGTTTCAGTAGCGAGACATTACAAAAGACTTTGGTCAAGTTTTAGCAAACACTGGATCCTACATTTCCCATAATGCAAGTGAACTGACTTGACCTGAGTGTCCTTTTATGGCCCTTTTCCACCAAAATTTCCAGGGACGGCTCAGACGTTCCTTGAACACAGTGTTTCTGCCTTCCCACCACTTCACAGGTACTGACAAGAACAGGCACAATGGTAACAGGTGACAGGAAAAGCCTAGTTATTGTGCATTATAATTGAATATATGAAAACAATACGGTAATTAGATATTACAATCAAGTCACAGTAATGTAAGAAAATATAGAGAAAACTTTGTGTAGCCATTGTCGTCTCGAGGTTTAAATCTCCACCTCTTAAAGTCCAGCACATATTGTACAAATCAAGCACGATTTCAACCCTGAAAGGGTCGCCTCCAGCCAAACCAGGTCAAATTCCTGCCAGATTCCTTGAAGCTTGACATTCATGGAGGTCACAACCAGAGCTGGACCTATGATCAGATTTTGGGAGTTCCAGCTTATCAGAAGTTTTGGTTGGCTGTCTTGCCGTTTGAGCAGTTTGACGGTCCAGTTCCCCTCGGGGCTTCTGTCAAAAGATATGTTAATGTGCTTCCCTTTTATAGGAAAGTAAGAATTAGAATTTTCTCTCTTGTGGTCAACATTGTTAAAGACGCGGCTGTTTTGTTTTAACACATTTTACTAGAATTAACAATGGACAAACGTGAGTAGGGGTTCTGTGCTAACTGGTCAGTCGGTTGATGTTGACAGTGTGATCATAGACGTTCTGGCCTGTTCAAAAAATTTGTTTTTTCCATTTTTTCTTGTAACATTTGCCTTCTCTTGCTGATCCTTTTTTTTTTTTTTTAAATCACCTGCTTGCCAGATTTTTAAAAAGGCCCACATTCTTATGTTTAGCTCATTAGTAATGTTTGTGCCGGAGCTTTTTTTTTAAAAATGGAAGTAACCGTTGAGAAGGAACAAAAACGGTTTCACTGGTTTAAATGGGGTTTAATAGGTCTTAGTAACAACTTTAAAAGGGCTGCCACAGGGTTCTTTCAGACTGGGAGTCTTTTCTGGCAAAATAATGCATGCGTTTACATTGCTGGGGGCAGTTCTGTTGCCAGACCCTGCAGCATTACATCAACCTAATCATCCCTGTGAGCCATTTTAACGATGCATTCCGGTAGACAAGAGTGAGACAGCCAACACAGCCAGTTAAGATTTATGCATACTTTCAGGGCTACCTAAATACACAAGTCTCTTTAAATATGACAGGTGAGTAGTTGTTGAATCAGAGGCCATCGCCAGTGATGAGCTAATGTCTGTGTGATGACTTCATACAGGAAGTCTAAATAAGCTTCGGAGGAGAGCAATATAGGCTTCCCCCCGGGGACGGACAACAGGAAGCTCCCTCCTTCTCATCCTCTCTCCCTCTCTGTCTGTTATCCTCCTCTGTCCATCAGTGAGAGGCGAGGATGAGGGCAGAGAAAGCTGAATGAATGGGTTTCAGGGAAGCCAGTGGCGCCACAGCCACAGTTGTTATGTGGAACGAGCTGCCAAAGCCTTCTGTGTAAGGGTTTTTAAAGCCTCAGACTGATTCTGTTTTTATCTATTGGGGCAACATTTTCTCACACGGTATTAATAGCTCGTTAAAGGGACAGTTCAAAAAGACATCCTCTTACCTGTGGGGCAAGTTTCGGAGATGTAAGCCTTCTCTTGATTACAATGGAACCAGATGGCGTTCGGCTTGTGGTGCTCAATGAAAATCATTTGAAAACTTAACAGCAATGTCTCTTTCCAGAAATCAGGACCTGGTGACTCAAAATAATCTATAGACCTTGAACCATACCCACCAACCGTATCACTGTGCAGAAGGCGGTGTGCATCTACTCTTGGATGAGAGACTAGCTAACTAAGCTAGCATACAGTAGAGCTTGCCGAGTCGGGAGTGGGTTTTAAAATTTTTTTAAAAAACAATAGCGCTGTCTCTTTCCACAAATCCTGATCTGGGTACTCAAGATAATCCACAGACCTTGTTGTGAGTAGTTTCATCGAAGAGCAATTTTCCTTCTACTCAACTACACCCACCAACCAAAACACCTGGTAGAAGGAAGCGTGCATCTACTCACTGACGAGAGGCTTGCTAACCAAGCTAACTAAGCTAACTCATATTAAAACGTGGAAGGAAGCACGCAACTACTCATGGACGAGAGACTGGCTAACTAAGCTTACTAATGTCAAACAGTTAAGGACGCGTGCATCTGCACCAGGGTTAGAGGCTTGCCAGCTGAGCTAGCAAACATTAAAGCTTAGCTGAGGACAACTAAGCAAACTCAGCTAGCTAATGTTAAAGCGTGGAGGGAAGCTAAGCTACTAACGGACGATAGGCTGGCTAACCAAACTAACTACCCTCTAAACATCTCACATGGTTTCATATAAATAACTGTTTAAATTATTAAATAAATAAGCAATTACAACAGTCCAACAAAGTAAAAATGGGGTTTCTTCCCTTTCACCTCATTATTCATAGCTAATGTTCAACAGGAAAGGAGGTGTGCATCTGCTCATGGGTTAGAGGCTTGCTAACCAAGCTTACTAATGTCAAAACTCACCCGAGGATGACACCATTTTAAAAACTCAACAGCAATGTCTCCATCCGGAAATCATGACCTGGTTACTTGAAATAATCCACAGAGCTTGTTGTGAGTGGTTTCATGCAGGAACTATTTCCTTTCTACTGAACTACACCAAGGACATTGGTTTAAACCTGGATACAGCTTTGGAGACAGAGCTGCTCAGTATTTCACCTTTAATATATTGCTACACCTCAGTTCTGCTGGTTTCTAGCTACATAGTCCTTTCACATGTGATAGTTTTCAGGATGTAGCTGTGGTTTGGTTTGACATAGTGGTAAACCTGTTTCATTTGAAACACAGTTGTGTCACTTTTTTTTTTTGAGAAGGGGGGTAGCGGGGTGTGTTGAAAAGTAGCACTTGCTGGTATTGTTGGGTCGGTGGAGGCTCCTTACCCTGGGGGCTCCGTTTGAATTGGAAGGTGGGGGGTGCAGGAGAAAGAGGGGGAGAGAAAGGGAGGGAGGCTCTGGCGAAAGAGGATGGCGGAGTTTGGTATTCTGCTCTGCCTCTCAGACACAAAAACTTTCTCCTTCTCTCTTTCCCTCACACACACAAACACTTTGACTCTGAGAAAGAGAAGGGGTCCTCGGAGGGTTGTTGTAGTTAAATCCAATTCATTACTGTAATCAAGAATAAAGGATGGTTTGATTTTAACAAGGCTGATTTGGAGCCTGGTGGAGTGGTTCCTTACAGCATCAAGCGTGGCACCAACCGAAAACATTTACACTTTTAGGAACACGGAGCACAAACGCAGCTACTGGACCGAGTGTGAAAGACTTACAGACGGAGGAGGGGATGAGCAAGCGTAAGAAAGAGCGAAAGAGAGAGAGTTGTGTGTGTGTGTGTGTGTGCGCACAAGTGTATGTGTGAGTGTCTCCATGGTGATGTGTCTCTGCTCTGCGTGAGAATGGGGGTCCTTTATTGGTTGCCATGCCAACCCCGTCGGCTGTTGATTGGCCGGGAGCTGGTGCCAGGTCATAGGTCACGGAGGTGTCTTTGTATTCTTCTCATCCAAATAGTGTCTCCTGCAGATGTGTGTGTGTGTGTGTGTGTGTGTGTGTGTGTGTGTGTGTGTGTGTGTGTGTGTGTGTGTGTGTGTTTGCAGTAAGACCGTGGGGAGCCGGAAAAAAAGCAAAAGGCAGAACAAAAACAACTTTTGACCTTGTCTTTTTTCCTCCCTTTCCTTGCTGTCCTCCTCTACCCTTTCCTCCCTCCTTCTCTTTCCTCCTCTTTCCTTGCCTACCTTCTTTCCTTCCTCCTCCTTTTACCCCATTTTCTCCATCCTCCTCTTCCCTCTGGGCTCCCCACACCTTATTCTTCTCTCTTGCTTTCCTTCACTTCCTTTTTACAAGTTTCTTCCTCCTTCCATCTTTGCGCCTCCTTTTTTTAAACCTCCTTCACCCGTCTCTTGTCTTTCCCCTGTCCTGCTTCCATTTTCTCTGCAGGGAAGTTCAAGTTGTTGGATGAAGACCGAGACGTCAGGGATCCGGTCCAGTATTTTTCCAGTGTGGAGGAAGTTGCTGGAGTCTTCCCTGACAGGGTCTTTGTCATGGAGACGATCACTTTTAGCGTCAAGGTTTGTTTTTCTTACAGACTCACACATGATTATTTACCTCATCTCCTTATTTAGCAATATTTTTGTGCACTGCGCTGCATTTTGTCTGCTCTCGCCAGATCATTTTTGACTAACATGGAAATACAATGCTTTAAGTCCCTGTCATGCAATATCATGTCCACATACGTGTGTTTGCTGCAGGTGGTTTCGGGCGAGTTCAGTGAGGACAGCGAGCCCTACAGCTTCACTCTGCAGGCTGGAGATGAGCTGTCACTCATGGGGAAGGCGGAGCTTCTCTGCGCCACGCCCTCGAAGGAAAAGACGGGACTCAGCGCGCTCCTGAGACGCCTGGGCAAGACTCCTAGAAGTAAATAAGACCAAACTGTTGAGTTACTGAGTCATATTTCAGCGGTTGTTCGAGCACATGAAAGGAAGGAAAAAGTGAATCACTGAAATCTTTGTCCAAACTGTATGGGATGAGCTTGTTTCAAAGATTAAAAAAATCTTGCAGAAGCTACAACAAAAAAGGGGCAGTGTGATCTCTGTAGCTCTGCTTCAATGCATTGCACTTCGAGCAGACTAAGAGTATTTCTGTATATAGTGATCACATTTAGTTTCATTGTTTCCTGTTTCAGTCCCTCTGGACTCGCAGTTTATTCAACTTCGACCATGCAGCTGTGACCTGCCAGCGATGCACTGTATTTGGAAATGAAGTCAACCATTGCTCAGTGCATCACACTGCCAAACTATAAACTACAAACTCCGCTTAAGATGTGTTTATAGCCCCAACCGGGGTTGAAGAAAAGAGCAGCTTCATTGAATCCAAGCTCCCACTACAAAACTTGAATCCTGATCTTTACCTCGCTCGCAGAGACGCAGCCCGAGAGCTCGCCTCGCAGATGCCAAAAAAGATCTAGCAGGCTAAATACCTGGTCATGTAATGTAATGGGTTGAGTTAGGGGGAGCAGACGGTCTGTTAGTATCTGTCATTATATATGTACCCGCCAGTGTTTGGTCACCCACAGTGAGCATGTGAGTCGCCCGCCAGGCACCTTAAATCTGCACCCTACTCCTAATACATTTAACCGATTAAGTGAGCAGCAGTGTTTCCCACACGTATACTTTTTGGTTTGTTTTCTCTGACCTAATCCACCTTTCTGTCTCCTCCTCCTCAGGTAAAACTCCCTGTCTGGTCTGTATGAACCATCGCACCAATCAGAGCGTCAGCCTGCCCTTTGGCTGCCGCGGACGCTTTTGCACGCGCTCCCCGCTGGAGCAAGGCATGCTGGGAGGGGAGCACACGGTACGCAGCATCATCGAGAGGGTCCGCCTCCCCGTCAACGTGTCCGTGCCTTCGCGGCCGCCGCGGAACCCCTACGACCGCCACGCGGTCCGAGAGGGCCACCGCTACAAGCTGCTCAACATCGTCAGCAAGACGGTGGTGCTCTGCATGGTTCTTCGCCGACAGGAAGTCTCCCCCTCCCACTTCCTGCTGCTGCGCTGCATGCCCCGGTTCAACGTGGCCGAGGCCTCCGTCCACACGGCGGCGCTCAGAGAGCCTCCTGTTGCGACACTCGTTTGACCCAGATGCCTACTCTCGGGCTGTTAGAGAGACCCGGCCAGAGCTGGAGTGCATGACGGAGGAGTGCGTGAGCCCGCGGCGCTCTCGCATGTGTGTGTCGGGTCAGGACTCCTTGGCACCGGCGCTGCAGCGCCTCTCCATGTGCGGGTATGGGGGTGGGGTTTCGGACAGCCTATCGCAGCGCTGCAGGGACTCGATTGGAGAGCGGTTGGGGGAGGGGCCAGGTGAGGAGCGGGAGTACGTGACTCCCGAGTGGACTGAGGCTGAAATGAGGACCAGTGAGGAAATCCCTTATGAGGAACTTTGGACCAATCAGAATGCAGAGGGCTTGGGGAAGGAGCCAAACCTCATCTCCTTCCATTCGTCTTCCTCGTTGGACGGTTCTCTTGGCACCGTGGTGACAAGGGTGTCGACCCCGCCACCCGTACCTCCAAAATCTGATGCTGTGAGTTTCAGTCTTCACCTCCCGTCCGTCTCTTCACCCCTCCATCTCTCATCCTGCATTTCTGTCCACAGCAGCATCCGGTTGTTAAAAGTCAGGATGCCTGGCCTTGAATTATTCATACATCACAGCTTTTAAACCTCACTGACGCACACACACAAACACCCACTGACTTCCTGGAAAGGCTGCCACACACTCACAGCACATGAATACATGCGTCAGCATCACCGACAAGGCAGGTACACGTGTGCTGTATCCTGGAATACATTAGATACAAGAGTTAAATACATAGTACAGAGTCAGTTCATTCCAGTGGTGGAGTATAATACTGATGGACACTTTAGTCTTCAGAGCAACCAAATTATTATCGATTTCATGACATAAAGTGGCCACAAAGTGACAGTCAAATCAGATCGGATGATAAGAAAAAAACACAAAAGCTATCGTACTTCACTGTTTGTTGTCAAAGAGGTTATCCACTTCCCAAAAGATAACTTGTCAGTCAAACAGGGTGGACAGTCTTTTTTGTTTCTGGATTTCTGACACTTTTTTTGTCTGCCCGTTGTTTTTCCACCATCTGGTTCTTGCCTCTAGTGTCATCTTGTTTGTTCAAGTGGACTACTGCCCCTTATTTTGCATTAGGGCTGCGCAATATGTCAAAATGATATCCTTAACCTTATATGAGACCATATATCGTCTAAGGTTCGGGCTATTGTCATATGGCCGAAGTGTCATCTTTTCCTGGATTTAAAGGCTGCGTTACAGCAAAATGATGTTATTTTCTGAACTTACCAGACTGTTGTTCTAATACTTGCCTTTACCCCCTAAGTAATTGAATGCACATTACAGATGATTATGCAAAACCTCATTGTGTTAGGTATTTGGTCAGAAATATTGTGATATTTGATTTTGTTGGCCAGTCCTAGTATTTATGTAGTGCTTTTGAGGAGATTTCAAACCACCTAAAAAGTGCAATGTTATCTAAAGGTCTTATTGCCTGTACAGGTATATCTTTAGGCCCTACAAATTCTATTTATTTTAAACTAATGTCAGTATTTTTCCATATACAGAACAGTTGGCGTCTCGAAATAGCTTTTTTTCAGATGTACTTTAATTTATTTAATTGCATTTTTCAGATACATAAAACAGAGAAAACTCTGGGAAATTTGCTTTACAAACGAGTCAAACAACTAACGTGGCGTTTTCAGTATATATTTAAAGCGTTAAGGTACCTTGATAGCAGTTTTGTGCACCTCATAATTACAGCAGAGTAAAATAGCAATTATTCTGTTTATATTCAACAACTAAAGCTCCCATAATGCTGGTGGAAGACTGATTAGCTAGCAGAGGGGACTCTGACTCTTTCTCCCAGAGGTAAGGCACTTGATCTTAAAGGGTAACTCCACCAATTTTACAGATTAAAGTGTGTCTCCAAGTCTTGGGGAGTACCGCTGAAGACTAAGCCACAAGTGATGTAACTCAATGGCTTAGTTGCATTGTGGGAAATTGTAGGTCGCAGGTTTCAAAAAAGAAGGAGAATGAGAGGAATAAAAGCCCAACAAGAGTTTAATGCAGACCAGTGGACTGCTTTTCATTACCCACAATGCATTTTAGCCACGGAGTGACATCACTGGGGGCAATTTATCAGATAACAAGGAGCTTCTTCTGGACAAGAGGCGCCACAAGAGGCTTTAAACTACTTTTTTCACATATGCAGTAGTACTCCTGTGGTGGGGTTACCCTTTAATCTAGAATATTTGAATTAGTAGTATTTAAGTTTTTTAGTGTCCAACCTCCTCTTCTTCTGCTGATAGAACATGACGAGGAAACAGAAAATGCATCTTCCTGTTCTTTTCCACGACATACTATAGCAATCACAGAGGTAAGAAAGGTCAGGCTTCCATAAACACCATGAGGCGGAACATCACTGTGTTAAATCACCTGATAGAAAGAGACACCTCTTTTATTGAGAATATGTCTGAAGGTTGTGGAATATTCATTTCATGTGTAATATATGACGTGTCACTAAATTTCTTTTTTAGATTTGTGTGGCTGCTCCTTAACTTTTTGTACTCTTGTTTTTTTTTAACTTGAGAACCGAGGGGTTGTATGTGCACTGGCAAAGCTTTGAGTTTGTCCACATATTGTGTGTGATGCTTCTCATGTTCAACTGAAGGCTCTTATGTGCCTCCATAACATGACCATTACTTCATCTCAAAAAGAAATAGTTTTTGAACCAGAGAATGGTGTGGTGGTTCAAACAAGGTTGTTTTTGTTGCCGAGCCGCTCTTATTTTGGAGCCATTAGGTTGTTCGCCGACACTAGTGTTCATATGTCGGTGTGTATGGCCTGCCTGCGTTTGTGAAGGGGAAATTATCACGCTTGTTTTGCTTAATTAACTTTTTCCTTTCAACGTGATGGCAGCTAGCAGCGGTACACAGAGGGTGTGTGGGTGTTGATGTCTGCTATGCAGCTGGATTATACCCTGTCGCACACCGCGTTCTTCATTCCCTGATATTTAGCCTGCCAAGACTGTGCGTGTGTGTGTGTGTCTGTGTGTGCGCGTGCGTGCGTGTGTGTGTGAAGAGCTCGCTGCTGTGTGTGAGGGAGTTTGTTTGAGGTGTAAAGGTCACCAAGTTTGACATTTACCAAGCAGAACATTGAGACAAGCCAGCAGACACACACACACACACACACACACACACACAGACACACAATCCCTCCACGAAGCCTCCTGAGAAGTCAAGTTTCAGGAGTTAACTTTTCTGCTGTGGCAGCTCTCATGTTTCTGTGTGTGTGTGTGTGTGTGTGTTTGTGTGTAGGTGAGAGAGGAGTGTCGCTACTTGATCGCCCCTCCGGTTCCCCCCCGCTGCTCTAAAGGAGGCTCCATCTCCAGTCCGGCCCCCAGCCCACCCGTACCACCTCGCTTCCCCAAAGCCTCCACCTCCCCGAGGCCCAACCTCTCCTTCTACTCCTCTGGACTTCAGGACAGGTACTGTGCGAAAACAGGCGACAAACCACATCACGTTTATTTGGAATCATAACAGAGCTGCCACGATGAATCGATTAGTTGTCAACTATCAACTGAATCGCCAGCTATTTTGATTATTACTGACGTTTGAGTAATAATTTGAGAAAAAAAGCAAAAACGTGTCTGATTCCAGTTGCTTAAATGGGAATCTTTTCTGTTTTCTTTACTTTATGACAGCAAACTGAACATGTTTGGGTTGTGGACGTCACCTTGGGCTTTGGGAAACACAAATTGACATTTCTGACATTTTATCGACCAAACAACTAATTCGAAAAATAATCTACAGATTACTTTGGATGTGCTTCATCGCACAAACACGCCCACAAACATCACTCAAGAGGCTGATGCTCTTCCAGCTCAAATTGACTTAATGTAAGCTCTGTTTACTAATCAGAGGTTGCCACCAAATATCTTAATAGACGATTGTTGAAAACAATTGACAGAAGAGCTTTTTATGGTCTGCAGACTATTTCAAAGCCTTTTGCACAGTGACCAGATTAAGCAAAATGTTGGGAAATATCAAATGTAGGTGCAGAACATCAGGTCCTGGCTTCTAAATCAACAATATTATAAAATACAAATGTATCAGATCAAACCCAGTTGGTCCTGATTTGATTATTTGGAAGTCACATCATGTCTTGACGTGTAGATTAAAAAAATTAAACTAAATTTGAGGTCAAAGTGAATCCTAGGCAGTTGACAAAGCAGTCTCACCAAAAGCTCCATGCAGCAGCTGTTCTGGAGCGTTCGATCCAAACACAGGATCTTCAGCAGTCGATGGTTGTTGAAACTTGATTTTTTTTTTCAAACACTTTAATATTTTAAACCGCAGCTTTTAAGCCAACACAATCAACAAAGTGTTCAATTTCCAAAGTGGAAATATTGATATTTACAATTTTGTGGGAACTGGGCAAACTCCATCTGCTGATAATCATGTGATATGATCAAAGCTTCAGAGCAGCTAATTGAGGGACCTTGTGGTGAGATTGTTTAATCGACTATGAGATTGAACTGAAGTACATTTTAAGGTACAACAAGGAACTCCTTTTTTTGGTGATTCTGCCCCCTTTGGACAGAAGATGATGAGGGTGAAACAAAGTCAACTTTGTTCTAGTTTATGACCAGACCACAGAGCATCTTCTTTCCTCTGGCTGTCTGAGCCCTAAATTCATCCTCAGCACTCCACCGTGAAAATATTTTTTTTATTTTATGACCTATCCAATCTGGATAAGTTCTATAACCATATAGAAACTGCCAGTCTGCCTGCTGATGTTCTCGTTTCCTCTGTAGGTCACATAGAGGCATCAGTTTTAATTTGAGAATGTTTCACGAACAGTTAAAAGTTCCTTGTAGTCCGTTTAAATACTGTGAATTAATAGTTTTGAACTAATACTTGACAAACTTTTGAACCAAGTTCAGCCCAGCTGTAACCTACAGGTCTGGATGACTTCTGACCCTCAATATATGGGAATAACTTAATTATACCGCTATAAAAAATGTATGGTTTCATATTTTCATATTGAATTTTTGGGTGTTTTGAGTCATGTTGACTGATACTAGAAGCTAATGTCTCTTTCTCCTGTTCTGCTCCAGCTGCTCGCCCTCTCCAGATGCTTCCCTCTACTGTTACCCCTGCTCCTGGGCGGATTGCCCCGCTCCCAACCCTGCCAGTCCTGAGCCGGTCTCCGCCGTCCCTGTAGACATCACAGCCAATCCTCAGCCAGCACAGGCCACCTGGGCCGAGCCGTGGGTAGATTCCTTCACCTCCTCCGGACCCCGACTAAGGCCACCACCTCCACAGAGTCGATTTGCTCCCTTCGGGGCGTTGAACCCCTTCAACCGCCAGTCCCCTTGCCCTTCGCCTGAGCCCGCAGGCAATCCCACAATAGATTCCTCCAGAGGTGCTGAGGGCGGCGGGACGTCCACGGGGGTCACTGAAGGGTTGTCCCCGACCCCTGACCCTACCTGGCGCCCTCCTGCTGACCTGTCGGTGCTGTCATTGGAGGAAGTGTCGGCCTGTCTGCGGTTCATCGGCCTGTCGGAGGGAGCGGTGGCCGTGTTCCAGAGGGAGCGAATCGACGGCAGTCTCCTGGTGCAGCTGACTGACGATATCCTGTCACATGACTTCCACCTGAGCCGACTCCATGTCACCAAGATCACACAGTTCATACAGGGCTGGAGGCCCAAGATCTAACACACACACACACACACACACACACTGTCCTGATAATGTGCCTGTTGGCTACTGAGCCGTCCTGAATGTGCCTTCCACTGTGACCAGCCGGCTGCTGAGCCACGACTGACTCAAGCTGAGACTATGCTAAAGGAAACGACGCCACCCTGTGGTCAAACTGTAGGACTGACACTTGACTGGCTCTCACGCCAGACTAACTGTGTACTTCCTGTCTGAATCACAGACCGGGACTAGTTTACTAACAAATGGCTACGACAGAGGGCCACACGATGAGAGTGCCCCGTTTCAGTTCGTCTTTGGGCAGATTTTCAACCACATTCCTCATTCTCCGAGACAGCGAAAGGTTTTAAGCTCCTCGTGCTGTGGTCCCACACAAAATCTGATGTGAGGGGAAAAAATGCCTTCATTCTCCATAAACAATATTTTGACAAATGGAGAGAATTTCATATTTCATCATTCAAACAACAGTGAGGGTTTCATGTAAGTGTTTTTTTTTTCAATATGAGGGGCATTTACAGCCTCTGTTGGTGACACGTGATGACACAGATGTAACGTTGACTCTGTTCTTACCTGAGTGTCCTTCATCCGTCTCATCGAGCTTCAGCAGCCTGCAGTTGTCTCAATTAACAAAGTGGTTCTGAGGAGACAAGAAAGAGTTAGTTATTTGAAGCGTAACAAAAAAAGGAAATTAAGAAAATATGAAAGTAAGAAGCACCCAATGAAGTACTGATTGAGTTTCTGGTATCGATCAATGATTCACTGAACTATGAACCTGAACTTCAATACACAGTTGTTTTTTACAATTCCCTTTAAAGGTGACACCAGATGTCCGTCCGCCTGTCGTCAGATATACAGATGAGTTGCCATCTTTGATAGAAGCTTCGACTTCATCGGATATAGAGACTCAAAATGTACCTCAGATCACTTGCTCAGATTTGCTTGATTTAGCCCGGCATAAAAATAAATTGAATTCACATACAGTAATTATTTGTTTTCACAACAAATCACGAGACAAAAAACACACTGATGACTGCCTGGAAGTAAAACGTCTAGAAAGAAAGGGAAATGTAAGAAGGTCCAAAGCCCTATAAGAGATGATACAATTATAAACTTTTAGTGATTACTGATGTTGCATCAAATATTAAACCGTTGAAATTGTCCAATAACAATGACCATAATTTAAGCCTGATACGCAGATCTGCACCATAAGATAATGGGGTCTATTCTGGGCCCCTGAGGCCAATCCTCTATCCAAGTCTGGTGGAAATCCACTTAGCAGTTTTTGTGTAATCTTGCTGACAAACCAACCAACAAATGGACACAAGTGAAAACATAACCTTCTTCGCGGAGGTAATGAACAGTTTTTTGACATTTAAACTTTCCGAAGTAAGCTGAGGGAATCCGATGGCCGTTTTTCACCAGTTTCTTAAATTTCCTGCACCAAACTCTTACATGACTAATTGAAAGATTTAGAAAATGATAATAAGTAACAGCCCCACATTTAAATAAATTGCTCTATCCTCTAGCCAACATAATCAAAATAGGTGCAACATGAGAAAATGTAATAATCATTCTACTGCTTTGATCTATGGTGGCTACAAAACACCTTCAAAAAATATGAATGAATGAATATGAACTGAATCCAGTCATCAGCAGGTAGAGGGATGCACATAATGCTGCTCTATGAATCTGACACACAGAGTGTATCCAGCTTTAGTAGCGCTACAAACTATTTCTTCATACAGGGACTGATGATAGAAATGTTAACTAACCAGGAACGTCAGCCTCAGCTACAAGAAGCGAGATCATCCACGTCGGCCAGACAACTGTGAAAATGCAAATTTATGTTGTTGTAAACGTCAAAGTAATCCTGTGTGTTAGTTCTTGTGATTCTCTTGTTGCCATTCGAGCTGCTGTTCCCTCATAACGTCTGAGATCATTTTTCTTTAAATTCCGTAACATTCCCGCAGCTTGACAGGGCTGCAGACGGGTCAGAGGCTGCTCGCTGACGCCGCTGATGTTTCTCCAAACTGTTGCTCGTGACAGAAACTCCATAAATCCTGTCTCTCTCTCTTCTCTCTCTCTCTCTCTATGTGATCATGTAACTGCAAGGCCACTGTAAGAAGAGCGATGAAGAAATAAATAAGAGAACACGAAATAAATAGAAAACGTAATGACCTCTGGAAAGCAAGCTATCCTCCTGTGTTTCGTCCATGTTGCATAGATGTGTACATAGAAGTCACAGTGCTATTGCATTCAATAGCGACAGGCACTTTGGACACAACAGTGTAAAGTATAAATACACCGTCTTGTCGGCATTTACTTTGGCCAAGCCCACTGCAACTTCCTCGAGGTATTCGACAGCTTCTTTCCTCGGCAGGCCTCACACCGGGGCCTGGAGTTAACACCAGGCACAGCAGATGAATCCCCTCCCGCCCCCCCTCGCCTAGAGGATCAAAACCACAGAAGATTACAGCAGGAAAACAACACTATCTTTCTCCAGCAGTGAAGAAATGCCACACGTAGAACATACCCAGAGGGTCCACAAGCTGCTGCACCAGACCCATCTTCTTGGCTTTATCTGCCCTGATGTTCCTGCCTGTCAGCATCATGTCAGACGCTCCGGGGAGACCCACCTACACACACACACACACACACACACACAAGCTGGTTGCTGATATTATGAGCAGATATCCCCCAAAGTGTGCCTCTTGACCTTAATATACTCCAGTGTAACTCAGTAGCCACCAGCGCAAGACTGCGACAGTGCTTTCAAGACATTAAGTGAATGACTGATTAATGTGAGTGTGTGTATGTAGACCGTTCGAGGCGGTCTCTGAGTGGCGCGGGCAGACAGGGGATCTGGAGCCTTCTCAGTCTTCTCCAAAATCTTCTGACCTTCCCCAAGAGAGACGGGCGACCTCCTCACTGCTCTCACAGGATTGGATCATGCTGAGAGTAAAGACACAAGGGGACAGACGCAATACTTTAAAGGGACAGTTCGACCCAAAATCAAAAACACATGTTTTTCCTCTTACCTGTAGTGCTATGTGTCCATCTAGTTTGTCTCCCAAATGAAATGGAACTAGATGGCTTGTGGTGCTCAAAAACGGCCCAAAAATACATTTCAGTTTCATGAAGGCATTGACCAATCCAAAGTCCAATCCAAGTGACAATAAGAAACGTGGCAAAGGTGATCTCGTTTAGCCAGGTTCAGCAGTGTTTCTTAGGTAAGTTTCTGGGATTCAGGGAATACAGCTTCAAGAAGCCAACATCAGGGACTACAGCCCGCGATTGAGGGATATATTCATGATGTTAAATTTGATGCAACACGACAAAATGATGCGATTTGAGGCCAAGTCATTCTAGTGTCAATGAAAAACAAGAGAAGCCTATATCTTTTCTCGCTAACAATAATTCATGTCATCTTAAAAATACGTCGGCAACCAACCAATCTGTCCTCGTCCAAATACTTTTAATGTTATCACAAAAATAAGGAGGAAGCAAAACTGGCAGATCTGACAATGGGCTAACTCCTCTAAATTTAACGCTGGCTAATGTTTGACGTTATACGCTAGCTAATTAGCTAGTGTTTTGCTAACTTTAGCTAACCTAAACCCGTCTAACTATATACGATGTGACGTGTCCATGAAGGTCATCAGTAAAGTGTGACTCTACATTGTAATGTTACCTTTGAACAAACCAGGGCTCAAATCAATTAACTTGTATTTATATAGCCCAAAATCACAATCACATTGCCTCGATTTGAGTGAGGAAAAACTTATATATTGAAAAAATGTATTGAGAAGAATGAAAAGGGATCAAATTTTACATAAGTACAGATATAGGAGATAGTAAAACAGGGTATGGCGATCCAGATCCTACAATAGTATGAATAACTGCCAGAAAAGCTTTAATTAGGGGGTCAGCAGGCTTAGCTCCTAAGGGTCTTTGGTGATGGTGTTGATGTTCAGCTGATGGTGAGGCCTAATCCACTCTACATTGGACAAAATATGTCCTCGATTTAGGGTACTCTTTCTGTGAAGTGACTCACGTGACGGTCTTCAGTTTGCTGGAAAGTTTAAAATGTCAAAATGCACCATACTTAATCGTTCTTAAGGATCGACCACACACACAAGTGCTGGAAATCCTTGTTCGAGCTCCAGGAAGCCTACTTGATATCTGCCCCGGCGATGGAGCAGCCGGGCTTGCTGGAGATGAAGACAGTACTTCACAGCTCCGTTCGACCAGATCTCTCACATCGCCTCCGTCAGCTCAGACTTCATCTGTGCCGCCGGTGTGTTGACCTGCAAACACACACACACACACACACACACACACACACACTCTGATTAGTCATGTCACATCTGTCAGCAAGAGACAGAGACAGGCAGTGAAGACTGTCACAAACATAATCTCTCTGTCTCTCTGACATGCATGTACTGTCTCACACTCTCTTCCATTAATACACACCCACACACACACACCCACACACACACACACACACACAGCTTGGCTGTTGGATCATTGAGTCATATAACTGCCACATCATCCTTGAGCTGGTAGCTGACGTGTGTTCGAGCTTGATGGAGAGAAGAGTACAAAAGATGAGAGGCCGTCAGGCAGAGGTCTACCATTGTATTATGCTAATCTGAAGTAGTGTTAGCATATATAGCACAAATATACATGAATGGTGTCCTTGCTCAAGGACACTTGGGTGTATAGGGAACTGTGAGGGCTAAAGAACCAGCCTTTCACCAACTGAATGAACATTTTAAGGTTTTTAAAGAGTAACTTAACCCCATTGGCTCGCACTTTCTGATGATAATGCACCAATGATGATGATTTGTCCATTGCTGTTTGTTAACACACCATACAATGTTGGCCCGTCCTCCCAGCTCAACGAGCGAGACAGAGAGAGTGACCAACTGAGGTCAAGCGAGCTGGAGAGTGAATGAAGAGAAGTAGTGGCATTAGTGAGGACAAAGCAGTAAATCATTTAAATAAAATGTTATTTTCTGATGTTTGGCCTCCACACAATCCTTTGGGAAGGTGCGGCATTACTGGACTTTGCGTGGATTAAGCCAAAGCACAGTCTTTATCCTATTAGGGCCCGTGTCCACATAGCCTTTTTTTTCTGAACGCCAGCGTCTTTTTCAATTGTTCCCAATGAGAAGCTAACATCTGCAGTAGCAGGCAGCTGCACAGAGAACAGGTGCACATAACCCAGCATCGTTTTTCCGAGTGCTCAGAGTTTAAAATCTCTCATCCCACATCCTCCTTGCTCTGATGTCCTGATGTCAAAAAAACAAAAACAAAAAGTAAACCGCAAAGGGGCAGTGTCGATTATACAGCGGCGGTTTTCCAAATATTTGTTGTCATGGAGACAAGACGCATGTGCAGTTTTTTTTTCCCTCAGAGCAAAAACCCTTTATCTTAGCGCTCCTGAGCGCACAGCCAGCGCTTTTTAGCCCCAAAAAAAGACCTCATGTGGACACAGCCCTGTGTGTGTAGCCCCACCCTCAGTCAAACAGACACACAGAGCAGAGCCTGAGGCAGAGATTTAACCTGGTCACTACATTTTTGGAGTGCTGTCATTGGGGATTACTTTTGATCGAGTCTTTACATTGTTTCTAAGAAAATAATTTAAGTACTCCTTTTTAATTTATCAACAAACTATCAACCTGCAGTCTGTTAGTTCTCAAGGATACACACACTGTGTTTTGATGTGTCAACGGTGTATGTAAACATAACTTTTGTGTGTTTGCAGGAAAACTCCATATTCGGGACCTTTAAATGAGTTGTTTAGTGATACTGACGAAGCAAATAAAGGTTCATTTGAGCTAATGTCTGACTTGATTAACTGTTACAGGCTGGGAAAGACAGTAAACATTTAAAAATCTGGTCTTGAAACTTCCACATCAGAGGAAAACACACACATTATAACACATACTCATACTTCTACTGAAATGGCCTGATATTTTGGTAAACCATCAGTCTGGCCCAGTTAGTTAGAGTATATAAGATGATGCTATTGTCCTCCATTGGTTATTTACCTGTCTATAATGGCGAAAAGTATTTTCAACACACCTATCATAGGTTCTGTCCACTAACCTGACCGTTGGAGGCGCTAGAGCAGAGCCAATGGGTAAGGACCTTAAAACACACTGAAAGATTGCCGTAGCCTAAAACTTAATTGTACTCAAGTAATTATCTTTAATTTGTAAAATATTAATATTTTATGATGTCGGTGTTACAATTCATCAGCATAATACCCCGTAGACATAAGTAGGTAAGTGACTATTCAATGGTAACCCGTGTGTTTTATTCAGGCATTATGTTAGACAGCTATAAAGCTAACGGGTCCTTGAAAGCGTAGTCCAGCAGCGCTTCTGTGTCTGGCTGATCGTTTGACAGGGAAGCGCTGTCGGCAGAGATACAGCACTAGTACAGGTAAGCTTCAATTTATCTGTCACTGCTACTAATAAAATTAAAAAAGACCAAAGATATGATATGAACTCTGCAAATGCGTAGCTGCACCCCAAACACAGGGGATAAGAATTGACTCAGTGGAAACTTTAGCTAACAAGTAGCTAACTAGCTTTATTAGCTTCCATAGAGCTTCAGCGTCATCGCTTTGCCCTTTGTAACACTGCCTAATATTATTCATTTTAAATTTGTGTAACGTTAAAGTTATTATGACCAAATACGTAGTTGCTCTGTAAACAGTTGTGATCCAGATTGAGTCCCGTGATTCTGTATTTCTGTCTCTGTCATTCTCCAGCTAGGAATCTAGGTGAAGGGTCACAGTCTGGTTAAAGGGGGGTGGGGTTGGGTGAATGTCAACGATATGTCACACTAGCCCACATAATAAAAGACATAATAGGATATATTATACATTTATTCCTTACAGCCTAAACTTAAAATCCCCATTGCTATGTAATATGGGGAAATACGAAACACAAATAAATGTGTTTAGGGTTATGTTATACTTACCAGGGGTGTGTGTGTTTGTACTATAGAGCAAGGTAACATTGCATTAGTACAGTTTGTTATGGTGTTCACTCTCTCTACGCTACCTGCTTTTCTCTCCACACTGCAAAATATGGGAGAAGTCTTTCAAGCTTATTGCAATTCCCCCATAACAACCTTATCAGCTCATAATTTGTATAGTCATATGTCCGAGTTACCTAGTCACAAACAGTCAAATGGACCATGGGACTCTGGGATGACAGTTTTATATGTCTAGAGTCTGATCTAGACTACCAGTACCAGGCTGACCTTTTACCTACAGAGCCAGATCTGAGTATTACCTCCAAGGCTATGTAGTGTGGTTATGTCACTCTGAGGACGCACTCACACAGTAATAATGAATCAGAATCAGAATTCCTTTATTGTTCTGTAAACAGGGATATTTTTTTTTTTGCCACAGCAGCCAAAGGACAGTTATATTATAAATAAACAGGCAAAAGCAGGAAACTCTGGAAGATAATATTACAGAATAAACATTCACCAGTCATTCATTCTTTGTCATTCATGGCAGTCAATGGAAAGGGTTTGGGTTTGGACTGTTTTTTGGAAAAAAGAGGCAATTTGAAGACTTCACTGGGAGATAGCGATGAACATTTCACAATTGTTTGGACTTTTTATAGACCGAACAAGTAATTGATGAATTGCGAAAGCAATTGTCGGATGAATCGATAATAAAAAGCAATATTAGTTGCAGTCCTGGCATTAATATTTGCAGTTTCTTTCTCTGTAGAAAATAATGGCCATGTTGCTGAACACAATGCGGAGCTGCCCGGTCAGCCCTTCCTGGGCGATGCGGATTGGTAAGCTGCATACAGACTTTCTTGTCAGATATATGTCCAAGTAATGAGAAAAACATTCTGCCAAAACAGGAAAATACAGCCAATGCAAGAACAAATGCAAGATACAACACTGACAGCTAATAGATTTTGTTACACATACAGTATATTCATTGTTATAAAGATATAATCCTTGGCCACTGTCACTTCTGTTTATTTAGCCTTTCCATTTGTTATATTATTGTTAATCTTTTGAGAAGTTTGTAAGTACCACAGTTTGGTAAAGTCTCTAAGATATGTTAATCAAGAATGATAAAGAATATTTTTGTCTTTGTTGCTCAGGGGCTCGCTCTCTCAGCACGACAGCCCAGCTTCAGGCTCAGGGTAAGTCATTATTCTCAGTGAAATCATTGATATTCACATAGAAATCCAGATTATAGTCGTGTGGAGATCACAGTGATTAAAATTCGAGCTGACCATTATAAGCCTGTATTTATTGATTTATTTATTTGCCTGGACAGAACCTCTGCAAAACTGTCTTCCCTAGATGGAATCTAAGTGGTTGAAAATACATTAAATGCTACTGAGATTGTACTCAGATGCATTCTTCAGGTCAGCTCACAGCTATCAATGTGTAATCTACCCATTTCTGTCTATATCTGTCCGTCTGTCTATTCCTTCAGTTCAGACAAAGAGCAAAAAGACGCTGGCTCGGCCTGGTATGAAGAACATAGTTCTGGTCGAAGGAGTGCGAACCCCTTTCCTGTTGTCTGGAACAACGTACGTTTCAACTCTTTTCTCAAGAAAGAAGTTTACGGTGCTTTGAACATCGCTCAAAATATGTGGCGACGAAAATGAATGATGAATACGTTTACATTTCAATACTGTCAAAGAAAACCTGTCGGATGACTTTTACAGAGGGATAGTGTTGAGTTAAAAATAAAACCGTTCTGGTTTGTGTTTACAGATATGCTGACCTAATGCCCCATGACTTGGCCAGAGCAGCTCTGCAGTAAGTGTCTCCTGAGGTTGTGTTTTTTCTCCACCATCACCATATTGTGTGTAGTTGTTCCAGTGAGCTGCCCATTGAAACCACTGTTCTATTCAATACTTGCCACTAAGCCTGAGTAGCATTAAACAGGGTTTTTCTTTGGTAAATGATATGTACAGTCACTTTTCTTTTCTTAGGATCTAAATGCGTGACAGAAAGATGTTTTTTTTGTTTTAGTGCTGATTCTAAAATGTTTCATCTGGGTTTCAATAGGGGTCTGCTGAATAAAACGGGTCTACCCAAAGACGCTGTAGACTACATCATCTATGGAACAGTCATTCAGGAGGTCAAAACCAGCAACGTAGCAAGAGAGGTATGATTGCACACACATACATACAGTACACCCATGTAATGCTAATAGAATCTGTGTGCCTTGCAGAGGTTTTTATATGCTCTCTTTAAGCCCAGGTCCTAAGCGTTTGAAATGCATGCTCCATTTTTCAGGCAGCCCTGGGTGCAGGCTTCTCTGATAAGATCCCAGCTCACACCGTCACCATGGCCTGTATCTCCTCCAACCAGGCAATGACCTCAGGTATGTCAGGGAAAACTATCTCTACACCGAGCCTCCTCCATCTGACATGTACTTTATATTTTGGGCCGGGGTTATAATTATCATAATTTAAGGACTCTCAGAGGAAACTAAGCTACTACCATTGTAGCTGCAAACAGTAGGTGAGATAATTTGGTGTTTTGTTATTCTGTACACTGAGAATAAGTTTGAAGGGCTTAAAAAGCATTTTAATTATCAAACAAGCACTTTGCCTGAGCTTAAGATGTCAGCATGGCACACCTAGATGTCTTATGACAATGAAAGGGGATAAAAGAAGGGCGGTCACAGCAGGAGACTGAGATGACATGTGTCCTTCGTCATAAATATAAGGAAGAAAAAATACTATGCAAAAGAACAGGGGTGTACACGTAGATTCTTGATAAGTTTACCTTTTTGAATTTGCCAATCGTTTTGTCTCGTTTTGTCTGACCGTTGTTTGTCCCTTCTTTCTCCCTCCTCCTCTCCAGGTGTTGGTCTGATTGCTGCAGGCCAGTGTGATACTATCGTGGCAGGAGGGGTGGAGTTCATGTCCGACGTTCCTATCCGTCACAGCCGTAAGATGAGGAAGACCATGCTGTCCCTCAACAAGGCGAAGACCCTTGGCGCGAGGCTCAGTCTGATCGGCAGCATCCGGATGGCACACCTTGCCCCAGAGGTATATATTCACATGAAATCACCAAATGTTGCACCAATTTGGGTTCGTTAAGTTCTTCTTTTGGACTCAGTACAGTCTTTCCTCCTATAACCCTTTTTATTATGTCCATGTTCAGCTTCCTGCCGTGGCTGAGTTCTCCACAGCTGAGACGATGGGTCACAGTGCAGACCGTCTGGCTGCTGCGTTCGGGGTCACCAGAGTGGAGCAGGATGAGTTTGCTCTACGATCACACACTCTGGCCAAAAAGGCCCAGGATGCCGGTCTGCTGGAGGACGTCATCTCCTTTAAAGTGCCAGGTAGACGCAGATTCCCTCTTTTAACTGAGATACATTTATACTCACAGATGGATACATTACATTTAAATGTGTGTGTATTAATTATTGTATTGTTGTATTTATCATTTGTCGAGAGTCAAATTAAAGGTTGATTGTATAAGAGATGCTCTGGAATGCATGCAGTCTGCAACATGTTACTTTTTTTTGTCTTCAACACAATGTTAAATAAGTACAACATGCACAGTTTTTCATGTATTAATTTTTTTGTTCACGCAATGTCCGTATATTTTTGTCTTCACCAGGTCGTGATATTGTTTCCAAGGACAACGGAATCCGCCCCTCCTCCATGGAGCAAATGGGCAAACTGAAGGCCGCCTTCATTAAACCTCACGGCACAGTCACCGCCGCCAACTCCTCTTTCCTGGTAAACACGCACTCATGCTCACTGTCATCAGACGCTTCAGCCTTCCTTATTTTCTCCTTTCTGGTTCAAAAACACCTTCAGCGCAGAGATGAGCATCTGTTTCTGTGTGTAAAACAAACACACACAGCTACACACACTTCAGTCTGCAAAAACAAAGCTGTAAATTACCTCCATCAAAACACTGTTAACCAACTTTAGCTTAGCTTAGTTTTGTTTTATTATCTTATTTTTTCACTTCATCATAACATTTTCTGGCGGCATTCTGGGTTCGCTTATGAAAGACACTGATTCTCTGCCAACTGTGTAAACTGATTGCCTCGCAAGAAGAAACACTTGCCAGAACTCATAACCTGTCCTGACTATAAGTAACCGTACAAAGTCTTGGAAAATGTTGAATTTGAACCCGTCTTCAAGGTTGGGAATGTGCTTGATACTCCTTGATAAATGCTCAATTTTTCAACATAATGTGGTGTTTCGTCTACACAGTCACTCATCTAAACCAAAAGTTAATTAATATTTATAATCAAAGTTAATATGCACAGCTGGTAAATTAAACAAGGTTACATTATACATTAAATGCTGTGGGTATAAAGGAATCCTGTAATTTCAGTTGAAGCTACCTTGACAGTGCTTGATGTTCGGTCTCTTGTTAGCCCTGTGAACCCTGAAGTAAACTGCTCATTTGTGTTTCCTCAGACCGACGGTGCCTCTGCTGTGCTCATCATGTCTGAAGAGAAAGCCTTGGCCATGGGTTACAAGCCCAAAGCCTACCTCAGGTATCTGCACCTTCTCTGTTCGGCAGATCGGCCTCAGTTTCACCAGGGAGGCTTTTTCAGTCGAGGTGCTGATCATGTTGTTTTTTCACCCTTGCAGGGACTTTGTCTACGTGTCTCAAGACCCCAAAGATCAGCTGCTTTTGGGGTGAGTCCCTCGGTGTTGGATGATTGCCTGGTAGAAATGTCAACTGTTGGTTGTTTTCCATATTTAATTTTAATCGTTTGCAACGTTTGTTTTGATCTGCTTTACATTTGTGTCAGCAGGTAACAGGGCTGTACTAAATAGTTTGAGGCTTCAAAGCATTATTCATAATGAATGTTTGGCAGCTTTTATTTTGTTTTTTGTACGTTTTTAATCATTCTGTTTAAAGCCCGTGTTCATGCACAGTTTCAGATGTAGATTAGACTAGATTGATGTTATTAGTGTTGTTTGTAGAATTAGATCCAGTGGCGGCTGCGTGGGGTTGTTTTACGACTCGTAAAGACAATCCATATTTGTCGACGTTTAGCTTCAAAAACAACATTTTCACTCCAGTCACAAGGCTGCTTGCTCTCTTGCTGGTTGCACTCAAAGAAAAGCAAGCAGCAATATAACAGAATCATAAGTTGCATTCATATAACCACAGTAAAAAAAAACAACTATTTAGGCACTTTTTAAAATCGTCAATTTAGTTTGAGGATTTTAAGCTTTTTAGGGGTGATGGCATTTTTCAGTGCTCCGTTGAATATCAGTTATTTGAGCAACATTTTTTTCTGTCTTCTGTCGAACTCTTCCAGGCCAACGTACGGCACACCGAAGGTCCTGGAACGGGCTGGTTTGACCATGAACGACATTGACGTCTTTGAGTTCCACGAGGCATTCGCAGTAAGTTATCACAACATACTCGGTGGGGGGAAAAAAAAGTGTAGTGGTTGTTGAATGTGTACATTGATCTATTAATAACCTGTCAACCTCCGAGATGTTTTAAGTTACAGATTCATCACTTGATTGATTAAACTCTCAGCTTCTGTCTGCCATGATCCAATTTTTGTTCTGTGTTATTCAAGGAGGAGGAAGATCTGACCGGTCTTCCTCATATCCTGGACTTCTGAATTAGTAGAAATCAATGTGTTTTCGGTCTGGTATCTATGGTAACTCTGTGGATGTGTGTGTGTGTGTGTTTTCCAGGGCCAGATAATGGCAAATCTGAAGGCTTTGGACTCCGATTGGTTCGGCCAGACGTACTTGGGCAGGAAATCGAAGGTAAATGTGACTGCTGGTCAGAATGGATCCATAGAGAACATGTGGATGCTTACAACATACTGAAATAGATAAACATCGAGTACATTTGGCCAAGATAGATAGAGATAGATAGACTTTCTTTCTCTTGCTCTCTCTCTCTGTCTTTCTTACTTACTTTCGTATACATTTTTTATTGGTATTTAAACATAATTACATAGAGGTGGGGTCATTATTTCATGCCTAATAATGTCACAATCCCTTGTTTAAAAAGTACAGAATAATATCAAGCAAACTATTACTAATAGAAAAAATGTATTAATTTACATCAAGGGATAATGCAAAGTACTTTTTAGAGACTTCATGTTAATGGATGTTTCGTTACATCGTTTCCTTTCCACCTGCTTTCCAGTACCATGGAAGACTGTAAATACGGGTTGAAAAATAAAAACGTTATTCACTGGAGCCTAAACTTTGGCAGCCAATGTCTGTTTATATCCCCCGCCTCTCTGAATGTTGAATTCTGATTTCACAGTCCTGACCAAATGTCTGTTGTGTGTGTGTGTGCAGGTGGGAGCTCCTCCCATGGAGAAGTTCAACCTGTGGGGAGGCTCTCTGTCTCTGGGTCACCCGTTCGGTGCCACAGGCTGCAGGCTGGTGACCACAGTGGCACACCGGCTGCAGAAGGAGGGAGGACAGTACGGACTGGTGGCGGCTTGCGCTGCTGGAGGACAGGTAATGTGCATGAGACGGCAGTCACGCAAGTCGTTAAATTCAAATTTCACAGTTAAAAACGTTTGAAAGTCAAACGTTTTTGTATATGTGTGTACAGTATTTTGTAGTATTTAGGCAAGTCATTTCTTCCAGATTACATATTTTTTGGTTACTCAGACTTGACAGCAATTTAACTCTTCAAAATAATCTTAACACCCTATTTTTTTACTTGTATTTTTGTTTTCTAGGGTCATGCCATGGTGATCGAAGCTTACCCTCAGTAAATTAAAATGACATCTACAACCTGATCTTCAGCTTCATCATGACGGCTACGCGCACGCTAACATCCACACAACAGACTGTACATACTAGCACCACTTTGCCTTGATCAGAGACGAGTCTGATACAGTATGCGAGTGTGTTTGAGGGATCTTGTGTAAAATCAACTTCGCTTAGAGGCTGTTAAATTATAGCAGAGTGTCGTCGAGGAACGTTGCCTTGGATTTTGTGGACTTGTCAGTGAGTCGAATGTAACATAGCAGAGTTATTGCACTCAGAGGAGTTGCAGTGATCCTAATGTTTATATATGCTGTAATATTTTTTTCTTACCAACTGTTGAGATTAAATAGTGTGATGATAACCACACTGACACTCATTCCTGAGTTTGCTGCTTTTTTTGACCCCCCTGGTTCATTCGTATTCACTCGTCTCAGTAAGACATGACGCTGAAGGCTGCTTTCAGACAAAACCCGTCGGTGCAGCGAAAACTCAGGTGTCTTTCGTTCTCTTCCTTGTGAGCAAGCGGGACTGGCATCAGCATTCTCGTCGTTGCTCACTTACATTTCACCGTGCCGTCTCACCAGGTGTTAGCATTGTGCAACTGGTGAACCTGATCACTGTTCTACAGAGCTTACACATGTTCAAGAACCAGAGTTAATTTGGTGGATAGGGGGTAACAGTGGACAGGCAATATTGAGAAAAAAAATCTACATGTTACGGCCACACAACAAAACACACAGTTGGCTCTAACCTTGTGACCCGCAACATATAAGGAGGGATGCCATACCCTAGAACAAGAATGCAAAATAAAATGTTTTATTTTCATAGATAATACCACAACTATGGGTGTCGAGAGGCCTGCCCAAGGTGAACAAAAAGATGGAGGAAGTCTGGGCAAGCCACACTATGAAACTAAGAAAAAACTACATAAACTAAACTAGAAATCTGCCTTGTGAAACACCCAAAACTGTTTGAGTAGAATAGTTTGTGTCTGCTTTCGACACATGCTTATAAAACATGTGGTTGAAGTATTGACCTTAACCCAGTAAAGATGATCAGATTAGTACATTTAAAGGTGCAGTATGTACTTTTGGGGAAGACATTTTAAGATCATCATTTTTTTATGCCTAAACAAACCAAATAAACAAATTATCTTTGTTTTCATGACTGAATAAACAAACTGACCTTAAAGGACAACACAATTTCATACTGTTTTTACTTTGTTTATATGTGGCGGACCCTGCCACCTTTCTAGCTTCAAACAATGTTTTCCTCTGAGAACAGCTTGTTTGTTCAGAGTATTTCTGAGTTTGTATTTCCTCTCCAAAACTACATAGTGCCCCTTTCAGTATTAGTGGCAATGTTTCCAGTAACGAGGCTAAGAATCGCAGCAGTTTATTTCATTTTCTTTACTCTTACGCTCCACCCGACGCTGATTGAAGGCCTTGATGCGCGGACAACAACTTCAAGCAGTGTTGATGGGTTATGTTTAATTCAGCAGGGACCGGGACTATTGCAAGGGAGAAGATCAATGTATAGACAGCTTTGTGCTGCACATAATAACAACAACAGTAAAAAAAAAAAAAAAATTTTAGGGGGGGTGGGGGGGTTTGGAGTCTAGTCTTTAACTCCAAAATTTGCATTGCCAAAATTTCTCCTGCATTTGCATCCTGCATCAAGATGTGTCAGCAGCGGGCTGGCTGTGGATTCCTGTGCGCTTAATTGATGGTGAAGAACGCTGTCTGCTTCTGACGAGACGACTGATGTTAATGAGGAGGTAAAGAGGGGTGCTCGGGCTTCCTGGTGATTTAAAGCAACATGAATATGGAAAAAAAAAAAAAGAAAGAAAGAAATTGGGAAGTCTGGCTGGCAGGTGACTTTAAAGTTCATGTTGCGGTTGCTGTCTCCCTGATATTTGGTGTTCCTATTGTGGAGACCCGAACTTTTTCTCCACACCCCGTTATAAGTGTTTGTCTAATTGACAGCGGATGGGTGCATTTATACCAACACGCTGCCTCCCCTTTGTGGGTGCTGTTGGATGTGCGGGCCTCGATCCCCTCAGCGCTCACCGGGGAGTGCGCCCCGCTCATCACGCGCACGCACCTCAGGTTGCGGGGCTTGTTAACATAACTTCAGTCAGACGCTTTCCGTTTAAAACGTATTTAAAGGTTTAATTCTCCCAGTTTAAGGGATCCTTGGCTCTGAGCGGGGAGGAGTTGATTAATGCAGCCGAGGCCTGTCACGCGGGCTGCAGGCGGAGGGAATAAAAAAAAACAATGTTTTACTGCCGAGGCAAAACGGAGCTCGAATGTAAATAGCGGGGAGAGAGACAGAGAGGAGGGTTTTTTTCTCTGTGTTTTTAAAGCTTCAAACCCGCCTCAACCCTGCGAGACACCGCAGACACACACCGACACACGCCGACATAGCGGGGCCGCCTCCCTGCCTCTCCCTGCCTCAGCGGGGCTTTGATCAGACGGAACCTTTTATGGGGAATGACTGGCGAATGCACCCGCTGCTGTCACTACAAATCTGCCTCAGCGAGCGAGAGGGGAGGAGAGGAGGGGAAGGAGGGGAGGGAGGGGACGGGGTGCCGGCGCGGAGGGGGAGGAAGGGAGGGAGGAGAGGAGAGGAGAGAAGAGGAGAGGAGAGAGGAGTCGATGTGCAGCGGTGTCTTTCATCTCGTCCTCGCCGGCTCACGCGGGGCGGCACCTGCTGAAAGCTGCACTTGACTCGCGCGCTTCCTCCACTCACTCACTCAGTCAGTGTGGATGTGTGGGTGTGTGTGTTTATCCAAGTTCCACTGTGCTGTAATGTAGGAACGCGAGTAAAATAATAATTGAGAGTTTAGGGGTCAAGGGTCTGTTCGTTCCCATTTTAGAAAAAAAAAGTCCCTAGACAAATAATTAAAAAAAAAAAAAAAAAAAAAAATAGCTACACTATAAAATTAGTATGCTAAGTCTCTCCACATCATGCCCTCGCTATGCATTTATAGAGAGACGAAGCCGCGCCCCTTCCAGAGGACCTCGTGGGACCTTGCCGCGCCATGCCACGAACGATTTTCCGATACCGTGCGAACCACGCACACGATGTTTGCTTGTTTAAAAGGTATTTTTTTAAGTCAAGAAAGTCACGGTTTGTTGTAAATGAAGTAAGATGCCATTTAGTTTTGTTTTGAACCGCCTGGCGAACTGCATCGTCTCGCTTGACACACGTCACCAACACCAACATGGCCGCCAACTCGGTGCAGAAAAGGGAACTAAAAAAGGTGAAAATCACAATAAATCTGGTCACATTGACGACTGCAGTTATGTGAAAGGGTCGTTCGTCAGTTTTGTGAGCTGCTAACATACAGGAGCAGCTCTGCAATGTTTAAGTAAGGGGTTTTGATTACTGTTCAACGAGACAGCGTCAATAATGCGATTGTGTGGTAACTTTGTAGGGTGGTGAAAGGAGACCGACAAAACATTTTTTTGATCCTGTCTGAAATGTTGAGTGAGACGATGTAGCTCACTGAGCGGCTTAACACAAAGCTACATAATATTTGACTTTATTTACGACAAACTGGGACTTTCTTGACTTGGAAAATACCTTTTAAATTGACAAAAGCATGTGTGTCGTTCATCGCACAATTCAAACAGGATCAAAACTCCATTCGTCTACCATGCAAAGTTGATCAGAAATAAGGTCCCATGGGGTCTACTGGAAAGGGGCGTGACTCCGGCTCTCTACAGGTTAATTCATAAGAACTCCAGCTGTAGTCCTGCTCTGTGTTGAGAAACATTACTGTACAAACTGCATAAGAAAATTATGAAGATTGTTCTGCGTGTTGTGTTGCTTTCAAGGTCTTCATCGATGATGCTCCAGCACAAGTGGACCTTTAGTGAATATTGTTTATCACCAGCAGTTTCCAAGGTCAAAAATCAACGTGCAAGGTCTAACTTAGGTCTTGTTTCTGTGTGTTAAAAGACCTGTCAATCATTTAGGTTGAAATGTTGTTGATCAGGCGACAACTTTTAGCCTCCCAGTCAGACTTAATGGCCGCTATCTTCCACTTAATTATACAGCTTCAATCCCTGAAAAACATTAAGGGACATATGCAGCGACTGAAAAGTCTAAAACCAGGCTGACATATTTTAGGATGCATTGACTATGATTGTGATGATATCAGTGCTGAAATCAAATTATTCAGAGTTATCGGGTAAGGGGCTGCAAATTCAAGGCCCTACAACCAGATCTATAGATAACATCTCAGCAACAAGCTCTGACACAATAATCATGCTGTAACACAGCATTTTTTTTTTACCTTTCGAGTACATTAATAAGCCAGATAATGTTGTAGTTAGAGAACATTAAGTTATTTCTTTCCAGTTCAGTGTTGGACATGTTTGTTCATTGTTTTCAATTGCAAAATCATGACAAGAATAAAAGAAAAAGGGAGTTTGAATTCAAGAACTGACCTGCTTTTAATGAACACGAGAGGGCTGAGTGATGTCACTCAAACTTGTTTCTGACTGGAGGAAAAGACAGTGCTATAACAGATCTCTGTGACGGTATAATGTTTCATCTGTAGGCTGCTCAACCAATCTCTACACTCTCTTCCTCTCAAATTCAAATAAGCTTTATTGACAAGACCACAATTGACAATATTACGGAAGCAAGTTCCCAAGCATTTCCAGTGAAAGTGTAATTATCAACAACCAGGACAGCAACTGTTTGTACCACTTGTTCACAAGCTCTTCCCTCTAGTTTTTGATCATCTCTACCAGTGTGTGTGTGTCTGTGTGTGTGTGTGAGAGAGAGAGTGTGTGTGTGCTTAATGCTGAACAGGTTTCCATACAGCCTACGTACTGTACAAGTGTCAGAATGAGTGTGAGTGGGTGTGTGTGATGTTAAAAGTTTTGCTGTCTCTACTGTACAAGTGACAGAGCTCTGACAGTGTTTGTTAAAAAGAGAGTGAGTGCAACTTTTAATACTGCAAAAATGTCAGAGCCCCACGTGTGTGTGTGTGTGTGTGTGTGTGTGTAGGCAGTATTAAACCAGTTTAGGTAGTCTAATAGTCAGAACTCCACTGTGAGTAGACTAGACAAGACAGTTATGGCAGTTATACAAGAGTTACAAACAAATGGCCAACACCGGTGAGCTCTGTTTACCACGAACACAGACAAACTTTTTTGTGGACTCTATGTGGTGTAGGTTGGAGGAGTCTAAAGATGAATACTGTTTGGTTCTGTTCTATTTGTTCGCCCCGGTAAATTCTGTCTGCTACTATTGCGCGAAAGGCTTTTATGGACAGCGACATGCAAGAAAAATTGATACGCTTAGGAGAGGGGCGAATAGACCGAATTGACAGAAGAATTGTGAGACATTTCTGTCACAATTTGCCAGTGTGTAAGAAGATGTCTGAACACCCAAAGATATTCACTTTAAAATGACATAAAACAGAGAAAAGCAGCAAATAACCACATTTGAGTCGCTCGAATCCCCATTGACTATATATAACATGCAAGTCTCTTTCATGCGCTAATGTCCAAACAGGTTGTGTCGGACTTTGCTGTGAAGAGTCACGGATATTGAAATGACTTTAGAGGGTTTTAACAAACATCTTAGAAATGTTAAATGAATCACCCGTGATCGGAGGAAGTGTGGAAACGAAACTAACTTTACTATTGTACTGTACTATTCTTGCTGTCAAACTCCTCATTCTGTGAGGGCTACATGGTTATAACATGCTCACGTCTACTGTCCCATTGACTTAAAATGAATGCGTTTTTAAATGTATTTTAACAGCAAAAAAGATCACATTGATAAAAAGATATGCCCTCATATATGTACTCATGTTGAAATGCTCCCTAAGAATTCTCAAAAAGATGCATTTAAAGTCACATGAATAAATGATTATAACATCATATATTCACTGTAACCCCCCCCTTTTTTATACAGTGTAAAGACATTGAATTGAGATTAAATCAAAAATAAAATTTTTTCCCCCCTAGCAATTTTGCTCCTTCTCTTACATGTATATGTGACACGAAAGTGCTTGAGAACTCCTGGTATGTGTTTAATTAGCTTAAAGGGGCACTACAGTAGTTTTGTAGAAGAAATTCAATCTCAGAATTTTAATGTTTACAATATTAACGAGGTAATGATACAAACTCAGAACTATTTATTGTTTCCGTAACTGAATAAACAAGCTGTTCTCAGAGGAAAGTAAGGTCCCCAGAACACTGCTTGAAGCTAGGAAGGTGGCAGGGTCCGCCACATATAAACAAAGTATGAAAATTGTGCTGTTCTTTTAGGTCGGTTTGTTTATTCAGTCAAGAAAACAAAGAGTGATTTCTTTATTTAGTTTGTTTAAGCGTAAAGAAATCAGTCAATGAAGATCTTTCTCTTCTGATTACAATTTTAGATGAAGTTGAATTGTATTGAAGAGTTGAGTAGATGGTTGATCACCTTCTTTTTGTATCTAACAAACATGCCTGCGTTCTGCGATATCAAAGCAACCTCCAGACCTGCTGTAGGCTAATGTGGCTTTTTTTCTTACCCGGCCTCAACACGTCTTGTTTCAGAGATGTCATGTTGTGTTATCTGTGTTTTCAGTCTGGCAACGCTCCGGCTCACTCGCTGGGCTTCTTTTCCACTCCTCGGAACACCCAATCGAATTCTAATTCACACTCTGAAGCACAATATAAACACATCTTTTTCCACTTTTTCAACAGATTCCGCAGTGTCCGTCCCTGCAGGTACGACTCAATGAAATCCTGCATTAAATAGAGAGTTCAGCTCCTAACAGGTGCAGCCGGTGCAGCGAGATGTGGTAAACTACCAATGTTGATCTGATCAGGGGCCTGTGTGCCTAAGACGGTGTATCTTTGTGGATTCATGAGGGAACTTTGGCATCCTCAGCAACCCCCCCCCCAACAACACACACACACACACACACACACACATCTGTCGGTTGTACACCGACTATACACAGGTGGATGTCAGAGGCTGTGTGTGGAGCAAGTGGATTATGAGGAACGGTAATTGGCTGTCCAGAGAAGCTGCCCATATGTATCTCCGTGTGTGTGTGTGTGGGTGTGTGTGTGTGTGTGTTCGCTCTGTCCGGAGTTCATCATGTTCTCATAACGGTCAGTTAGGGTTGTCCGCCAGACTCGATCTCCTGTCGGGATTGTAAATGTTATTGATCAGACGCATACACCGCATCCATAACGAGAGCTGAGACACTGTTTTCTCTCTCTCTCTCACACACACACACACACACACACACACACTAGAGTACAACTCATTAGGAGCCATACACACTCATAGACATATCCTCATTAACACTCCCGAGTCATACACACTAAACATCCATACACATCTAGTTTTCAGACAACACACACACACACACTCTCACACACTCTCACACACACACACTGACTGATTTAGTTGAGTGAGATGGGGGGGAGCGTGAAGGATGGGGGGCACAAAATGTGGACATGAATGTCGTGTGTGTGCGTGCATGGATGTGTGTGTTTGTGTCGGCGTCGAGCGTGACATTTGTGTCGGTGTACGGCTGCGCACGGCAGTGTGTATCTCAAGGAGTGTGTGCGCGCGAGAGTGTGTATGGCGCGTGTCAGAGACTGTCAGCCCCGGCGTCTCGTGTCAGGGCGAGAGGCGAGACATTAACAACTTCTGTCATTCTGCTGACAAAATGGTGGCAGAAGATTTCCCATGGTGCCCTGATGACTGCTGGCGTTTGTCAACAAACCCTGTCACCGCGGCGATGAGGGAAGGGTGGGGTGATGTGGGGAGGGAGGGATGGGGGGGGAGGGTTAGTGACAGGCCCCGGACCCGTTCCCATGAGCACCGGGGAGAGAGAGTGTGCGTATATGTCAGTGTGTGTTTGTGTGTGTTGTAAGGGGGGAGGCAAAGGGGGGGGAGGAAGGGTTGTCTCTCAGCAGCTTTCATACATAGACTGCGAAAAAACCAAAATGAGCTGTCACTGCAATTCCCAGGATGCCTTGCTGTTTAGCATAGCAGCAACAGCAGCCGCAGCATGAACGGTGTGTGTGAATGTGCGTGTGTGTGGGCTGGTAAGCTGATAAGCTAACTCTCTCTCTCTCTCTTTCTCTCTCTCTCTCTCACACACAACACACACACACACACACACACACACACTCAGATAATTAAGCAGAGCAGAAGCTCCCCCTGACGCGAGGCAGAGCTCATCTGCATTTTGGCCTCCGGCGCGCAGTTAGGAGCAACGCCTGATGGAGGGAGAGAGAGAGGGCAAGCGAGGGAGGGAGGGATGGAGGGAGGTAGGTAGAGAGAGCGAGCGAGGCAAAGAGAAGGAGAGAGAAAGAGAGAGAGAGAGGGTAAGGAGCCAATTAGCCAGCTGGATGGATGAGTGACTGACAGCACTCTTGACACACTGCTATCCGGGCTTTTCTGTAGCACACACACACACACACACACACACGCACACATGCTCACACACGCACCTTCCTCACAGTCTCTCCTTCCATCCATCCATCCCTCTCTCGTCTCAGCCTCCTTCTCTCTCTGCCTGTGTCTCATGCTGTGTCGGTGTCTCTTGTTCTCGCCTGCATCCTGTGCTCTGCATAAGGCTCGCGCTCCAATCACGTCCCCCCACAGAGCTCAAATGTCCAACGACCTTGTCCAATGAGAGCGCCCGCTGGGCTGCGGGCCCCGCCTCTTAGGCGCTGGAATCTAAGGGGGTCAAAGGTTGCCATCTCACCATTTTGCAGACAAAAACTCCATTTGTCGGGGGCTTGTTTTCACCCCTCCTTTACTGAAACGTGGACTCCATCACTGATTTCTAGGTGTGTGTCCTTGTGCTTCTGTCCTCTTTGAGTTTTTGATCTTTGGAATAAGGATATGTTTTGCAAAGTGAGTTATTTTTGGTTTATCCCTCTTTAGGCACTCATTAGCATTAGGATTAGAATTAAGATAAATTAAGGATAAGGGAGACGATGTGCATCTTCTGGGTGTAACAGATAAAACAATATTAGGGCAGAGGTGTTGGTTATGGTTTGTAAATGAAAGATGCAATGTAAAGACTCTCCTTTCTCCTCTTAAGAGTTTCTTCTTCTTCTTCTTCTTCTTCTTCTTCTTCTCCTACAGGCTCCACCTGGATACACAGTAATTCAAATGCCAGTATCAGTTTAAACAAACAGAAGAAGCAATGGACAAAGTTCCTGCATCGCTTCAACTGGCCATCAGCCCAGTACCAGAAAGCATTGCAGGAAGGGACAGGCACCAGGTGGGAGTTGACATAACAGATTGCTGACCGTGCACAAATAATCAAGTCTCTTTCTGGATCCAGAAAGCTGTGTTGAGTTTGGCAGCTTTTTATAAAAAACTCAAATTATACAGAGTATGCCACAAAACTACTGTACCAGAACACAAAACACAATAACGTGTACCATAATCCAAAGGTAGCAGTTATTGAAAGGCCGATTCATAGTCGAATTCAGGGAGATACTACTGTGAAGATTTTTACCACAAAGTTCAAACTGTGTCATTGTAAATCTGCATGCAGTGTAAATTACAAATAACTGAGCTGATTTGAATCATTTCATTCCCTTGAGTTGAAACTGTTTCCACTGATTATGTAGTGTATCTCTGCTCTGCAGCCATCTCTTTAGTCAGTGGCAGTGGTGATTAGTTTGTTAATGTAACTCACATGTTACATTAAATAATCTAAGAATTTGAAGCAATTAACATGTATCAATCACTTTGTACTGTAAAACAGACTGTAAAGTAACTTAGAAAATGAAACCTTCCCTGACTTCTTTGGTTGCCTAGAACAGCCTGTGGACTGGAAACGTCTATGTATATATATATATATACATAGACGTTTGGATGTTTTTTATGTGAAAATCCAAAGGATGTGATGTTCAGGTGTACTCCTCAGTGCCCTGTGTCTCTTCCGCTCCCTACAGTGCAACATAAAGCATAAAAAATGGAGTCTGCTAACATCAACAAACCACCGGCACCCACCAAGGAAAAGTCGAAGCTATCTTTACTGCCAACCATGTGAAATATGAGGTGATATTGTAGTTTAAGCTGGCTAATGTAACTAACAGTAGCTGGTTTGCTAATGTAGACAAACAATAGTAACTAATGTTGCTACTTAAGTGTTGACAATGTGCATATCTAGTGAACGTTAGCTTAGTAATGGGTCTGCTAACGTCAACCAATTGGTACCCACCACAACACACAGTCCAACACAAATTCCAATGTAAAAGCCAACCTTATGCCGTATTCAGACCAAACGCGAAGAAAATATTTGAGTGGCGTTACTGACGCGAGTTTGATCACTGGGTTATACATTTTTAATCGTGTCTACTCGCTTGAGTAACGCAAATAAAAATAACCGCGAACCACATCAGTATGTACCCAAAGCGTAGAGATTTCTCTTTGATCTGACTGCAATAAATGGATCAGATTGACGCTGAAATAACAACATCATGCTTCGTCAGGTCTGTCGGCCAGATGACAAGCAAAGAACTTTTTAAATCCTTGTTCCCTGAATGGAGTTCGGATTGATAAAAGCATTGCTGTGCACTGTTGAGACATATTTCCCAAACTTACCAGGTAGCCTAACCTTCTCACTCACTTCCCTCTGCAGCTTATTTGTCCTATCTTGAATCATGTAGATGTGTTTTCATACAGCTCTGGGTGTTTGCAAACAGTCACTTTTAGTGATTATTATCCTGTCCTACATTGTTGTTCATGAATGTCCGGACATCAGCAACGTAAATGTCATGACATCACTGTGAATGCCAATGGTGATAGGCTTTTGTGACGCAGCGTCACACGCAAATTGTGCTTGAGTTCAATATTTTCAACTCACGCAAATTTACATCTAATCATTTATCATTGAGTGTGTATATAATCCAGTCGCGTGAAAAATTCACGTTGCGTTTGGTATGAACACGGCATTAGGCCACTGCAACGCATGTGAAATATAATATGATATAGTGGTTTTAGCCGACCAATGTTAGCTAACATTGGCTGGCTTGCTAACATGGAGAAATTGCTAGCAAGTAACCAACTAGGCAACTACAGTGTCGACACTGTGAATAAACAAAATCATAGAAATGGAGTCTGCTAACGTCAATAAACAACTGTCACCCACCACAGTGTTAAGTCCAAAGTCAAAGATAACATTACTGTAAACCTTGTCATATATAAGCTGAGTTTTAGTTTTAGCTGGCTAAAGTTAGCTTATGTTAGCTGGCTTGCTAACATAGAATTGCTAGTAAGTTTACCGTAAGTTAACTACTATAGGGCATGTCTTGCAAACGTTAGCTTAGAAATGTCTGCTAACGTCAACAAACTGACACCCACCACAACACAGAGTCAAACACCAAGTCCAAAGTCAGAGCTTATATTAATGAAAAGCACATTAAATACTGTATATTGTGATATTGTTGTATTAGCTGGCTAATCTTAGCTAACGTAAACTGTCTAGAGTGAATAACGTCAGTTTGCTAATTCATCAAGGCTCCCAAGTCTATTCTGGCTTGTAAATTGATTTAGTGGCCAGTTACGGATTATTTGCAGCTAAAGTAAGAAACCAGCCGCAGAGCCATGAAGCATAAGTTATAGCTAGCTGGCTTACCTTGGTTTAGCGTTCAGTCATGTGTTTTTGGTCATGACAGCCACATTCTCATCAGCTCCATGTCCCCTGAATTCTATTTAAAAGTGTTAAAACCTGCTAGAGGCCGCTATGGAACAGTAAAACCTGTTAATACTCCATAAATCTGTTTAAGATCTGCTACTTCAAGCTATTTTCCCTGTTCCTAAGAGAAGACAGTGTTCGGCTCATCAAAAATGGTCCTTCTGCACTCCTCGTCCTGAGAGACAGATACTTTGGGAAAACCACTCTGGTGCGAGAACATGGTATTGAACAGATCAGATCCAGGAAGGGCCTTCCTCAGGTCTAAGCCAAGTGGTTTGCTAACACTGGTGTCACGATTTTCTCTTAAATGTTGAACATTGAAACTTTGGGATCTCTATGAGAATCTAAAATAAAGTTCTGTGGGTTTGAACAGTGTTTTGCTGCGCAGCTTAAGTTCATGATGACTCTCCCACTGGCGCACTTGCAGGGGACATAAATATTCACCAGACCACAATGATCTCATTCAAACTGTTGAACATTAATTAATTAAATTACTTGTTCACTGGAAATTACTCCACTTACTGTATACCAGTAAGGTATTTTATTGTAATAGTCTACGTGTTTTTATTTTATTATGTGAATACTAGACTCTACTTTTACTCATTATAGTGATAAGTTTGACCTTTATTGTCTTGAGGAAGTTTTTGTGCTTTCAGTCCGCTAGAATGATTGTGTATTCCTTCAGCCCAAAGTACACTGTTTTATTTTCTGCAATCTCTCATATTTATACACTGTAGTAGTTTACAGAACGAGCCTGTGAGAAAAAACCGACACCAAAGTTCCTCTGAGGTGCTTTTTTCTTCTCCGTCTGATGCGCTCAGTGATCAAACATGCGATCTTCATGCTGCTTCCTCCCGTCATTATATGTGAAGGTACAGAGGGTGCACGTTGTGGAGGCTGCTCTTTTCTCTCTGGTTATTTCCCCGACTTGCTTTGGAAAATCAGCTAGAAAGAAAGTGCATCGTGAAGCAAAGAGAATTCATGTTTTCATTGAAACCCCAGGAATTAAAAGCCTTCCATTAGTGATGCAGGTAGTTCCTACATTTCCTAACATCTTGTGGCGGGGTGTACTGAGCTCGTATTAGACGGGCTCGCAAGAAACAAATAATTACATTAGATTTGAAAAGATTAAATAATCCCTCTGATTATTTACTGAAATACATTAGTTTTAAAGTGGATTAGATGTTTGTACACCAGGCAAGCCATCCAGTTTCACTGCCCCCCCACCTTGTTTCTCCAAACCACAGATTTGTTAAAACTACTAACACTTTACATTTATTTTTGTTTGTCAAGGTTCATTTTTACTATTTTATGTTGTGACAACGCTGTGCTCATGCTCTGGTAGTAGGTGTAGTCACAAAAGCCACTTGGTTAGGGTGAGAAAAAGATCATGTTCTGGCTTAAAATATCTGTTTTAATCGACCCAAATTTTACTTTACCTGTCAAAAATCTTCATTTTTTGTCCCCATGGTCCATCGTGAAGGATATACTGTTGTTTCACGCTTACAAATCTTGGAATACAGTTTTGATGATGTATATTTGTGTAGACAGGGTTTTAAAAAGAAAATGTCTCCAGTCCAGATTTCAGGAATTATCTCAGTCCACACAGCACACCTGAATAAAACGCATATCTCATGGCCATTCATGTACACCGGGCATGCACGTGCACACAGTTATTCAGGAATGACTCATTAATGACTCATTAATTATTAGGTCGTTCCTGATTTGTTCCTCACTTGTTCCTTAGTAACTACTGATGTTTTTGTGTACCACATTGTAAAGCGATACCAGATTGTAACCTTGATTGGATTCACTGTGATTTATATTAATTTCAGATGAACATTTTTGCAAAGGCTGTGGACTGTCTCCCCTGTTTCTTTCAAAGGAGGCACATTAGAAAGAGGTCTTATAGTAGAAACTACATCTTTATACATGAGCGTTGTTTTAGATAGACTTAAATGTGAACATGTCCTTTAGTTTTTTTGAAGTGTTACATTGTTTTATGCGACCTTATAACTGCAAACACTTGTAATATAGGGTTCACTTATAGCACAATCACATTCGTGTAACCTTGGGAGCTCTGTTTCAGTGCAGGTTAAACACGGCCAAACAAAATCATGTAAATTGCAATCATTCCATTGAAGCCATCAGACTAAAGTGACGACAACAGGAGAGGATGCACGGAGAGGATACGACAAGAAACTGTATGCAAATATGCAACGAGAAGACGCCAAAACACGGTGAGCAGCAGGTGCAGGATGAATGCGGGTGGAGGTGATTGTTTGTGGAAAGGGAAGTGTTGTTGCTGGTTGACAGGAGCACAGTCAGCGGGGCTGGAACAGGAGGCCTCACGATAAGCCGCCTTAGCTTCCTGTTTGCCCGCAGAAAGATGCCCGGGGAGCAGGAGAGGGGGGAGACGGAGGGAGGAGAAAACCAG
The DNA here is from genome assembly GCA_039737535.1 of Lagodon rhomboides. Lineage (NCBI taxonomy): Eukaryota > Metazoa > Chordata > Actinopteri > Spariformes > Sparidae > Lagodon > Lagodon rhomboides. Next base: position 11,971,028 of record CM077798.1, on the reverse strand, counting down.
CGGAGGAGTCACAGCTGGAGCGAGCGAGCGAGCAGACACACCCGCCTGACAGTGGAGGAGAGAGAGAGAGAGGGGGAGATGAGGGTCAGATGAGTTGAACTGGACGGCGGTGTTCAAGCGAGTCTCTTTCTGAAGCCTTTAAATTGTTTTTTTATATATGTATATTTAACATGCATATACAGTATAAGACATGAAAGGTTAAATATTGGTTAAGTTTAATGTAAAAACCTGTCCGTATGTTTAGAAACTTTTCTCGAATATTATAACATATATTCAGATACTTGAATATATGTTATTATATTTTACAGAGTTAATCAGATACTTTTTAGAATATTTATTTATTGGCAGCAGCTCCTAAAAAGTATTGTTTTTCATTGAATAATTTTGCAGAAATATCATTTTCATTAGCAATCTAAATGGTCCAGACATCTTGGTTGCAAGTGCAATCAGCATTTTAAATCCTTCCTATAAACAAACTGAGCCATAATTTATGTTTAAGCACTTATGTGTATTTTTTTTTAATTGTTTTGGTGACTCAAAGACAATGTTCCACTTTTTAGTTTGATTCTATTCTGTTGATAGTTACTGGGGAGATCGGTGAGAGGAATCAGAGTTTTAAGTCGATTTAATTAGACACCATGTTTCAACAAAAAGAAATAAAGAGCTACAGTGGAGGGATACTTTATTGTCACTGCATATTGAAATACAGCAAAGCTTTCTACAACAGCAACCCATGTCACAGCAACACCACATTAAAATAACCCCCAAAAAGTTATTTATATAATAAATAGTCGATGATAAAACAAATAGTCCCTAGAACTGATTGATCGAAGTGTTAAAAAGTTATTGCACAAGAGATATTTAGGTCGGGCGGGGAGAGGGAGTGTCATGTTGCCTCCGTGCAACATTAATAAAATAACATTACTCTGTTAAAATGATTCACAGACAATAACATATTTTGTCTGTTAACAGTAAATGTGTAAAAGAAGCTGATCAGCATCTTATTGAAATAATCAGGAGAAATGCTGACAGGTCAAAGGGCCTAAAGGTGCTAAAGTGCGACACCATAAATTTAAATGGTGACGAAATCAGTTCCTGGTTTATTAAACTGAACGTACACACCTGCAGTTTGGTATTATTATTGATTTCCCACTAGTGCCTGAAAACCTCCTAAACTGCTTTTTGCCCCGCTCTCTGACAGCGGGTGTCACCTCATCGTTTTGAAGAACAGTCGTGTCACAAGCACCTGATACGACACGCGTTAAACCACAGACGCCGCGCACTTTACGTATTACTTTAGTGGTGTGAAGATAATGGTCTGAGGAAAATGCACCACCGTTGGTGTTCGGAAAAAACCCTTTGATGAATATCACAAAACTGCACAGCCTTCAAGCTGAAACCGAACCTGTTCCTCTTTAGTTTGTCAAATCAGTGTTGACGTGAGGATGTGAGGTTCTCAGCAGACGGCGGCGCTGCTGCACGGAGTATTAGAGGGAGACAAAGTGGAACAGAGCAGCAGAATGAAAGCAAAAGATTCTATGTTTTTATTAATAATTTAACTTATTCCAAAACTGTTTTTAATGCTGTTTCACTCATTTTACTTTTGTATTCATATCATCTGTGTTTTTGAGCGGCCAATAGCTGATCATGATCAGAAACGATCATGTTGAAACGTGTTTGCAATTTTGTGATTATTATTTTTATTATTATCTTTTAATTCAAAGATACAAATCATAAAGGTTCATCCAGTGTCGTCTTAAAAGACTAAATAATCTGATACTACTGTTACATCAGACTGTTGTTCACTGTGCTTCAACTTGATCACTTATTATTTTCATACCAAAATTAGATGCATGTAGTGTTTCCCCTCAAACTGGAGGCTTTGAAAGATAATGAGAGCGACGTGAACGGAGACGAACCCAAAGACAGACTTACCATCGCCTTTAAAGTCGTCTCTCTTCGCCTGCAGGTCTCACAGTGCACGCTATGCATCGCTACCACTGCACGAGGTCACCTGTCATTTTTTATTAAAGAGTGATTTATTTGGAACAGCCTTTAAAAAGAACAGCAAAAGAAACAGCTTTCATTAAATTACTTTGCAAAACATAGTTTCCAAAAGGAGTCAGAATGAAGTAAAAATATCGGTGGCAAGTGCGAGCAGCATTTTAAATCATTTTTAAACAAACTGAGCCACAGTGTGTGTTGTGTTTGAATGTTACATGCTTTGTTGTTCGTTTTTTGTGTGTGTTTTTTTGTATGTGCAGTTTTCTCCATCTCTGTGTCGTTTTACGCGCTCCATGTTCTTGTGCTGCTCTTATTTTTGTTCTGTTTGGGAGCCATATTCCTCACTCTGGTGGACACGATTTAGAATAAAGTCAATAAATCTAAAAAAAAAATCCAAACAAGTGAAGCAACCTTTGTTTGATCATATCGTTTTACAACTCCCAAATTAGTTTGATATCTGTTGAAGTTAGGGAACTTAATTCAGTGTGGTCTGAGGGAGTTTTAAACTCTCACACTGTACTGATGGGAGTGGACAGGACAGACACCCGCTTATCTCGAGGTCTTGTTTGCATTAGAGTGACACGTTAACGCCTCTTTCGTCGCCTGTTGTCAACTTTTTTCTTTACGTGAAACTGATGTTTGCTCTGTTTGGATTAGTTTCTGGAGCCGAATCACTGTGGTGCGTTTCATGAAAGCTGTCCTCAACTGGTTTGCTGAGCGAGGACAGGAAATGGAGGTGAAGCACTGGAAGACAAGAGGAGGATTGAGAGGGGGGGGGGGGAGATGGACAGGGGATGAGGAGGGGGGTGAAGGAAGCGAGGTGAGGGGGCTGAGTGACGGGTAGAGAGGTGGTGGTGTGTGTCTTAAACGAAAGGATGGAGGGAGTAAATCCTTTTCTTCATCATTACCTCGTCTCTGCCACTGCCCTCACCTTAATTAGTCTCAGAGCAGCTCGCCCGGCCAGAAGTCTGCCTCATCCCTCCATCCATCCCTCTACCCCCTTCAAACCCCACCACCACCACCCCTCCCTCCTCATCCCTTTCACCTCCTTCTCTTTCTTCCTCTGCTCTCTCTTTTTCCTCCAGCGATTTCCACACTTCCTCTGTCTCTCTCTCGCGTTTGCGCTTCATCTTCGTCTCTGTGGAAATTGACTGAAATACCAAACCCCTAACCCCACAATATCAACAGCTGTGCAGCTATACACACACACACGCGCACACACACACACACACAGCACAAAGAGTTTAATGTTGGTAAATACCGCAGTCGCACACACACACACACACACACACACACACATAGAGACATACGTGGCTGCTCCAGGCTTGGCAGCTATAAATACAGAGGATTGCAAAGAGGAGGAAACTCGGTTAAAAAGTTAAGTGGGGAAAAAAGCGGCGCAGTGAGATTGACACCCCGACGTCTCAGCTCTCTAGAGGCTAAATTAGGAGATCCACAGCTCCTCGCACACACACACACACACACACACACACACACACACACACACACACACACACACACACACAGATAGACAAGCACACCTTGAGAGAATGCACACTCACACAAACTCATGCAATTTTGGAAGGTGTGTGTGTGCGTGTGTGTGTGTGTGCGTGCGTGCGTGTGTCCTGTCAGTCTCCACGGTCCCCTGCTCCTCCACAGCGCAGTCACACACTGAAGGCCCATCCACTGTCCCTGTTTTCCCTTCACCAGCTGAATGCTGATGGCCGCTGGGACATTAATGTGGAGGGAGAGTCTGCGCTGCATTAGATACAGTCAAATCACTCAACTATAGTTTCACCGTGTTGATCTGTTCTATTAGACCGCATGTTAAAGTCACCGACGACGTGCCACCAAAGCAGATCCGCACGAAATGAAGGCATTTATTTATGAGTAAGTTCTACTTTGTTTCTCCCTTTCTTTAACTGTGATCAAACATATCACCACCTCATTATCTTTTAGTTTGTATTGTCTTTTAAATGTAATTTCAAAAATGCTCTTCATGCCTTATTTTGAATGTATTTCTATGCCCCTGTAAAGCCCTTTGAATGACCTTGTGTCTGAATAGTGCTGTATAAATATACCTGCATTATCTTTATGAGAGTTGAATTAGTATACTGCTTTTACAACAGTATTATGATAGTTTTTATCTGTTGTTAAAGGTGCACTGTGTAGTTTTGGGGAATAAATCTTAATCAGAAGAGAAAGATCTTCACTGACTGATTCAAACTAAATAAACAAACTCTCTGTTTTCATGACTGAATAAATAATCTGACCTTAAAGGACAACACAATTTCATACTGTTTTACTGTGTTTATATGTGGCGGACCCTGCCACCTGCCACCTTTCTGGCTTCAGACAGTGTTCTAGGGCCTTATTTTCCTCTGAGAACAACTTGTTTATTCACTCATGGAAGAGATAAATATTTCTGACTTTGTATTATTACCTCATTAATATTGTAAATATTTAAATTCTGAGTTTGAATTTCTTCTCAAAAACTACATCATGCCCCTTTAACAGGCTGATGTGTAAAACAGATTTTTCAAAGTTCTTTCTATGGAAGAATACTTTGACACATCAACAGCTACACAATAAGTTACAGTTTGTTTGGAAATATTGGAAGAGTACGATCGTAGTTATTTACTGTAATCTATGCATCGATAGGATGAAGAAGACTAATGAGGAGCATAAAGTGAGAACTGGAAATGGAGTCATTTGCTGGGACGGTCTCATCCCCTGCCCAAAAAACATTTTAAAAATATGTATTTTTTTTAATGTATGTATATTTGAAGGGCCACTGTATAGGAGATTTTGGAAATCAAATTCAAACTCAGAATTGTATTATTTACCATATTAATAAGGTAATAATACAAACTGAGAAATATTTATTTTTTCCATAACTGAATAAGGTCCCCAGAACACTGTTTGAAGCTAGAAAGGTGGCAGGGTCCGCCACATATAAACAAAATAAAACAGTATGTGTTGTCCTTTAATGTCGGTTTGTTTATTCAGTCATGAAAATTAAAAGTTTGTTTGTTTAGATAAAAAAAATATATCAAATTTTCTTTCTTCCTCCAAACTACATAGTGCACCTTTAAAAATACCTTTAAACAGGCCAATTTAAATCAGTAATTATTGTATTCTCACACTGCACCTGTTGTAGCCGAGGTTAACAATCACGGTGGTGATTTTGTAACAATCTCTATGCTTTTTTTTATTACAAATTTGTTAAGTCTCATTCAGTTTACTTCTCAGGGGCATGTTAATAATAATTATCACCGAAAGTATGCCAGAATTAAGCAAGAGGCTAGTTTTCATCTGCAGTTCCTGGTCTGGTGTGAAAATTGCAACCTATAGTCAGCCTAAACATGAAGAAACATGTTTAAAACAACCATCATGATGTGAGGCGCGTCGATTACAATAAAAGCAGCACAAATTAAGGTGCAGCGAAGCAAAAACAAGCAACACACGACGAGTTTATGACACAAAATGTTGCAAAGTCAGCCATAAGCAGAGACGGAGACGAGAAACGGGACGGCTGCGTTTTGCTTGTTTTTCTTTGTCGTGTCTAGTGCAGTGGGAACATTATGAATCATACCGGCCAGCATCCTGTTTGGTTGTGTTGCAGCTGTGAACTGAGCGGTAAACATTTGACTCAAACCAGTAATGCATCTGATAACTGCTGAGTGAATGTATAGTATCTGCGAGAGGCAGAAATTAAAACCGTGAGTCTAGAATCGTTGCAGACGTCTGAGGCACTCGAGAGGACCATGAATTGAAAAGCCGTTGATATCTAATAACAGTAAGAACATATCTATGCATTTCGAGTATTATGATCTTCCTTAAGTTGGCAAATAGTCACCTGATACACTGTTTAACCTCAGTTTATTGGCTCACAGCTCACTAAAGGCTGTAAAAATAATGAACAGTTGATTTTTTAAAGTATGTGCAAGATTTTGACTTTTCACATTTCCCCTCATATGTCTCTCTAATGAGCGCAAGACTCAATATTTAACCCATCTGTGAGGACTTCCATGCCACCACAACAACCGTTCTTCTGGTGTGCAGACAGCAGTGCGGGCCTCGGCCTGCAGGGGGTGCTGTTGACATTGAAGTCGCTCGCTCTGTGACCTCTGATCCCTGCTGCTGTGCTGCAGCGCCTCTGCCGGGCCTCCCGCCGCAGCCACTAGATGGCATTCAGGCTCTTCACAGGCTGAGACCAGAGCGAGCGGGAGTCCTGCCCTCACAGATCGACACCTTTGGGTCAGTTTGGAGTCCTACCTAGTAAGCAGAATTACACTTTTAATAGTGACATGAAGGTTAATTCTGTTAGGGCCAAAAAAAGACACATAAATTGATATTTTTATAAGAAAATGTGTGTTTTTTTTGTTGATGATCATGCTCGTGATACAATATAATATAAATACAAAAATATAATGCTGTAAAACCCACCTAAAACTTACTGTATTGTCTACCCAGGGGCTGATACACATGTTAAAGTCACATGAGATATGACTAAAGTTAGCATCAAATATATGGAATTAATTTAAAGAAAATAAGAAATAATATAGTTTTTGAAAACATAATCAACTAGTTGTTGGTCATATTTAACCAAGCTTTAAATGTTCCTAACACATGTCTGTGCACTGGATTATATGTTTAACTGTTGTGTGTGAATGTGTGTGTGCTTTTGGTCTAATATAAGGACGGACAGAAGAAAGGCATCAACAAATCTCTTAAACTCTACGGCTTTAAAGCGGAGTATTGCAGTCCTGTGTTGGAGTATTTCATTTAAATACAGTACTTGAGAGCCCACACACACACACACTCACTCGCTCACTCACTCACTCGCAGACACACACACACATTTGCACACACTCATGCAGAAAGAGACAGTAACTATTCAGTCCATTCTTGCGTAAATCACTTGGCCTCAGGGCTCTCTTAACCCTTTCTCTGTGTGAGTGAGTGAGTGTGTCTGAGTGTGTGTCTGTGTGTGTATGTGTGTGTGTGTGCGCGTGTGTTGGATGTCCCTTTGAAAACAGTAATGCTGGCGGACAGTATAAACTGGCTGCTGTGATGATGCCGTATAAGCTTCCGCCGTATCCGTATGAAACGTAACGCGCCATCAAAACTCGCACACAGCAAATAACCATCAGAGGGAAGTTAGTTTACTGTTCCATGTTACGTAACACAAACTCATCTCACGTCCAAGATTTTGGACAATATCATATTTAGTCTAGAAGATAAAGTAGTGTGTTTTTAATGTGAAATATTCTCAATAACTAAACTACAATGTGGAAGAAATTCAAGATGGTTTATTTTTCCAGCCTAAAGTTCTTAATTACATTACATTCATCTGACAGAAGTTATAACTTATAATAAGTGCAAAAATGTCGTCAAGAATTGGAAGTGCAGCCCAGAGATAAACAGCTTAAAGTGCGTCCGAGAGCTATACTGCAAGATTTAAAAAAAAAAAAAAAAATCATTAGTACTGATGTGCAGATACTGTCAGGGGGAAGCCAACGTATGCATCCGCCTTCTATCAGCGCTTCTTTGCTGTGTGATGATCACACTTTTTTGGCACTTAATCGTTGCTCGTGAAACTCCATCGCGGAAAAGTGTTTTTACATTCCTCCAAGAAATCTGCAGAATTGCTGTTTGTTGTCATCAGATAGCTGCACGGCGAGTTAACTCGTACAAATCTTCCTCACCTGAATGGATCACGAGTATAATCAACCTCTTTTAGGAGGAGAGAGAGCTTTTTTTTGTATCCTGTTAGTGCTCCTTTGTCTTATGATAGTATTTGTTTGGTTTTGTTTCAACACATTTTTACATTATTACTGTTTGTAGAACTTCACAAGCTTCTGTATCCATCAAGAAAATCAAGAGAAAAGTTATAGTTTGTTGAGTTTTTGGATTCATCAGATGTTTAACTTCCAGAGTTCCAGATCAACAAATACATTCAACCCGCTGTATAAACATGGTGTTGGCCCACTTAAATGATATGTGACACACAGTTCAACTCAAAAAGTGTGTGTTTGAATATTTGTTGATGCTCTTTGTATATTTTACTTGAATGTGTTTCAGTTTAAAGCAGAATGTGGATCTTCCTCTATCATGCAATCACACAACCAGACAGCTGATTAGATTTAGTTAAATGAAATGAAATGAAATCAAAATTAGGTTTAGTCTAATAGTTGCAGTGTAAGGTAGAATGTAAAGTAATCATCTTATATGTTTATTTACTTACCCTATAAAGTCAAAGTGTGTTTCTCACAAATTGAATTATTTGACTATATAATGTCTGAACATTTCTATGATCATTTTGTGAGTACATTTGTACATATTGGCTAATTTTACGCCACACATGTGACCTGTTTATATTCATTTTACACTACTGATTTAGCTGCTTTTAACTGTACAGCTTGTATATGTTCCTTGTTCATGTTGTATTCACCACAGTAAGTGTACATCCCTTCTCACTATCACTACCCCGTTGACATACTGTGCATCTTGTATATTCCTTTATCTGTATATGTATCATATATGTATCATGTGTATCATGTGAACTTGTTGCAGGAAATGGAATGAAGTAAAGTTATCAAACGTTCACCTGGAGCCAGAACTTTAAAGCAACAAAAACAAAGTTAGACCACAGCGCGCCGAGAGCTTTCAAACACCATTTAGACGAAGCCGAGAGCTTCTTTAACGCTCATCTTTTCTCATGACGCGTAAACGTCTCGTGGAGTAATTAACGACCGGGGTCGATGGAGCGGCTGTTGGGACCGGGTGGAGAAGGAAAACAGAAATCTACATTGACCCCGGCGGTGTTTGTTGTTGGCAGCGGGAGGTTTTTATATGAAGGAGGGAGAAAAGTACACTGGTATTGGCATTACACGCACACACACACACACACACACACACACACACACACACACACACACACGCGCGCTTCAGTATCAGCAAGTTGTCTCAGGCTTGCTGAACCCCCGTAATGCTCCTATTAGCAGCTTCAGTTAAAATGGCATTTCATCAGGCAGCTGACAAGTGAATTATCTCTCCCTTTTTCCTCCCTATTTCCCTGCCTCTCTCTCTCTCTCTCTCCCTCCCTGCCTCTCTCTCTCTCTCTCTCTCTCTCTCCCTCTGTCTGTCTGCCTCGGTCTCCCACTCTCCCCCCGGCTCAGTGACAGTAGCCTTAGGCCTGAGATAAAGAGGAGGCGCGCGGCGCTCGGCGCTCTCACACACACTCGGCAGAACTGAAGTGACATCCTGTCAAAACAATAGTTTACTACAACAGGAACTTGTGTGTTCTGTCAGACAGAGGCTGAACTTCAACTTTGGGACATATAGATTCCTCTTTCATATTGATCTCCCCCCCCCCACTTTGTGTGTGTGTGTGTGTCTATGTGTGTGTGAGCATGTGTTTCATTTGGGCCAGTGTACTTGGATCCCAGCCCGGAATCAGAGAGTGTGTGTGTGTGTGTGTGTGTGTGTGTGGATTAAAAACTCAGAGGACAGTTTAGATACTGTTCATCATACAAGCGTCTGTAGTGCTCCAGGGAGGAATTGCCAGCGTTGACAAATCTCCTCCAGAGCTCATCTGCACCGGAGAAGATTTTTTTCTCTCTGCCGTTTTTCTTTTTCTCGCTTTCAAATAAATGTGACTCGCCGTCTCTGCCTCGTAACCCAGACGTGCAGCTGGAGGTACCAGCGTGCGGCTGTGTGGAGCGGAGCGGCGGTACCAAAAGCTTTTTTTCGAGCATGCGACCCCCCTTTTAAAATGGCTGCCTGTCACATGTTGCATATGTCATCAAGCCGAGAGGGTTTTTGTTCCCTCTTGGGTGATTTAATATGAAGAATAAGAGGTCTAAAGAGGTGAGAGATGATGGACAAAAAGCTGTTGTTCTTGTCAGAAGTATACTTCAGATTTAGTGTGTGACCTCTCTGTAGGTTGTGACCTCTGGTGACATAAAGTCACAGGACCAGATTTCTTTCTGCCGTGTTTGTCAGAGATGACACACCACATTTATTCATCCCCTCTTCATGATAGTGGGCTAATAGCATATATATATATATTCTTAGAAAGAATCTTGAGATCACTAATGCAGGATGAGAAATGAAAAATGAACGCACAAGTGAAATAAAGGTGGTCATGTTTCAAAACCTTTAGTCACATGTTGCATGCAGTACAGCCTTGAGCTGAGGCTGTTTCGTCCCGTCTTGGATGGCTTCACGTAAAGAATTAGAGGTCTAATGAGGTGAAACTATCCAGAAAAGCACAGATTACAGAAAACTCTGAAAAAAAGTACTTTTCATACCTTTCTCGTGCCGTTCACCATGTGGCCCTTGCAGATTTGTGACCTCCAGGTTGGGAAACGCTAAGATGTATATAATATTCTACTTAATCAGGAAGTCACATTGAGATCAAGCTCTCATCTACGAGTGAGTACAGAATCAAATAAACCAAACAAAATGAAGTAAAGATAACGATGAAAATGGTGATGGTACAGGTATATACCATATCCTTTTTGTAGGTTCAAAAAAATGGATAGAAAATATTCTGTAAAAATATGTTTAAATAAATGAAAAAAAAACAAAAAACCACAGAGACAAAGTGCTTGAAAATACTACATCACCATTAACTCACAAGACTAGTTCCTCTGTCCCAGGGCTGCCCAAAGTAAGGTCTGCGGGCCAAAGATTGTAATAGAAATCAGTTTATGCCATTCAGTGTTTGAGGTGAAAGTGCTCTAAATATGCAGGATCCCTCTGTACTCGTTATTATTTATACCCTGAGCGTTGCAGGCAGAGTAACTCTTGACATTTCTACATCATAACGATACAATAGGTGTTTGCCTTTGGCCCGTGGCCCATCGTGAACTTTTAGTTTTTGCCCTAAAGGGACAATGCTTGTGCACCCCTGCTTTATTCCTTCTTTCACTGCTCTGATTGATGCCGGAAGAGGAGACCAACGTATGACACATCGCATTCATTTACCTCCTGCTCATGATAGAGAAGTAATATATATTTAAAAAAGTAATTGTAAGAAAAAAAACACCAAAGGGGCTCTCAGAGACATCTCAGAATACAGTGTTACAGATCTGAAACCTCTGTGAAAGTGCTCCCTGTCCTCCCGCGAGATCAGACAGCTCTGATCTGTAGCCACCGAGGGGCGCTGTAGAATGAGGTGGAGAAGGGTGAAGGCACCCCTGTACCATCCCCTCAGACTGAGAGAGACAGAGCCTGACCCTGCTGGATGACCTCTGGGGGTGGATCGGGCCTCTCCGGCAGCAACTGTCGTAAAGTTTGAAAAAATACACTTCTTCACTTTTTAAGAACTAAAGAACAAGACTGAGGTCTTTTTCAGATTAATCTGAGTTTAACCAGTTTTTTTTTTTGTTTTTTTTACTCTTTCTGTCCCTCTTCCACTGCTTCATTTCTATACTGAGGCCATTTAACTGATGCTGAGCCATTTATAATGAGTGGAAGGCATTCAAGGACACTTTGACAGGAAGCAGGGCTGCTGCGGGGATCAACTGCAGCACTGCTGCCCAATTATAGAACCAAGCGAACCTGTAAAAACGACTTACAGCACACAGAGGCAGACTAACAAGACGTCGTGTCATTCCTACGCGTGCATCTAAATAGCTGTTGTGTTCACGAGCCTCTCGCACGTCACCCGCACAGCGGCGAGGCCCGGAGACCTCCTCTGCAGCGGCGGCGGCAACAGTTCGGGGACGATTTCTCAACACCTTTTTTTCCTCGGAAAAACACTCGGGCTCGGCGGCTCCACCTCTTCCTCGCCGGCTCTAATCAGGCGAGAGGTTTGGAGGCAAAGACGGAGGCTGAGAAATCGAAGCTGACGACGGCGGTTCACAACAAGCCGACCCGGTGGTGAATTAACCATGCACCTTCAACAACAATAGGCCGGAGAGCGAGGGAGAGGGAGAGGGAGAGAGGGAAGGTGTGTTTTGGTGGTTTGTGTGTGCAGCGCTGTGTGATTTGGAGGGTATAATTGCACGCTGGTCAGATGGTGAAACCACACACACACACACACACACAAAAAGTGAGCACAAAGAAAAGACCCCCACACATGGACAGACAGGAACAGACAGAGAGACGGACACATGGATCCATATATAATATATTCGTGTGTGTGTGTGTGTGTGTGTGTGTACGTGCAGCCAGAAATATATGATGTGTGTGTGTTATGTGTGTTACGTGTGTGTGCGCTACCTGGCCAGCAGTGGTAACAGGCTCTGAGGCCTTTAATGGGATTTAGCCCGAGGCTGTTTTATTAAGATGTCGGCTTTCCCTGCTGCCTCTGCAGCTGACACCATTCCCCACTGATACCCCCCCTCCCCTCCAACCCTCACCCCCGCCGCACACCAGCCTCCAAGCTGCACCCCCCCCCCCCAATCACATCCAGCCCCTCGCCCCCCACGCAAATCCCCTCAACTGTCACCCCCGCCGTCCCTCCTCCTTTGCCCCGGTGCCCCCTCTTCCACACTCTTCTGCACCCTATAATGACCCCTCCGTCGCCAAATACCCCTACCCCGCCTCGCCCTCGCGCTGCTGTTTTATTCATTCTGTGTTTTGATGTGGGGGACTAATTATCAGTAATTGTCAGGGAAATCAGAGAAATTCTATCCAACATTTCTTCTTCCCAGCGCTCTGAACCTTTAGTTTACTTATTTACTCGCGCGCCGCCGACGTGATGTAACGGAAAGTCGGTGGAAACTCTCGTCAGGATCTGTAAGGGGGTCAACAACCAGGCGAGACCCACAAGGCAGACCAAAGAGCGGTGGAGTCGACTCCTCAAACAAACCCGGGAGCCTCCTCGCTCTAATCCTCTGTCAGCGAGCTCCACCTGAGCTGCGGTTTGATGGTTCGGCTCGGATGCTGCTCATAGATTCACGAATCTGCAGTTTCCCAGACTGACGCTGTTACAGTTTGATAATTTTTCCCAGCATTCTCGACTTCGGCCCGCCACGTTGCATAACTAGTCTTCCCCTCTAACGTGTGTGTGTGTGTGTGTGTGTGTGTGACAGGCGACGTTTCTTCACAGGGCAGTTTTACAGGGTGTTTGGGAGTTTACACTTAAGTTGGGAGGTTCAAATAAAAGTCACGCAAGTGAGAGCAAAACTGCAGCTTTTAGTTCGCCTCGTCACTGTCAGGCTTAATATGCTTGACGCTCTTTTCGCAGTATTTTCTACAGTTTGCCTTCCTGATGCTGACAGTGCATTCACATCTTTTACTGGAGCTCAAAGTAGCGGAATTCCCCCCGTTAGTGTTTTATCATAAGATATTTCATGATCCAGTGAGGATTTTCTGACGCTTTAACGTATAAACAGGATATTAAAGGAACACTCTGTAGTTTAGTGTTGATTTGTTTTACTTTGTTTATATGTGGCGGACCCTGCCACCTTTTTTTTTTTTTTTAAGCTTCAAACAGTGTTCTGGGAGCTTATTTTCCTCTGAGAACAGCTTGTTTATTCAGTTATGAAAAAATAAAAATGTCTGAGTTTGTATTATTATCTCATTAATATTGTAAATATAAAAATTCTGAGAGTTTTTATTTCTTCTCCAAAACTACGCAGCGCCCCTTTAAGCTTGTAGTTGTTCGAGTGAACCCTTAATGTCTGAATAACTTCCATAATAATTTTCCCACATTGTGTGATAACATATTTTGGGTATTGGCTTGTTATGTAAGTACTAAAAACCAAAGATAACCATAATTTTCATGGATGCAACGTTACATCCAAACGAAATATTCTTAATGTCTCATACATCTTTTTATACAAAAGTCACCAAAAGTTAGTTTGATATTTATTTTTGGAAACTTTGAGGTTTTGTCTTGAATTTGAAAAATAATTTTCTGCATACTTTTTTTTTGCAACAGTGAGCTGCAGTACCGAAGTCACTACTCCAATCTTAACAATTCATCATGTTTTATGGGCTGATCAAATGTTCAAATATGGTCTAATTAATTTTTTTTTTTACATAAAAGAAAAGGTTAGACAAGAAAAAGTCAACAAAAGTAAAATACATGTTGCAGGTGAGGTATTATCTAATAAAACCTCGCCTAAAAGACAGGGACATTTAAAAAACATTTTTTTAAAATCCAAATTGATCTTACAGATACACACAGCGGAGCAAAAACGACCACACTGTAGGAATACATGCAACCAAAGGAAGTATAAACACCAGAACAGTCAGCTGCTGTAGTAAATGTACTTAGTTACATTTTTTGTTTGAAATGTAAAGGACAGAAAAAACAGTTGAAGCACGAATTGTAGTTAAAAAAAAGTTCAAGTTGATTAATTAGATGATTGACAGAAAGATTATTAATTAGTAGTTCAATTTTGAGAGAGCAAATCCCTCTATTTATATGATGAAATAAAAGTTCTAAATCACCATATCACACTACTTATAATACTAGTGTAATTAGTCGAGCTGCATATGTTACCATACTGGGTACACCTGTGCATGTGTCACATATTCTATTCTGTGAGGCTAAGCAGATGCACCTCTTAGTAAGTGACCTTGTGCGATTGATTCGTCTATCAACTAAAAAAAAATGAACTATGTGACACATTTTCATACAAAAAATGCCAGACAGTTAATGTTTCCAGCTTGTGATGTGAGGAGATTTTAATTCACTTCAATCAAAACATTTTTTTTGTCTGTTTTACAATCGTTGTAAATAAAAATGTCCTCTGCATTTGGGCTGTCGGTGAGACAAAACGAGCAATTTGCAAACATCACTTCAGCCTCTGTAAATTTGTTGTCAGGTACATTTCATGTTTTTGTGTTTTTTTGGAAAATGAATAAAAGATAAAAGAGTTGATACATCAGTTCAAATGAAAAGATTATATCTTCTCTTTTTCAGCAGACCTGCCCTCGGACTACATCCTGAACATGTATTAAAAACATCCACAAAAATGATTTCAACTCAAACATTTTCAATCACTTGACCGCTGTCACTCACAGGCGGGCAGTTCCCTCATGTAGTGTATGTGAACGTATTATTACTGATCAGACAACAAACAAGTACCAAGTGTGAATTAATGTATAGTATGGATAATGTCTTTATGTCCTGGGATATAATCAATAAGAGTTCTGTTTCAGTATTTATTGGCCGGTGTTCAACACAGATATATTATCTATCTAAACTAAAAAAGGCCCACAAGCCGTCTGAAAATCAGATCACAAACGTAACGTGAAATTCTTCCACTGACACACGCTCGCCACCGCTTCGCTCCAGTCAGCGTTCACTCTCATCTTTTTCTTCTTCGTGGCGGTTTCACGCTTTCACCCTCCTCACAACATTTCCTCTACTGTTACACTTCCCCTGGAAACACTTAGCCCCGATCCTTCCCCCTCAACAGAGCCGATAGCGGTGACTCTATCATCCCTGGGCCCTGGACCTCTAGGCACTTCCCCTGACTGCTGCCTCCCAGGTACTTACTTCCTGTGCCCCATACCCCCTAGCTCCCACCCTAAGGTCCCACCCCCCGCAGGCGCTGGTGCAACTCTAAGAACATCGACGACGAGGCTCGGCTTTGTACTCGCTTGTACCGCTGATAGCTGCTGATATTTGGGCTATTGATGAATCTCGTGATGAAGTTTCGGGCCCGACGATGCCGTAAACACTCGAGCGTGTGTCTGCCGGGGCGTTTCTTTGTCTGGATGGATGGATGGATGCTCGCTCCGAGGAAACGCACACAGCAGCACGGGAGTGTGTGTTTTTGTCGCTTTTTTCTATGCGCCTGCCGGTGTGTGTCCGTGTTTATGTGTGTGTGTGTGTTTTCTTCTGGCCGGTCTTGAGTGCTTTTGCTGTTTTTCCCTGGCAGGTTGTTCTGATTGGCTGGCCCTGGGGAAAGGAGATATCATGTTTAGCCCCAAACCAACATGCATCCCTCATCCACCATCCACTGCTGCCACGATCGTGAGTGAATGTGTGTGTGTGGACTCCTGTGTGTCTGCGCGAGAGAGAAAGCAAGAGAGAGAGTGTCAGAGGGAGGTCTGTGCGTTCAGGCGATCACACACTCTGCTCTTTCTGCTAAAGTGCTCCTCGTCTCCTTGGCGAGGGCTGATGAGGTATGACATCACAGCACTTTGTTTTATCTTTAAAAGATGAGCAGGGAGCCCTTCACTTCCCCTTAATGAGGCAGAGGTGCCCATCGAATATATGGAAAGTGTGTGTGTGTGTGTGTGTCCGTGCGCGCTCACATTCCTGCCTCCTTGTGCCGTTTGCGTGTGCGTGCGTAGGTGTGGGTGCGCTTCTGGTTTTTCTTGCACACTCTCTCTCGCTAACACCCATTTTACCCATAACCCCTGGCATTTCCTGTCCTGAAGCCATGTGTCAGACCTCATTGGCTACCGCATCAATAACACCGCGCTCACTCAGCTTCCAGCACCACATCGGCAACATATCACGTACCGCCGCTTTGACCGATTATCTCTTTCTTTTCGCTCCTGCAGCGGCGGTTGATCGGGGCCGATTTGGGTTTTGTTTACACATCTGCCCCCCGGTGCTGGTCCAGCGGGGCTCGGACCGCGGGCCGCGCTTCACATGTTTACTTTACGCTCCTTCACGAATTGAGACGATCCACCAATGTGTTATATTTTACCGTTTGATTTGACTCTGATATTCTTGGATTAGCCAACACTGGATGGAGATATTCAAAATGCTTTGATCGTTATTCCACACAACACCTTATTTATCCATTTTCCCCATTCAACAAAGCAAGATAGCATTATCAGCAGAAATAATACCAAAAAAAACAAGTAAAAAGGTAAAAGAAAAGAA
Source organism: Lagodon rhomboides (assembly GCA_039737535.1). Classification (NCBI taxonomy): domain Eukaryota; kingdom Metazoa; phylum Chordata; class Actinopteri; order Spariformes; family Sparidae; genus Lagodon; species Lagodon rhomboides. The sequence goes on along the minus strand of CM077798.1, from coordinate 11,954,206 downwards.
GAAAACTGAACAGTAAAAGAAGAGAAGTACAGAAAATTAAGGCAAAAGAGAGTAGAGGAATGAAATCGACAGATCAGAATGAGTTTTAACAAACATGTGAGCTCAAGCTGCTGGGAAGGGCAGCTTCTCCATATGATCGATAAAAGGCAACCAGGTTCTAAATCACACATTTTTAAAATGCAAATTAAGCTCTGACAGCTTTTCAACAACGCCTGGAGAATCCCATATGTGGTGGAAACATTGCCTGTTACTTCCACTTCAAATCTTAAAAGAACTGGGAGTGAAACGGCAGTTTAAAGGTGCAATATGTAAGGTTTTTAGTATTCCTATGTATTGTGTTAACGTGCAAACCAGCTAGCCCTGGTCCATCTCGGTCTTAAGCTCCTCTGCTAGCAGTGGAAACACCAACACTGCAGTCTGGACCTCTAGCTGCACGGCTAACTGAGCTAACTAGCTACAGTTAGCAGCCTTTCAGAGTTATTCTTACGATATGCTTCCCCCTATTTGTTTGAGTATGAATTCAACAAGATGGCAATTTTTACAGGTTGCACCTTTACAGCTGCTCATCAAAATGATATATTTAATATCTGCACAAACAAACATCGGTTAATAATTGGGATTATTGAAAAGTTTAAGCTGAAAGAGCATTTAAAGAGAAATCAGGCATGAACTCATTAATATAATCTGGTGCTTTTTATAGATTTTTATCATAATGTTATTGTGTTGGTGCTGTTTATTCGGTGTATTTTATCAGTAGAAAGGATAGGCTTTGCAGACCAGCTCATGCTAAAGTTTTGGCCAGTCATAAGATTCAATTTGGCTTCCCAAATGTTTTTAGCAAAAGAAAAGAAAAGAAACGTATACCTCGGAAAAAAAAATCAAATAAATAAAACTCGGAAATAAACAAAATGATCAGGATCTCGACAAGACTCCTGCCAGCTGAATTCAATGAGAAGCATGTAAACCTGATCAAATGTTATAAATATCAGTCAATAAATATATAGTATACATCCGTCATATCAGAGGTGAATCACACCACCTGGACCTGATTTTCAGTCAAATAAAATGTAAATATAATTTTTATTTGTTTCCCACAGCCACATGCTGTTCCCAACACTGCTGAAGTGTGCAGCCATTCATATTTATCTCCTGACTTGTTGTCGGCGATGGGATAAACAATAAGCGGGGGGGGTCGTTTGAGGAGGCGTGTGCGCACGGACGGCGCTAACCTCGCAAAGCAAATTAAGTCAAAGCATGCCCATGGCTTCATAACGATAGCATGTTGCAGCATGCACGCCTGAAAATATATTCATGTTGTGGGGAGGCAGAGACGGACACTGTTGTTCGCTCTCACTCATTTGAATTGCACGTTCTTCAGTGCAGACGCACATACAGGAAAAATGATACAGGGGTGATGTTTTGATGATGGATTAAAAGGAGCATTTTAGATTAAGAGTCAAAAACTCATGATAAGACACTTCAGTTGGGTTTTTAAGATACTTTACTTTAGCAGCAAGGGGATGAGGAGGTACAGACACTCCCCAGACTCCCTCATAAATTTGCTCAGTTTTGTGAACTGTCGAGTCAGGACAAACTTTATAAACTGTGTGAAACACTGCGTGTGACACATTCTTAATTATCTGGGCTTCTTGTAAATTCGGCATACGTTATGAACAAAATTATTTCTGTCTTTGTGTTGAAAACTTCATTTCTCCAAGTGATGTATGTGTTCATTAAACTCTACAATATTTTTTTTTTATTATCAATAGATGTTTTTTTCATAATGCCTTGTTTTTCTGCAGCCCTCTCACCACAGCCGCGTCAATGGTTGGAGGCAGGTAGCTTTTCTTCTCCATGTCCCTCCTTCCTGCTGTGATTCTGGCTTCAGTAACTCCTACAAATTAATCTTTTCACTGGATAATTCACAAAGAAGCAAAAACAACCCAAATCCAGCTCCTGAAAAGTGTAAAAAACAACGCGATTAAGTGTTGAAAAGACAAACGCACACAACAGCAGTTGATAAAAAATAGATAACCGTGCCAATGAAAAAAAAAAAAAAACAGAGCCTGCTATTGGCAAAAGATGTGTGGTCCAAAACATGTCTTGCTCCTAATCCTCATGGGAAGCTGGTGTACGCGGGCTTCCCCGATGTGTGTGCCATGTTGCCAGACGTGGCGGTAGCTGGCTAACGCGGCTGTGTGTGTGATTAACCGGCGTTAGCCGTCATTAGCCTCCGCGCACCAACGCAGCAGCAGAGTGCAATTAACCCGCTAATCCGGCTAATCCACTAATGGAGCTAATCTGATAGACTGGAGAGGCTTTTCAATAGGCTTCCCTTCTCTGGGACACACACACACACACACACGTACATGCATGCGTGCACACAACAGCACCGACTCTCTCTCTCTCTCTCTCTCTCTCTCTCTGTTTCCAGCTTTCAAACACATTTACACACACTGCTTCAAACACAAATTCACAGTCAGTCCGGGTTAAATCCAGTGTGTCCACCACCAGTGAATTAGAGGGGCAGATCCGTCTCCCAGACATCTCGCCCACAGCCATTAGTCAGCCCGGGGCCTCTGTCACACACTGACCACAGAGAACAAGTGAGAGAGGAGGAGGAGGAGGAGGAGGAGGAGGACGGACAGATAACGAGAGGGAGGCTGCAGGAGAGGAGGACAAGTCTTCTTCCCTCCCGGTGAATTTGGGTTAAAGCTTGGTTTGCCTCATACTCACAAACATACTTCGTTTTTTTTTTTAAACTGCTGCTGTGACTAACAACACCTCAAAATCTCTGTTGCATCTGGTGTATTTCATTCTGTAGCAGAGGAGAGCTTTAAAATCTTTTTCATTTCCTGATTGTAAACTGATAAACAACAAAACAAGAGACGTTCTCCGTTTAAAGGATGCACCCCCTCCTCTGGGCCGCTCACCAGCCACGTCGCCATGTTTCTGATCTGTACCTGTGGCGCCCTCTTTGGGCTAAAAAAGTACCAGAATCAGTCAGCGTGGGTCTGCAATTTGGAGGAAGCATAGCTGATTGGAGGACAGAACTGCACAAACAATAAACACAATACAAACATCTACAAAAGAGCACACTCACTAACTACTGGATACGTTTCTATCCAACCTGATTGTATGAGCAGGTTTAATTTGAGACAGGGATGTCAAACAAATGTCAAATTTCATCCCAGGGCTACATCTGTAGCCTAGTTGCCCTCAAATGGATGGTTGTAAATGTAAAATTATTATAAACGTATATTGTTGTCTTTGTCTTTGCTACATGTCCAGCTGTGCTTGTGGCAACCAAAACAGGTATTTTGAGCATAACCACATTGTTTTCCTCACCCCAACCAAGTGTTGTTTGTGCCTAAACCTAACTAGAGCATAAGCCCAAAGGTATGACAAGAGAGAAATAGAAAATTGAACCTACTGAAACTAAAGCTCCACCACAAAGACACGTGGAGTTTAAACCTGTCTCTGGTTTTGCAGAAATGTACTTTGCTAACATTAATTTGGGGCAATTGGGCCTCCAACATGCAAAAAGCTAAACTGAGTGTCATGCCTCCTTAACACAGTGCAGAATTGTATTGCACAAATTATATTCTTTGCATATAGGGCGTTGAGTTTGACTCATGTGACTTGAGGTGGTGCATGAAATTCAAGAAACAACACTGAAATACTGCGTAAAGATGTTTTACCTGAGGTGGAACAATTGGAATATTGAGAAAGAGAAGACGCTAGAAAGGTTGATGGATGATAAATCTCCTAAGATACATCTGAGGATTCACAAGATAACAAAACCATATATAACTGTTTTTATATACACACCAATTTATGTTTCTTTTTTCAACATTTTCCCTAAGTTTAGGTATATTTTTGGACATATTCACCCTCTTATTATATTTGAAAAACTTCAAATTAAATTGTCTGAGAGGGCGTTTTACTATTACTGCTCATTCATCTCCACAGTAAGGCCACAAACCTGTGATGAGCGTTCACAAGTTCAAGTTTGAATTCAAGTTCAACTTTATTTATCCCCAAAGGGAAACTGGAAAACACTGAACAACATGCACTGCATCTATGTACAAGCATAATCATCAGGACAGGAATACAAACACAAATACAAAGATTACTATCCTGCCATTTCCTGAAACAAGGTACGACAATCGAAACAAAAACATCACGTCCCTTTTGTGCAAAAGTCGGAAGCTGCTGCCGTGTCGGTGCCCTCCTGAAAACCACAGCCGGCTGATAAAAACACCACGAGGTACGAGTGGAACAGGAGAGACAAAAAATTAAGAAAATAGTGCAATCTTATGTGTGAAACAGCAACGAAATGCCTTGAGGTATCGGCGCTTCTGAATTATGTAATCTTGTCACATCCTCTGCAACACATTTGCATAAAAGTTGTTGATTATTTTGGTAGCATCCCAAAAAAAAACAGCGCTGAAATGAAATGGAATGCACCGTCTCAGAAGGGACTCAGACCTGAGAACCAGAGCTGGAGATGTTACACTTGAGCAGAAAATTATTGAATAATTCACGTCCGTCGTGCCTTCACCATGACGGTCCAATGAATGTCAGCAAACATGAAAAACTCACCCACAGAGTCGCCACACAGACCGAGACGCGACGTTATCGAGAGGTAAATGTGAGGCTGAATAATCCACGAAGGGGTGACATCTTTTTTTTTTTTTTTTCATCTTTTTTAATTAATTCTCAGTGGAGTTGTGGCAAATCACATGTGAACTCTTTCCCCTCTCTGCCGGCAAGGAAGGATGGTGGGAAAACGCTCGCTTCTAAAATCCTGGAAAGTTTGAGGGCAGAAAGGGCACAGCGTGAATTTGTTTTTCCTTTCTTTTTAACCTTTGTTTCGGTTTACACTTTAGTCTCTCTCCTTTCCTTTTCTCCTCGTCTCAACTCCTCCTCCTCTCTCTCGTCTCGTCTCCTCTGGCCGAGCGCTGTAACTTTGGAGCTGTTAAAGTAGCCAGGAGACATTTTGAAAGGCTGGTTGAAGGAAGATGGAGGTCGCTCGTCTGTCTCTGGCTTCAAACACTGACCTTGGCTGCTAATGATGCTAATGATGCTAACTGAGCTAATGACAGCTCTCTCTCTCTCTCTCTCTCTCTCTCTCTCTCTCTCTCTCTCTCTGTGTGGATGCAAGGGAGACAGCGTCAGTGAGCTACCAAGTGTGTGTGTGTGCGTGTGTGTGGAGGGGAGCATGTGAAAGTATCATAATCAGAGCCGCTAACGCTAATGAGCTAGCCCTTTGAAGAGAACCGCCCGGCGAGGGCCCCACTCCTGCCAACTCATTAGCTGACCTGAGGAGTGCCTGATTAGAATGCTTTTGATGAAAATTTCAAGGATTTTCCTTAAAAAAAAAGAGAGAAAAAAAAACTTGAAAATTTTGTGAAGTGAAATAAATATTGCACTAGTCTTTTTTTTTTTACAGGGGTGTGTGTGTGTGTGTGTGTGTGGGGGGGGGGGGTTGCGGTTGATGGGGAAAGTGGGAGGTCATTTACTAAGAAGACTTCAAAGGGCCCTCTGAAGAGCGCTGGATGAGATTGATTTGCTGTTTTTATTGGCGATGAAATGTACAAATATGTTTAATGGGAGGAGAGAGTGGGAGAATGTTTCCTTTCACTCTTCAAACGCCCACGCGTCATCCCTGTCTCTATTTCTCTCTCTCAAGCACACACACGCAAACACACACACACACGCGCGCGGGAGTACTGATGAGTGTACTTGCGCGCACCTTCCCTGCCTCTGTGGAAGTCAACAACTCCTTTGCCGCGGTTGTAAGAGTGGCGCAGACATGAGAGGCAGCGTGGGTAAATTAGTCTTCAGGAGGAAGCGAACAGGACAGGTTCGCTCGGCGCCGAGACGCGCTCCTTTAAAGCCGAGAGACAAACTACACACGCGGCGGCGTTCGGCGGCGCAGTCACATCACCTCTCATTTCACAGCGTGAGGAGAGAGTGCGGATCAAAGCGAGAAGATGCCAGGCCTTCACCAGCCGAGGAGGGAGATTATCCGCCGTACAGCGCGGTGACAGTAAAGTCTTACAGCCTTTGGTATGTTGACCAAAGGAGTCTGTTGCCATCGTGTCTTATTGTTCACTTTGCATTAAATGCTGCGAGCCAAACTGCTGCTTTCATCACCTTAAGCACCTGTTGACTCAATGTGGCGAGGAAGACAACGAAAACAACAGCGTGTTGGGAACGTCTCTGCCAACCGGTAGTCTGCGCGGTGGCTTCATGATGAGAGAAAGGGAAATGTGCCCTCTCCTGATCCCATTTTTTGGCTACATGTGGTGGAAATTATGAAGCGCTTTGTCGATTCAGTTCAGTTTAAAGGCTTTGCCTCGATTCACACTTTTCAAGGTTAAAAGCTGAGCAACCACCCGTCTGAAATATCACGTCATCATATTGGCTTTGTCATTTTTTAGGCCTTTTTGAAACCCTTCGACAATTAAACGTTACGTATCGGTAACACTGATGCTCTGGCTACATTGAACACGTCACGTATGCGGACTATTTATTCGCAGAGCTTAAGTGCTGTGGAGATATATTTCTTTACCGGCTACACCTGCAGGGTATTGTGTCTTCGGTTTGTATAATACAGGCGAATTAACATCTACAGTATAGTAGGTCAGATGAAGTTTCTAAGCTAACCACCAGCTGCTAGTTGAATTCCAACAAAGTGGAAGCCAAATAGTCATCTCCGGTGTCGGGGCAGTTTAATTTAACCCAATGTTGACACTGTATGACCCTGTTCTGTAGAAAAAGGCCGCGCACACCTTGTGTAAAATATAAAAAGTTTGACTTGTCTATTTTAATGCTTGCAGAGCAGATCACTTACATTTACGCAGATTTTCTTTCACGCCTGGTGACGCCAGTTCCATTGAGTATAGTGGAAGTGTAGTGCTGCATCAGCCACCGCCTGAACGGTCCGTATACGTTGCGTGTTGGTGTATCGCAGCAGCTTTGGACTGTGTGGAGGAGGAGGAGGTTCTCAGGTCCAGGGCACCAGAACCAGACCCAGCAGTCTATCGATATCAGATATCACGACGGAGGTGAAGAGACCGAAGAGGACGTTGACGGAGGAAGAAAACCGAGCAAGAGACAAGAGACTCAGGCTGGCTTTTTATTGTTGTTGGTGACATTTAGCGATAATAGTAATTAATAAAAAAGTAATATTAGCTGGCTTGCTAAGTTACATGTCCTGAGTCTGGTGGTTGACTGTGTTAGCAAACTTGCTAGTTTCTAATCCTAAACCAGTCAGTCAAGTCTGACAGAGGTTTAACTGGCAGCATGTTACAGCCAGGTGTTACTGTCTCTGTTTCAGGTTACGTTAGCTTGGCCTGGTATCGCTTCTGGTTTAAGTCAGGAAACACTGTTGAAGGAAAGTGGGAACAAAACTGGATGATGCCTCGTTCATTGTTCGAAAATAAAAATAAATTAAGTTGAATAGTGGTGTTTAAAAGTGTATATAAAAAAAGCTCAATTTGCAAACTTTGACTGCTGCATGGTAAAAAAATCCATGTTTTCAAGTTTACAAGCTACTGCATTATTGACATCTTGAGTTCCCATGTAGTTAGCATATGACGATACATTACATCTGAGAAACTGTCACAGAAACCCGATATAAGTGTTTACGACCGAAGCACTCAAAAATGGTGGCGGGTGTCAAATCGCACAAAATATGAATTACTACATAATGCTGCTTTAAAGAGAAAAGGGGAGTCCAAAACTAAAGAAACACTCATATTGACTCATATTTTACTCCAACAGTCCAGAGGTACCCAACAGGTCACCGCATTTTCAGCACCACTTACAGTGTTTCTTTGTCTATCGTCTGGATGTACGCTACGTACGATATTCTCGTTGTTTTGGATGAGGGCCTTTGAAACAGACCTGCTGTCGATGCATCCTCATCAGTGTCTATCCACGCAGACAGACCAAAAGAAATCAAGATGTCTGAAAGACAACGGAGGCCACAGGAGAGGCGACAATTAATGCAGTGAACACAATCAAGACATTACAAAAGCAAATTAAGGAGGAAAACACTGATGTTGGGACGACTGCGCTTCCTTCAAATGTGCCTGAGCAAAGCTTTGCTCATAATGAAGAACGAACGCACGCTGTTATAAGTAAACAACTGACTGGCCCAAATCTAACAACATATATTTTGGGTCTTTTCAGACAACAGTGTGTCTGGATCCTTCAGGTCAGTGTTGCTGCTTCTTCAGACTTAAAAACAGTTTATTATGGTGCTGTGAACAGCGACAGGTAAGTGTTCGGCTGATAAACGATCTCCTGAATAACTTCCCACCTGAAGTTTTAGCCGAGGACTGTTGGATGTTTGACTGGAGGTAGAAAGCAAAATTCACTTTCCAAGAACTTCTGCAGGAAGCTAAGGTGCACTGATTTAGTGTGTGTGTGTGTGTGTTTGCCTCTCTGTCCGTCCGTCTGTCTTTGGGTTGTGTGTGTGTGTGTTTCTTTCTTTGTGTGTGTTTGAGCTGCAGCAGTTCAGGCAGGCAGAGAGCTGGATCTCTCATAGTGAATTTGGACAGACTGGAGTCTGAGAGGCAGTTCAAAGACCACAGGCCCACAGGCAACAACCAACACTCAGACCGCTGCCTGTGTGTATTTGTGTGTGTGTGTGTGTGTGTGTGTGTCTGAGGCAGAGTTAGAGAGAGTATCTGGTCTGCGTGTGCATGTTTTTTTGTCTTGACATGTGCGTTGATTTGCTTGTGTGTGGTTTTTGCCTTGATGTATGCTCTTATTTTGAAAAAGTTTGACTCCGTATCCTCTCTCTGTCTCTCTCTCTCACACACACACACACATCACATTAACAACTAAGCACAGGACAAACACATCCCGCATTAGCATGAGCACGCCATTTGCTACAGACACCCTCAACAGCTGTCCTGGGCTCTGACCCCCCGCTGTAATGTTATGCACGCACGCCGGCGCCAAAGAAACAGCAAAATAATTAATTATAAAAATATTTCCTGCTAATTGTTGGGCTGTAATTAATGAGCTAACCTTTGGAGAGAGGGAGAGGAAGGTGGAGAGGGAAATTATTCATGTCGTGTTTGCATACATGAATATGCAAAAGATAATTATCCCCTCCGAGGAGGGACAAAAAAATGGCCCAATGTCTCTATCTGAAGCGAGCTCACCGCCGTGCACACACACACACACATGCAAACACACACTCCCGCTTTATTCTCTTTCGATCTCTCTCTTCCTGTTTGTCACTCTCTATCTCTTCGACGTACTCTGATGGGGGGAGGCTCTGAGCGATGCACGATATTAAATGGATGAGTGTTTTTCTTTTGACGAATGCGACAAACGGGGACATAACCTCTGGCTAGTTCCTACTGGAAACGGCTCAGTTCTGTCAAGACTTTATCCCCAAAGCGATGCGGAGGCTGACATCGGTTGCACGCTGACACGCGGGTCAGCGTCAGAGGCGTCGGCGTGCACATCGCTCCACAAAAAGTCTTTGTTGAACAGTTTTGCGCTCCAAAGTTGTTGGTTGAAAAGGATTTTTTTTGTTAAATGAACAAGTTTTTTTGCCCTGTTGATATCACTGAAACCCGTTACGGTTTCCCCCGTTAGCTGCAGTGGTGAGTTCCGAAATTGAAATGAACTGGTTTATTTTTGGAAGCGTTTTCTCGACCACGCGTTCATCCGCTGAGCCATCACTTCGCTGTGTTAACAGAGAAAGTAAGCCAAGTCCCTGCTGGGTTCAACGCAGCAACTTATTATCACCCGGAGAGCTTATGGGAAGTTAGTCTCACATTACGTACCGCGCAGTCGACCAGCTTTCATGTCACGTCCTCTATTTTAAGAGACGACTGCTTGAATTTGAGTCAGAATATACAGTGTGTGGATTTTTGATACGTCCTAAACAACCTCCACAGCTGTCGTAAAGGGTGATCAGGTACCTGCTGTTGTAATGTCTCGCACTTCCTTAAACAAAGCTGGCAAAAGACGTGAGCATGTATCATCAGATACGATGCATTCACATGCCCGGACTTCTCATTGCGAGGTATTCTTGTTGCGTCCGACATCATATGAATCATATGTTACGTGCTAGCAATAAAAAGTGTAGAAAACACAAAATACAGCGAGGCGCAGACAGCCGTTCTAGTCCAATAAAAAATTTTTTTGTCAAATTCAGCAGGTGTCTGTTCGGTGTGTGCGATGAAACATATCCTGGCCATGTAAATGGGAAACAAAGCAAAGTGGCTTGGACGTGGACCACAACGCTATTCCAACAAACAGGAATAGGGGAACCAGTCGACTCTCAACTTACTCCACCTTTACGGAGCCGTTTTTATTTATCCTTTTAAATTTTGAGCTATTCAGAAAGACCATCACTTCGGTAACTTGTTCAGATCGGCTCTTCACACGAACACGACTCTACCTGAAGGCACCAGTGTTTGAAGACCGGATGTGTCACAGTGGCCTTCCTTTCCCTTTCCACCGTATCCGAAAGATTTACTGCACAGTGGTGACGGTTGGATTTGCTTTTTCCAAAAGACAACTATGGTGGGAAACGGCAGCTGAATACACTTTTAGCCAAGGGACCCCAATATGGCCAAGGTTGCTAGGTGACGCGAGGGCAAGGTCGAGGGGTTAGACCAGACCATCTGATTTAACATCGCTCAGTTCGGCCTTCGTAGAGCGCGTCCTTGGAAGGATGCGGCCCCCGAACTGAGACACAGCCACTGAATCACATCCAGGGTCTGACTGACATACAGTGATTTCTGGCTACATCAATAACTTGTGCCATTTTTATCCTGTTTGCATGTTGCCATGATCACCCAAACAGTGTCTTACTGAAATTCTTTAATCTGCTGAAATCACATTCAGAACAGAAGACACTTAAATTACTGAAACCCTGGAAGTGTCCCTGAAACGTCCTCGTGGTTTACTGGTGTACAGTCAGACCTTTCACTCCTCCGTGTGTGTCTGCATGGTGTGTGTTTTCTGGACGTGAAAGTGTGTGTTAGTGCCCGTGTGTGTGTGTGTGTGTGTGAGGCTCTGTGTCTCTGCTGGTCTGCTCTGCTCTGTGGTTTCAGGTCGGAGATTCCATTACAAATTCTGATCACAGTCTATCTGACCTCTCCCCGTGTGTGTGTGTGTGTGTGTGTGTTTGGGTGTGTGTGTGCGTGCGTGTGTGTCAGACGACGGACTGTGCATATCATATCCGTTGCCCACATTGATTCTTTAGGTTGGCTGAGGAGAACAGTAGCTAATTGAATAGATGAATAATATATTTCTGAATAATAAATGAATGTTTTGTTCTGGTGCCTCTCAGCAAGAGAAAGAAATTACCTCTCAGGTGGGATGAGCTGTGTGTGTGTGCGCGCGTGTGCATGCGCGCATGTGTGTGTGGTCTCATTAGCTTCAACGTATTACCATACAGAATAGATAAGATAGTATGTGATCAATGCTATTGATGAGCAGCAGACCATCGGACACCCGGCGTATTGATCTCTGCAGGCAGATACACACATTGTTGTAAGGACACACACACACACACTGAACAGACCACACTGACCTGCAGCTACTACGGTGGTTTTGCATGCAGTACAAAGTTGGCATATTCAGATGAAAGCCCTCATGCCTTTGGGCATGCTAACCGATCTGAAATGGTGCATATGGTTCTCAGGATGCCTTCATCTCCTGATTTGCTCTCTTCTTCTTCTGTGGTGCCGCGACCGCACCGCAGACTCCGCCCATCATCTGCCCGCTGCTCATCAATAAGAAAGAGACCTGCATACCTCACTGACCACGGCTCGCGGCCTCTCCATGCATGCGCATCTCACGCACACACACACACACATATGAGCAGTCATTGTTATGGAGGTGCCCATCCCAGGTGGGGCTGATTAAGTTTTCATGGATGTCCTCAGGGCGAAACACTTAAGGGTTAACCAGCTTCCTCCAGCAGAATTAAAAGAGTTAAAAGTCTGCCCCGTCTTTCCACACGTCCCCTTTATTCTCAGCCCTCCTCACCAGCCGCCTCTCTGCTCATTGGTCAGCTGCTGAATCGGTCGAGGATCATGTCAACGCAAAGTCAAGAATTGTTGACAGGATGTGAAATCATTTTTGTTCTTCGGCTTATATTGTGTAATAAAAACAGACATCAGCAGCGCATTTATTAAGAAATAAACACGATGTGGTCCTGTTTAATATGTAACCTGACAGTGGACTGTGCACTGAGCCAACACCATCTTGTTATGACTCAATTGCTTTCTCAGCTACATTTTGTTGGCATCTGTAACCGCTGCCTAAATCACCTTCAAAGGCGACGTGCTTTTGTGACGCAAGGTTCAAAGTTTTGGCAGAAAATGTATTAAATACGTGAGTAAATGTTTCACTTAAATGTTCAATGTTAAAGTGATAGTTGAGGTCTTTTCATGTGAGGTTGTATGAGGTGCTCATGTCTGGTGTGGAGAAGCAGCGTGAAGCACCGACAGGAAGCAGAGCGTTAGCAACACATATTTTAGCTACCTAAAAGAAGGCCCTTTTCTTTGAGACTACATTTCCTCAACTGTACAATGCCTGCCGCACACAGTATGCCAAGGATCAGCTGTTTGGATTGGACTGTCAGCGGCAATGTAAAGCTCCAAAGATGTTCAAAATATATGTATATATGAACATGAACAAAAGAATTATATTAAAATAATTTTCTTATTTAAAGCTGCTGTTGGTAAGATGGTAAAACTGGCGCTTTGGGAGTGTAGGTCGGGTCGGCTGTCATCCCAAAGCATCAGTATTTGATGAGTTGGGTATGATACTCAAAAACAAGAGCTTTAACTTGAAATGTGTGTTAGTTTTACTTGGGATGCACATTGACGGTATCAGCCGATGAAGACTTCAAAACGAAACATGGGCTCGAGATGAACATTTCTGCCGATGTGACTCTTGCTACACAACCCGTTGACGAAGTAGTTTTCTTATTTTTCACCGTGAATGTGTAAAATTTAAAAAACAATGCACGTCTGCATCTGCAAGGGGTCATCACAATAAGAGTAGGCATATTATTATGGCAATTCCATCACAGGAGGGACTGAAAAATCAGCCCATTCTCATCAGAAAAACAGCCATATAGGTCGTCTATACAAGCCACTTAGTATATAATAAGATGTTATGTGTTTAGAGTGAGTCAGAAATGCTTTTCTAGTTTTACGTCAAATACTGTAGAGGTCTAAAATGTTATCATAACCATGTAACCTGCCATGTTTGTGGCAGTAAAACAGTGTCATTAGATCACCCAAATGATTCAGTGTGTTGATAACACAGGATATCAAATCTATTAATCGTCCTGCCGAAAACAAAATATGAAAAGTTCTTCCAATTTCAGTAAAATGTCTTAATCACTCTTAATGACAAACACATTTAAAAATGCTCAAGAAGCTGATGCCTCCTTTTGAGTCGAACAAGAGAGACATTTCACTTCCCGAGCTTGTCAGGGGGAAGCTGACAGCGGCGTGTCGGAGGTGACACGGCTGGGTTTCGAGGGCCGATTCGGCTTTAACACATCTGTCAGTTGTGGGAAACCTCCTCGCGTCGCTCTGACGTGCCGAATCCAGCCAGACATCCCAGACAGACGGCAGCAGGCACACAACCACAACCTCACATCAGTCAACTGATACTTTCACTGACGATGAAAACAGCTAGGCCGGTGTCTGTCAGTCTGCTGCTGGTGATATTTTTAATCCAAACCCGCCTAAACTGAGCAGAGGCTCTCTCTTATGTTTAATGTCACAAATACACAAATAAACACGAGTCTCCACAGTGAGCCTCAGTTTGTGACTCGATCTTATCCCAAAGAGTCACATGGGGACATTTTTGCTGTTGATTTATGACTGAATTGGAGAAATGCCTGTACTGTTCATGAACACATAGCGGCGGTGTTATAATATCATTGAGGGAATTGGATGGAGTTTTCATTGTCCATAATTCTACCAAATATTTTTCAAATGAATCAGTTATTGGTTAGCAAAGGTGCACTTGGGGAAGACATTTTAATCAGAAGAGAGCTGCAGCTATAGTCCTAGTTCCTTTCAATTGACTAGCAGCTTAAGGTGGCTAACATAGCTAATATTAGCACTTATGATGTGATAGATAATGACTTGCAGCTGACGCTATAATCTATAAGATGAACGATAATTAGCGTGTGTTGTGTGTTTGATAACTTTCCCCTCTTTACACATGTCCCATCAATAATGCCCAAAGTGCCATAATGTACCATAATTGGACAGTTATCTAAAACTCACATTAGTAGATGGTTTTAGTGTTCAGTGTCTCATTTTAAATAATTTCCGGACTTGATCAGGGTAGCAAAATATGGATCCATACTGTAGTTACAATTTCCCAATAATGTCCGTCATTACAACAATTAGATCCTCTTTTTAATGAGTACAAATGTCGAGAAACTGGAGAAATGCTCGATGTCGTACCTCTCTAATTGCTTGTTTAGTGAACTTAAACTCAAAAGCATTAATTCACAATTATATAAAAACATAAACAGCAAATCTACATATTTGAGAAGCTGGAACCGGAGAACAATTGATATTTATGAAGAAAATAGTTTGACATTTTAGGAAACATTCCTGCTCACTTTATGAGAGTTAAGGTATGGAGCTAAAGTCAGGAGGCAATTAGCTTAGCTTAGCACAAAGACTGGAGGGGGAACATGAAGCTCACTAATGTTGTGGTAAAACAAAGGGGAACCAAACGCAAGACACACAGGCAGACATGTAACCACACAAAAAAGAGCTTTAAGAACAAAAATGCTGAAAATAAAAATCCATAAAATTCAAAAACAAAAGAAGCAAACCCCTAACCCTGATAGAACACAGGTGAGGAGCAACAAGGGCGGGGAAACAGACAAAGGGAGGAAGTAGAAAGTGAGACATGACACACTAGGATATAACTTCAAAATAAAACAGTACCACAACTTAAACCATGGCAACCAATTAATGCATCGCATCTCCGGCAACCGCGCTGTGACAACAAGACTCCAGGTAGTCACTGCTGCAGGTTGTTGTCGACCATGAAACAGCACGTTACTCGCTGTAACTGCTGATTAACTAATCAAAAAAGTTACGATAAGTTCCTCTCAAAGCACCGCTCCTTCCCCGGCTTGGTTACCCCCAGAAACCAATAAAAATGACCAATCAGGGCCCAGCGAGAGAGAGAGAGAGAGAGAGAGAGAGAGAGAGAGAGAGAGACACAATGTGGCCTGGCAGCTTTAAGCAGCTGACACAGAGCGGGAGTGACACACACACACACACACACACACACACAGGACCGATGAACTTGCACGCCGGCACACCAACACACACAAATGGAAAAAGCACAAAAACGCACATATGTGTACGTGTACAAAGCTGATATGCGTATTCACATAAACACACAATAACACACACACACACACACACACACGGTGACAAAGACGCGTAGTGACAGCCTCTCTCCTCTGGCAGGGAGTGGCAGGGCTGAAGCCCCCCAGGCAATGCTGCTGCTACTGGAGTGAAAAAGCAGACAATAACCCCCCCTCCCCACACCAAACCTCTCTCTACGTTGTCTTTGGACCCCCACCACCTCCACCACCACCACTACCACCCACCCTTTCCTCACTAACCCCTGCCTGTCAACACCCAGTGTGTGCGTGGTTTCCGTTGGAACGATGCTAAATGGCCGATGCCTTCTGCCTCTGAGGCTGCATGTGTCTGGTGTCAACTGTACTTCTGTAGTTTGTGTGTGTGTGTGTGTGTGTGTGTGTGATGGAGGGGGGGCGGGGGGCTAGTCGAGGGCCTGAGGCGAACGTCCCCAACGCTCGCTGGAGGGAAGTCAATAATCATTAGTTTTCCAGGTGAGAGGTGCTCGGAGCACGAACCATCGACCTCTTTCTACCCTTCATGTCCGATTGCCTACTGCTCCATCATACATATGTGTGTGTGTGTGTGTGTGTTTGTGTGTGTGTACAGTACATATTCTCACAGCTGCAACTTCATCCAAAACTGGCAAGTACCAACTACAATCCTAACCATGTATACTTTGACTACAGGCTGCCTGCCAAAGTGAACTGCTCTTTAAAGATGCAATACATAAGGTTTTAGTTGAAAACTATCAAAAAGATCACTAAAATGTAAAGACAAAGCAGTTCTGACATTATTACGTCTATGTATTATGTTGCAGAGACACCCACTGAAGTTAGCATGCTAACCAGCTAGCCTCAGCCTGTCCTGGTCCAAAGCCCCTGTGCTAGCGGTATAAAAATCAGCACTTAGCCAGTCTGTTCCTGTAGCCCAGTCCGGACGCTGCATTGTTAACTTATAACTAATAAGTAAATACAAATTCCTTTTGTGTTTCCTTGCTGAACAGTGGAGGGACACATCCTAGCAACATAACGACACAACAACCCAAAAATGAATTATTAGCCCACACACTGAATATGGCA
Organism: Lagodon rhomboides; assembly: GCA_039737535.1. Taxonomy (NCBI): domain Eukaryota; kingdom Metazoa; phylum Chordata; class Actinopteri; order Spariformes; family Sparidae; genus Lagodon; species Lagodon rhomboides. The sequence goes on along the minus strand of CM077798.1, from coordinate 11,937,711 downwards.
AGTTAGTCCAACACTAACCTGTTGGCTCACAGCACGAACATAAAGAATCTAGCAGCTGTTACAGTTTCTTTTGCCGTGAATTACCCACTTTTCACGCCAGGACTCACCTCCCCAAGTGCAAACCAAGTTCCCAAGACACGCAAACAAGCCATAGTGTTTTCCCCCTATCCCGGAATGAGAACTGGTGCTTCCAGACCTTTCTCGTTGTGTTGACTGGTCTGGCTACGCGAGACTAGGTAAAGACTGACAGCACTGATAACTTACTGTTGTCAGCACTCTGGCCTCTTTCGTTTTTGAAGATGTAGCCTCTGGGAGGACAAATCAGAATTATCTAAGTCCATATAAGTGCAAAGATAATGCTAAGCAGTTCACTAACATCCACAGAACTTGTTGTGAGGAGTTTCACTCAGGGACGAGAGGCTAGCTAACCAAGCTAAGTAAGCTACTCCTTCATGATTTGACGGTTGTGGTTTGGTCGGTTGTTAAAGCTCCTACACTGATGAAAGGTCTGTGGATTATCTCGAGTAACTGTGCGTGATTTCTGTATAGAGACGTTGCTGTCGAGTGTTTTAAGTGTGTATTATTTGGTGTCACGTAGTTCCATTGCATTGGCGGGAGGGCCGACGCCTCAATGGCTGATATTTCCAAAATCAACAACTCACACCAAAACGCTTAAAATGGATAGACAGCAAGACAGGTAAGAGGGAAAAAATACATTTTAAAACAGGCTTATTGTTCACCTCTGATCAATAGGCTGCTGGCAGGGACACAAGACTGATGTGGAGCTGATGTCTGTATCTTCTCATATTTTCCTGTCTCTGAGTTATAATGTGAACGCGTGTGATGCCGAAGCAAGCGCAATATTATTTAATTGTTTTGTCGATACACAGATTTATCAGAGGCTTGTGTGTGTGTGTCTGTGTTTATGGATCAAAGTCTAACTCTAAACAGCGTGTGTGTGCCTCCCAGTGTATTTAGCTGCAGGTTAGTGGCCAGTGCATGCCTCTATTACTCACAATACTTCCTTATGGCAGCCTCAAGGATCCCTGGCTTTGCACCCCGAGGCTACTGTTACGTCCACACCTCAAGCAACTAGCCGGTGGAAACCTACTGATTTTCAACGAGCCGAGGCAAGTCCGCTGATTACTGATTGTTTCTTCATTTGTCTCTTCATTTGTGAGGCAGGCTTCAAGACTTGCTGAGTGTCTGACACGGATTTTTTTTTATGCAGATTGTCCGTCGCTGTGTTTTTAGTATGGAAAGCAAACATGCAAATGAGGATATTACAGTTATTGACAGCTTCCAGCCGTCGAGCGTGTGCATCTGTTTTGTTAAATCCTCGAGGAAAGGCATTGAACCAGGTTTAGACGGATGTATTGAGCTGATGATGGCTTTAATTTAAAATCAGATATGCAGGCAAACTGAAGGTGCAGTTGGCTTGAACACATTTCTTCTGCACTTTGTTGATGCTACATTTGCTGTTTAATAGAGCTGCAGAAGTATACTGTTTTTAAGGTATACCATGGTATGAAAATTGAGACTGCAGCATGCACTTTTGATTATTACAGTCATTCTGTCATGTCTGACTGGACAAATTATTTTGTGAAATTGACATAAAGACAAAACCTCTTCTGTTTTCTTTCATGTAAGGGTCTTGGTAACTGATCATCACAATAAGATTTGGATAATACCGTGTATCGTAAACTGTGATATTTGTGACCGTGACAGTTATTGTACTGTGAAATTACAGATCATTTCAGCACTAACGAACAGAGCAGAGCAGAAGTGTTGGTTTCAGTCTTCAAAAACAGCAGTAGGCCAGTTAAGCACTCGCCATCTTCGACTCACTGGATGTGTGTGTAGCATGACAAAAAAAGGAGCTGAAAACGACCTGCTGACAGTCATATCGACATCATGCCAGCATTTCACCACAGTTTTAATGTCTGTATCTGTCGAACATGTCACAGACATGAAGAGAATACACTCAACAGGTGAGGGCCGCTCTCTTTTACTTTCCCCCTCCTCTCGTTCTTTCAATGAGGGTAAAGTAAAATCACGTCATCACATTCATGATTATTATCAAACTATTTATTAATAAAAAAATATATATTTAACCAAAACAGCTGGGATACAGCATATCGCAAGAGTTACCGCTAACTGCTGTGAACGGGAACTGCTACTAGCTAGTTAGCTACGTTAGCTGTGCAGCTAGCGGTCCGGATTGGGAGTTGAGAGAACCAGGGAAGGTTAGCATGCTAAGGTCAGTAGATATCTCTGCAATTCATCTTTAAATGTCTTTTTTTAAAAAAACAATTAAACTTATATATAATAATATGTTAGTTTCCTATTTCAGGCAATAAATAGAAACTTTCAAAATATTGTCAAACAATAATTTGATGGCCCTCCAGCTTTAACTGTGAGGACTCCTTGGGGCTGACGAACCCCCGGGTTTAGATAATATGGTTGTTTGACGTGTGTGTGATCATTTGGCTGTCTGTTTGTCGGTACGTGACGGTGACACTACTCTGCATTACCTCGCCACCATGATTATACATTTGCACAGCGGGCGATTGGTTCAATTTGACCACAGGCGGGCTCATCGATTTCACGCCCTCGTCGACTGTACGACGTACAGTTAAAAAGCTTAAGGGGACGTATCGAATCATCGTCCTTCTTTATTCCCAAATCGAGTCCGTCTTGTTGTTTATTTGGTCGTGTTCAAGGTTTAATTCACTCCTCGCCACAGTCACCTCATCTAATCAGACTGTAACCACCGTGACTCCGAGTTCATGTTCTGTTTGGAGAATTAACAAGCTGAGAGTGTGTCTGAGAGTGTGTGTGTGTGTGTGAGAGCTTAAGTGTGACTCACATGGGGGTGGGCCTGTGTGTGTGTGTGTGTGTGTGTGTGTGTGTGTGGGTAAGTGTCCATGAGAGTATGAGGTTGATTAGTCCAGGTTTTAATGTGGTGTGGTCGGCATAGCCTCGGGTCATGCAACAGGCCTATTGTGGGAGGCAGAGAGAGAGAGAGAGGGAGACACAGAGAGGATGGGGATGAAGTGAGAGTGAATAAGTGTGTGTGTGTGTGTGTGTGTGCTCTACTGTATGTGTGTGTGTATGTTAATGTGTCTAATTAAAGGCGTAGGGGATCATGCTTCGGCACTGAGCTCTAGCAGCCGCCTGACGCAGATATGACCTCGGGCCATGGTCTGTCTCACACACATAACTACCACACACACACACACACACACATAGCTACACTTGCAAACAAAGTAATATAGTACATCCATCCACCGCAGCATACTTAATACAATATTACACACACATAAACATAAAAGAGTAACGATGCATACCTCTACACACAACTGCAAAAACACGACACATAACCGCGGACCTGCTCGCCCATAAAGAAACGGCTCTCGTGCACATTTTTTTTCTCGAAACAATCTTTTCTTTTTCCTCCCAAATGTTTTCCACACATCGTCCTCGAGCCCCGAGTGTGACCGATGACTAGACAGAGCAGGGACCCGAGGAAAATCCACTGGAAGCGCCAAGGTTTTTTGAACTGAATAAATCTCTCAGTCGATATGTCACAGATTTGTGAGCACAGTTCGGAGACACAACAGTTCCTGCTGCCGCTCTGACCGGCGAAATCACATTTCCCAAATTGCCTCGTTTGTGGAGGCAGAGGTGAGAAGACAAGTGAGAAGCGGCTTAGCGCCGCATTCTTGGCTGGTGTTGGAGCTCACTTCGAGCCTTACAGGAAAAATATCATTACTGCTAACATACACTTCTCACTGTGCATTCAGTCTATAGTCACAGGTTACAGTGGCTAGAACAATATCCTGTTTGTTGAATGACTAAATACAGTCTGTCTGTCAGCTGGTATACAAATGTTACCATAACAGATACTGCATTTCACTCAACTGGGGTCTTATTTTCATAGTTTTTGACATCATTTTTAATAGATTTAAGGTTGTAAGTACGTTACGGTTGAGACAAAAATGGACCAAAATGAAGACAGAAAAAGGCAGGTAGGTTGAAAAAAAAAGAGCTTTAGTAATAAGCTGATAGTCCAAAAAATACAAGATAGAAAGGTCAAAAGGCAAGCGGCAAAAACCAAATAAATACAAACCAAAGAGGATCTAGGATTGCTGGAAGGGACACGAAGGACACGAGACACATGACAAAACAGAACAGATGAACTGACAAAGAGAGAGAGGGAGACAAGGACTTAAAGTCCACAGGTAGTGATAACTAATCGAACACAGGTGAGGAGCAAAAAGGCCGGGGAAACAGACAAAGGGAGGAAATGAAAAGCAAAACATGACACATGAGGGTAGAACTTCAAAATAACACAGGAAATAATGAAAACGAAAACTCAAACCATAACTGATAACACAAGTCGATACCACGTGTTTAAATGAAAAGAAACTCAGAAATATTTATCGTTTCCACAATTGAGTAAAGAAGCTGTCCTCAGAGGAAAATAAGGTCCCGAGAACACTGTTTGAAGCTAAAAGGTGGCAGGGTCCACCACGTATAAACAAAGTAAAACAGTATGAAATTGTCCTCTAAGGTCAGTTTGTTTATTCAGTTTGATTAGACATTCTCTTTTGATTAATAGTTCTTCCCCAAAACTACATAATGCACCCATGAATCAGAATCAGGTGTGACATTTTTGTTACAGTTATGTAAAAATTGTCCAGGGTTCTGCTGTTGTGTGAGACCCATGAACACCAATTTTGGTTAAACTTACATTTTTTGAGCATTTCTCAAGCATCAACATGATTTGCGTCAACCCAGTCAACCAAAGTTGCATGACAGGAACTTCTCCTGAGAACATACTGAGCGCTGAAGACATTAAACCAGCTATATCGCGACGCAGAGTGTATCCTAGCCCCCTCTCTCCCCCCCCCCTCTGTCTCTGAGCTGAGAGAGAGGACACATTGTTTGAGATGGAGATATTAAAAACACCGAGCCCGAGAAGGAGTTTGGAGCCAGATATGCGGTGACAGTCTGCACGTGTGTGCTTCGGGAAGGTGGTGTCGGTGGTGGGAGGGCGGGTTTGGCGAGGAGAGGAGAGGAGAGTAGAGGAGCGGGAGGATGGGGTGAGCTGGAGGGGAGGGGGAGGAGGAGGAGGAGGAGCGGGGGAGTAATATGGGTGTCAGGGTGCTAGCAGTCTGTCGCCCAAGGCTGTGACATTACCGCACTTCTGCTCCGCTTCAAAAGAACCAAATCTAACTGACGACTGCTGTGATGGCTCGGAGTGTGTGTGTGTGTGTGTATGTGTGTGTGTGCGTGTGTGTGTAAGCAGTACATACTGTATGTGTGTGCCTAAATGACGCTCACTGTGATCTGAAATTGGGATAATGCACTGTGACACACTGCCTCGCAAAGGGCTTGAGACTGTATTACCCTACTAAACCGGCACCCAGGGCTGTGTGTGTGAGTGTGTGTGTGTGTGAGTGTGTGTGTAAGGCCTAACGTAGATTGATAGATTGATTGGCAGATAGATAAACAGGTTGTGTACAGAAACCATGAGTGGATTCTGTATTGAGTTTTCCGTCTAAGTAAGCTGAGCAGTTTTTAGCATCAATCGACAGACTGAGTGTTATTGAGCGCTCAGAATCAGTTAGCCGCCGAGCTAACGGAAAACCTTTAGTCGACTGGAGCCCGGGATGACTCGTTAGAGATTTGCTCTGCCAGGGCGAATAAATGGCTTTTAATGAATTCGCTGTACACAACAAAAAACAAATGTAAATTACAAACTTCTTCTTCGGGGGGAAATATTCCAGTTGTCAAACTAAGCGACTCCTGCGCTTCAGATCACAGAATTCCCTTCCTTTCTGTCAGGGAGGTGGAAAAAAAAAAAACAGAGCGAGTGCGAGCTCATCCTCTAATTACAACCTGAATTGTCTTGATGCAAAGCTATCCTCTATTAAAGATTTACGTTAAGTGGGAACAGCAGTGAAACTTTAATACAGTTCAGAGAAAATAGAGCATGAGGTGGCTGGCTGTCGGCTGCCTCTAACACTGTTACTCATTCAGTTCTTGTCCATCGTTATCTGTTTTACGGCTTTAATTTAACATGGATTGTGATATTTTCCTGACCTTAAACTGACAAAAGACAACTTTCTCCCCGTAAACCTCGCTTTCACTTTGCTACTTGGTCTGCGAGACGTTGACATTGGGACAGTTTTCTGAGTTTGTGTCGACAGAACCAGGTAAGCCATAACATGATCATTTCCTCAGCCTAACCATGTGGTCTTGAAGGTGTTTGATCAATGTTGTTCTTTCTTTATTCAAACTGATGTGTATGTCATGAGAACCTGCACAAAGAAAGTGAATATTTCACAGCTAAAAATACCAGACATGTCGCATGTCATGAGAACAGCAGACCTGTTCATTGTTTATATTTGTCATCACCCTATATCATATGACAAAGGACACCAATTAACAGTGACACTATTACAAAGGTGACTTGGGATGAGCGGCTTCGACGGCTCTGCTCAGACAGACTGCTGTAAATACGTGATTTACCGGCAGGGAACAAAAGCTGTTACTTATATTTGAGCTGTCTTCAAATCCACCAGACTACGTTGATAAAAATGTTAATTTTACCTCGCAGAACTTTGATTGGTTAGTTTGTTTGTTACTTTGGTGTTTTAACGTAATAATACGTCAGTACGGACCAGACTGGAGCCCCGGGACAGTCAGCTGAGATGACCCGGTGAATGAAGCCGCTCGGTGCTCCAGTGCAACCCCAAAGATCCTGTCGCTGTTTTTCTATTAGTCCCTGCCCTGCTCGATCTGTGTCAGTTTCATTTTAATGTGATAGTGTACCCATGTTGCAGAATCACACATTGGAGCCTGCTATTGCAACTTCGGGTTGTGATTAGTTTCCTGTCTGAGTGAATTTTTCGCCGGCGAGCGTTTTGCATATTCATGTTCGTTAATTCATCATTTCTCCTGTGTTTAAAGGCTTAAACCTCACTGGACACAACATTAAATTGTAATTTGAACTTGAAGAAGCAAAAAATAGCAACTCACATATGTGTTAAGTTTCATTAAACCTGAATATTTGCGGTAAGTGAGCTTCAACCTTGACGTTTTATTTGATGTATTTGTCTTACTTTATGAGGCATTTTTTGTAACTGTTGGAGAGAAAAGTGCTGTTTACTGTGAATAAAGATAAATACACATGTTAATACAGCCCAAAAGTGACTCGAAACACACACCCACACACACACACACACACACTAACAGTATGGCAGTGGCAGGACTATTAGCACTTCTGAGGCCCCTCCGTGTCACCGTGCCATGTTCCCGCTAACAGCCATGACATGCTTTCTTCACACGCTTTCATCGCGCGCGTGTGTGTGTGCGTTCGCTCGTCCGTCTCTCACAGCCGCGCGGACACACTGTACGTACAGTACGTCTGTGCGTGCGCGGCCGTCCAGGTACAATTTTGTGTGTGTTCCTCGGCGTAGGCGAGTGTGCGTGTGTGTGCTCTCCGCTCATGAAAGGGTGGTAATTTCACGCGTGGTCAGACAGTTGCATTTCAGCTTTAGCCTGGAGTGTAGCAGGAACTCCTTAACTGTTCAATGACTTTAGCTTGAGGCAAGGTCCGCCTACACTCACACACACACACACACACACTCACACTCAAGCACAAGCACCTATGAAATTACACCCATCTACTTGTTCTGCTTCCACACACACACACACACACACGCGCGCGCACAGAGGTGTTTGTTGCTGTAAGGTGTATGTAGTTGCTTTACGCCGGAAGGGAAGATCACTGCTTTGTCTGTTTGATAAAGCTACAACGTCCATCTCCTTCAAAGAGCGCCGCGCTGATCTGATGTGAGGCGAGTGTGTTGATGGATTTGACGATTACGGCGCCCAGGGCGCTGAGCAAGAGAAAGCGATGGTGCCACGCTGTAAAACAGGAGGAGGAGAAGGAACACGAACAACTTGATTAAAGAAGTTAAAAGGTGGGAAAAGCCCCATCAAGGAGGTCTACAGCTTCTGATGTGAATTCTCAACCAGCTTGGATTATAAAGCCGTGACGGAGACGCTCATCCAGTCTCACAAAGATACATACTTTTGTTGTTACGATCTGGAATAGGAAACATTAGATGGGTTAGAAATAAATCCTTTTCCCATTCAAAGACTGGAGTTTAAAAGTGTCAGTTAACCCATTCAGAACCTGCCCTGAAATTTTATGAAATTAAGAAGAAAAAACAAGAAAAACACATTTCCGATTCTCATTCTAAAACACAATTATTGCAGTTACATTCATGACTCTTCTTTGTGTGACATTGAACAATCATTTTAAATGAGAGGGGTGGTTCCGTTTGCACACTTACGACAAGTGGTATATTTCCTTGCATGTAATGTTTGTTTCGCGCAGAGAGATGCCAGAGAGATTTCTGCCTCCAAAACCAACGCTACAGAGGTGATTGGATCAGGTTTTTGAAACAAGTTCTGGTCACTCTGGATTATGCCTAGACCTCAGTTCAAAACAGTTTTCATTCTACTACTTTCTACTATAGATATCTTCTCTTGAGGTGTGAATCTGCTCCTGAACTTCAGCAAAAATGTCTTCGAGAAATGACGGTAAACTGTCGACTGAAGCTGGTGACAAAAAAAGGGCAAATCAACTGAAGATGATTTCGGACACATCAATAGCCTACAAGCCAAAATTTAACAGAATAGTAGAATAAGAGCTGATATATATAAGAACCGTGTTTAACTGGTACCACAATGCAGGTGCACAGACAGCTCCTGTTGTACCTCCACAGAAACAAATTTATTTAAGACTGGCATATAATTTATTATGAAATCTATTCCCACATCCTCATCCTGTACCTTCCATCTGTTTGGATGACTGAAGGTAAGTGCAGTCATGAAGCTGACTTTTATTTCTTGAATAATAATGAGCAACCAAGAAATGTTTCCATCGCTTTAATTGTGCTGTTCTGTGTTGAAAAGAACTATATAAAAAATATAAAATCCTCGTAATTACCACCAAAAAAGTGTGTTTTTCCGATGCAGTGAGTTTACAATCGGTGTGTGTTAACCTCCCACAACAGCCAAGACAGGGCAGGTGTATTTGTGCAGCACCTTTTTCCAAAGACGTGTTGACATTAAAGATATGAAACGTGTTAAGACAACATGTGAAAGAAACACAAGACGCCTCGGCACCAAACCTCCGCTGCTCCTTCCTACCAGCGAGCTAATAACATTCACCTGCGGTCCCGGCTATAAATCCATCCCCTCTGTCACCACCGCTGCACTTGTCACTCATGTTGATGGGCTGTCTGATGAACTCTGTGGGATAATCCGGCACCAGCAGCTCTCTGTGGAAAAGCCAGCAAAGTGGCAGGCGTGCTGCATGTGACCTGAAGCTCGCTCTGTGTCGCTCCTCAGCCCTTTGTTTCACTTTCCTCTTTTGCCGTTGTTGTTGTCGCCGCGGCGCCTTTGCTCCGTGGCCTCACCTTCATCGCCACATCTGGAGCACCGCCGGCCACACTCGCAGGGGAGAGTGTGTTCCAACGACGCTGGATTACCATTACTGAAGGATTTTTTTTTTAAATTAATTGATTGTTTCGTCTTTAAAACGACCGACTCGACATTAGATTGAAAAAGCTGCCAGTCATCACGCTGGAAAATGTGGATTTAAAAAAAAAATCAGTTAATGCAATTAATTGCTGACTAAAGTTACATTTGACTTATTTTCTGTTGACTAACTGCAGTTGTTTCAGCACTAAATCTACTCACACAGTACATAGCACCAGCATATATTCTGAAAATGACACATTTTTGAGTGTGGTGTTGATAGGCGATATTTCTGCACAATAATAATATAACTGCAGTTACTGCTGTTAAAGATGATGCTCGTTGGACTAATAACTCGCCGGTGCACAAAGAAAAATTAAGGTAAATTTGGATCTTGGGTCTTATATTAAGAATTTTGGCCTTTTTATATTGAAAATAATAATAGGGTAGGGTAAATGACACCAATGTTGTTGCTACTAATACAACCCAAGAACTACCTGTTGATGATTATCAAATGACTAAATACCAACCCTGATGATACTCACAAATATCTGAATGCAAGCGTTGGACAAAACACCACAGCTGAGTCCAGTTGGAAAGCTCAGTGGCTTTCTCTATGTTTGCCCATTCGCCAGAATAAAATGTTGGCATGTTCCAATGTGTACATGTTCATATTGACATTGCAACACATGTATAAGGGCTCGCTTTCAGGTGAGGAGGGGACGGTGGTGGTTTGACAGAGACCAGTGCTCGATACGACGTTTCAGCATTCGAACGCGTGAAAACACGGGATATTTGTGAAAGGATGTCAGGAGAAATTCCAGCTGTGTTTGTCGCAACAAAGGGTAAACCAGGTGAGCCAATATATAATCTTTTCCTCACACAAAACACATGGTTTTAATGCGTAAAGCTAACCAGATCATAAGCACAAGTTATAAGTTGCCACATATCCGTGGTTTGGAGAAATGTGCGTCAACATTTATTCTTGCGATGGGGTTGATTTGCCCAAAAGCTAACAGCTGTAATTCTGGCGAGCTAATGTCTCATAATCGGATCTATCTTCATTGAATTCTCGATTTTCTTCTGTGACGATCTATCCTGTTCACCCTCTGAACTCATTTCCTCACATATTCGTATTCTTGTGCCTCGTAGCACGTTCCACCATCGAGCAACATGAAGTTTCCATCACTGTACATATCACTATCGTTAACCACCCGGGCCTAACAGTGACATCACTCTACAGTATTGCTACGTGGAATCTGGACGCAGCTTTCGGATCGCAGACAGACAAAGACGGGTCATGGGGGATACAGCACATCCCATTGATTTGTTACAATTTGAAATGAAGTTACAAATTGAATTGCGGGTTTAACACGAGGCCGGATGCTGCCGCTTCCTCCGTGTCTCTAAAGTGCATGTTTAAGTTAATTCCGCAGCCTAAGCTACTTCCTGCGCCTGACAAGCTGCTGTACATTTGCTAAGCTGGAGAGACTGTCAGCGAGTCTGTAGCCGGGGTCCAACGCTACTTAGCAAGAGGAAGAGGAGCCCTTCTGATCTCCCAGGATTACGGAGCGCGTGTGTGCATGTGTGTGCGCATGTGTGTGCGAGTTCGGGCCCTGGATGGCTTAAGATGGACTGTATATTAGAGGGGAATATTAAGAGTCTCCGGAGTTTCACACCTTCCTCCCCTCTAAAACGCGCCCCGGCTAATGAGAGCGAGAGAGAGACAGATGTGGAGAGGGCGAAAGAGAAGGAGATGGAAAACACAGACAGCCTGTCTCCCCATCTCTGACGTATTGACATGCAGGCCATGTATGTGTGTGTGTGTGAGTGTGCGAGTGCTTTCGTGCAGTAGTAGGCTGCTGGGTTAGAGGATAATTGCCAAACCGTTGGGACCTGAGCTCTGCCCGGCCTGTCAAAGCAGGCGTGACAAAACCTCCAATCAACCCTGCAGCAACCAGAGAGAGAGAGAGAGAGAGGGGGGAGAGAGAGAGAGAGAGAGAGAGAGAGAGAGAGAGGTAATAGAGAGCAGGCTCATTTTACCATCCCACTTTTTGAAAATGATATCATTCACATTCTCTGCATATATTTAGTGGCAAATTATTTTGTATGCAGATGCAGGAAGCTCTATCTATCTATCTATCTATCTATCTATCTATCTATCTATCTATCTATCTATCTATCTGTCTGTCTGTCTGTCTGTCTGTGTGTCTGTCTGTCATGACCTTGTGTGCGATGGCTTCGGACCTTTCGACCAATCGCTATCGAAGCTGGATTGACAGGCGCGGGGCTGAAGAACAGAGCCGTGATTGGACTACAGGCCTCTAAATGAGATACCGTACGCTCACAACACACCTGGATACATGCAACACACACGAGCCCACGTGCATTTTCACATGTATGTGTGTGTGTGTGTGTGTGTGTGTGTGTGTGTGTGTAGAACCACTGGTAGAACTGAACAGAACAACGACACCAAATAGGATCAATACACTCATGACCACATTCGCAAAAACACATAGGCAGGCGTACAGTATGCGCACACTTAAGCTAACACTCACACACACTCACACTCACACACACACACACACACACACACACACATTGCCTGTGGTAGTGACTGAGTCCTGTGGTTATTACTGTAGCGCCGCTAGGCTGATGGTTTAGGGCTAGCCACAGCTCTCTCTCTCTCTTTCTCTCTCTCTCTCTCTGTCTCTCAAAAACGCACACACAAATCCACACACACAGTCACACATGTGTGTACGTGTACACATGTACTGTACACACCCACACACACACCCACCCACCCACACACACACACACACACACACACACACAGCTTGTGGATGTCACCTACTGTTGGGGGATGCAGGCGGTTTGCCTGACGCTGGGTTTCTTCCCAAAGTGCTGCAGGGGAGAGAGAGAGAGAGAGAGAGAGAGAGAGAGAGAGAGAGAGAGTTAAGGATTGGTTTGGTGGTTTGGTTTGGTAACCCCCGAGGTGAACACTGGCAGTGAGAAACCTGTGATTCGGTTGTTGAAACCGGTGCCTGTATGACATTTTATTCCGGCTGCTGCAGAGGTTGTTGCGCTCTTCTGCTGGGTGTCTTTATGTAAATCTCAATAAGAAATGACGCAAAGAGACACAACTTTAGTATCTTCTGTCATACTGGCACAGTTTTGACAGACATCTGACTGCCTTGGCTTCACAGGAGAACAGCCTTGACGGTCATTTTGATATTTTTTTTCAAATTTATATGTGCTGCAGCTTTGCTGAATAAAAAACTACAATGCTGCTGGGACCTGACTTTTTCTTAAAAGTGTCTAGATTTTCATTAAAAAAATGTTTTTATACATAAATTACAAAAAAAGGCAAAGAAGATGTGATCATTTTTTTTATTCCTATTTTGGCCACAGGCAGTCATATTGAGCACACACAGATTGTGCCGAGGTTAAATTAATACTTTTTCGCGCTGTGGGAGATGAATCTCGGTTGCTCGGCTATCACTGTCTATTGTCACAATCAGCCAGATCCGTTCACAGCAGATGTGGGCATGCTCTGCTGCTCTGCCCTGTGCTGCTTCTTTGAGGACCATAAAGTAGGGGAGACCTTTGTGTGTGTGTGTGTGTGTGTGTGTGTGTGAGGGGGATACTAGGGCCGAAACTCAGCATTTTTCCGGTGACCTGTATCTGTCATTTTTCTGTCAGACTGCTGATAAAATGAACAAATTGAAAAACGTGCTGCTTTGGCTCTGATGCAGCGTCCTCTCACACAACAATATCTGATTGGTAACACATCAACAACATCGGGCAGGCATGATGCTCCTGGTGGGATATGAAGTCATGCGGAGGTAGGAATAAAACAGCGTTGCACATGCCAGGTAACTGAGTCGTGCCCAGTGGAATCAAGGGGTTAGTGTTCGGAGTGATTTCAGAAAATGTGCCCAAACTGGCAAGAAACAACTTTGTGTCATTCTGAAGTAAATACTGATGGCACAGTGTACTGGCTGTAGAAAAATGACACCATCCGTGCATAGGTTGGTTCTCTATAACCTATAAAGGAAGCACGTCTGTCACTGCGCGACCAAAACAGGAAGAGGCATCGTTTTCCCCGGTTGCTATCCCCACGTAACAGTGGAACAGCTGGACTCACTGGTGGAAACTGTACACTGCAAAAAATAAAAAAGAACAGCGCTGATGGAGGTGACGGCAGGTGAAGAGGGAGAGTGATAGAAACATAGAGGTAAAACAAGAGAGAAACGGACGGGCGTTCACTCAATGGAGAGCGCTGGTGTTGCGTCAAAGTCGGTTCCCTCGCTGATATGCATTTCCCCTTACGGGACGGTTCAGGACCAGCATTCTCTCTACTAGATCAGTAAGTCACAAAACCTGCCTGCTTATTAACACCACCAAGTGTTTCACTCTGACTGGAGGATTTCTAGGTCAAAGTGGGATTCTTACGTTCGTGTTTTGCTAGGCTGCTAGCGGTAGCCATGTTGCTAACGCTGTGTTTGCAATAGCGGCGCCAACGATAAAACCTTTCAGCATCTTTCAGCGCATTGTTTTACTTTGGCAGGTTTTGGAGTGATATTCCACTCAGAAACAGAGCTAAAGGAGGGTGTATGTTGAACTTACATGTGTGGCCAAAAAAAACCACGAATGCTTCTGCTGCTCCATGTCTGCTTTCTGAATAAGTAACTGTTTGCTAGATAGCTCAACATATAAACTTTATGAGGTCGTCCCTGCAGAGCCAAACCAAACCTTCAACATAAACAACCTTTTCAGAAAGCTTAAAGAACAGTGTCAGTGTCCTAAAGCGTCCAAGGTAGGAGCTGAACAGGAACTGAGACCACTGCAGACGTGTCTGTCCTCCTCCCTTGTGCACAGGCTTAAAAGGCTTATTTCCAGAGAGATTGAATTGGTCCTGACCGATGGCTGATGCCTCTGTTGGCTGCACCATCATCATATGCACCAATGGGATGCAACAACACAATTACTCTACACATTTTTTTGTAAATTGATCAACCTACAGGTCGTAAAGTCAGAGTTAGAATAGTTTGTAACTAATGTCCACCTGTAAAGACGGACTACTGAGTAGATGAGTCTCCGTGATCGGTGTGATCATGATGTTAAATGTCCATTACAACCTCTGTGGTCTCATGTAGACACTTGTTAGCGACCTCTCATTTGAAGACATGCAAGTGCTTTAAAATTAAATTGTGGGGCATTTAATGATGTATTTTATTTTGTAGAACAGAATGTGTAAATATCTCAAGCCTGTGATAACCACAGACCTGATTCTAGGCACTGAACAGAAAAACAATTCAAAAACCTCACAGACTTTCAGACCAGGAGAGTTTCATGTGCAAAAAATGCTGACTGATTTCTGTGTTTTGGACACCACTCTATTGAGAATAGAATAGAATCAAATAGACCTAACTGCAGCTATCAAACACCTGCACACGTCTTCGATATAAACCGAATCGTTGGGACATCGAGGTAACATATCAGCAGTTACTTCTGGGTAGAAAACTGGCTCTTGATTTTGCATCGTGGAGATATGAGATGAGAAATCATCAAACTTTTCAATATCGTTTATTTCAGTTGCTGTCATTGTCTTTAACAGGTGAATTAGGTCGCCAGCCAGTGGAGATATGAAAGCATCAGACATGCATTTTAGATGAATTCAATGCATACACAATCAAATAACACAATGAGAGAGGACGGTTACGTTGTGTGAATGCTAATGTGTGATGCAGGGTTTTTCTACCTGGAAAATATGTCTCATTTTCACAAGATATGTAGTGGATAGTAAACTTATTCAAATAAGCTTACATGCCTTTTTCTCTTTGAGATCTTTGTATTCAGATATTTTATAGAGAAAGTAGTAATGTCTGCAGTCTGAGGTAAAAAAAAAAAAACCCAACAAGGATAAGAGCAAGTTAAAAAAAAAAAGATTCATTTTCTTTTGTTATTATGTTTTTGTATTCATTTTGTGTTCACGTCCTGAGCTTTTTATTGGAATATTTTTCTGCTGAAGTCTTTTCAAGCCATATTTTAGAAGTTACTTAGCAGAAGGTATGTGAGTGGGGGAATGATCAATGGTTTACCAGCTGGGTTCAGCTTCTATTTTTCTACCTGTTTCACTCACAAGTAAACTCAGCCCTTCTGATTTCTCCTCGAGCTGTGACTAAACCCAATAACTGAATCTGTCACCTGAAAAATCTCCGGGACGCGTCGGAGACAGCTCGTCCTCACTGCGCGCGTCACGTAAGAACATGCAGAATCTCCAGATTTCACTTAATGTGAATTTGTTTTTTGCCGGGTTGAGAACGCGATCGTTTTGAGAGCGTGGATATGTATCTGCGTGCGTGCGGGTGTGTGTGTGTGTGTGTGCGTGGACCGAGGTCACCTTCCCCCGCTCTCCACCTGGGAGTGTGTGTTCACAGGGTGTCTGTGCTGAGGGGATCCGGGGTGAATACAGAGTGGAGCCACACTGGGAATAAGCTGTCAGATGAAACACTGAGGAACTACTGAGAGACACTAAAAGAGAGTGTGAGTGTGTGTGTGTGTATATGAGTGTGTGTACATGCCCCTCTCTATGTGTGTGTGTGTGTGTGTTTGGGAGTGTAGCAATGTGTAGCGATATCCCGTGTGTACTTTTGTCATGCCCCCGGTGTGTATGTGTGTGTTTTTGCTTGTCTGTGCATGGATCTGCGTACAACACTGTGTGTCTCTCTATCTCTCTCTCTCTCTGTGTGTGTGTGTGTGTGTGTGTGTGTGTGTGCAGAGTCCAGGGGAGCTCTAGTTGAAAGGGAAAGCCCTCACTCTCTACAGACTGACTTAGGATTCTCTCTGCCTTCCCCAGAGTTCACTGCAGCGTCCTGCACACTGGACTTTCTGTTTGCACACACACACACACACACACACACACACACACACACACACACTTACACAGTCATGTAATATCTACCTCTTAAGCATCGCTCTCTCTCACACACACACACACTTTCAGCCTCTCCAGTTGAACCGTGCACTCTTGAACCTTGTTACTTTGAGCTCTTGCAAGTTCAGTTGGTTTTCGAGGATGTAGGGGCTTTTATATGCAGCGTACACAGACACACACACACACACACACACACACACACACACACACAACTTCTAGAAGTTCTCGACCAACACAGGCCAGCGCATTAAAGCAAAAGGAGGAGGAGGAGGATGAAGAGGAGGAGGAGGTCCAGACACTCGGTGATTAATGCAGCATTTCTTTGACTTCAGATCAGATCAGTTGCAGCTGCAGCGAGAAAACACCGTGACATACAGGATTTACAGGAGTCGTGTGTCTGACATCAGCTCAAAACACCTTCACAGTCACAAAACTTCTTCATGCTTTCGGCCAGGAACTTCCTTCAAACGTCGTAAAATCTTTGAGATAAGAAGATTAAAACTTTATTTCCATGATAGTGTAATACTTGGATGTGCCGTCTTTGTAACTTGATGACGTAAAACAATCATCTAAATCAAGCTGGGTTTGTTTTCTGGTCCGTGGTTCCATTTTTAGATCTGGTTTAGTTCTGGTGGCAGTTTATGAGCTTTTATTAGCAATGAGCAGTGTAAAGCATGTTGTATGTGTCTTTAAGTTCTTGAAGTGACAGTTTTTTTTCTTTCTCCGTTGTGAAAGAGATTCTGAATCTCAATGGGAATATTTCCTGGTACAGTAAATTAAAGGTTGCAGGTTGTTATTTCCATGACAATTTGATTTAATATACTATACTCGAAGCACTAAACCGTTTTGTACTAATAGGAACTGATCCAAAACTTACAGACTGACTTGCAGAGTGACATGTAAATAAAAAAAAACATTACAACGACGTCGCCAAATGAAATTCTTTTATGCCTTTGTCTGTGCTCTTGGTGTTGATTAATTAGAAGCTCCTCCATTGTCATTGTCTGTTTGCATTGTGGGAGGATAATGTCCATCAGCAACATACTCAAAAATAATATAGTTTGCATGAGGACTGTTCTGAGTATACTCGTCTCTTCTTCACTTTTCGAGTGTGAACACACCACAAGCTCAAAACCTGCCTGGGTTATTGTACTGCACACAGGGCCGGCTCTTGGCGTTGGCCCTATAGGCAGGCCCTGGAGGGGCGCCGCCGATAGCTTAAATTAATGTTATGCATCAGAGACTTGAAAGATTTTAATTGTAAATGCTGGCCTGTGTTTTTGTTTTTGCACATTCTGCCTCTATAAGGCCCATCTTGGAATAGTTTTACAAAAGTGATATTTATGACTACTGTATCATCAGCAGTAAATTACTCACCTGTCAATCGCCTCTGTCAACCTTTTGCCTTATTTGTAACCTATATTTTATTCATTGCCCTTTATTATATTATTCTGCAATTTGTATGCTGACCTAGTTAAAATTACAGGTGATATACTTATATAACAATATTTTGATAAAGGACCCAAGGATGACCAGACTGAATACTAGATTCAATTGTGATAAAATGCAATAGAACCCCAGCTCTAAATCAACATTGTCTCCTCTGTACTGTACCACCACATCCAGAGCAGCTTCTGTGCTGTTACCATTTTTGACATTTTATGGATTCTCAAATATCCTCCAGCTTGAATTCTACCTGTAGAAATGACTGAAGCTGCTGTTTATTTTATATTTTTTTAAACTTTTCCCAGAGTAAGCACATAATAGTGGTTCTCCGCAGAGCACCTGAATGACGCCTTCACTCTTTTAACGCAGTATTATTTGGTATTGGTTTACATGTGCATATAAGTTGTGAGTGTGCCTGTAACACATGTTCTGCTCCGGCTGATTTTTCTGTGCGTAAATCATTCAGGTTTCCAGCCATCCTTCTTGTCTTAACCCGCCAACTTTTTTTGCAGGGTTTGGATGCAGCCTGCGAGAACTCCACCGTCTCCTCGGCATCGCAGCTCCACTCCGCTGCAAGTGAGCGCGGCGCAGCTCGAACTGCACCGTCAGGAAGTTGTTGGTTATCATCAGCGTGCAGATGTGGGGAAGAGGGAAGAGAGGGGTATGGTAATGGCGCTGTGCGATGAGAAAACGCGCGCATGTGTCCCTCAGGTGAAAACAGGGGAACATGGAATCAAATCTGAGCCAACATCCTGAGATTGTTCCTGTTGATAAATTGATATCATTAAATATAAATGCCGAGTGTTTCATTCCCTGACGCCGCGGGCTCGGAGCGCCGAGCAGGAATGCTTTGAATCCAAGGCTAGGAAAATTTCCCCCAAATCATCAAATCTGACAACAAAGGAAAACTCAAATAGACTCCCTTAATGAGTTAAACACACACGCACGCGCGCACACACACTCGCACGCCTCCACACACTCATGTTCTTGATCTAATGAGTCTTTTAACCGTCTTCCTTATCCATCTGTCTCCCCCCCCAACACACACACACACACACACACACTTTTTGTATGATCAATCCACATCAAACAGTAACTCATTTAAATATTCATATAAGGTGTTAGAAGATGGTTGGTCGGCCTCTCCCTCCTCCCACCCCTCCCCCCAGTCTCTCTTTCTCTCTCCAGGTATATTAATAATTCCCCCTGTCTCTCCACCACACAGAGTTGGAGGTTTTTCCCTTCAGACAAAGTTTCTAGAAGTTTCTATAAATTAATAAGAGTGTGTTCTCTGTGAAGCCGGCAGCTTTGAACCCGGCGTATTGATCTTGCAGGTGAGTCGGCCGTGCCGGATCACGACTTCAAACAGAATCCAATGTTCCTGTGAAGAGGCCGGCCCAGCCCAGAACAATACCCACATTACCCCCTCCATATGACTGGTCCAATCTGAGTGTGGAAGGGGTGGGTGGGGGGGTGGGGGAGCTGTGGGCGAGACAGGAAGTACCTGCGCGTGGCCGAGGAGGTTAAGATGGCTGAGGTGGGATTTTGATCATAGTGATTTTGAGGGGAGCGGCGGAGAGTGAAATCAGCTGTGGATATTGGATGTGACTGAGATGTTGAATTAATCACAGGGAAGTGCCAGCTGGACAGACGGATACCGAGGCTGGATGTTGTCCGCTTCATTATCGCTCAAATGTGCTCCACCTCTGCTGCAACGGCGCAGTTTGGAGTATCGTGAAGTCGCTGAGAGAAAGACCTCTGCACTTCTGTCAAGCTTCACATGTGCACGCATCAATTACACTTTTTGTAGTAGATTTCTGTTTGGAGTTGTGGAAGTTTCGAGGCAATTAAATGAGAAAAACCCTACATTTAGATTATTCAGATAGTGGTGGCTAAAACATCACTTTAACGTGATCTGTGTTGGTTAAACTGCACATTTCCTGTAGAAGTCAAAAATGCAATACTAGTAATGCATTATTTATTATTTTAAAACATAGAATAAAAAGAATATAAATTCAATTTCAGTGCGTTTGTTGCCAAATTGTGAGGGGATGAACGCCTCCTGGACTCTGATTGAATTTGTTAGAGTTGCTCTTTAAAAAGGGACACGTGTGGACACAGAACTCACAAGAAAACACGATTATAATGGCTTTTTTTTTCACGGCTCGGTGATGTTAGACCTTAAAACAAATTCTGAAGGATTTCGGCGTGAACTCTTTGTCAGGGAGTCAAAAACCAAGCGCGTCTGTTGACTTAAAAGCAAGCATCTAATTAACTTTGTTTGGAGCATCTTGTTACACCTTACAAATAAAGGCAAAGAGACAATATCAGAGATTGAAGACAATTAAAAAATGTCAAATTTATGTATATATATTTTTGTGAATGTTTTGGGAAATGGATGAAAACCAGAGCGAGGTGAAATGTGTGGATTTGATAATCTAATTGCTGTTTGCCTCTCTGATCGAGCGGAACTGCTGCAACCAGCAGTTCGTCTATTAATCTTTGTCATAACGAGAACGTGTGCACCCTGTGATTGAAGTCGGGGCATGAAAGGTCTGAGGAGTTCTGCCAAGTGAGGCGGTGCTGCTCTGTGAAGAGTTTTACAGCAGTTTGTAGTCTGAGCGGAGAGAAGCCCGGGACTCAAAGTATTTATTTCTTCTCATCTTGCTAATTGAAAGGTGACACATCTGGATTTTTAGAGTTCTGAGTTGAAATTAAGAGTAGGAAATAATGATCAAAAACCCTGTTGTGTTTCCTGCAACTTTACTTATATTTACACCCAAGTAATTAAGTTGTTATAAAATGTGCATGAACGCATGTGATTCTGCATGCATACAGTGTGTGTGAGTTATAGGTTGAGTGCAGATCACTTCCAGAATGTAATCTATTACAGCTGTTAGCTTCGTCATCAATACTGTAAATGGTGACCTGACACCAGCTCAGCAGTGTTTAATGTACATTGTAAGAACCCACAGTTAACTTTGGTTCATGCAGACGACAGATCAACTAAATCATATTGCGATTTCAAACTTTTCTATGTTCGCAGAGTATTTGATGCGGTTTGTTAACAGGCTCCAACACAAAGACGTCTTTAAGATAATTTGTTTCAAGTTCGGGATGCTCCCGTCTCCGGTTAGTTTATTAAGGAACGGCTGAAAGAGGTTCATCTGAGACGAGAGATGAACTTTGTGGAGCGGTAACTGAAGCCGGGTGTTTCACTTGCTGGATTTAAATAAAATATTCGGGGTACAAAAGCGCAGAACAGAAAAAAAAGTGAAAAATTAAAAAAAGTTCAAGACGTATATTTGAGCTTTGCACGCAAACATAAAGGAGAAAACGCCAGGATTGTGTCACGACTCAACCTGTGTGTGTACGTGACTGTGTGTGTGTGTGTGTGTGTGTGTGTGAGTCAGACAGAGGCTGTGTAAGTGCTGATTAGCGATTAGCAGGTCTTGAGGCTGACGGCAGAGCTGATCAGTATTTCCTCTGTGTCGGAGCTTTAGGGAACAAATCCCAACATTAACCCGGCTCTCATCTGCCTGGCAGAGCGCTAGCAGCAGCCTGCCAGCCATAGGCCGTACATCCAGCAACAACCGCGAGCTAAAGCATGTGAATCCTCCTCTGACGGCGCCTCATTGTTGTCTCATTTCGAATCAAAACGCCATTTGATCATTATAGCGCTTCTAATGTTGCTCTCAACATCAAGGTTGACGGGCTGTGACACGCGATATTTGATAAAAAAAAAAAAAGTCTAAAGTTTGTCATAATCTGCTCGACAAAAATGACATTTAAGTAGTACCCCTTGAGGGAGAAGTAAGTGAACTCCTATAGTTCTATAAAAAGCGTAATCCCCTTGAAGAGCAATAACTGGAGCAAAATGTTCCTTTTAAGCGCTGATGTGTCTCTCACAAGACACCAGAGGAATACTGACACATAATTGTTCTGACTTTGGCTTTAATTCATATAGAGAGCACATCGGGCGTCACCGGCGAATGTCAGAGGCCGACGAGCCGAGACCTGAGATCGCCTCCAGAGTGCTCAAACGAGGCCCGCAACCCCGCCGCCATCGCACTTTATCCACTGATAGCGGCCGGTCCATCAGACTCCATTTGCAATGCAGATTTTTTTATTGAAGTACAGAAGATTAGCTGAGGGAGACCCGACCACTGGAGGACGGCTCTGCAAAGTTTTTTTTTATCAGGTTCTTTGGCGGGTTGCGGACCATCAGTCCAATTAAGTGCGAGTAATAAAATGACCCTCTGACCTCAGCCTGTGTTCCAGGAATATCTGCTAATGAAATTCACTGAAACCACCAATAAACTTCGACTAGACTGACAAGTTTGTCCTCAGTCCAGGTCACGGATTCATGTTTCTCTTGCTCTCTCACTATCATCACTGTAACGATACAAGTTTCTTCTCTTCACAGCTTTTTCCGCCTTAATTTCTTCCCGCGGCTTCTTTAAAACTCATCAACATTTATGTTCTGCCCTGATGCATTCTTGGTTCTTCTTCTTCTTCTTCTTCTTCTTCTTCTTCTTCTTCTTCTTCTTCTTCTTCTTCTTCTTCTTCTTCTGTTACATCTCTGGTAGATTGGTGCTCTGTGTGGTCAGAGGTTACGGATGACGGTAGTTCTGCTTTTCAAAATTAGGGATACAAAAGTAAGAAGTAAAACTGCTTTTAAAAAAAAAAACAAACTAAAAAAAAAAACATTGCCACCCCCCCTTGAACCTTATTTGGGGCAAGTTTGATGAGGAGTGAGGACTTGTGGAACACGAACACACAAGCAGTTTACAATTAAAATGTTCGAGTTCATAAAAAATGTATTAAAAAGATTATAATAATGTTTATGCTGGTTTAGAATTGGATGACATACTCTTTATATATGTAGGATGTCTCGTTTCTTTTATTATTTTCTGTAATATGAGCACAGCACTTTGCACAGGAATCGAAACTCTTAACAGTACAATAAAATACAATAGGTGCTTCCTTTTCGCCCGGGGCCACCATTAGGTTTTAGTTTTGGCCCTCCAAGGGAACAAGTTCGCCTAAAGTGAGACTATATATATGTTTTTTTTTATTTCATTGTCATTTGCGCTGGTGCTTCCACTATTAAATTCTCCCCTATCTTTACCTGATCCTAGATTTGTTTATTGCACCTTGTTGGCAAAAAAGCATGCATGTATTTATTGCTGCCACCTGTGTGTGCTCTTGAGTCTAACATGGAGCTGAAGAGGGGCTCTGCCTAAAATTTCCATGTTACATTTCCTTCACATCACAGTTTTTTCTCTTCCCTGTACTGTTCTGGTAGTGATCACGCATTAAAATGTTCCACTGCTGCGTCCTTTGTTATCTGTGCAGTGTTTGTACATTGACGGGTTGAAATAACAGGTTGTGATTTATAATTAATATTTAGAAAATATCACATTTTGTACAGATGTTAGCATTTATTCAAATTCCCATATCCACCGAGAGCTATAGCTTTTAATAAGTTGCAGCAACATTTGCTCAGATGCGACAGAAGCTTATTTATTTAATTGTTTTGTTCTGGAACATTTCCTTATTTAATGTACAGGTTATTTATTTTGTTGTTTTTTTTATTGTTAAGTCCTGATGTGTAGTGCTTTGAGTACTTTTATCATTTTCAATGTTGTTTAATGTCTCATGTCAGTGTTGGTATTTTGTGAAAAAGATGATGATGATGAAGATGATGTTGTTTTGTTTATTTGTAATCTCTGTCAATCTACAGGTCACAGTACTGCTCGATGATGAAGCCACAATCACTAAAAACATTTAATGAGCTGGATTAAGTAGAGTTGTGTGCGGCGTGTCTGAATTTTGATCAGCGTGGTGTGTTACAGCATGGATCAGATCCATCAACATCACTGTATTCTCACCTTAGTTACTGTGCACACTATATTTTCTTTAGGTTATTTTTATTATTTAAATTTAGTGTGATTTGTGTTGATATAAGATGTACAGTATACTGTGTCTGATTACATATATTTTTTTAGGAATACACGGCATTAGTTTTGACTTGCAGAATAACCGCCAAAACACAATAATTACTGCAGCATTTTAGCATTTAAACTATATTTTCATTTGTATATTTACATGTCTTACATTAAAGCTGTATTTCAAGTCCCCTCGCCTTAGAGTAAATATTACAGATCCTGCCTGCCATTTTTTAGGCGGGACAGGAATTAATGCGACGGCAGAGGGTAACTCGTGAGACGTGACGGCACTGTTGTGAAGTTTAGTGTGCACTGTCTTGATATGCCAGTTCGCTCAGTAGAAATAAGATGTCATGTTCCCTTGTTTTTATGCAGTGTCCATGTTGTTTTAAAAATACTTTTTTAGAAAGTAAAGTTTAACCTACATGTGAACTCAGTATATTTATCAGTAAGTATCAGGACGACCACTGAGGACACCGAGGTCGTGTCTTTGATATCTTTATACATACATACATATATTACACTTTATAAAATCCAACATATCATTAACATAAACAATTGTATGTAATAAAAATGTCAAATTTATAGCTAATTAAACTTCAGTTAATATCTATTCCATTGTTAACAAGCAGTGAAATAAAGTATTTCTTAGTGGTTGTTTATTGGAAAGTTGCAAACAGATGTTTATAATACTTTGTGAATGGTAAATAAAATAAATAAATGCCGTGTGGTTCATTCATAAACATTATTTGGACGGCCGTTAGAGAGTTGCAACTGATGTTTTTGATCTTTTTTTATTTTTAAAATTAATAAATGTTTTGTGAACCGTTTCATTGTTTCTTAACAGTAAAATTACTTCCCTAAATCTATTTAACTATAAATTCACCTTTTATGATGGTTATTGTTACCCATGTTAATAAGTCCTCATAGGCATAGCAATACGTTTAATACATTAAAGTCAAAACTGGCCATATTTGCTACTTAAAATTTCCAATTTTCATCTATCTGCTGGCACTGATATGATTTCCTCAGCGGTTATTGGTCCAGTCAAAACGCAGAGAGATTTACTACAGTCTTCACTATCTTCTCGACAGACGGGTGGGGTGGCGGTGGGGCATGACCTCAGTGTTTTCTACAGTCCTGGCTGCGGCCCTGGTAAGAATCACTAAGATGCTGTTTTTTGAGGATTGTTGTTGCCTTTCCTGATTGCAGAAAAGCTGAATGTAATCAAAATGTAAACTCTGTTTGCTGTCGGACGCTTTCCCACCTTGTACTGCAACTGCTGCACAAAATATTCCCTCAGGATAAATGAAGTCTGATCTTGTGATGTATCTCTACAAATTAAACGTATACCTCAGTGACTCCTTGCGAGTCCTTATGCAAACCTTTGACGTAACAGTTAAGAATTTATTAGACCCGTGTTGTCCAAACTTTTTTCCATTCTTGGTTATTTTGATTTTACTTAAATATGTTTAAATATTTTCCTTCTCTCTCTTATGTTGCTGCAGTCTTCAAATAATTTAGTTTGTGTCACTGCATTCCGTTTGAAAAGTAAATAATAGTGAAGACCTTTTGATTATAATTCATTTTAGTCAAAAGGTTTTCATTTTCTTCCCAGAGCCCGGCTTGTGTGTGTTTGACAGCTGACGGGCTGGCGTCTTATTGGCGGTGACACGTGTCAATCTTCAGAGGAAGCCCCGCCCACTGTGGCCAGAGCGAGCCGCGCCAGTCGAGCTGCTGTCAGCCGCTCATCACCCAGTCCTTTTCATGTTTGCCTTTTTTCTGTGTTTGTGTGTGTGAACAAGAAAAGAGTGTATTCCAGTATGGCTCTCTCTCACACACACACACACACACCTACACACGCAGACACACACACCTACACACTCACACACCAATGAGTCTCCTTCGTCTTATAGCTGCTGTGCACGTGTGATTTTTTTCCTTTTAGTGTTTGTGCATGTGTGCACAAGTGTGTTTGCTCCACACACACACACACACACAGACACGCACACACACACCAATCCATCCACCAGCCCCTATGTTGTCTGCCAAGAGGGCAACATCAAAGAGACTGTAGCTGTGGGCATGGGGAGCCTGGAGACTAGCGAGGGCCTGTGGAGTGAAAGACTGGGCCTACAGAAAGTCAAGTGGCCACGGGGAGCCTGGAGAACGAGGTGGGCTTGGAGAGCGAGGCGAGCCTGGAGAACGAGGTGGGCCTGGAGAACGAGGTGAGCCTGGGGAGCGAGGTGCGGAAGGCTGTGGGGTTCGAGGCGCGGGTCCACAAAAAGAGGCCGAAGGTGGGCCTGGAGAGCGAGGTAAGGGTCCATTGAAGGAGGATGCATGTGGTCCTGGGTTTGGAGATGGAGATCGTGACGCAGGTGAGAAAGAGGAGTTTAAAGCGGGCCTGGAGAAGAAGGCTCGGCAGCAGCATGAGGCGAGAGTTTAGTGAAGTTTCTCGGAGCTCTACAGATGTCAGAGTGATGCTTCTAAATGCAGCTGTTGCTCTCAGTGACAAGTTTCTGTATGTTGCACTTGATGTTTTAACAATAACCACACAGACAGACAGACAGACGGACGGAGAGACAGACGGACGGACAGACAGACAGAGAGAGCACTCCGGTCCCTGTAAACAATGAATTTCCTCCATGAGACGATGTCCACGTTTTATTGGCTGCAGGCAGAGGAGGGAGGAGGGCCTGCAGGAGGCGAGCAGGAGAGCAGGAGGAGGTGGCGGGAGGTGGGCAGGAGAACACAGGACTGCCGCTGTTGCCTCTGAGGCAGAGATCGGCTTCTTGCTCTCATCTGCCCGTCAGAGCCCTCCTCTGAGCCGCCAATCAAAGTGATGGACAGCTGCTGGTGGATGGAGGAGAGAGGGTTTGAAGGGACCGGCCTCGTTTGCACAGAGTTATCTGTTTGTGTCTGAAAGAGACGATGATGCCTGTTAGGATGACTTCTGCAATCACCCGTTTGACAGGAGGGTGATGAGCAGCTCTGATTGCATCATTGCGGATCGTGTTTCTCCCTGTTGGTGAAGCGTATATATCTTTACATGTGTGTGAAATATCTCTTGAATGAAAAGCACCTGTCACAGCTCACAGAGACTGAGCTGTGTACTTCATATATTTGATATTTTGAGGATTTTGTTTGTCATGGCATGGACTTAAGACAAGAAACATAAAGACAAAATGGACTTTTTTGCAATTCTGATCAACATCATTTGTTGCAAAAAACATTTTTCATGAAATTTCCGCAAATTATATCATATCAGAGCATATAATTTTTAGTGATCAGCGCTGTAAAAGTGCCCAAAAGTCATACTTTATATGCATATTTTCTTAAAACATTACTTAAGTCAAAGTGAAAGTCACTCAAAGGAACAGTACTCGAGTGAAAGTCTTAAAGTATCTTATATTAAATGTACTCAAGAATCAAAAGTAAAAAGCAAATTCTACATATACATGTATAAATGAACTGTATATTATAGGTCGACCCTGTATGGGCCCGTCTGATTACTGGATTTAGCATTTTTCAGATTTTTGGAACCTGTGGAGTTCATTTTAATCTGATTGCCAATGAAATAATTTAGAAATAAACTAATTTGGCTTTGATGCAGCATGTTGTCTGCAAAGTAACTAGTAACTAAAATGATCAAATAAATGTAGTGGGGTATAGGTACAATATTTGACTCCAAAATGATGCGGAGTGGAAGAATAAAATAGAAGAAAATGGAAATACGCAAGTAAAGTACAAGTACCTCAAACTTGTACTTAAGTGCAGTATTTAAGTAAATTTAAAATATAATTTATAATAATGTAGTGGAGAAAACGTGGCAGAAAATAGAAAAACTCAATACCTCAAAATTGTACTTAAGCAGGCCAAAAGTACCTGAGTAAATGTACCACGTTACTTTGTATCACAATACGTGATTACATTATACTTGATTTTTGTACTCAAGCCTGACCAATATATCTGTCAGCTGATATTATCGGTATCAGTGTACATTTTTTTATTAAATTTGCCAATGTGAAAACTATTTTTGGGGGGATTATAATGCAGAAAAGATGCTCGGGATAATTTAGAATTATTTAATTCCAAGTGAAGTTAACAATAACAAGACGTTTATTGTTGAACTGTAAAATATCCTGCCACTGTGTCATGTCTTTGTCACAAGTGTTTGACAGCCATATTAGGGATTGGTGCAAAAAGTATGTGTATTAAAGTCAATATATCGGAATCTGAAGTTTTACTTCCTAATCAGCCCCGACAATCGGGTCATTTCTACTCATTACCCGTGGAAATGTCTTCAATTTTAGATTATTGCAGTAGTACTACCACATGTTTTCAAATAATTCAACAAATTTTCCTAAAAAATCCACTAAAATCAACATATTCAGATGACCAGACAGAAACATTCACCAGAGAACAAACCTGATTGTTTTTTACAGTGTCATTGAGTCATCCGGCCTTTGCTCTACACCCGTGTGATAAGCTCCACGTACACAGCCCTCTCTGTCGAATGAACACAGAAGCCAAGGTGAGAGACAGGAGCTGAGCCTCCTTCCCAAACAGGAGTGTCCACGTTAGTTATTCTCTCAGTTTCGCCGGCGCCAGGATTCCCCACGACACGTCGACACAACACAGAGGTGAAGAGAGAGAACAAAAAGAGCCTTCAGACGCAGAATCTGTGATCACCGAAATAAAGGGTTGCCATGAAAAACACCGGCCAACGAAAAGGAGCGTCCAAAAATGATTCCATTTTAATTTGTCTTTCCTTGGAAGAGGCTGCACGCTGGCAATATTTTCAGCGTCTGTTGGGTTATGGCTGCCATCAGTGCTCACGCCGCACACCTTTGTTAATCAGATGAAATGCCTCTGCTTCTGCTCCAGGAAACACCGACCAGACTGCTGCAGTCAGAGATATTAGGGCAACAAAAACAAGTCAACAACAACAACAAAAACGACGTTTACTTATAATTCAGTTTAGGTTTTACTCAGAAATGTACTTATTTTACTTAAGAAAAACAACAACCAGTATACTTAAGATTATCTAAATGCACCAGATGGTAAAGCCCTTTAGGGTAAATGTGTGATGTGTGATTTTGGGATATTTAAATCAAATCTTTAAAACAAAATTAATAACTTTTTATTCAGGGATAATATATTTTGAAGACGAAATTGTGAAATTATCCCCATTTCCTCAGTTTAATTTTCAAATTCCTTTGTTTACCATCTGTCGAGCAATAGACGGACTAATGATACTGCAATTAGTGAAAAAAGAATGTGTGTACGGTCTTGTGTGTGTGTGTGTGTGTGTGTGTGTGCAGGATCAGTATTCTAATGAGGACAGACAAAAGAAGTCTGTAGCTCAGAGCCAATTGGACAGAGAGGAGCAGAGCATCAGAGAAAGAAAGCCGGAGAGGGGAGTGAGCTAGTTGGGGGTTAGGGAGGGTTCAGGCTGGTGGCAGTCAGTGCCTCAGGCAGGGTTTTGGGGTCAGGCCCCCCCAGACGGCCACACCGGCCCCCCGGGCCCCGAGAGGGGGGACACCAGGACCACGCCGGCCAAGGGAGGGGCACTCAATTAGGGCAGCGTTCAAAATTTTAGCCTGGTGCTTCAGAAGAGAAGGCCACCTGATACCTATACACCTCAAAGACCCTCCTCCACCCCGCTGGATGCACCGACTGCTGATTGACACACTCAAGGGTTTGAATATTTGAAGGGCGAAAATGTTTGCTCACATTTAAAGTTATGTAACATCGTTTTGTTTAACCTTTGTCTCCGTCAAAACCCCTCAAAATATGAAGTAACACAACCAGAATTTAAAGTCTGGTGAGAAGGGATAATGTGACACTACATCTCTATAATGTTTCAGTTCTCCTCATATTATGAACAACAACAATAATAATGCATGAAAAATGTGTAGAACTCTTGATCTAGATCTGTATCCAAATAGAATAAATACTTAAAATCAGAGATTTATTCAAGAATAAATAATTGCACAGCGTATTCGAGTGTTAAAGGTCCAGTGTGTAGGATACAGAGGGCTCTATTGGCAGAAATGGAATACAGTATTCATAATCATGTTTTCATTTGTTGTATAATCACCTGAAACTAAGAATTGTGTTTTTGTGACCTGAGAGTGATCCCTTTATATCTACAGAGGGAGCGGCTCCCTTTCATTGAGTCCACCATGTTGCACGGCCATGTTTCTACAGCAGCCCGGAATGGACAAAACAAACACTGGCTCTACAGAGGGCCTTTTCATATTTTTAGCATCTTTAGCAGCCACTGTAGAGGAGGGTAAGACCAGGAGGGTTCAGTCGTGACGTTTTTCCATTACATCTGCCAGCCTGGCTGTACTCAGTTTGACTCGGCGCAGCAGGGATTAGCATTTCCATCTCAACTAGTCTACCTGCTTGAAGGTGCGTCTTAAACCAAGCTCGTCCTGATCCCTGCTGTTCTGTTGAAGAATCAGCACTAACAAAGTGACTCTGCTAATTCGGCTAAAGGTACATGGTCATGTAGAAGCTTTAAAAAGCAGCATTACAGGAAGAGTTGTGTTTAAACCAGCGGTAGCTAAAAACCACTCCCAAAACAGCTGAAAGTGAACACGATGAAACAGTAAAACTGACCTTCATGAACGTCTTTCTCTCAGGTTTCCTTTATAGTCATGAGTTGAGTATCCGTTTGCAACACGCGGCTCGGCTCAATTCAGCGCCGCAAACCAGGTGATCGAAAAGCGAATCGGTGCGGCTCGGTCTGACACGGCGTAGCAAAACCTGCTGGTGTAAAAACACCACTGGTTGCAATATACAACTTAGATGCCACTAAATCCTACACACTGGACTTTTGAGGCAAAAAGGTAAATATCTCTATGACTTTGAAAAATGTCACAATAATTTCACAAAAAGGACAATAGTATTGTATACATAAAGATATACATTTAGGTATAAGTGAAAACTATTTGGGGCTCATCCGGACATGTTATTTACCAAAAATTTAGAATAGAGCACGGGTGCCCAAACTTTTGTCCGCGGAGGGCCAAAACTCTATAGTAGAATCCATTGTGGAAATGTATTGTGTTGTATTAAGGCCGGCACACACTGGCCCAAACGTCGGATGTCTGAAGCATTTGGAGAGACTCCGACGAGTTCGGGAACAACTCTGTTCGGTGTGTTCAGCTGTGTCGGAAGCTTGCAGAAGCGCGGTCTGGTCCGATTCAACTTGCGAAGTTTGAGCGAGTTGGCCGTCTGAGGATTGGACGCCGTTGGATACTCTGATTGGTTGCTAGCTAGCTGTTCAATGACCATTCTGATTGGCGGTGTGCTAGCGAATCATTGCGGCGTGTGGGAGGGGTGGCGGAAGTGAAGACGGTAAACAAACCACATAAACAGAGATGGCACTGAGTTACAAACAACACTTAGCTCGTTTTTTTGGGATAAACCAACATATTTTTGGAAGCCATGGCTGTGTGGACCGAGGACTTTGAGGAGCAGCTGATTGCCCTGGTGGAAGAGAGACCACGGCGCTTTGTTTTTGATAAGCTATGGTCCGCACTCCGTTCCGTCATTTCCTGTTTTTATGTTTTGGGTTACTGGCAGGAGACTAGCGCCACCCGATGTTTAGCAGACTTATTGCATCTTGCGCAAGCTACTGTGTAGCTGGCAGTAGTCGAGGCGGTGTGTTTCAATGCAACTTTTCTGCCGAACGGGCCAGACGAGAGGCAATGGAGTGGTCGGATAAAGGCAGTTGGCCGTTGGTTTGAGTCTGGGCGATGTGTGGGCCCCTTTAAGATGTAAAATGGAACCAGCATCCTAACTTTCCTTTATGTACTGACGTCATGTGTAAGTGTCACTCTGCCTATGTGCTCAGATTATGAAAAATAATTAACAATTATGGATCCTGCATGTCTAAAGAGCATTTTTTTTACTTCCCCGTAATAAAACAGCATAAATATCATGACTTTTTTTCATGCATCTGGCGGGCAGAATTTAACCTTGCGGCTGGCCACCTTCTGCCTGCGGGCCTGACTTTGGGCAGCCCTGGAATGGATGTAGAAATGGAAAAGCTCTCCAAGCTAGCTGGCTTGTTCAGTAGCTTGCAGGTCACCAACTCAGTAGTTTATGCCAGAGAGGTATTTGTACCATCAACTCCCGTCTCATAGCTGTCAGTTCTTCTTCAGTTTACACTCTGGCTAAGCAGAGCTACATAAAATGGTGCAACACGGCTACTAAGCTGCGATGGCTTCCTCTGTTGTCTGTTTTGACTATGATAGGACGGTTTGATATCGGCCAACAGCAGGAATAACAAATATTGACCTTGTCATTCTCATGTACGTCTCCTCTCCACTCATCGCTGTAGTGAGCTGCAATATTTTGCACTCATAACTGCCTTAGATATGATTTTGTTGGACGACGTGAACCAAGGACTCAACAAAGACAGAGAGGAAACATTACTTTTAATTCTCAGATTATGGAACATATGAAGGCCACATTGTGCTGATTTTGTTCTCCCAATTTACTGAAACATCGAACCGAACTGACAGAAAGAACATATATAGCAGGATTAAAGATTTGACAAATGAATAACAAAGGTGAGATTTCAACTGGTACTGATGTAGAAATTAGATTTTTCTGTATTGGCTCTGGCCTGTGTGTTTGTCTCTGAGGTGCTGCTGTGCGCGCTTGTGTGTTTGTGTGTTTGTGTGTTTGTGGTGCCGGCCAGTTTCACACAGTTGCATAATTAGCGGTAGCATTAGCATGCCTAACATCTCAGCTGCTGCTCCACAATACTCTCAGGGAGAGCCCTGTTGAAAACCCTCCCAGCGACTGCCAATCTCTCTCTCTCTCTCTCAAACACACTCTCTGTGTCTCTTTACCTCTATATCTCCTCTCCCTCTTCTTCCGTCCAACATTGTCTGCGTCACTGGGAAATGCTCCGTGGCAAACGTTTCAACTCTTTCGGTTTTTCCTCATTTAACTATATCATCTCTGTGTTCACCCAAACAGATATGTGGAAACATTTTGTGAGGGAGGGGGCGGGGGGGCTCTGCCGGATCCAGGCATTCCTCGCTGATCTGCCACAGTCGAGCTGTTCGGAGTTTCACTGTTGCAGGAGATTTTGTCTAATTAATTGGTTCTTCTGGGGGTCAAGTGGTTTCATCTCATTTCAGTCGCCTTGAACATCAAGCAGCCATGTCTGCACCTGTTTCCTGCTCTCAGCAGCTGCCAACTGGGCCTCCCAAACCACTATTGATCCCATCAGATCACGCACACACACGCTCCCGTGCACACACACATTTGAAATGCTTTATTTGTATCCGCTAATTAAATTTGCCGGAGCTAGCCTTGAGTATTACAGAAGTTCAGCAGGGTTTATTCTTAATTTGTTGCCGCCTCAGTAACCACTAGACTCTGAAATTAAAAGTATCACAAGATGAATATCAGTGGACAGAGAAGTTACATTAATATTGGAGAAATTTGATGCATGGAGGTTTAAAGATTAGTCTGCTTTTTGGCTTTTTTTGCAGGATTAGTGTATCAGGGATTCTGGTTTCCTGCAAGGCTCCTTCAGATGCTATCTGGAGGTACAGTTTCTACCCAGTCGCCAGAAAACATTTTGGGAACGTACAACTCTGCAAAACAGGGGTATGATGATTATGTCATTATGTCGGAATCTCAAGGAAATTGAATCGAATGCAACTGGATTTGGTTTTTGTCTTGAAGACGTTTCACCTCTCATCCAAGAGGCTTCATCAGTTCCTGCTCGCTGACTAGGCTGGGACTAGTCCCAGCCTAGTAGCATTAGTAGCAGCCTAGTCAGCGAGCAGGAACTGATGAAGCCTCTTGGAAGACAAAAACCAAATCCAGTTGCATTCGATTCAGTTTCCTTGAGATAACTATGACCTGGATGAATGAGAATATTCACAGGCATTATGTCGGAAATTTCTTTCGCTTCAGTTTTCAGTGTTCATGTTATGACAACGTTGTGCTTAACATCCGGTATAGGCTTAGGCACAAAGGAAAGATCATGTTTTGGCATGAAACACCTGGTTTTGTCGCCACTAACATGTCTGGAATTTGTCTCGAGGTCTCCTTCAAAATATGCAGAGGCATCGCACATACAAATGTTGAAGCGTTGTCTCAAACTGTGGTCAGTGGCTTGGCCGCCCTCTTCTTTCTGGTCATCGGGTTGAGAAAGAGAAAGGATACGAAACAATGGCCCGGCCATGGCTGGACCCAGGATGCTGTGATCTACAGGGCCGTCAAAATATCTGATTTTCACTATATGACTATCATGGCCAAAAGAATTCAGGAGAGTGACATTTTAATGAATTAGGGACATTGGGATATTTTAATGTTTCAGTGGATCTTTTATTCTGTAACATATCTGAATTTTTACTTTGTCTTTTGTGAATATTTTCTGCCCAAACATAATGTGACATGCGATTCTTTTCCATCTGTGGAAGGGGGCAAAGATCTGGGGGGGACAATTATGAAATTTTCTTAAGAGCAATTCCAAAAGTAGTCGTGACCTCTCCTGACACATCTGTTATTGTTGTTTAAGCAAAAAGTAAAGTAAAGTAAAGTAAAGTAAAAAGTAAAGGTAACAAACACATCTGCAGGAAGCCTTAACTTTCATGGATAGTAACTTTTTTGCAACAAGTAGCAGAATTGATGGGCCGTGTCACTGAAGGCAGTTTACTGTAGATAATGAATATAGTACTATAAATGGTATAAGCTATTACCGTACATTCAGCTGGGCAGGTAAAGAGTGAAGAAATTTGTTCAAGGACATTTTAAGATAAAAGAAAACTGCACACACACACTCCCAGCCCTCCCATCCAAATGCCTACAAGTGCTCTGAACAAAAGGGGGAGGCAGAGAAGAGAGGGAGGGAGGTAGGGGTTGGTTGTCCCTCAGCATACAGAGCTCCTCGTGCTGAAGCGAAGCTATTGTCTGGCACTTGACAAAGGTCTCACTCTGGAGGTTAAAGGTCAAGAGAGGCCACTTCCGACCCTCCCTCCACTTCCCGGCATTCCACAGTCTGCAGACATTCCTCCAGAACGATTGATCCACGACTTCAAGGACTCATCTTTTAAAGGTTCCTGCATGTTTCTATATAACTTTAACTTAATGTTCTGTAAGTGCTGTATGTGATACAAGTCGCTGCCCTTTTAATAACATCAAGCTGCGTGTGTCAGACTACACAACGCCAACACCACAGCTCCCAACACCTCCTTTCTCCACTGATGAAGGACTCAAATACACTTCACTGTCACCTTAAGACTGATTGTTTTTTTTGCTGTTATTTATCATCTCAGAAGCCCTGCACATCTTTGCATATTGTTGTTATTTAATTTGATATATATACAAAAGTTACTTTATTTACTATGCTTATTTTATTCTAATAGTTTTTATTATATTATTATTTAATTGTTTTTTTTATTCTTTGCTACTTAATTTTCCCCTCTGTACTGCTGTGCTACCTGTGAATTTATCCCAAAGGGGATCAATAAAGGAACATCTTATCTTAATGAAAAAATATTACACTGAATGTAATTGTATTAATGCATCTACATGAAAATATGTTCAATACAGTACTGTGCAACTGGTGGGCCGAAAATCACTCCGAAATGCAGATTTGATTTTCCTCTGAATCAAATATGAATCAGAAACATTGTTTGTCATGAACAAGTTTACTTCTACTATATACTAATACTTATTGATTCCTCAGACCTTTTTGGGAAAATAGATTTCCCTTCCGGCTGCAACGATGTGGATACCTTATATTAGTAGTTGTTGCTCAGTGTGTGTGTGTGTGTGTGTGTGCGTGTGTTTCCCTATTCAGTAATTGTTACAACACAAGACATTCAGCCTGTGGCCAGTTCATAAAAAGTCTTACATTTCCTGTCCTAAACATTCAGATATAATTACTCAGTGGGATTTTTTTTCCTTAAATATTCTAATACATCAAATTGTGGGCAAGAATTTCAATTATTGTGAGTAATACTTGTCTTCATGCATATAAAAGTGTATGAGGTGTATGCAGTATAAAGCATCGGATTAATTAAGGAATAAAAAGAGATGATATGACCATGCACAGTGATATATATATACTATGCTTACATACTATCCATATATATATATATATATATATATATATATATATACATATATACTGTATGTATATTCAGGGGTTTGAATCCCGATCAGGGCATGGCTGGGCAAGACCTACTGGGAGACATTCATGGACAAGGACGGAAAATATAGAACTACTGGATTGGACAACAAACATGCTGCAGTAAGGAGGAGCCAGGACGACGAGGAGGGATTCGTCTGTTGCTGAGCTTGTTCCTTTTGGCATAGAATACCCGGGTTTGTCAAGTAAGTTCAGAAGTCTCCTTAAAACATATTCGCTTTCGTCACTTCAAAAAATATCCTGATTCTGTCAGATGTACATTTGTCAGCTGGTCGGAAAACCGTTGTCCACTGCTGTACATACAAATGTAAAATATCCGTGGTGTGCAGAAACGTACAATAACAGCATTTTAGCCGTTGCTGGGAAATGATCGACTAGCGGGGAGACAGAAACTAAACTTTGTTTCTTGTCAACTCTTTTCGAGTATCTTAGTTGGTACACACATGAGTGTCTGGGAGGTTGAGGAATTGAGACACACCTGCAGGGGACAGCCACTGATCTGGATACTGTTTAGATCATATATGCAGAAATGTGAATTCTCAACAAGGGTAAGTTTCAAAGTTTATGTAAATAAGGGATTTTATTGAATGAGTGCATTCATAATTATTTGTTAAATGATCATCATAATCATCTGAGTTAAATCATGCTGACACAAGTATGATATTCTGTAAAAGGCAACGTTACAGAATAGTGATGTAAGTTACTGTTGCTTTAAGAGAAATGGGTCTCTTGTGCTCATTGAGATAAATAAGCTCTGTTGAAGCTTAAGTTACTACTGAATCACTTACCATGGTACAGTTACTGATGCGGATAACTTACTTTAAGTGCTGCTGTGAAAAGATACAACAAAACTGTGGAATAAAAAGACTTTATTTAATTGTTTTTACGTCAGAGTCCTGTGGAAGTTCTTCCCCCTCAAGTTAACGTACATCACACAGATGTTGAAGAAGAGTTTGAGATGTCGCTGAAACACGGAAGAACCCGCGAAACTTCAGGTTAACTCAGGTTAAAACAACCGCCGGGGGGATAATGTTTCAGTCTGGGGACTGTTGCACTTTTGGGGAGCACTGCCGTACCTGAATGCCCTGCAATGGGCCTGTGAGTTCAATCGCAAAGCATGCTGGGATGCCATCCGAGTCTCTCCAAGGAGAAACTCTTAAATTAGAGATTTTCGGGGCACACACACACACTCACACACAAACATGCAGGCATGGAAAACAGCGCAACGCGTTTTAAAGCTCATCTGCAAACTGATTCTGTCAGGGAGACTTAGTGACGTGCGGCTGCCTCCTACAGCTTTCCTCCATAACGGCGCCGGTCGGCATCGGCGTTGTGCTGTCCACCAGGGAGGAGGAGAGACGGCGGGCTCTAAATAGAGCCTCCCTCGGTTAAATATTAACACTCGCCTTCCTCTGACAGAGAGCAGCCCGCCATGTCGCCTTCCATCTCCACCACGGGGAGATGCAACACAGCATAGCACTCAAGCACACAGAGACACATGGACACAACACAGGCGTATGGACACAACACAGAAATGAAGTTAGGCGGGCGCTCTGAAAGGCTGATGACATCTTTCCAACATTATAACGCCTTTTTTTCTTCTTCTTTCTGTGATCACCGAATGATCTCACTTTCGACCAGCACTCTACAGTTTTTAGCATTTGAGTCCAAAAAAATGTTGGAACTTTCTGCTAATATTTCTCCATAAGATGTCGAATCATAATGGGATGATAAACACCTCCGATCAAACTCAAACATTCAAACAGCGGGGTGAGGCACGTTTCTCTGCAGGTTTTCAGTGACCTGCAACATCAGTGTAACCTCTCACACACACACACACACACACACACACACACACTTAGCATAAACAGCGAGAAAGGTGGCCTTGGAGGAAGCAGAATGTGTGTGTGGAAGTGACAGATGATCATCCTCATTAGTGGAGGGGAAAATAAAGAGCAGGGATTGACGTATCTGACACGTCAAAGAATAGCAGTGTGTGCAATAAGCCACTCGGCTATGGAGACGTATTGAATATACTGTCTGTTTTGAAAATGATGACAATCCATAAGTGTGTGGAGAACTTCTGTTCTGATTATTCTTCAGGGAATCAATTGAATCCAGAGCGAACATTCACTGTCAATGCAGGAAGTAGTGTGGCTCATACTGTGTGTAGTGAAGCTGAGAGTGGGGATGGAAGTCAAGGTGGAGGTGATGGATGTAGCACATCCAATTCTCCTGCAGAAGACTGAAACTCAGGTCCTGTCTCAATCTAACAGTAAAATTCACTACCACGATCTTTCGCAAAACTGATCCCAGTGTTTTAATTGTCTAACTTTAACTTTACCCTAATTGTACTGTCTGGAAAAAAAATTGGAATTGGGAAGAAAACCAACATTTGCTAGGAAAAGCCTCCAAATGAAGATATTTAAACTTAAAAACATGACACATTACAAAAATATTTAATGGAAATAGGCCTACTTCAAAAAAAAAAAGTTTTGTCTCAAATTCTTCAGACATTTTTCGAAATACATGTTTTCTTCACTGAACATAAGGCCGCCACTTAGCGTCAAATGTGGCCAGTTATCTCACAGTTCCATCAGGAGCTCACAGGTGTGCATGAAGAACCGTTGTTGAATGCAGTTAATCCAATCAGCTGGAAAAAACGTAGATCAAAACTGATGAGCCTGTCACTTTCAGACAGATACATTCGCATTGATCAAAATTGGAGAGAAAAGATTGAAAAACACCATCAAACAAAACACTGACGATATCACGAATGACTTGATGTTTTAAAACCTATTTCTGAACTCTGCTGCTGCTGAGGAAGACTGCATGATCCGATCAAAAGCTCCAGAACAGCTGCTAAACGGACTTCGTGGTGAGGTTGGTTTGTCACCTGCTGGTCGAGAATGAACTCCAACATAGGTGAAGGTGTTTAAAGTGCTGAGAAGAATAGAGAATTTCAGCATACACATCTACAACTTCCATCAAAAACTACAAATCTGCCACAAAATGAATCTTTCATCGAGATCGTTTTGATAATTCTATTTCTTAAATTGTTCTTGAGGGCCAACATTGCAAGTATCTGAGGTCCTGGTGTGTTTTCACAGGCTTTGGTCCCACCGCCGCGAGGCTGAGCTGAAAACAGCCTGTTTCATGAAACTCCCACATATACACAACCTGTTGGCGTTAACAGTCGGCGAGCTGTAGATAAATAAAATTGAAATTATTAAAGTAGACAGTGAAGCCTAAAGAGTATCCAGATGAGACGGAGAGGAGAAAAGCATAAAAAAAGCAGACTTCAAAAAGCATTGTTGGAAACTACACACACACACACACACACACACACGCACACACACGTCTGAGCGCTAAGGTATGGATTTGGCAGAGGTATTACGCCCACATGTTTAATTCATGACTGTTTTCCTTCTTTCTGATCAGAAACATGAAAGAGAGAGTTTTGCCCGGAGAAAAAACAAAATGGCTGAACTCATCAATACCCCGACAACACTCGCCTGCCTATTCAGCAGGTAGACGCGGGGAGAGGAGACAGGAACGACAAACTTCATAAAGACGTCTTATTTTAATGCCGGTCCGCGCAATATTGTTACACTGGTTTTTTATTTGTATTGTTCGGATTCTTTTATGTGGGAATTATGGTGATGTTATTTTTGTGTTCTGCCTCGAGGAGAAAACACACGGAGGCTTCTCACAGACGTGGATTCTCTACATGTGAATGTCTGAAAAGAGCAAAGCAGATACAAAGCAAACCCAAAGAATGATGACAGAGTGTTTTATTCGTAAAGACTATGTGTGCGTGTTTTTACTTCTGACAAAGTTTCCTCCTGATCAGGTTTTATAGATGTCTGAAGAAATCAATCAATTCAACACAGACCACATCAATCAGTTTTTGGTGCTGGAGCGATATCTTTTCTTGTTTTCTTGGGTAAAACATACGGCCTGGTGTAATAGATGCATAAACACTCAGTTGCCAGTTTAATAGGTGCACCAGGCTTAAACTAAAGCAGTCAAATACATTGTCTTGTAAAATACTGACAGGCGTGTCTATCATTTTGTCTCAAGTGAAGCGAAATCACCTCTCTGTATAATACAAAACAAATTCATTCATGGACTACATAATTTGAAATGTACATTTTGCCTGTTAATTTGGAAGAATTAACACCAACTCAACAACAACAAAGAAATCACACACAGAATAACACCACTCTCTGTTTAACTGTAGGGGTGGATAACAAGTTGGCAGGAAGTGGGTAACTCTCTGCAACACCGGAGAGAGATTTCAACAGGTAATTTGTTCTTGTGCAAAATCTGGCGGCTTGTTTGTGGTGACGTAGCGGTGCCTCCTGCTCCCACTGACTCAAACCAACTCTGGACTCTGTTTGCTCTCAGAATTTCCTCCCACCTCTTAACTCGGCTCTGGTTTCTTTCTCCAGCATTTCTTAGTGGGCTAAGTTATCTTCACATGTATTCTTCAAGTCTTTTCTAGAGTTTCAGCTCATTGTTTGGCACCAGACTTCACTCTCACTGCTCTCACAGTACAGTTTTTGGCCTGTCCAGCAGACAGTTGGTTTTGGCAAAAGAAAGCTCTAGGAACCCACTCTACACTACATGCTGGCGATCATAGTGGAGGAAAAAGCCAGGTACATATGCTCAGGATTTTGGAATGAATAATAGACTGACTTGTATTCGCCAGGTAAGTTATATAGACTTTAAGGGGGTGAATGATATGTCTGTGTTGTACTCTCAAAGTGTTTCTGCTGGGAACATTAAAAAACAGTTATTGCAGGTTTATTTCAAGTCTCAAGAAATCTCAGAAACTCAGAAGTACAGAAATAAACACTCAAATCATTTGAAAGTCAAGTCCAAGTCAAGTCTTGAATCTGTGAGAGCTCGTCTCAAGTGAAATGTCAAGTTCCTAAGGACAAGTAACTTGTACTTGAGTCTGTCAGACAAAGTCTCCAACAAATACTCATAAATAATAATAATAATAATGATAATTTTACAGTAATTTGTAAAAGAACAGGTCCAAAATCTGACTCAAAGTCTGAGGTCAAGCTTCAAGTGTGTCAAAGTAAGTTTGAAGTGAATTCCCAAGTTATTCGAGACATAACTCAGGTAAAGACATGAGTGAGTCAAAGGCTCAAACCAACTTTCAAATCATTTTAGATAAATCAAAGTCAGGTACTGAAAAAGCTGCAAAATCAAAATCCGTCACAGGAAGTTTAAAGTCTATTTGAGTCTAATTTGAGACGAGTCAGAGCAGAGTCTCAAATCTGTCTGGGATTTCAAGTCAAGTTCTGGCTGTGTTAGATAAGTCCAAATCAAGTCTTTAGTGTTTTAGGGTCAAGTCTCAAGTCATTTCGAGAGCAGATAAAGTAAAGACTTCTTTAGATTCATCTGTGAGAGTAATGTTAAGTGAAGTCCAAAATCAAGTCTCAAACCATTCAAGATAAGTCTAGTTTCAAGCCAAGTGAGTGCACATCAGCAGGGTGGACAGACTGTGGCTGTGGTTGGTTTCGTCTTTTAGTATCCGTTGTCACTGATGCTCTGTAGATGGTACCACTGATGTTCTGGGTGGTTTTAATCAGCCGCTGTAGAGCCTTCCTGTCCTGGGCCGCGATGAACCATGTCAGTTTGTGACGTTTCCAGTCAGGATGCTTTCTATTGCTTCGCTGTAAAAGTTTACGAGAATCTTGCTCCAGAATTTAGCCTCCCTAAGTTTCCGTAGGAAGTAGAGCTTAATGCAACTAGATACCATCTTTCTCCCCTCCTTGACAAACAGCCACATCTTTTAAGCTTTGCAGTCTCCAAACTGAAGCCCGGACACTTGAGTCATGTCGCTGTTGTGACTTAACAAAGCTTCTCCAGAGCCACAGAAGACGTTATACAACTGTTTAACAAGCTGCGTAGTTCTTCTTGTGATTTATAAATTGACTTTGACCAGCAACATTGATGTCTCACTTTTAAAGTCTCCTGCTCTGCTAAAATGTAACATAAATTCGGGCCAGCACTACAAGGAATGAGCAATGAAATGAGGGTTAAAAATCTATTAAGAGATTAGACTCTCATCCGAGATCACAGCAGTTATGCTGAGGCAACTCCGTGAGAACTGTTGCCCAGCCATCCCCTCCATCCGCTCGACTGAGGGCTACTGCATTTCACCACG
Organism: Lagodon rhomboides; assembly: GCA_039737535.1. Taxonomy (NCBI): domain Eukaryota; kingdom Metazoa; phylum Chordata; class Actinopteri; order Spariformes; family Sparidae; genus Lagodon; species Lagodon rhomboides. The sequence goes on along the minus strand of CM077798.1, from coordinate 11,895,424 downwards.
CCGTGCCTCTCCATCCTATCTGATTGCTCCGATGTATCGCCTCCATTACAGGCTATTAGCCCGGCTGAGCCAAAGCGCAAACTTCTCGGTCGATTCATCTCATCGCTCGGCCTGCATCTCCAGCCAGCGTTGGCTTCCGTGTGTGTGTCTGGCTGTTATAGTGGAGTCATTAAAAGTTAATCAGAGATGCACCATTGCAGCAGAGTGGGGAAGAATTGCCTCTGTCAGTGGCTCGGGGCACAGGAAATCATACCAGAGAGAGAGAGGGAGAGAAAGGCAGTGATAGAGACAGAAAAACACAAGGAAGCAGACAGGCTGAACGAGGGGAGGGAGGGAGAGAGAGAGAGGGAGAGAGAGAGAGAGAGGGAGAGACATTCTCATACTAATGAACCATCACTTCCTTGTCTCAACCGATGCCCTCCGAATCCCAACATCTGTCCCACCAAACCAAGCCTCATTATGGCACCCCTCAACTAACCCCACCCCACCACTGCCGCTGCACACATACACACACACATACACACACACACACACTCTCTTTCTCTCACTCTCTCTCTCTCTCTCTCTCACACACACACACACACGCACGGATTGACTCTCATACAATCGCGGTCACATCCCGTCGAAGCGCAGGGCTGATGGTGGGAAAGTCTGCCCCACTGTAGTTGTCACATCAGATCTACAGCACGACGGCCGAGGGCATATGCATGTGGTGTGTGTGTGCGAGTGTGAGTGCGTATCTATGTGTGTGTGTGTGTGTGAGTGGGTGGTGGTGGTGGTGGTGGTGGTGAGGGGGGGATCTAGGTCTGGGGCTGTGCCTGAGGGCCTCGCCTGCGCTACAAAAGACTCCACTCAACTCCGGTTAGTCCCCCTCACTAGCATATCAGCACTGACGGACTGCACACAAATACACACACTCACACACACACACACACTGCACTTTAGCTATAGTCACTCTGATTAACACTTTCCCCCCGAACTGATAAACAGCTACAGCGTGGACAGGAAGCCGCAGCTACGCCGCGGTGTACGATCAACGCGGGATAAAGTGAGGAGTAATGTTTGCATTAGCTTTACTTTGCATGTGTCAACGTGTTACCTGCCGCTTTGCGCTCACGAACACAAGGGGAAATCGGTGATTGATGAACGTGTGTAAATGTGTTTAGTGCCGTGCGTGTGTGTGATGTGTGTGTGTGTGTGTGTGTGTGCTGCGTGCTATCACTCTCTTGCTAGGGGTGACAGGTTGGTTGGGGACTAATGCAGCGCGACGGAACTGAATGTGGCCTCGAGCAAAGCAGCTGCCTGCAGCCAGTCCTCATCTGAGCTGTCAGACACACACACACACACACACACACACACACACACACACACACAACACACACACATACACACTAAAACCCATTCCAATGGAGAGCAGGTTTGAGATACACACACACACACACACTTATAAACACACTCATGAGCATTATAACCCCCGTCGCCCCTACTTTTCTGCTTGTGTGGCTTCCAGACAATAATGGCTCTGCCTGGGTGAGGTGGTGGACATGACACGCCGGGTTTGGCTGGTTTGACTCCACACTCATCTGTTTGTTTTCTGGGGAACCACAGGACCGGTTCTTCTTTTTTTTTTTTTTTTTTTTACAAACTCTCATCATAAGCAGCCATTGATAGAGGATTGCCTCCCAAACTTCGATGGAACATGGGTCTCGGCCCAGAGTAGACCACAGCAACTTTTGGTAGAGATCCATGTAAAGGGACAGATCCAGTATTTTTTTCCTCAATTTCCATTGCAGGAGAGGGCATTTTTTGGACATTTTTGTTCATTTGTGACTGCATACAATTTGATGTGGGTCCAAACAAAAATCAAGATCAAGCAGATTTATAGCTCCCGTTTTTAGGAAATGTGATTTGTGGGTGTTATTCCCAACTTGTCAAAAACTGATGCTCTTGGATGGCAGCTGACCAGGCCTACAGTGTACCTCCCAAAGTGTAAAGTATGTCAGTATAGAGTTTGGAATAAGACTTAAATATTAACTATCTCACAAATAGGAGCTTTAAATATGTTTTATTTGATATAGAATAAGGCTTGATTGAATTAAAGGGGACTGCACTTTACTGAGTGCCATTCTAGTAAGTAATTGGTTAAATTAACTTTAAACATGTTAATACCCAAATGATATTGACCGGCTACAAAATGATACGATACGATACGATACGATACGATACGATACGATACGATACGATACGATATGATACGATACTGGGGCTGGGAAATATTATAATGTATATTACGTCATAATCGTGAAATGAGACTATAATGTATATCATTTTAGATTCTGGATATCGTTACATCTGATCTGGTATAAGTTGTATTTTCCTGGTTGAAAAGGCTGCATTAGACTGAAGTGATTTAATTATCTGAACTTACCAGGCTGTTTACTTGTCCTAATACTTGTCTTTACCCATATGGTCATTATATCCACATTACTGATGATTATTTATTGAAGAGATTTCAAAATATCGAGATGTATATTGTGTATCAGGCTATATATCCAAAAAATATCCAGATATTATTTTAAGCCTACATCGCCCAGCCCTGTCTGACATGCTATACTATGCTTTATGTGTTGTATTTCACTAAGAAATCTCTATCTCAATGCGACTTCCTGGTGAAACAACGGTGAAATAAATCAAATATATGCTTTGATAGATATGTTATGATATAATATGACCCATAAAGAATAATGCAATATGATACAATGCTGCAGTGGTTCCATACTTTTTAAGGCATGTGTCCCCTTAAAATGAAACAAATCATATCACATCTAGTTACGTCTCTAGTCACTGATCGTACACTTGTATAATAATTGGATAAATGTTAAAAGGATTTGGAAATCAAGAAAATAGGCAAAAAGAATGAAGTCTGAAATTAATAATTATTATAGTAAAAACATATTTATATTGAGTTTCTGGTTTTTGTATGTTGTTTGTTTTGTATATTTCCTGTGTTGATAATTGATTCTTTGGGATTTGTTATGTTCTTAGTTATGGACATTGGCTTTGTACATCACTTTGATCACTTTATAAATAAAATAAACTTCATTTTATTTTTCAAGCAGTTTTTTCTTTCAACCTCTCAGATAAACTTACAGTTCTCTATGGAAGTTCCAGTAAGTGGAGAAACACTATCATAGAGAACACTGTGAATGTAGCAGCGTACTGTTAAAGTATGGAGGCTTTACATTATGACATGTTACAATATGATTCAATGTTACACAGCACAAAGACAGTGGTATAGTACATGATTAAAAAAATGGAACAGTAATTTACAAACGTGCAAAAATATTATGAAGTTGTATGATTTAACAGATTGTGATACTGTTGTAAGAATAGATGCCACAATATCATACAATATTTATTTATCTATTTCCTCTTGAGGTGATTAAGTGCAACTATACTGCTGCAGGAAGACTCATTTACACTTAAGGATGGTACATGTTGTTACAAATAAATCTCAGAGAAGCAAATCACGTGAAAATTTCACCTTAGCTTCGACTGAACGGTACAGTTATTAGCTTTCATCCATGTCAACATGAGGAAGGAAAGCAAGGAAGCTGCATTTTACAGTGATCTGAGATTGTTAAATGTAGGATGTTTAAGGCATCGCTTATAACAAGTCCCGGGTGTTGACTTGTCGTAGTCAGACAGCCTCTACTTCTGATCAAAGAGCAATAATTCAGGTCGATCAGCACTGTGTTTAAGAATATGTGTTTCACTTAATGTGGTCAGGTTTATGTGATAACAGCGATGGACTTTCTTCCCTCCAGCAGAGTGAAAATGGGACACATTCAGTATCATTACTGCTGAATAGGGGGCTCCAAGGGAAAGAAGTATAATGAAAAACACACTGTTGGTCACAGTTGCCCTGCAACATTGCCTCAAAACGTTGCCCGTGGCCACCACAACCTACTCCTCTCTTAGCTTAGACGCTCTGCTTCTGCTCGACCTATATTTAGCCCCGGTGGGACTCCAGTGATTATACTAATCTCTCCAGAAATCCACCAATCTCTCTGCGGGCTGCCAAAAGTTGGCAGCCGTCTACATCGTATAACAAAGCAGGGTTCCCTCAGATGTTAACCAGGAAGTTAAGTGGCTTTGTTGGGGTTTTTACATCTCAGATTAAAGATTGAGATTTTTCAGGATGCTGAGAGCAAACTTTTCAGTTAACCAGGCTTAGATTAAAAGAAGAGGGAACATGTTTATCTTTTAGAAGACGTTAAATTCGCCCAAAAATTGCTCGCAGCTTCATTCTGGGCAGTTTGTGTTCACAGAGATGAAAATGAGAGGAAAGTTTTATTCGTGATGTGAAACAAAACAGCAACATCCTTCAAAAGAAACTCTCCACTTGACCTTCGGTTTACCCAAACTGCCCTCGCGCACACACACACACACACTCACACACACACTCCTCTCACTGTGACACTTTCACACTTTGCCGTGTTTATCTTTGTCTCTTATTGTCTGTAATCTTGGGTGGGTGGGGGGGGGTGGGCAAATCTTTTCACTTTATTGGGGCTGACGTTCAACTACCCCCATGTTTACATCAGAGCCGGGGTGGTTGCCATGGAGACGGAGTGCCCCTCTTAACTGGTGCACTCAGGAATAATGCATTGTTGAACAGTGCCTGAGGCTACGCACACACACACCCGCACACACACACTAATCCTTAACATCTGCTATAGCGTATGCGTATATGTGTGTGTGAGTGTGTGAGCGAGCGCGTGTGCATGTGTGAGTCTGTGCATGTGAAGAAAATGCACATCAGTGCTTCACCCAGCAAATTCATTGATAATCAGAGTCAAGGTGGACTCCATTAGGTTCACTGGTATTTGCCTACAGCAGTATGTACATATAATGTACTGTACTGTATGTGTGTGTGAGTGTGTTTGTGTGTGTGTGTGTGTGTGATGGTCAAAGTCATGGAGGGGGTGAAAACTGACATATGTGAGGCTTTTCCACACTACTGGTGCTCCCTCTAGTGGCTGGTGACCCTCACTGCTTATACACACACACATGCACGCACACACACACACAGGGAGAAAAAGCTGAGATATGATCAAAATAAGAACAATGAAACATAATTGGTGACCGTTTTTGAAAGTATTTTTTTACTCTTAGAGAAGAGGGGCTGCAGATTCACCAGTGGGTGAAGAAAACACAGCTTCCCGTGGTGGGGATCTAGCAGCGGACCGGCGGTTTTTGGAGAAGATCTCAGTATGGGCTTATTCAGGAGTCCAGACAGATCCTGTTGGGAATCAGGTTCTCGTCCTGAGGCGCTGTACCTGCAATAATTACCCTGCTCTGGAAATAAGTTCATAAGGGACTCACAGCCCGGCTACAAAAAGCACCCATAGTACGGGGCAGGCTCTGAGGACAGAACCAACACCATTAGTAAGTTTCAACTTGCTTCTGAGGAGACAAAGTTTATCTTCTCTGAGTGCACACTGAGTGCGGAACTAGCAGATATGAGCCATAAAAAGCCAATTAAAGAACAGTGAGATGTTTTAAAAGTATAATCCAGAGTTGTAAAAGTCTGAGGCGTGCGTGGCAGAGGAAATTAGAAACCTGAGTCAACCTCGGCGGATAGAATCAGACACAAACAGAATAAGATTCCGGCACAACAAAAGCTGTTTAACAAGGGTAATTGCTGCTGGAAATTTGCAAAAATCTGATCTTTTATGCATGCATGCTACATTTAGGTGATACGTTCCTTGTTCGCAGCCTCCCTGAATCAACAAAACTATTTTCTTTTGTGTGTTGTTGCTGCTTTGCCAACATTAGCTTGCTCCTTTCATGGCAATGAACCTTGTTTAAATTTGAATGTGAATTTGAATTTTAGAGGATAAATGAGGGGAGGGGATGAGGGGTGAGAGAAAAAGAAAGTGGGGAGAGAGAGAGAGAGAGAGAGAGAGAGAGGTTGTCAGTTGCCTGTCTGTGTTTAATGGAGGTCCCTGGTGTCGCCCTCGGGCTCCTTCACTTCACAATTAATGGAGGATCTCTCTGGGGAAAGCCATGCTTCTCAATAACACCTACACACACACACACACACACTACACACACACACACACCTAGCAATAAACCTTCTGGCTGAGCTGAACCCTGCACCGGAGCGCAGCCTCGACGTGAGCCCCGTCGCAGAGTTTGTGCTTCGGGTCCTGAGCAGCACCGGTTCAAACCCTAAACCCGGTCTGTTTGTGGCGGCATCACCAGCCGCCGTATGAGCTCCAACACGAGGGGGGATGGAAGAGGAAGAGGAAGAGGGAGCGGCAGCGGTGGTGGTGGATGGTATTGAGATGAGAGGAGGTAAAGGAGGACTGGAAGGAAGGAGCGAACTGCTTTTTCCTCAGAACTCAGGGTTGATTATATCTCCGCTCTGATCTGTCCGCTTTGGTTTTCCTCCCTAGATCCGCAGCGTAGCAGCTCCCGGTGTGGCTCCGTGTGTGTGTGTGTGTGTGTGTGTGTGTGTGTGTGCGATTATATGTTTGAACCACTCAAAACACTTTCATATCACAGTGTAATAACAAGACACATGCTTTTGCAGGGTTAGTAGACTACATTTACCCGTGAATATTTTTTTGTACTCAACCACCAACAATTAAGCACGGTTGGTTTAAAGCAACTGGAGGCTGAAGCCAACTTTGCGTAAACTAGAAAATATATATTACGCCCACACATGTCATTCTTGTCACCTCAGTTCATTAGAGTGAGTCTGATGTGTCGACTGTGACGACAGACCCTTAGGTCTTAAAATGACGCCTTTGCTTCTGTTAGTTTTACGGTGAAAGAAGAAACAAATATTGGCTCGTGGTTGAACTTCTAGATCAAGATCGTCACCGATATTGTTTCCATTGTGTGCCGCCTCGTCTACCAAACCTGTTTTTCAGACGTCGTGCTCACAGATAGTGACAACTTCCTTGACAGATCTGGAAATTATAAATGATATGGAGAGATGGGCGGAGGTCCTTTTGACTTAATGTCTTCACTAAAGCAGAGAAATAATGGATTTTTCAGAACAAGATTCAAGATACTTTATCATTGTTCTACTGTGCAAAACAACACAACAAAAATGCAATGGCACTCCCTCTTAAGTTGAAAAATTAATAGTTTAAGAAGAAGAAGAACAACAACACTAAAACTGATAATTCTGACTTTTAAGAAGGTCAGGATTCCCTTTAAAAATGTCTGAAACATCCCATTTTTGGTATTCTTATCATTACTATCTTTGGTATTTCTGAACTAGAAAACCAGCTGATATATATACATGTAGCCTTTATCTGTAATTATATTGACTGATACATTAGCCCCACCAATTTATCGGCCTAATCTTTGCATCTAAATACACAGTTTGACATCCAGGAATAGAAGAATAGTCGTGGTTTGAAAGGAAATCTACTCACAAATGACCGTGTTCAGGTGTTATTTCATTTTTTGTCCTTGACAATTTGTCCCTGTATGGATGCTATGGTATGGATGCATTAGGGTCAGGGTTGGGGTTAGGGTTATATGGAGAACTTGTACAGTAAGAAAAATGTCAAGTTGCATACAGATGATTAATTCTAATAAATAAAGTATGTAGCATTAGATTGGTACATCGACTTGTGTACTTGCCAGTAGAGTGGTGTGGTTTGTAGTCCTGAAACCCCGAAATCAGTTACCATTGTTGCACATCTATTTCCCTCATCTCAAAGTCGCTGAGGTTTTTAATGCCTGGAATAAGGTCTGTGGTGACAACAGGCTTAGGATATTACATTTTTTTAATGTAATTTTAAAATACATCATTAAACGTCCCACAATTGAATTATAAAGCGCCTATGTGTCTTAAAAATAGGAGTTGCTAACAAGTGTCTGAATGAGACTTCAGAAGTCTCAGAGACTCATTTACTCATGAGTCCGTCTTCACAGGCCGATTTTAGTTACAAACTATTCTAATTTTAGCTTTACAACAGATTGATCAATTTACAGAAAATGTTTATCGTAGTTGTGTAGTAAGATGATGAGTGGTAGTGATGTTTAAGTCATGGGACCATAATGCAGTCTGTTAATAGCATAACATTAGCTTTTAAACGTCTAGCAATTTAGCCAGGTCCCAATCCGACACCAATGCTATACAGGAAAATATCCCTTTTCTTATACATGTATGTGATATCAGATTGCTACGTAGACTTGTGTATATACTGGCCAATACTGACTAATCCAGCAATGGAAAGTAATCAAGTTACATTACTTTGATTTTGTAATACTTGGATTACGATACTGACTTCATAATGTAACAGGTAATTGGTAACTCTAGGTATCAGAATACATTTTTAAAGTAACCATCCCAACCCTGGTTATTATACATGTCACAAGTACTTGTTACCATGTTTAAGGTTAAAATTAGGTTTCTAACGTGCCAGGCTGAGGTTAGGATTAAGGTTAAAATTTGATTTATATGGGAATAAAAGATCAGGACTAGGTTTAGCATTATCACCCATAAACTTAATATTGGAGTTGAATTTAAAATTACAGAGAGGGAGTTTAATTGGATTTACAGATTAAAACAGATACTTCAGTTTAAAATCAGTAAATTAAGCCTAGGGTTTGATATAATTTGTGATCTTAAGGATAAATCTTAACGTTTAGGATCAAGATTTTCTGCATTAATTAAAATCTTATTCACGGTGAGCTGCCTTTGATGCCCTGAGATGCCATTTCCTGCCACGTCTCCCACCCCTGGATGCTGAGTGCGTACGGCGGCCTCTGATTGGCGAGCCGCAGTCGTTCACCTGGACACCGCCGCTCCTTCCGCCCATTTGCATATTCATCAGATGGTCCATGAATATTGATGAGTTGGCTGCAGGCGCAGTGGGTGCCCAGTGGCTGCAGGGCATTGTGGGAAATTAGCACCATCACTAATTGTGATCCGCCGCCCCTCGAGTGTGTCAATCAAAATCAGGAAGGATGATACTTTTGGGGGCACCTGTAGCTCCGAATATGTATGCAGGAAGAGATGGAGAGAGATCGAGGGAGAGAGGAAGAGTGAACGTGTGAGTGTGTGTGTGTGTGTGTGTGCGTGCGTACATCCAGGGCCACAAGACCACTCCGTTGCCATGGTAACCTCTACCATCAGAGCACATGAGGCTAAGGCCTCAGGATCTCAGAGAGAGTGATGGAGTGAGACAGAGGAATGAAATGAGCTATAGAGCAAGATGATACACATCTATCTATCTATCTATCTATCTATCTATCTATCTATCTATCTATCTATCTATCTATCTATCTATCTATCTATCTATCTATCTATCTATCTATGCATTGTGTTACTCTGAACCAAAGACTGATTGTCTGTGACGATGGTGAAGGACATGCCTGCTTTCTCATGTATGCACAAACAGGATTTCCCATGTTTCACCCTGCCAGCGCCATTGTCTTCCCTAACTCAAGGTTCCGTCCTGACCTTGGCTAAAGAAAAGGGTGGGGAAAAGAGTCTTCAGTGCTTCCTGTCTCAGACTGCTAACAGCTTCATCACTTACACACATAATCATAATAATCGGGAGCTTAACTGTCTGAAAACAGAAATCAACTAGTGGCGATGGATAGATTTTTAACAGAGGGGGGATATTCAAAGATTCAAAGTATAAGTCTGGTGGTATTCTTCAGTTTTCCTGTTCTCAATAAATCACATGACATTGACCACTGAGTATTTTAACTGTATAGCAGCTTTAAAAGACCAGTGGTAGGGTTTAGTGGCATCTTGGGGTAAGGTTGCTGATTGCAACCAAGTGAACGTCCATTCTGATCTACCGAAGGAACATGGCAGTGCAACAGGGTGGACTCGGTGGAAGAGGACCCACTTCTTCTTCAGGTAAAAAGGTCTCACTCTAGGGCAACTAGAACACAGCGATTCAGAGTTTCAGGTGATAAGGAAAACATAATTATGCAAATTATAGCAAATTCCATTTCTGCTCTTAACTACTCAGGCCAACCCAATCGCCAGAATAATGAACGTACATTTCTGCAAACCATAAATATGCTAAACTTTACATTTATTTAGGTTCAGTCTTCTATTTCATGTTTTGACAATACTGTGCTTATCATCTGGTTAGGTTTAGGAATAAAAACACTTACTTAGGGTTAGCAAAAGATCGTGTTTTCAGCGTATAATACCAGTTTTGTTGAGGTCTCCTTAAAAATATCTGGCGGTTTCATGCTTAGAAATGTGGAACGTAGTCTTGAACTGCGGTCACTGGCTTGGCAGCAAGTAACTCTACCACCCTCCTTAAATGACAAGTTGTTAACATGTAATGTGAAAGTGATAAGACACATCATAGAAATATCCGTGTGGTACGCAGGACTATGACACACACTATAGTGAACGGGCCCCTGGTTTGCAGAAAGATGACCTGCCACCAGTTTGATCCTGGTGACGGGACCGTTAAGGCTCAGTCACACCATGTAAAGTGGCCCAAACAAATTCAGCAGCTTGGTGACGTTCTGACTACTTGCAGGGCTAGTGATGTAAATGTAAAATGCTCAGCTCGTAAGCTCACTGTAAACGTGCTAGCCAGCTGGGTATATGCTGGCACTTGTCAATCACAAAAGTTCCGCGAACCCCTTTCAGTTCACTCACTCTCTCTGGCATTCTGTTCTCTGGATTGTACATTTATTAATTCAACAAACTTATTGAAGGGCTAGCTTTTTAGCTTGTGCAGAGTTGCCAGATGTTGTGAGAGAAATAAGCAATAAGGTCTGTAGAAATAAGTCCAGAAGAAGTAACTTGGATCTAAGAGTAAAAAATAAAAAAGCCCAAAACAGGCGACTTTACCTCACGTGAGAGAGACAGTTGGCACCTGATTAATTTATACTGCAAATATAAAGTATGAGTATGAATTTATTTTGCACGTCTGTTTTCAAAATTACATTTTTAACATTTTTACATTTTTTACTATATAGTATAACTACCACATCATCACCTGTGTAAACTGGTAGTTTAAGAAGACCTGCATGATGTGCCCGTATTTCTTCCTTACATTGGCGTACTGTATCTGCAGAGGGCCTGTGAATCGTCCCTGTGATCGATGTTCAATGGAGAAGTTTAAACTCTGACAGAGAGGGTGATTAAGAATCGACGGTGAAACAAAGCTCATGAGCTACAAAAGCTTCCTGTGTCCTCCTGGCTTGCTATTGGTCAACGACACAACCTCATGTTTGTCAAAGGTGAACTTGACGTCCTATCACCTGCTTGGCTTCACTTCGTCCAGGTGAGCACACACTTGCCTTTACCCGCTCAGTTATTATATCCGCCTTAATGATAATCATCGATCAAAAATCACATTGCGTCATCAGTGTTGTCACAAATATTGATTTTACAGGGGTAATTGGTCAAAGACATCATGATATTTGACCCAGCCCTGTTTTAAATGCAGGTGAAATAACTTTGCCGTGTTTTGAGGAATGTAATCGATTTTTCAGGATTTACATCTTCAGTATCGCCAGTGGACTGGGGGTTGCAGTTGGAAACAATTACATAGTTGGTTTTCTCTTTCTCATGGCATTTATTGACAATAACAAAAACACGGAGTCGCACAAGCTTATGATCCTTAATCTATTGATCCACAATCTTCCCAAAACCTGCAGCATATTGTTTCAGCTCTGCTTTGGAACCCTCAGTAACAACACTGGGGATGCATGGAAAACCTTCTGAATTAAGAATAAGAACCCGCTGTTCTGCCCTCCTTAAACATATCGACTGGTGCTCCCGGTGTGAGGCATGTGGGGGCAGGATGCAGCACTTACACTTAGCCAGACATGCTACAATAAACAGCACAGTTAAATATGCATGTGATGATCCGAGATGCATTGAGAAGAAGAAGATCCAACCCTGGCGTATTTACACCTTATACCGATGCCTGTCCCTGTATACCTTCACTGCCTCGTGCATGTTAAGACTGTACTGTAATATCGACTCCGGAATAACATTTGTGATTGCACCACCCGACGTTCCATTAAAGCACACGCATATGCCAGAGCGCTAAAAAAAAAAGAAAACAACATGACACGTGTTAAAGAAGTGCTAAACTCGCACGCCATCTTGCATTTCTACCGCCTGATGTGACGCTTTCTGACACGTCTCACTCTGCCTCTCACTCTCTCTCTCTCTTTCCCTCTGTACGTGTGTGTGTTCGGGGATAAAGCATTCAGTGTTATTTCACCACTTTTTTTTTTTTTTTCTTTCCTTTCTGAGTGGAAGTTTCCAGAACTGTGTCTTGATGAATTGCATGGCCCGACGTTGGAAGTGCAAGATACAACAGTGTATTGCAGGTGAGTGAAGTCATTAATATTTCCTCTGTATCAATATCACTGGTGGAATGGTGTGTGTGTGCAAAGTTGGTGTGTGCGTGCGTGTGTGCGTGCGTGTGTGTGTCTGTGTGTGTGTGTGTGTGTGTGTGTGTGTGTGTGTGTGTGTGCTTCAGATTGACAGGTGGATGATCTCAGTGAGTAGCGCACCCTGGGATCGACTGCATAATCAGGGAGACAAAGGAGCAGAGGAAGAGACGAAGAGAGAGAGAGAAAAGGATAGAGTGAGAGTACGTGTGTGTGTGTGTGAGAGAGAGAGAGAGAGAGAGAGAGAGAGAGAGAGGGATGAGAGAAGCAGAGAAGTGCAGAATAGTAAAATTCCCAGAGGGGTGAAGGGGTTGTGTGCTCTCGTCTCTGTTTATTTCCCTGCATTCGTTTGAAATGGTTTGTGTGTGCGTGCGCGCGTTTCTCTAGGCCTGTGTGTGTGTATGTGTGTGTGTGTGCATGCTAGTATATGTAAACCATCAGCCTGTGTGTGTGTGTGTGTGTGTGTGTGTACGTTTGTGTGTGTGTGTTTGGCAGGTGTTTGATGGTTTTGCAGCGGTAAATGGGTTCATTGTGAGAACAGCAAAGGTTCCACATCAGGAGACTTCCCTGGTAATTATACAGGAGAAGTCAGTAACCACACACACACACACACACACACACACACCCCTTATAAGCTTATATGAGTGTTGTTGTGGTGTGTTCCCTGTGTATTGTGGTGTGTGACTGTGTAATGTGGCTGTGGGTCTGTGATCTCAGGTGCATGCATATACTCTGCGGTTGACATCCGCGCTGGTTGTTACACAGTAAACAGGATTTCTCTGGCGGAGGACGACTTAAGAAAACAGCGTACGAGCTTACGGCCGACCAAAGGCTCAAAGCTAGAGGAGGCTGTTATAATTGACCAACTCGGCTTTCAACTTTTTGCGGGCGTCTCTCCCGGTCCTCGGCTGCTCGATTTGGGCATCGTTTCATCTGCACTTTTTCCGTCCTCAGATCTGCCCCAGTTGCGTTGGAGGATCAACAAACGCATTAGAGGCTGAAAAGACAACGCTGTGAGAGCGCTGAGTTCGACAGAGGGGGGAAATCAATATGGCTAACGGTGGCCTGTGAGGGACAAAATGGAAATCCTCGGCTCTAATTTGTTATTTCTGTTTTCATGTTAGATCTCTGACTATACATTCTCGGTGCTGACAGTTTTGTAACGGCGTTGCTGATGGTCTCTTCACTGTCGAGCTTCTACACGATGAGACATGACAGCGGTAAATACTCTTTAATACATTCTCTCTTCTCGTCTATCTATCACTTTTGGTGGAGATCCGCTGTGACACCCTCAAAAAAAACCCAGACCATAGTTCAACAAACCCTGCCTGAAGTTAATGCCCCTGGAACACTGTTTAAAGGAATAGTCGGACATTTTTAAAGAAACACTTGCTGAGGGTTAGATGTAAAGATCTCAACATATGCCAGCAAACCTTAGCTTTTCTTTATTTAAACACTCCATAGAGGTGTAGACAGCCACACAAACTCTGTCCAAAGGTATCAAAATCTGCCTTCCTTCCAATTTTGAATGGTCCGAGGTAATTATGGCTCTGACTTTAAATTACAAACGCGGAACTCTGTTGTGACGGTCCTGCACTTTGTACCCCCATCGTCCATCCAAGCAAAGCGGATATGGAATTATACAGAGACAACCTCTGCAGCGTGAGGTTTATGTGTGTGGGCATAACAGGCCTGGGCCAATGTGAAATGACCTGTTGGTCCAGACCACAGACATGATAGTAACCCAATAAATGTTGTCTTTATCGTGTGTTAAATTGTTCATTTTAATAATTAAACATTAAAGTTCAGAAAACATCATGTTCTCCCACTCGCTCACTTAGGGTAGGCCAGTTGTACACCCACCCACAATGCCGTGCCTGCTGTAAAGCTCATTGATTCAAACATACTTTAATATGTACAAAAACCAAAGTGTAAAAAGTCAATTTGCTGTTTTGTGCAGGACCGTCTCTTGACTCGGACCTCCCGCTTGCCGTTGTTGTCGTCAGCAAACCGGCTGCTGGCTGTAGCTTCATATTTACTGCCCAAGCATAAGAGGGGCGTTGATCTTCTCATCTAACTCTCCGTGAGAAACAGATGAGCAGACTTCTTGAACTATTCTATACTACATAAAATATGGATTTTTCCGAGCGCCTTGAGGATCTCCCTCAGTTGTTTATGAGAATGCTGCAACGCTGTTTCGTTGTGAAGCTCCAGAAGTGTTTTGTGGTCCACAAAAACGTCACGTGACTGTCCAGTATATGACGGAATTTTCATTTTTGGGTGAAATTGTCCTTTAAGGCATATACCACATAACCATGTCTGAAGAGACTTTTGTTGCATGTCACCCCTCTTTCTCTCCCCTCCATGTTTACTGTCTCTCCAGACAGTTGGCTGTCAAATGAAGGCAAAATTAACAGCTACAAGTACATTTTGGTAGGACTATCACTTTGAATATCAAAAATTTGCCCTTGGGCCTGTAGAGACTTGGGCCGTGATCTTCACAAACCTCTCCTGCAGCAGAATCTACTCTATGCTTTGTCCAACAGTGTCACTCACTGTGTTCCAAATGGTGACACTTCTGCTAAAATAGCAAGATAAATGACCTGCAGTCCTTTTTGCTTCAGTTTGTCAGAAGAGCTGTGTTCCTCCTTGCTCATCTTTGGGTCATTCACTGGTCATGATCCCTGTTGTACTCTTTATAATTGGCTGCATCTGTGGGAGATGGAAGGAATAATGATGGAAGCTGTGCTTTAAGCAATATGTTGTCAAAAGTGTTTAGAAGATACTGAGCGTGTGGACGGACCGTGAAGAAGCTGACTGCGCTGCCGAGGTTGTTTGATAAGTTTATGCGGCTGTCCAAACACAAGCCTGTACAAAACTGGTTCTTGCTGAAAGGTCATACTAATGTTCGGGCGTCAAACACAACCAAATTAAGTCAGGAACACTCCTCCCTTAACCTTGTGCTCCTCTCAAGGGTTACTTTAAATACTGTCATCCAGCATCAGATCAAAAAATATATTCACCTAAGACAAAAGGGAATGACTTCAGACAGTTTTCTTCATCAGTTTTCTGCCTTAAAATCTGGACCACGAAGTGCAAAACTGCAAACTTTTTACTGCCACAGTTCAAGTCTACAAACCATCATGCTGAAAAAGATGGAGTAAGTCAAATGAATGAGCTGCCTCCTTGTCTTCCGAGCATCAGCCCAAAGGCCACACAGGAAGTAAAAACTGGATAGAAAATGTAAGATGCTGGCTGAATCCCAAGGTTTCTGTCTGGTGGCCTCGCTTGAACCCTCATAAGATTAATATCAACGTCCATTGTTTGGCAGACTTTAACAGACAATGGCTTGTGTTTCCCATCGCGGGGTAACAATAAAATGATAAACGCTTGATTTAATCGCAGACCGACAATTACAGCGGCAGTCAGTCACAACAGAGCAGCAACGATTTTTACTGCCAGTGAAGAATACGGTTTTGTGTGTGAATGCAGACAGAAAACACACAAAGGTGAAGTTCTCATGGTCAGAATTTATTTTGTATTTATTCCATATGAGCGTATATATAAGTATAAGGTGTTTATTTTGTCGTCATGCCACAAATAGAAGGAACATCAGCGACTTACGTTGATTGGAACTTTATGGTTGTAAAAAAGGTCAAAAGGTCAAAGTGTGCTACCTGGACACCGTTATGATATACCCTCCATCAGAAATACCCAAAATGACACCCCCATATATAGACATACAAAATATAGGTAACACTTTAAATGAAGCCCATGTCTAATGCATTATAATACACATATAGTGCTGTATAATCATAGTTATGATCAGTCATGAGCATTCAGATTGGTTTATAACAATAAGCATAACTCATTATGAAGCCAATGTTTATAATGCACTAAAATCCAACGTATAATGTGTTATAGTGCTCCTATACTACTATCACAGATATTCAGAATGTAACAACAATCATACATTATAAAACATTTTATGATGACTTATAAACTGGAAGAATGATTACTGTAATTACTGGCTGCAGTAAAAAGTTGTTTGTACATTAATATAGATGAAAATCAGGGCAATATATTGTTTCTATTGTAACAAATACACAATTTCATGCAGAATATGCAGCATTTTGATGTAAAATGACATTATGATACTGTAATAAGCATCTGTAGTTCTGTAGTTAGATATACACATAAACCATAAATGTATAGTAATATTACAGCAATGTACTGTTTTTTTTTTATGTTAAACCAAGCATATTTTGTTAGCATG
Organism: Lagodon rhomboides; assembly: GCA_039737535.1. Classification (NCBI taxonomy): domain Eukaryota; kingdom Metazoa; phylum Chordata; class Actinopteri; order Spariformes; family Sparidae; genus Lagodon; species Lagodon rhomboides. The sequence continues at coordinate 11,878,725 of CM077798.1, read as the reverse complement.
TTAGCCTGTAACCATGTCAGCCTGTTAGCACTTGTACCTTGTTGCACCACTAGGCCGCTTAGCCTGTTGTTAGCCTGTTGCTAGCATGTGGGAGTGTTAGCCTGTTGTTAGCCTTTTAGCATGTGTACCTTATCAATTTATTTCTCAATTACTGTATGGTGCTGTACCCTTATTACAGTATTTCCTTGTAATTTACCAATTTTACAATTTTATGGTCGCTGTAATACATTGTGATCATTTAATAACACATTTAATCACAATTATGATGCATTAAAATGTGATTTTAATGGAACTTAGTGGTCATTGGGTGCTTCAGGTAAAGTAATGAAGTCTCTGAGCTGTAGGCAGATGTACTACATTGCAAGCCGGACTCAGGATGTACAAGGGTCAGGGGTGAAAAAACCAGAGTGCAGAGAGTCGTACCATATTTACAGTGAAGAGAGGGCACCTCACTAGGTTTAGTGTAGTTTGTCCAGGTGGTGTTACCGTACCTCAGCAGAAACTGTTGTTCTTTTTCTATGACTGTGTACAATCAATGTCAAACACTGCAATGTGTCTATATTTCATTACTTTTACATCAAATAAAAAGTGGAAGACTAGAATTCAGTGAGTATTACATGGGCTGAATGATCCTTTTATGTAGGTGAGGAGATCCTAGAAAAAGAGAGAAGGAGTGATGACTGAAGAGCAAGGGAGAAGACGTGAGATCACTGGAGAGGAGGCCACAGCCTTGGAAAAAATCTTGGACTTGACACTAAAACTGTGAGTGTGGAGGCTCCGGCTCTGTCTACGTGGCATTTAGATGCTCCTCTGTCATTTTTCACACCTTCAAAACAAGACTGAACATCTCTCATTTCAACTGTCCAGATTCTCCAGATCGTTCGATTCTTAAAGATTTCCTCTGGCAGCACTCTCGGCCTCGACTTCATCTTGCTAATCCGATGTACATTACACACATTGTCACTCCCGCGCATACAACATACATTCAAACAGCTCTGCTTTAAAAGATTACAGAGATTACACAGGAATTACACGATCAAAGTCATTGAACCTGCGTCGCCCCCCTCGCATGTGTACGCTCAGGAGCTTTGAAAGTGAGAGAGGGTGTGAATGTGTGTTTGTGCGTGTGTGTGTGTGTGTGTAAACGCGTGTGTTCCCCTTTCCTTTTTCTCTGAGACCTGCAGGTTAATCTCCCCTCAGGCTGCACTGCCAGAGCGGCGCACTCTGCTGGTCGGGACAAGAACAGCCAAGAATTATAAAAGAAAAGAAAAGAAAAAAGGAAGCAGTCTTTCATGCATGAAAACAAAAACCAAACACTGTAACAGAACATGTTTTTCACATTTCACACCGCATCATTACAGATTGTTAAACTGCATTAAATATATGTCCAGAGGAAAAAAAAGGCTTAGTTCTGGGCCAGTGAAACAAAGACTGTGATAAAACTGAAAAGCTGTTTCTTTCTCGGCTGATCTTTTTCTCGCCCAGTTGCCGAGAAAAAACTAATATCATGTTGTTCCTGCATCAGAAGCAACAGGCTTCGACTGGTCTAACAGTCAGCACATGATAGTTGTCAGCAGGCGTTGAGTTTTGAAGTACCAGAAGTACCTTAAATAGAGAGATAGAAAAAGAGAGAAATCACAAAAGATGGAACGGGAAGGAGGCCACAGAGCTGCAGTGAGAGAAGATAGTCGGGTAGAAGGAGTCTGCGCACTGAAAAGCCCATCCTGAAGAACGGTTTGCACGTCTGAACGCTGCATTAATAAAACATTTCTTGTCCAATGTTGCTGCTTTTGTCTTTTCTGTTTATTGTCCCGCACACAACTGGGGTCAGTTACATAACCTGTCAACCTTTTATTGCTCTAATAAGATAGATAAGATAGTTTCACGTAATTTGATGGAAGTCAATGAAACTGAAAGTCTATCTAAATGACTTTAGACCATTTTAAAGGTGCAAAAAAAAAAGCAATTCTGAAAAAGAGAGCTGAGTTTGTCTTATTCTCAGGTTGACAAATAGTGACACTTTGGGTTGGGAGGTCAGGCTGGCCACCAACCAAAGCGTCAGTATTTGAAGACCTGGGAAAAACACGAAAATCAACTCCCTTACTAATTAGAACTTTAATATTTACAGCTCAGCTTTGTTAAAAAAAAAAGACCTTAAAGACGTGGTTAAAGGGGTTACAAGGTAATCCTGAGCAGTTAGGATGATGAGAAAGCATATCTCTGTGACGCAACCTTATGTTTTTCCTTTCATCTTTGTTTTTATCTTGTGAAGTACTTGATCATTTTACTTGTTAAACCCCTACAAATTAAAAAGACATATGAAAGAAGTGTTGAGAGGTAGCGAGATAACATCTTGTGGTTTAAAAGGGTAATCACCACCATACAACATGATTCCTTTGCAAAGTTCTGATGGGTATACTAAATTTAGCAGGTCGTGTAGATTTGATAGAAAAGTCTCAAGTTCCACTGAAGGAGAAGTTGCAACAAAAACCCCCAATGTTTTAAAGGTATACTGTGCAGGATATTCATCGTTATTACAAGCCAACAAAGCTGTTCGAGCCACATCACTGGATATATCTGAGGACACCTGCGGACACTTCCAGCTGCTAGTGTGGAGACAAAACTGGGACCGCCTTGTCCGTGACGGTGGCGACCAAAACAGGTATTTAAAGCCAAACCATGATGTTTTCCCAACCCTAACCAAGTGTTTTTTGTGCGTGGACCCAACCAGAGCGTCAGCAGAAAGTTGTGACAAGAGAGAAAAATAGAAAGAAGAATAAAGAAAGTTTAAACTCATCTGTGGTTTTGCAGAAACTTACTTAGCGAACATCTATTCCTGCGATTTGGTTGGTTATTTTTTAGGGCTTTGTTTGTGATTCTGGAGAAAGATAGTTGACTGTTGTCTCATTATAGGTCATCAAATACCGAGCTTTAGGTCGTTGGACCACCAACCCGAAGCTTTGGTATTTGATGAATTTTTACAAACAACAGCCAGCAAATCCTGAACAGTATGCCTTTAGAAAACATGATGATGTGCCGACGTAACACATCTACATGTGAGTTGTCTCAGCAAAGACCGACCTGTGGGGAGTTCTTGGATGTGTGGATGTTCCTGCGCTCACTACAACAGCCAGTGAAGAGACTCTTCATTGAGCACCACATAAAAAACAGTACTGAATCGACAACGAGCAAGAAGCTGCCAAATCCAAACAGCCGTAGCCGTTTGGTAAATTGGAGTAACATTTCACACTTTAACATATGACAGTCTTCCATTAGAGAGTAAAGTCTGACATCCATTGAAGCTGGCTGCCATGAGAATTAAGCCAAAAGGTCAAAGACCCACTTGACTCTCTGCATTGAACTCACCATGCAGAGGAAGCCTGGAGCCATTTCTTAAGCAATCACACACACAGTTTATCATCATTCTCTCTTTGTTAACACTGAAGCCCCACAGACACAACTGAGTCCAATCTTCTCCCCAAACAAACAAGTGAGATAATTGATTAGATAAAGAGTTATAAAAGTCTTTTCCTTTTTTTCCCTTCGTTCTTTTTAACTGCCTGTTGCATCTCATGTAGCTGCAGGATTGAAAAGCAGCGGGATCTCAAAAGAGGAAGAACTCGAAAACGCAGCGAGGAAGAAGAAGAGGAGGAGGAGGAGAAGAGATGATGAAAATCTGAAAGTGCGTTTTGCTCCTTTTTCCTCCTCTCCGCGCGTTACCCAGAAGGAGAAGGAGAAAAAAAAAAGCTGGATGGGAAATAGTCAAAAGACTTTTAGCTTTCGTGTGATCTTCAGGAGCACTTCAGAAACTCTTGAAAAGAGAAGTTAATGAACATCGATCGACGCGCACAGACACACAAACACACACACGCACGCACCACGCAGGCGGACTGATCCAACAGCTGCTGAAGTTAAGTTTTTGGAGATCAATTTTATAGCATCGGTTATGGCTGTAATCTTCTGTTTCAACACTTTTAATCACTGACCCTAGAAGACCATTAATTGATTGCCTGAACAGAAAAGAAAACCCTCGACAGACGACGTTGTAACAGTCGTCCAACCTCGCTGACCGGCTTTATTTTTTACTTTTAGCTCAGTCTCTAGTTCTTTTGAGGAAAAAAAAAAAAAAAGTCGGAATCAAGAAAAATCAAGAAAATAGGGCACTTTAAAAAAAATAATAATAATAACAAAAGGGGCTTGTTGTTTATAATTACGATCGGTGCCCTGTGCAGGCCTGAGGATTATAAGTCTCCAATATGTCTGTGAGTGGCTGTCCGTTGGCAGCAGATTGGCCTTTTCTTTCGTGTTTTACGCAGCAGCTGACACGTGTCTGCCCCGAACTGAACTTCTCAATTGACTTCAGGAGTAATTAAGGCAACAAAGAACAACAATTAAACGCGCTAATTGACAACACAAACCGGCGATGATACCCGGTGGCTGCCTCTCATGGCGGGGCCTGGCCTGCACCTTTCTTTTTTCTTTTTTTTTTTTTGCATTTAGGGACTTTTCTTTATTTCTTTTTTTTTTTTTTTTTTTTTAAAAGACAGACAGACACAGAGAGAGGGAGGGAGAGAGACAGCGAGTACTGTTTCCTGGAGAGGCGGAGGGTCCTTGAAGTAGCCTAAACGTCCTGCGGCTGCACGAAGTTGGGGGGGGTGGGGTGTGGAGGTGGAGGTGGGGTGAGGGGGGGGTGTCACCCCGGGGCGATAATAATTAATAGCCTGTGATGCATGCTCCTGACAGGACGCACATGTATTTTATGTGATATTTGTTTTAAAGGAAGTCTAAAAGGAAAAAAGAAAAAAAAAAAAAAAAAGCGCCAATAATCCAGATTGCGTTGCGCTCTCTCCTCCGTCAGTCTGGACTACATGCTCTGGTCTGACCACCTGTTTCCTGCTCTCCTCACCTCACGCACTGCATGGCGAGAGAAATTAATTTGCTGCAAATCTTGAAGGGGCTTAAAAGACGAGGCAGTGACGCCCCGGCCCCCCCTCTCCTCCTCCTCCTCCCTCCTCCTCCTCCCTCCTCCTCCCCTCATCCGCAAACCGACAAGTAAATCCCCACAATTAGCAGATCCATATTAGCATATTAACCTGTGCTTCCTTCCGAGGCGCATCCTTTATGTAGGTCAGACACCATTTTCTTAATTGCTTTTGCTGTTGATGGAGGACAAACATCTTCTGGGCCGTTTGTTAGGAGGGTTTTTTTTCTTCTCCCCCTTCATTATGCCAGTCGTTATTTTGGCTGGAAAAGGTGCAGGCCTACACACACACAAACACACACATATGCAGACACGCACGCACGCGCACGCACGCACAGAGAGGCTACAGGACCGGGCTAACGGACGCTCGCTGCCATATGAGGCCGGTGTCTGATTAAAAAAAAAAAGAAAGAAAGAAAAGAAAAAGCACCACAGACTCGTAAACAAGGCCAACAGCATGGTGAGCTCTGAGTTCCCCTCTAACTGCTCCGACTTCAGACGACACAAAGTTCCTCCTGCGTGCGCAGCGCTGCTGAATAAACAGCCGCCTATAGGCCCATTACGGCTCAGCATGGATCCCTAAACGCACCATCGCCTGCTCTTAAGTGTTGCAATCCGACACAATATACTTACAGCGGCCTTAAAGCCTATAAGGGGATTACAGTTTACTCTGGTAGCAATAGGCTAAATGACTGCAGGCTATGTAGTGATCTATTATAGATAAGTTGGACCATTTAAACCAATCAGGGCTGAGGGGCAGCAGCAAGGAGGGCGACATCCTAGTCTTTTTGTGAGTGTGTGTGTGTGTTACAAGTGAAACTGGTGGATAATGTGTTGGATTAGAGATTAATTATTCAAGATTAAACCCCGAGCTGGATTAAAGGGACCTTTATTTGATATTGCGTGGCATAAAAAAGTGACAAAAACCGATGATTAGTCCATTTTTTCTTTTTTTTTTCCAGGAGCAAAATGAAACTGGTGACTGCAGGTGATATCTTTCTAACTTAAAGGGGCTCTATGTAGTTTTGAGTCAGGATTTTCATATTAACAATGTCAATAAGGTAATAACACAAATTCAGAAGTATTTATCTTATCCGTAAGTGAATAAACAAGCTGTTCTCAGAGGAAATAAGGCCCCAGGTTTGTGTGCGTTACAAGGGAAACTGGTGGATTTTTGAACACAACATGTTCCATTAGAGATTATTTCTTTTAGGATTAAACCCTGAGCTGGACTGAAGGCATTAAAAGTGCCAAAAACTGACGATCAGTCAGTTTTTCTGAGAATTTATTTATTTATTATTATTTTTTGAGGAGCAAAGTGAAACTGGTGACTGCAGGGGCCGTCTGTCTAACTTAAAGAGGCACTGTGTCCACTCAGAATTTAAATATTTCCAACATCAACGAGGTAATAATATAATGTTTTGTCTATAACTGACATGCAAACAGAGTACTGTGCTCAGAGCAAAATAAGGTCAGTGTTTGAAGCTAGAAAGGTGGCAGGGTCCGCCACATATAAACAAAGTCAAACAGTGTTTAATGTTTTGTCCTTTAAGGTCAGTTTGTTTATTTTTCATGTCATAAAAAATGAAGGAGTTTGTTTATGTAGTTTGAGGCATAAAATGTTTAAGACCCTCTTTGTTTTTCAAACATGTTTCTACTTTTAAAGGTCCAATTTCTAAGAAAGCAGAATTTTGAGTCTCCATCCCAGCTGGCTTGTGGATCGGCCGCCATCCCAAACAGTTTGGAATAACAGTCAAAAAAATCAACTTTTCTTACAATTTGCACCTTTAAGTCCCAATAATAATTTGCTCCACAAGACAGTCTACCGCGAGTGCGCAAATGCCACATGCCCACATGAGCTCAAGCCCTAATCTTCCGCCTCTCCATGCTGCCTTATTTTCCTGACAGTTGCTCTGAGAAGAATGACAGCAGAGCCCCCTGCTCTCTGCAGGAGCGGAGCAGCGGTCCGTCCAGAAACCTCGGGGCTGATCTAAATTCTCGCCTCTGGGCTGTGCTGCGCGGGGTTTCGGGCCTTTCCCTGCCTCGTCAGGCGGCAGATGGACTGGCTCCTGTCCGGAGATCAGTGCGCATCTGGCGCGGCGCTCCCAGCCCCCGGTAAAGCGGGGCCACTCGCCGGCGTTAAGCCCTATTAGGACCGTCTACCGTGCAACTGGTGCCCGCTCGGGTTGGCGGCGGCGACGGTGGCTGCACATCCCGCACACACATCTGTCTGCGTCAGGCAGCGGCGGGAACCACCGACACCTGAACGCATCTGACTCCCTGCGCTCGGAGCGTGCAGGTTTCGGCGTAAACCTTCAGGTTGCAGGAAACTCACCAAAAACTCTCTGAAAACAAATTAGACTGACAGGTTTCACGTTTCAAACTCGCGAGCTGCACTCTCAGGTAAGCGTTTTGATCCGGCCTCGATGATGATATGAGAGGAAACAGGTGAAGCTGCACCGGAGGCCCGCACGTCAGCAGCCATTTCGGCTCATTTAGCATAATTTATGGCGATTATTTCAACCAATATCGCCGAATCACGATCATATGATCCCATTTAGAATCACTTAATTGACACCAAAAGCTCTCCCTCTCTCCCTCTCTCTCTCCATCTCTCTTTGCCCGGTGGCCTTCCCATTCATCCCTCCTCCTCCTCCTCCTCCTCCTCCTCCTCTCTTTCTCCCACCCCGCCTCCACCTCCACCTTCTCTCTTTTCTCTCTTTCGTTTATTTATTTATTTATTTCATTTTTTATATTAATGCCTGGCGTGCGACAACCGGCCTTCACCGGTCTCGTCGTGCAGAGGTTTCCCGTCGAGCCCCGAGGCAAAACAATCGGCAACGGTTAATTAAAATATAAAAGGCCTTGAGAACTTTTTAAAGGAGGCTATTTAAGGCGGGTGTCTCCGCTCGGCCCGCCTGTTATCGGGACTTATATTATTATTTATTTTTATTTTATTTTTTTCTCCAAATGTGATTAGAGGACTTTGGGCTAAAATAGAGTCGATGAAGGAGAAAAGACTTGAGAGTGTCTGGGGGCGTTATGTGATAGCCTATATTTTACAGTTGCATGTGAAGAATAATCAATAAAAAAGAGAAAAAATATCGACATAAAAAAAAAATCTAAATGATTATTTCCAAGCAAATTATTATTATTATTATTATTATTATTATTATTATTATTATTATTATTATTATTATTATTATTATTATTATTGTGGATTGTTGTTGTTATTGTAGCTGGTGGGGGCAGAGCGGGACGCATGCGGGAACAGATGGGAGGGGAAATAGTTGCTTAATTAAAAGTGCAGAGTCAATCCCGGCGTCCCGGCGTCAGCACGGCCGCAGTCTGCACTTTAATAATATCAGGGAGTCGCTTTGGTTACAGTTACAGCTGAGCAGGAGGAAAAACACATCCAAAACAAGACTGATTAGGGCTTATGGGCTCTCTCTCTCTCTCCCTCCCTCCCTCCCTCCTCCCTCTCTCTCTCTATCTCTCTCTGTCTGGTTTGTTTTGAATGGCAGGAAATCATCTGACAGACTCTTCTTCTTCTTCTTCTTCTTCTTCTTCTTCTTCTTCTTCTTCTTCCTTTCTCCTCTTGTATTTCCCTTTGCTCCTCTTCAGGCTGTGACCACAAGCTTTCGGGCTTCTGCCTTTTGTTTTGTTTTTTTACGTTTTTGTATTCCTGTTGCTTCCCGGGTGGCCTAAGGGCAAGGCAGCAATAGACTGTGCTGTTGTATGTGCATCCTAATATAACGCATGGTGGATACTCATTGTGCACCTGTTACCACCTCTATGTATTTATTATTATTATTATTATTATTATTATTATTATTATTATCCTATAAACGGTCAACAAAATAATGTATGTGCTGGTTTAAGCTTTGAAATGAGCAGAAACAAAACAAAAACCAGCACACAGGCTCCGTTCAGCAGGGCAGGACCACCCCGAGGGCTCGTGCTCAGGTGAGTTACAGCAGCACGAGGAGCATTAGAGAGAGAGAGAGAGAGAGAGAGAGAGAGAGAGAGAGAGAGAGAGAGAGAGAGAGAGAGAGGTCACGAGGCTGACCGACTGACCGAAAAAAAAAAAAATAGTCCCAATTCCAATCTGACAGTCCTCTTAAAAAAATAAAACTTAATAATAATAACAATAATATTATTATTAATAATAATGGTATTAATAACAATAGTAATAATAATAATAAAGCAGTCGCCATTTTTCGATCCAACCATGCACGCGCCCATGGTCACACACACACATATACACACACACACATATTCAATGCTGATTTGAAAAGAGAGAAAAGGTCTCGTGCTTCTGTCGGTTCTTCACAAAGGCAACACTCATAGTAAACCCCCCCTTCATCCTCCTCCTCCTCCTCCTTCTCCTCCTCCTCTTCAGCATACAGAGAGAAAAAATAAATAACGCTCATCAAAAGCTGTTTTCCATCAATGAGTAAAAAAAATGAGTAAAAATAATAATAATGAACGAGCAGATTCTCGATTTAATTCAGCACATGAAAAGTGATCGGTCGAGCCAGCATGCCTCATAACATCACGGATTTGTTTTTTTTAATTCGTCTGTTTTAATTCTCTAAATGATTCCGTTGCGACTGCATCGAAAGAATCTCGAGTAAAAAATAGAAAATAAAAATAAATGTGTGCTGGTTTCATTTTCAATTCCGTTTACATCCAAGAGATAAAAAAGAAAGAAAGAAAGAAAATGTCTAAAAGCAGTCATAATGAAAACATGCGAGGCGATGCGGAAAGCATCGAAAACAGCCCGTTATTCCTCATCGAAGCTGAGGAAATTCACCCCCAGCTCGCTCTAGAAACGAACCAAAATCCATTTTGGTTTTATTCCGCCGATATTTGTCGAAATTAGCTTCGTAATATTTCAAAGCAAAACTTACATTTCCGTCGAAAATCCGCACATATTTGTAAAAATCAAAAAAGAAAAAAAAAAGAAAAAACGACATAGCCGGTGTGATTTAAAAACCAAAAGGACAAAAAAATAAGAATAACGCGACGAAAGCGAGGAGCGGGAGACCGTGTGGAAAACACAAACGGGTCAAAAAAGGGAAAATGTCCACAAAAAAGCGTAGAAAACGTTGAAAGAAGCACTTGGTTCCTTATTAAGGCGAAGATACAATATTTATTCCTTGTCTCCTGGGATGCTCCGCTCCGTCTATTGTCCTCCCATTCCTCAGTGCTGATGCTTAATTTTCAAAACTTCTATATTACCAAGGGACCTACGACATCAGCCGAGAAATACCCTGCAAGTACAAAATCCGTGAGCCAGCCCCGTCCGTGCAGAGGGGAGACGCTCGCGTTCCGCCAGCTTTCTGCCGTTACCGAGAGCGCATGAGGGGGGACTTTTCCATTTCTCCTGCTTTTTGAGGATTTTAACGCATTTTTTGTATTATCGTTCGACCGGGGCCAGAGAGCGGAGAAAAGAAAAAAAAGAAGAAAGAAAAAAAAAACACGGGTTACTTTGGAGAAAGCACAATGTCAGCGACCTTCCCCGGACTTGTCCACGACGCAGAGGTAGGCTCATTTATTTCCCTTATCTCGCTTTAATTCGCGAAAGTGACAGACTCGGCTGTGCGGAGGAATAAGATACGCTTTGGGTTTTTTAAGTTACGGAGGCATTTCGAGGCTGCACAAGAAGAAGTCTCCTAAGTGGAGTGTTTCTGCGTTTGCATGGATGAAGGGGGGAATAAAAAATAAAATGCATGGAGGGGTGACAGGAGTCGTGCGTCTGACTGCGGCTGCCGGTTAAAGAAAACGGGGCTTTTTTTTTTTTTTTTTTTTTTTATTAGTGTGGAGGCAGAGGAGGCTCGTGTGTGAGCCGGGAGCTGTGATTAGAAACGTTTCGGGGCGGAACACTCCGCTGTGTCTCACTCTGCTTACCTCCCATCCGGAATGAGCGAGAGAGCCGGGACAGTAAATTTGCCAGCAGCTCGGTAATAATAATAATATATAACAGCACGCCTTTTTTTAAAAAAACGCTGCGAGCGGAGTGACAGGCATGCCAAAGGGAGGGGAGAGAGAAAAAAAAATACCGATGGCTCCTGTTGCCGTGCGTTATTCGTTCCCCTCCCGGGCGTGTGGAAATGACATCTCCTTCAGGTGGTTTAAAGCGGAAAGGAAAAAAAAAAAAAAAAGAAGAAGCGCTTTGAGTGTGTGAGTTGTGTTTTTTTTGGAGTGTGTTTGGGAGGCAGCGAGAGGAGACACCGGCTGATGCTAAATGACACGGCTCATATATTTCCCCGTCTCTTTATTATCTTGTAGATACGTCACGACGGATCAAACAGCTACCGGCTCATGCAGCTCGGCTGCCTGGAGTCCGTGGCCAACTCCTCGGTCGCCTACTCCTCCTCCTCCCCGCTCACCTACCCGGCGCCGGCGGGGACGGAGTTCGCCTCGCCCTACTTCTCGGCCAACCACCAGTACACGCCCCTCCACCACCAGTCCTTCCACTACGAGTTCCAGCACTCCCACCCGGCCGTGGCCCCGGAGGCCTACGGGCTCAACTCGCTGCACTCGGGCCAGTACTACCAGCAGATCCACCACGGGGAGCCCGCCGACTTCATCAACCTGCACAACGCGCGCTCGGCCCTCAAGTCCTCGTGCCTGGACGAGCAGCAGCGGCGCGAGCTCGGCTGCCTCGACGCCTACCGGCGCCATGACCTGTCGCTGATGACGTCACACGGCTCCCAGGCCTACGGCGTCGGCATGCACCACCCGGACCAGAGGCTGCTGCCCGGCGCCGGCCTGGGTCTGCCCACCACCGCCTCGGACGACCTGCAGGTACCGGCGGCCCCACTGTCTCACCTCTTCTTCTGTGGTTTTATTCACACCGCTCCATAAGATAGGATGAGATAACAGACCCCGCCACCAGTACCCCTGCCCCACTGGCCTACTACTGAACCCCCCCACCCTCCACCCTCCACCCTCCCCAGCCCCATCTATTGTAGCAGCAACACAGCCACCCCAAAAATATTGAACAGAAAGACAGCGCCAGATGTCTGTCTGTCTGTGTGTCTGTGTGTGTGTGTGTGTGTGTGTCTGTCTGCTTCATCTGTCTGCTGTCTCCATGACACTGACGAGCCTCCATCAGCTACATTTGGCCCGCGAGGTTTTTTTTTTTTTCACCCGGCTCCGTCCCACTTTGGACTAAAACAATATCTGGAGATCATCTCGAGATGGTTTCGCTGCCAGAGCGAACGTGACCGTACAGCAGGCCGAAGTAAATGTCAAGTGCAGCGCGCGGCGCGAGAGGCCGGCCCGTTTCTAAAGGTTAATTGACTGGCAGTCTATACAATCCCATTGTGCAGCCCGCCCTTTATTTTCCCAGAAACACACGTGACGCAGATTTTACATAATTCTTTTCGATGTAAAGAAATGGTCGAGATGAAAACGGCTCTCGTGCGTGTGTGTGTGTGTGTGTGTGTGTGTGTGTGTGTGTGTGTGTGTGTGTGTGTGTGTCCGGCTGTCTGCTGAGGCAAAGAAAAGCCGCTGGTTGCTCTATTCTCCGGTAAAGGGCGGATTAACGGATCGGGGTTGAGGGCACAATGCCCGGCTCGGGCGCCATAAAGCACCGTAGTTTATCCAATTACAGACTTAACGTCAATCAACTTTGTTACTTATGCAGCGACATCTGAGCCGAGTTAAAACACGGCTCTGGTTAAACACAGCTTTTTTTTTTTTAAGACGGCGACACATAATTTCAGTCACGTTAAAGTGTTTACACTGTCGCCTTCATCGACATTTTTAGACGTGGCTCCACCGGAAGTATCCCGAATTTGACATTATTTTTTAAATGAGCAACAATAAAAATACAATTTCTAGTATTTTATTCTGATTCATCAGATTTATTTATTATTTTTAAAACAATAATTCAGTGGGCTTTTTATTCATCTATTTAATAATAAACTTTATTTAAAGGGTGTGGCGGTGTGATGAGGACATGATTTGTATTTAACACAAAAATAGAAATAGAAATATAGCCTGAATTGTCTTTTAAATAAATTGGGGAACTATAATTTAGCCTGTATTCATTTTTATTATTATTAATATTTGTTTTGTGATTTCTCCCTAAAAAATAGGAAACAATTTGAATTTCAAAAACGCAATTTATGATATGTAACATATTTGCTACACTACATTAGTTAATATCGTTTTATTTTTTTTTCTAATTTTGTTTTCAGACCTATCGCCTCGCTCCGGCTCATTGTTAGCGCCAACGCCATATTTATCCAAAGCTGTCGCCACATTTTGAAGGCGCACAGGTCTGACCCTTTTATTGAGCCCGAAAGAAAAGGAGCGGCCCGTGAACCTGAGCTCGCGCGGGGCGGATGTATGGGGCGAACAGATGCGCCCATGGTCTCGTGCGGCCCCGGTCGCATCTTTGAGCGCGCTAAAGAGATTTTCATGGCGAACAAAAGCAGCTGCCACACCTTTCCCCCGTCGCTAAGCTAATTCATGCAAGACCTCTGCGTTTTGTATATTGATTTTATAATCACTTTAGCTGCGGAGCCGGAGAGAAAGGGAACAGAGCCGGAGCTGGTTAAAAGAAGGAGCTACAACACGCTCCCCTTCTTCAGGTTTTATTTTAATCAGGGGGGCTTCCGCGCGGGCCCCGGCCTCGAGGCTCGCACGGGGGATTAAGTGTTTTTCTGAATGAGAAAGCGCGTGTTCTCCTTTCTTGATGACATTGTTGATAGCGGTGTGATCTGGACCAAAATGGCGGCCGGTAACAGGTTTCCATCCATCCATCCATCCATCCATCCATCCACCCATCCATCCACCCTGGGCCTCTCTCTGTGGCTCCCTGTGTGTTTTGCAGTCATCCCAACAGGTTGGTGGCTCCCGGACACTCGTTTCTCAGTCCGGACGAGCTGTGCCGTCCTCGTCTCACCGCCCGCAGCCTTTCAAATTAAAGCTCGTTTCTGGGTGAGCCGTGAGCTGCATCCTTTATCTCCCCCCTGCCCTCGACACTCGCTCGGAGCTCCGCTGAGTGACGCGCACTTTCTAACAAAATAAAACGAAATGAAAGGCTTCCATTGGAAAATTCGCTCCAAGTGGCGGAAGCTGCGAGGCGATCTGTGCCAGCTGCAAACTTCACCTAGTTATTAAGACACCTATAGGACCTCTGTGTGCAGTGGGGCGTAACTCGTGGGCCGCGACCCTGCAGAGAGGTCGCAGGACGCGTCTGAGGGGTCAACAGAAAGAAGAGGTGGATTGAGGCACGCTTTGTGCTGCTGCACAGGAATCTTCAACTTTTTATTCCACCTTTTGTTGACTTAAATCAGTCAGGTGTGTTCAAAATTACTCAAGCGAACTGAAATGAGTTGCATCTGAGGAGTCAAATAAAAAAGAAAGCCTATTTTATGCTACAGTAATATTATTTTTCTAGACTTTTCACAACGTTTTCCTGTAAAAAAAAACAAAACAAAAAAAAAAAATTAAATCCACTCATTTGTTGTAAAAAATATATAAAAAATATTAAAATAAAAAAAACAATAGGTGCAATTTAGTCATACTGAATTAAATCCACGAGAAGGGGTCTAAATCTAATTATTTTCATTTGAATTGTATTTAATAGGGACGATGCAGCTTCACAACCAATGCAGAGAATTTAACTGATGTGCTGCACAGAGAGTTTAGAGCTATTGTTAATTAATTGACTCCTGTCCCTAGTTCATGGTACATCTGAGGGGACATAAGAAAGAAAAGGTAAAAAATAAATAAATAATAAAATAAAAAAAACACATGCTGCACATGAATGTTGTTTTTTAGACTTTTCATGGCGTTTTCTTGTTAAATACCGACTTAAATCCACTAAGGTGCGTAAAAAAAATAGTCAAATAAAAAACTTAAGAGGTGAAACTCTCTCATACAGAATTAACATCCACGATAAGAAGTCTAAAATTATTTAGTCTGATTTCAATTTTATTTCACAGGGACTACGCAGCTCAACATACTTCCATTAGACAGAATGTGTTTGTATTTCATTTCTTTAACCTAGAAAAAAATCCACTGAGGACGTATCCTCACTCACAATGGTGTCCAGATACAATACAGTCAAAGGACGAGGCTAATTAAAAGTAACAGGGTGAGTGTGCTCAGAAGTACAACTTGGATCTGATGCAACATCACGATGTCACCGGTGCGCTGCGCAGAGAGCTTAGAGCTGCTGCTGAATCCAAACTCTTTTACATGTCAGACATAAAACATACAGGATCATAAAATCCTAATACAATAGAACACACCACACTACATCAACACACATATTACCTACAGCAGAGCACAATAAGCTGATAATGGGCCCAGCTTTGGTTTGCTTGTAAGCAGCTCTCCACCTTTGTTGTGGAGCATTTTGTACCTGAGTGGCTCAGTTTTGACACATTTGGTGACCTGACGTGTGAATCAGCAAACACTGCTGCTGTTATCACGAATTGTATTGAGCACAGCTGGTTTTCATTACCCTGATATTGTTTACATCACGGCCTCACATGTCTCCCTTTATAAACAGGGGTTCTCTTTCAAATAAGAACGTTTGGCTCTCTGTGCGTAATTCTTCCCGGATGTGCCACAAAGCGTGACGCAAAAAAAAAGAAAGAGTCTCCTGGACTCTGACAGCTGTGTGAACGTGTTCTCCAGCGGTGTGGAAGGAAATGTGGGTGAAGCGATTTCACCTTCCCCGCTCGTCCTAATGAGTGAATGTCTCCGCAGGGCTCCGTGGAAGCGCAGTGTGGGCTCGTGCTGAACGGCCAAGGGGGCGTCATCCGGAGAGGTAAGGCCCCTGTTTCATTACCTCTGTTGTTGTTGCTGCTGCTCTACCGGAGGCCGTGAACGTTCACGGCTCGACACGACAAGACAGCGAGGCAGGCAGGCAGGCAGGCAGGCAGACAAACAGGCGGAACACTGCTGCTCTCTTGTCTTGCTGTCAACATGTTACAGGCGGGCGCCGTTTCCTCGCCTATTTAAACGCTTACACACTGTAGTACACTTCCAGCATGAAATGGACTGTCACTCAACACCTTAAACACTCCAAAAAAAGTTCCTTCAGAGAATCAAAACGTCCCCCAAGTCACGCATCAATGTGATCCGATCGTATAGACTTATTATTATTATATCACAGCCTGTCACAGGACACTTAAACGCTTCCTTTCCCCGCTGCATCCTCGCGGCGCACACTTTGTCTTTGTTCCCGCGAAGTAAACGCGCCATTTTTTTTTAATCTAATATTCATGTTTTGTATTTTTGATCATAAATTCAGCACAATCTCCAAACATCGCTGCCGATGATCTTGTCTCTCTCCTGTGAGAAACCTAAACAGGGAATTTATTTATTTATTCTTATGTCTATAATTTGCAGACTACAAAGTATTTTATAATGAGTCTACATTCAACAAGCTAACCGCCTCAAATTAAATTAAAGGTCTATGAAATAAAATAAATCAATAAATCCGATTTGAAACGATTATTAACAGAAGCTAAAAGGGGGAAATCAAGGCAGTCGTTTTTATTTAGCTGCTGAGCGCTTCCGGTTCGGTTTTATTTTGTATTAACCTCTTTAATGTTTTTTAATTTGCGGGCCGTGATGTAAAGCGCACAACAACAGGAACAGTGATGATTTTTGGTGTTTCTTCCTGCAGTCTACCTGTGGGCTGTGTTTATAATCACAGACTGTAGATTCAATCGGCGCTTTTTAAAGGCTGGGTCGGCTCTGGATCACTCTTCAGGTGTGAGGAGGGGTGTGTGTGTGTGGTGGAGGGGGAGAGAAAGATGTGGAACCAGACCGGGCCTATATTTCCTCACGAGTCCTCTGCTGTGGATCTGCGTCTGGCCCATCAAAGCCCGCTGCTGTTTTTTTTTTTTAATTTCTTATTTATTTTATTTTAGGCGGGACTAGGCTATGTGTAGTTTTCCATACAGAGGAGGAAGGCTGTGTCTCGGGTTTAATTTTTCATCAGCTCTGCCTAGGTGTTGGGGCTTTTCTCTCGGATTGACGCGGGAATCCCTCCGCTATCACTTTCGGTTAATGGTGCGCCGTATTTGGCCCTGAGCTCAGCCGCTGCAACCATCACAACCAATAATCTTTGCTTTACCTCCCGCTCCCGTATCGATAGCTTCTCTCGCCTCGGGCGGACGCTTTGATATGCTAATGCCGAGCGGGGCCCCGGATTCAGCCGAGATCATATTAATGTTGTTCTTTCTGACTGCGGCTTTGGCGGCATGAATATTCACATAACCTTTTTCAAAAGAAAATCACTCAAGAAACGCGGATCCTACTTAGGAGGAGTCGTCTGTGTTTTTAATCACCCCCATCGCCATCCCTCCTTCCAGCTCCCCGCTCCGGCAGCGGAGGCTGATCTGTCAGGCGCGCGCCCGCCACTACAGCACCCCCCCTCCTCCTCCTCCTCCCCGTGCACGCGCCTCCTCCTCCTCTCTCTCTCTCTCTCTCTCCTGTCAAGACATTGGCGGGCTTTTTAGGAGCGATAAACATTGTTGTTAAAATATGAGGAGAATGACATTTGGCCCGTGTCTCTTTTTCTTTAATTTTCGTGGCAAACTCGTAAAAGGCGCTTGATTCCGCGTGTGATCCCGCCCGCCGCTCGCGCCGCAGCCCGAGGCTACTCTCCGTTGCTTAAATACCGTTATCGCCTCTGGGCCCGCGCGCTCCACTGACTGCACTACCGGCAATAGCTCTTTTCGATTGCCCTTGGCAACATAAAATACAAACTACTTTGAATCAAAACATTTTTAGGGGAATTAATATGATGTGAACCCGCGGCTCTCGCACGCGCGCGCCCCTGTCAGAGCGCGTGAGGCTGACAGACAGGTCGGCACGGTTTGTGTCACACACATACACACACACACACACACACACAGAGGTGTCGAAGCTTAACCAATACTATCAATCAATTCCCTCGACCTGCATCCGGTCCGTCCTCTGACGCACAGCCCGCCGGACCGCAACGCGCTTTTGTCGCCGCACCGGCAACACGTCGAGCTGCTGTCCAGGTGCTGAAACACGACAGAGAGCATCTGAGAGCAAGAAATGTAGGTTACACCCGCTCATATGGTGGCCAGATCGTCCACACTGCCCTCGATAAGACTGACTGGTGCCCGCAGCGCTCTCCTCCTCCTCCTCCTCCTCGGCCTAAATGGCATCCCCTCTTTTCTTTTCTTTTTCTTTTTTTTTACTCTCCCCCTCATTCCATCATATCCAGCACGGCCCCTAATAACAAAGCGACACACCCTGCTGTTAGATTTGATAATGAGGCGGATGAATAATAGAATATAGCCTACAGTACATCAGACAGAAACCTTGCGTTTTCAGCTGCTTGGGACGTTAGTTCAAGTCAAAGTTTAATAATAATAGGCCTACTCCGGAGCAGTCGATATATTCCAGGAGGACGCGAGCAAACACTGATTCAGATGCAATTAATAATGCGAGGGAGCCTTCACTATCACAACCGCGATCATTTATTCACAGCGCACAATGAGACCGAGCTGCTGGTTGGATGGATGGCGGTGGGTTGGTTGGTTTGTTAGTGGAAGGTGATTAAAAGGAAGGTTTTGTTTCCCCCTCCTGGGATTACAGCAGAGTCTTCTTACATACACACAAATATCGAGCTGGAACAGAAGTATAAATATATGTACATAGTAGACAGGAGAAAAAAAAGAAAAAGAAAAGAACTAAATGTAATATTTAAGTAGAAAGAGGGAGGCTGATGAAGTGCTGAGTGGAACACATTGATCTTGCCAGTGCTGATTGAGGAGACTTGGGCCAGCTGGGTGTGCGTTTAATATCACAATCGTTTCTGGATTTATATTGTATAGAAACATAGGGTTTGTTGTGTTTACAGCTATACTTTGATTAACAAGGATGATGAAGGTCGTGAACCAGGAAGACTTTGTTGTCCAGTGAGGGACAAATATTTAAAAAGAAAATGTAATTATTATTGACATTTTTTCACATACTTCCGAAGTAATTAAACACAAGATTCACTCTTGGTATGTTGTGCGTATATTTAAGATTACCTACCACACATGTGACGATAATATACAAGCACGTACATCCATGTATACCTGAACTTTGCACACGTGTACAAGCTATATTTGGTGATTTTGAATAATTCGGACCAAAGGATCTTTTTGACTGGTTAATAACAAAATCTCCACTTTTAAATTTTTTATACTTTTTATACTTTTGAAGTAATTAAAAACAGTGGTCATTAATAAGAATTAAGATAAGCCATTAAAACAAATCTATTGGATTATCAGAAACATGCACATGAACTCACAAAGCTGTTTTTCTTTGCTTATTTAAAAAGGTGACATTTTGGAGATGCATTGTTTATATTGAACACGAAGAAGGACTAAAAAAAATGAAGGGTCTTAAATATATAAATATCAAGTCTGATAAATGATTTTGGTGCGATTACATTGCTAGAAAAGCATTAGTGGTGTTCAGACGAGGACATTTCCCCTCACCCTGAACACTGACACGTTACATTATTTCACCTGAAACAGACTCTTCCTGATTGCCTTGCTCACAGCGGTTTATAACCTGCACCACGTTCTGATACGTGTGATTCTCTCAATAAGAACCAAAGAGGTTGAAAATTAGCACCCGACCGAAACGAAAAGTGCAAAACAGCGCCAAGAAGTGATGAACAATGTCAAGACAATACGGCGGGATTACGTGTCAACTTTAATGCATTAGTTCTGTTTTTTCGGACCAGAATGTACACGTATTTTCTTTGAGTCGAGGCTTTTCAAAGCCTTAAAGGACTTTTACTGGATTCATTGAGTACAGCCCTGAAAGCGTCTACGCTAAAAGTAAAGAAAAAGACTCTCACAGCTCTTGAAAACACAGAATCTTTGTGTTACTTGCAGAATAGGGTAACTCTCATAAACTAAAGGCCACATAATACTCAAAACTCAGAAATGTTGGCTATACGGTTTGTTTTCACAACATGTGCATTTGCTGCGTGGATGAAGTAAATCCATTATTGTTATTATTATTATCATTATTATTATTGTAGTAATAGAGTAATATATAGGCAGTTTGGTGTTATGCTCTGGTGTGTGACATTTTGTTTTTATTTTAATATGTTGTTAAATCAGCGTTAAAGATCTGTTATTCATATTACGCGACTGAATATTTATAAAAGTCAAACGATAACCTGCAATATTTCCATAATATATGTATGTATGTCCCATAACTGGAACTGAAGGAGTATTTTCTACTATAAGTGTTTTCGGCACAATCTTGTGTCTCTACAGGGTCTCTCCGAAAATGTGCACTGTTTTAACGATTATCATGTGTTTTCACTCACCTATCAGTTTAAACATAGGTGGAGTTTGTATGTTCAAATAAACAGCTCCAGGTCAGCCTTCTTCAGTTCCAGATGAACTGAGTGGACGCTGGTTATTTACATTATTAACTTGTCATTATTCTAATACTCAGGTTTGCAGTAAAACGAAAAGCTTGTATGCGGGTCTCTCAGCAACATACAGTATATGACATATAATACATAGGCCAACATTCAACAGTGCAAAATAAGAGTGAAGCACAACAGCAAGTAATTGTAATTATTGTTTTAAGGAACACCATTAAATAAATAAACCATTTAAAAAATATATCTGAGAAAACTGGGGTTTTGTTTGACTTAGTTCAAGAAAAGGTGACACAGGTTGATTATTGAATTTGTGTTAGGTCAAGAGGCTTGTGGGCAGAAATGTGTGACAAAAGAACATAAATCAAAAATGAAGTTTGATAAATGAGCTTTTATTTTCGAAAGTTGGATTTTGCAGCCCCAGCCGTTTGCATTAATGTGACGGTCACTCTCTTTGCTAGTTGAATGACTTTACACAGCCTCTTTCTTGACACTGGACGGTGGACAATGGTGAGCCACCAACAGTGCTCGCTGTAACGAGTGTGTTGTGTTTGTGTGCAGGGGGGACGTGCGTGGTGAACCCCACAGACTTGTTCTGCTCGGTACCGGGCCGGCTGTCGCTGCTCAGCTCCACCTCCAAGTACAAAGTCACCATCGCCGAGGTGAAAAGAAGACTGTCCCCACCAGAGTGCCTCAACGCCTCCCTACTGGGCGGCATCCTGCGCAGGTCAGTACGAACACACGGATCATCACAGCTTCTTTAATTGGGTAACTACAAATGTTGACACCCGGTCTTGAACTGTGGTCCCTGGCTTGGCAGCCTTCTCACCTATAGCTGTATCTCCACCACCTCCCCTCTAACCATGGATTGTAGAAGTTTCAATCTATGTAAGATGTGTACAGACATGTCCTACGATGTTGAACATATCTGTGGTTTGAAGGAACAGTAACGGCCAACGTTTTATTGTGGCGCTTGCTGAAGTCGCAGGAACGTAGTTGGGATGGACAACTTCCGTAAATAGTCTAGGGCTGTCACACCCGAATCCAAGGTTTGCATCCAGTCTGAAGTTAAGTTTAGGCAACAAAAGATGTTTTCAGTTTGTGAAAAAGCTGAACGGAATTTAATTTATGGGATTGACTTTGGTTAAGATTAGGGAACAGCCCGGTAGTGTTGTGGCAAAAAAGGAGTATTTAAAGCCCAAACACAATCTCTTCCCGACCCTTACCACGTGATGTTTGTGCCTAAACCTAACCAGAACACAAGATGTTAAACGTAAAATTGAAAACTGAACATAGAGAAATGTAAAGTGTCAACACACCCAGGGATTTTAGAAATGTACATTGCCAATTTTCATCCTTTGACAGGATTTAATCTTAAGGATTGGTGTACATAAACATCTATTTTAAAACTGGTGCTGAGTGTCATGAAAAAACTAACACGAATCCTATAGATTACATTTCGTCATTATTTCACAAACCGTGCCGTGATACTGGGTTGACAGTTTAAAAATTCCATCTCACAGCAGCAGGAGCAGGGTTATATCAGAATGTAAGTGTGTGGCGTAGTAGTGAAAAATATCTCAAACGCCCGGCAGCATACAATAATGACGAAATACATCCTCGCACATCAGCGAACTGAGGTCAAATGTAAGACTGTGAGACCGAGAGATGAAGATTATTAATACGTTTCTGTTATTTCGTCCGCCCCAGTGTATCCTGTGGTAAGATAACATTGAACTTAAGAGTTTGATGGAGAGAAAGCATTGTTTTGAAAGCCTAAATCTGGCCGGCGAACACTGGCGAGCGCTGCCCGAGCCTGTGCAGCCCCTCAGATGAAACGGAGGATGTATACAGTAACGTCCACAAAGACTACTGTAGGCGAACGAGGGGGCCGGGGCTGCACGCGCCGCCATGCCCAGGGAGCCAGAGGGAGGCGAGACCAGGCCAAAGCATGCCAGGATCAGAGGAACCAGAGGAAAGCAAGAGTTGCCAGCGCTGTATTATTGATGAGGCGGAGAGAAAGGGAAGGGGGGAAGAGGAGAGAGAGAGAGAATATGGCCGGTCCTACAAGATGAGGCATCAACAAAGTCAGAACAAAAAAAAAAAAAAAATGTGCAAATAGAGGTGTTGATCCTCATCTGGAGCGGAATAAATCACTCCTACAACAGGAATTATTCTATCAGATGAGATCCTGAGCGGGGTTCTCACATGTGTATTGGCATTACAGCTGCAATTAATCAATTAGTTATAAGCGGCAAACTGTTTTGATAATCGGTTTGAGTCATTTTTTAAAGAAGCAAAAACTCAAAACTCTCTGATTCCAGCTTCTTAAATGTGGATTTCTGTTCTGGCTTCTTAACTCTTCCATGACAGTAAACTGAATATCTTTGGGTTGTGGACAAAAAAAAAAGACATTTGAAGGTGTTATCTCAGGGTTTGTCACCATTTTTCACCAATTTCTGACATTTTACAGTCCGCTGAAACAACTGATGGATTAATAAAGAAGATAACGGACTGATTAATCCACAATAACAATAAAAGTTAGTTGCAGCCTGAGTCGGTGTTGAGAAGTTTGCAGGGACCTCTGGTTTGTCACAGAGTGATAGAAAAACCTCAGTCATTTCACTCCAAATATCTCTAAATCAGATGGGAAGCGGGCACATGTGTTTTTTAAAATTTCACATTAAAAGATGAAGAGATGACAGGGAGCATCGTTCGTCTGTTTTCCAAAATAGAACTTCTCACTTTGGGCAAAGAGACGACTGACAGAGGAAACTCAGGGGGACACGTAACCACATCTGTGCGTAAAGGAAGCAGATTTAATATATGATGAGTTGACATGTTTTAATTTGAAACTCTTTGATTTTATGCTTCAGTCGAATCAAAGCAAATCTATATCCTTCCATCCTTGCTTGATTAAACACACATTCTTTTGTAGGTGATTTTATCTGCGTTCTGGTTCGGTTTCTGTGAGAAATGATCAGGGGATCAATGAGGATAAAGATGATATGTGATCCAGATATTCAGTCTTTTTGTGCTTTATGCTGAAAAAAGTTACTCTGCTTCCCCACAGAGCGAAGTCTAAGAACGGAGGCCGGTGTCTTCGTGAGAAATTAGACCGTCTAGGCCTCAACCTGCCGGCAGGACGGAGGAAAGCTGCCAACGTCACACTGCTCACCTCCCTGGTGGAAGGTAAGAGACACAATGTTGAAGTCAGTCCTTCAGATATATTCATTTCATAGCCCAGGTGTCATTTTTGATCACTTTAGAGTTTGCTTCATCAGTTTTTTTCTCTCCTGGTTTGGCGCTCAGGTGAGGCGCTCCACCTGGCGAGGGACTTCGGCTACACCTGTGAGACAGAGTTTCCCAGTAAGGCGGTGGGGGAACATTTGGCGAGGCAGCACAGCGAGCCGAAAGAAACCAGCGCACGCAAGAAAATGGTTCTGGCCACAAAGTGAGAATACAAACACACACACACACACATACGTTCACACAGAAACAGTTTAGAGCTTGGGAGGGTTTGGTCGACAAGAAAAATGTTGTTTTTTTTCCATTACATTTCAGTTCACAAATCACTGTAAATGTGCCGGAGTTAGCTAATGAGCTACTTTTCAGGCGTAGTTGCTGGGCATTACAGCAAATTAGCTTGTTACTTTGCAGATTACATGCTGCATCAGAGCCGAAGCAACACATTTTAAAATGAATTTATTTGATCGATAATCGGATTACACCCCAGAGATTCTGATACTGAACACCTAATCCGATAAACCGACCCATAGTATGACGGAATTTGAGCCGACCCACATAAAGAACGTACATGTGAATATATGTATCATTTACTTTTACTTGTGCTTTTTATACTTAAATACATTTATTGTAAGAGACTTTCACTTTCACCAAAGTAATATTTAACTCAACACCTTTTCTTTTACTCAAGTGTGACTTTTGGGTACAGGTGCAGTTGTGTAGAATGCAGTGGATATACCGCAAATTCCCACTATAAAACACATGAAACGTCATAGACAACACCCAGAATGCACTGCATTTTACAGGCGTGAACTGTAAAATAAATATATGGCATTTTATCGGGCATTCTGTGGTTAATAACTCTAGAAACTACAGCAAACAGTGATGCCGGCTCTTAATTGAAAAGGTATAAAAACAGTAGAAGACTGTCCAAACTGAAGTCCCCCTCTGGTCGCTGCCCTTTAAGCTCAATGGGGAAAATTCCGTCCGACTCCAAATGACACACACTGGATCATCTACTACCTTTGAATTCTAACATATGCTCTGAAATTCCAGGCGATCATCCTTGTGTGTATTTGAAAGTATTAGCTGCTTTTTCGAGTAAACCCTGACTCTCCCGATTGCACATCGACTGGTGTATGTGCTGGAGGGGGAAGCAGCTCCCACTCTCTTCAAGCCATTTCTCTCTTTATTTACGATAACATCATCCCAACGCTGACTAGAATCCGAAAAGACAGCCCCGAACAACGTTAAAAAACCACCGTTCACTCTGCATTTGCAGAACTCCTGGCATCGTGTTGCGAGCGAGCGTTTCGCTTGTTTCTGGCGTCGACATTGAACTCGTCTCGCTCCTTTTCCCTTCAATTGTTTCCTGGGAGAGACTCATGTGTGGGTTGATCCAAAATGATGAGGATGGGTGCGCGAGGAAAAAAACAAAACAAAAACAAATTGCGACGGTTGTGTTGGAGACAGATGGTAAACCCCCTCACTCCCCTCCCTCCTTCTGTCTGTCAGGCAAATCTGTAAGGAGTTCCAGGACTTATTGAGCCAAGACCGTTCTCCTCTGGGCTCCTCCAGACCGACCCCCATCCTGGACCTGGACATCCAGAGACACCTCACACACTTCAGGTAACACATGCTCTTTATGCAGAATTATTAAAAAAAAAAAAAAAACAACTCTCCCAATCTGGAGTCTCCCTCAAAAACCTAAACTACAGACAGTTTTCTTGCTCTGCGTTTTTTGGCTCCGACCGCTTTGCCATTTTCCAAAGATGCAGCTGTGCAGTTTGTTATCTGGCACACGCGACAGAGGAGGAGGAGGAGGGAGGGAGGGAGGGAACAGCGGCTTGTTAGCAGAAATGTCACATCTATGGCGTCATCCTTTGCGAGCACGTACAAAGTTTTTATCAGGCCTCCAAAGGGAGCGACGCTCCGCGGAGGAACAAGATGTTAGCTCGGCTGCGTCGACGCGGCCGTGACGGCAGAGTCGGATTAAAGGTCAGAGCCGAGAGGTGACCGCACAGTCGGCTCTCAGACCAAATCTCAAAATTCGTCTCACCTCATATATGTCCTCTCTTGTTACGCTGGCTTTTTAACTGTTTATGAGTCGGATGTGTGCCATCAGTGGAACGTGAGGTACGCTGTGTTTCACGATACATACAGAAGCTGAAAAATAGGATTAAAAGAGTTTTCTGGTCGAACAGATTCGGGCGCACAGACTCGCTTGATAGTCAGTAACACTTAATATAATAACCAATGCTAATTAATGGTTAATTGATAGCTAATTAAGCCTTAGGTAATGTTATTTGGCTGTGAACAAAAGGTCAAATGCTTTATAAACGATGCATTAAGCCGCTATCAGGGTTCGTAAACATCTGTGGCAACTTTAGAAATGTTTATGGCTGAACTACAGCGTACTTATTAACCATTCTTTAAAAAAATTGCATCTTTCCAATCAACTTAAACCTAATTGACTATATATTGATTAAGTGTTGCTGGAAAGTTCAATAAAAATACAGTTAATCGTGACTGTTGGTCGCAATGAATACCCCGTGGGATTTTGAAGGGACATACAGCTGCTGTATGTTTTGAAGCCGCAACTGAGGATTCGTTCCAGTGATGATGATTCTGCTCGATTATTGAATGGCAGAAAATATAATAAATAAAAGAGTGAAACGTGCTCTTCACAATTACTTAAAGCCCAATGACAAGTCTTTTTCTTAACGTGAAAACATTCAGGTTGCTGTCATATCAGACAAAGAAAGTAAATCTTGACAAGTGAGAAGGTAAAACAGGAGAATTTGATGTTTGTGCTAAAAAAACCAACATTTAATCAATCATAAAAATTAGGAGCTCAAAGTGGTTATCACACACTTTTATATATAAAAAATATGTACAGAACTGAGGCATGATATTTTACGGTTTATTAACAATAAACTTTGGCGTCAGCTGCACAACAGGAAACTTCACTGGGAATTTACATTAGAAAGAACCTTTTCCCTGTCGCATTCCTGACAATCACAGTCAGAATCGGCTTTATTGGCCAAGTATGTGTAGACATACTTACACAAGGATTGACATACAGTTAAGACCAAGGAAGGCAAAAGCTGAGTAGTAAAGTAAAGAACAACGAGTGATCAGGACTGTAATCTACATAAGTACTGAACAATGAGCGTATAAAAATCACCACTGACGAACATAAAGTCTTAAGACAAGCCGAGTGTTCTATAAATTAAATGATACAAAGATGCAAAGGAAATAATTCAGCACTAATCTGTATGAGATGTTTAAAACTGTAGTATCCAGTGTTTGCCAGTGTTTAAATGACAGTAGAGACAGGGTGGAAATAAAGTAGTTGGAACATCACAGGACATTAAAACTGTGCTCTGACAGGAGTTAGCCCGACTAAAGGAGCTCTTTTAGGAGGATTAAAAGCTCCATAATGCAGGGAGAGGAGGGTTTCTCTGCAAGTGTACAAACTGAGGAGAGAAAAAGGACTTCCTCCGTCTGCCTCGCAAACCCAAACCATCCCGCCGACTCTGTCTCCACCTTAATGAGACATGCCTGTTTCCGTCTCCTTCCCCGCAGCCTGATCACTCACGGGTTCGGCACGCCGGCGGTCTGCGCGGCTCTCAGCACCTTCCAGACGGTCCTGAGCGAGATGCTCAACTACCTGGACAAAAACTCGAGCGGCAAGACGAGCGGCCCCACCGACCAGCAGATCAACAACAGCTCGGAAAAGACGCAGCTCCGGAAAACAGCCGAGCCCCAGAGCAAAGACGGGAAAACAGAAAAGACTGAGTAGCCCCCACCCACCCGGTCCCCGTGCCTTGGAGCGCTGCATTTAGGAGTGTGTGTGTATATGTGTGTGGGTGTGTGTGTGTGCACTCTCAGAAAGGATTTGTTAACGCCCAGCATCACTGTGTCTTCTTTGGGACGACTCCTATTTATTGTCATTTATTTATCTTCTGTTGACCTGAACTGTCCCGAACAAGACATACAGATGTGTGAGGGCGAGGTAACACATCCTGTTTAGGTGTGTGTGTGTGTGTGTGTGTGTGCGTGTGTGTGCGTTCATGTGTGCTGACAAGGAGGAGCCTCGCCCACAGGAGACGGCCGTGACTCGTCCAAGACTTTTATTTGTTTAATTTATTCATTCTGAAAACAGGAAGTAAACATGCTGACATCACAGTTTCCCAGGACGGGGGGGGGGCGGTAACTGCCAACAGAACACAACACACACTCTGAGGGGGGTTTTGGGGCGATTTGAACTCGATCCAGCTGATTCAGGCGTGGATTTTTTTGCAAAAGATACAAGAAGTGAAACACTTTCATTCACCCCTGAAAGTTCATTTAATCTCTTTCGGATTAAATTATTGAGAGAGAACGCAGTCCAGACGAGCCAAACGTCTGGTTCTGCTTGAAATCTCGCTTTTTAAAAACATTCGAGAAATGACCCCGGCCCCAAACTCCTACTCACACACACACACACACTCAAACACACTGCTTTTACAGACCCCGCCCCGTACCTGTGGGAGCGCCGGAACCCGCCGAGCAGACTTTGAACGCCACGCCGTACAATCAGCGCCGTAGCAAGCAGTGTGTTTACCAATGCGAGCGACAGAGTGGGGGGGAATAAAAAAAAAGGGGACTGATTCTGGATGCGAGCAGGCCACACGCCGTCGTGTGCCTGCGAGTGTGTGTGTGCGTGAGTGTGTGTCTCAGTGTGTGGGAGGGATAAAGAGAGAGAGAAGGGTCCAACTCAGCCATTTTGTAAAAGGTGACTTTGCGGTTGCCGTCGTTCCTCTTCCCCCCTGTGCATGTCTATCTTTGTACACTTCCCCCCCGGATCGCAAGTTTAGCCGACACAAGCTCTCCGACTTCGCTCATGAACATTTGTAAAGATATATATAAATATTTAAATTACTTTTCTTGTAGGCTTTCAACTATATATATGTTAAATCCCTACCTTCTAAAATGCCGGTGTTCAATAAAGACAGTTGCTACGTGTTCTACTATTTGCTCTGGTTTCAAGGTGCCGCACACACACACACACACAAGCACACACACCACGTATAAACATACATCTACGCAGAGATGGAGGCAAAAGAGCATGCAGAGACTAAAGAGAGGCAGTGTGGATCAAAGCCAGCGAGGGTGAATTATCCATATGAGTTCACAGTGTTGAAATTATAAAAAAAAAAGTCAGAGTTCATCTCTAATGTTGTGGAGGAGAGAGGGAAAAAAAAGAAAAGGCGATACCTACAGAAAAAGTTCAAACGCCTCCTTTGTGCGCACGAGCACGCGTGTGTGTTTCCTTTCAGCTCGAGCGACTTCTGTCAGGTTCCTCTGCTTATTTATATTTCAGAAAAAAAAAGAGAGAAAATGGGATGATAAAACGGAGCGAGGAGCAGCTGCCTGCTGGCGTCTCCATCCGGGCTCTGTAGGTTCTGTTTACTCTTTAATATTCCAGTCATTTAAAAGGAGGTCACGTTCGCCGCGCAACACAAAAACACATAATCAGACAGGATGCATTTACAGTGATGCCTGCGCCGGCGTGTCACCCCGAATCAACGCAAGAAGCGAAGCCTCAGGTGGAAGAAATAATAGCGGCGTAAAGGCAGGCGACGTGAAGGAGGAAGTGACACGGGTGCAGAGTTTCTGTATATTCCCACGTCTTGCTGTTATTGTTTGGTCTGGTGTGTGACAGATGGTGTTACCCCCCCAAATAGACACACCTGCAGTCAATGTTTTATGATGCTGGGACGAAGCTGAACCGATGATGACGCTTTGCAGAAACGGCAAAAACTGCACGATGACAAAACGGTAAATTACAGTTTCACCATCAAGTGTTTTTTCAGCTTTTACAGCAACACATCAATACAAAAGAGCAACGACAATGTCTACAATCTCATATGATGAAGGGATACAGGGTTTTGATAGGTGCAGTACATCTTCAGTGATTGAGTTTCTATACAATACAATGAAAAAATAATGGATCTGCTGCTGAACTTACCTTTACATGCATACATTTCATACGCATCACATCAACATTTCTACCGCACGCGTCAAACAAAGGGATGGTGCTGTTATTATCCTTTTCCACATTTGTAAGCATGAAACCGCTGACAGATGTTTTTAACCACACATCAGGACGATTTCCAGCTGTGTTTGTGGCAACGAAATTGGTCATTTTTGACGGGACCAGGTATTTTAAGCTAAAACATGAACTTTGCCTAACCCTGACAAAGTGATGTGTTCGCGCAAACCTAACCAGAGCGGGACCACAGTGTTGTCACAACATTAAATTGAAAATTGAACATTAAGAAATGTAAAGTTTCGACATATCTGATGTTTGCAGAAAGGCATATAGTAGCTGACATATATCCTTGCGAGTTGGGTGCTTTCACCCGTGTCCATTTGTCGGTTGGTTTGTCAGCAGGCTTACGCAAAATCAGTTGAACGTATTTTTACAAGACTAGGATGAAGGATGGGTCTCGGCCCCGAACAGACCCCTTTCACTTCTGGTGAGGATCTGGAAAACAGGACGGATCCAGGCATGTGGGTGTTTTTTGACATTTTTGTTCATTTCTCTGGGAATAAAGCATGGGTCTTGATAAAAACAAAACAAAATCAGGCATAGTTACGTATCTTTAGGTACAAGAGTGCAACGGTGCTGAAAGAATTATACAGTAGCACAATTATCGTCGACATTTGTCAAACAAAAACATCAAGCATGCTCTGTTTGGAGCCTCTCAAATGTCAGGATTTGCTGCTTTTCTCCCTTTTATATGACTGCAAATTGAACGACACGTGTTTAGTTTTGGACTGACAGACACAACAAGCGACATGACAGTGTGACCTCTGGTCCTGAAGGTGTGTTCTGACATTACATCGACCAAATGATAAACCAAAAACCAAATCCGAAGATTCCGCAATAGCCTTTATTTTGTTTATCATCATTTTGTTCTTGAATAACACAGTCTAGCTTGTTAGAACTGGGCAATATATCGATGTTACATTGTTATTGAGATATGAGACTAAACTGTATATCGTCTTTTAGATTCTGGATTTGTCTTGACCCACTTAGTCATTACTAAGGATTATCTATCAGTACCAATATTCATCCCTACAATGTTGCAATTTCAATGAGACGTATTTGGTCAAACATTTTGTGAAATTAACTTTGTTGCTCAGTCTTAGCATTTATGAAGGGCTTTTGAGAAGATTGCAAAATATCAAGATATATCAGATGTATCGCGATATATATTGACAATAATATATCGCCCAGGCTTTTGCTCATTTTCTTTACCACACAAGAAGCAGAAGAACTGCTGTTCATCACATCAGGGTTTCACTCACTGGAACATTTTGATCCCAAAACCGTCTCTTAAAATCCAAAACAGACATCGGCCTCTCCTCAAAGCACAGTCGGTTGTAACATCATAAACGTAACTCATCAGTGTGAGTTTAACCCCTTTTGCTCCCGACTGCGGCGGTTTCCCCGGAAGATGTTTGCTGCAGACGCTTCACGGCGCCGCGCTGAAGAAAATGGAGCCTGACAAACATTCACACACATCCTGCTCCTCATCACCGGGAGGCTGATTGACATGTTGTTTACACTCAGCAGTCTGTAATGACAGGAAGTCCAATATGACATGAACTCAACGTTTTGGGTTTGCGAAGGCAACCCCGAAAAAACACATGTTTGTGGCGGGTGCTCGGCTACAGAGCTATATACTATTTTGCTTCTTTTTTTCTAAACGCGTTTTAATCACGTTTCAGTCTGAGCCGCTGGGAGGAACTTCAATGATACCGGTATTATATATAATCAAACTCATGTATCTGAACCGCTGTGTGTGAAGCTGTAACAGAGTGATGTGCACGAGGCAGAGCAGCTCTCCAAATTGGCTCTTTGATGGTTGCTGCATCTCACTGGAGGGTATGAGCGGCAGCAAATAAGCATGAACATACATACTGTACACACCCACACACACACACACACACACACAGCTCCAGATATGCAAACATACCACTCGGCGAAAGTAACTTAATCACACTTTTGTTTGTTATCACTCGCGTGATAAACATGTAATCCCTGCCGAAGACGTCTCAGCTGACCCCGCATCAGAATAATAATCAGCAGCCTGATCAAAATGAGCTGGGAAATGAAATCGATTCATTGCCTGTGCCGGAGATTCTGTAAATTGACAAACGGACAAGAATGAATCACAAGTTTTGACATCAGCAATGCATAATGTGATGGGGAGGCCGATGCATTATTCACACGGGCTATTGATTGTGTTACAATGCGGGGCGCTCTGTTATCACCACATTAAGCATCGGAGCTCTTCTCTTTCTATTAACGCCGCCACTCTCCTCTCCAGCCTTCAGTCTGGTAGGAGTTTGTGATTATATCTAATTCAGTCCGTGAATCATTTGGGTGCAGTGCAGATATTTACACATGGAAGTGAGGCTTTCACATCCCGAACACACGCTAGAAAAAAGGAACATCCTCCACACAGAAACGCGTGCGATGAACGCTGCCATTCATATAGAACTGAATTAAACAGTCTGAGGTCTCGGAGGGGCTTTAGCTCCTGCTGACTGAGCCCCACAGTCACGAATACCAAACTTCTAAGCCCCATCTCTCCAGTCTCTCTCCTCTGAAGCTCTAACCCTCCTCCTCCTCCTCCTCCTCCCCTGCCTCTCTGCTAAAACCTCTTCCTCTCCTGTCCTGATCCCGTTCAGTCCCAGGAACATTCGGGGCCTTTCCTCCTGCTCAAACCTGCCGTGCTGACTGTCCCCGTCACTCTCTGTCAACACACACACACACACACACACACACACACACACACACACACACACACACACACACAAGCTGCTGCAATACACTCAAACCCACAAGACTCCATGAAGACAGGGACACCCTGTTCTCCGTTTAGTGCTGATCAACCGGCTGCTTCCATTTGTTAAATCCTGGGAGGGAATTGGAAGTGGAAGCTTATTTCAATAATGCAGCATAATGGAGGCTACAAGTCTTTTCTCAGGCGTTATTGATTCCACAATAATGTTTTGCTTCGGCGTGCAGAGAGTCATTTTGTCCTTTGTTCCTCTGTAAACATCCAACAATCACTCACAGAGTTCACATGGACAATAGCAAGGTTTTGGTCCCTCCAAAATCCTGAGCTGGTGGTCTGTTAGCGCCAGTGTTGATTTAAAAATGATGATGTTTTAAAGGAAGTCTTGTCAATGTTAACCACTGAGCACTCTTTTCACAGCGGACATTTTGGCTTCTAATGGCAGGGAAATCACAAGTGTTACTAGTAACTATCAGTCTGGTTTATTGCAGTGTCCCAGTAAGTGAAGCCACTGAACCAGCATTAACAAACACCAGGACCCTTCAACTGACGCATCCAAATGGAATCTAGCCATATTTTGATCATTTAACCCCCCCTAGAGTTACTGCAATGGGGCCACCAAATTCTAACTTTGAGGCTATTGGCTGAACATAGAAAGATAGAAAGCATCATGACTGGAAACATCCCAAACTGACATTGTTCATGCACAGCTCAGGACAGGAAGGCTCTACAGCGGGTGATTAAAACCACCCAGAACATCAGTGGTACCATCTACAGAACATCAGTGACATTGGTGAGGTGAGATGTCTGCACAGAGCCCAAAGGATACTGAATGACAACACCCAACCCAGCCACAGTCTGTTCACCCTGCTGCCATCTGGCAAAAGATACGGAAGTATCTGCTGCCGCACCACCAGACTACAGAGCAACTTCTCTCCTCAGGCTGTGAGACTGCTCAGTTCAACTCAGTTGCAACCCTGGTTTTATAAAATGACAAATAAATGTGCCTTTAACCTCTCACCTTTTAATTAGCCGTGCTACAACTGCTGCCTATTTGTGTACGTGTGGCAAAGAAGGTTTAATACAATATATGAACCAGGGTTGAAAAAGGCCATTATGATCTTTGAATTTTTTTTAAAATGTTCCAGATTTTTAATTGATAATAATCTAGATCATGCAAACATTTCCCTTCAGTTAGGATCCATTACCCACATTAGACAGTTTCATGCTGACAGTTTACCTCCATGGCTTCCTCCTCGCCCACTACGTTCCTCTGATGCCCGTCTAATCTGCCCTCCCTCCTCCAGGCTCGGCACTATGGGTGACAGAGTGACATCTGGACTGGTCGCCAACCTCTGGAATATTATCCAGTGCACATCTGTTGCTTCGGTTCAAGTGCAATGGAAAGCTAACCTATTTCTTTAAGCTTTTCCTGGTGCTTCATACGTTTATTTATACAGCACAACTCAGACACAAGGCAGTCCAAAACGCTTCAAAGTGACCGAGATATCAAGAGAACATTAAACACAGTATATTGCAGTATAATATATTATGTTCATAACTAATGTATTCTTTTCTTTGTATGTATATTTTTCACTGCTGTTGTTGATCTTTGTGTTTTCATTTCCGTATACTGACTGCCTTATAAGGATTTGTAAAGTGTCCTGGGTTGACTTGAAAGGTGCTTAAAATAAAATGTATTTTCATGTGTATGATTAAATCAGTGTTGAGCTCAGGTCTCCATGTTGTTCTCAGCCTTCACCTCTGTTCTGTGGTGTTCTAGTGCAGCCTAGTGGTCAGCAGCTGAACTGCAGCACACAATGTGACACCCTCCAGACTGCACGAGGTTAGAAAACTGAGAAAGGGAAATGGCATCTTAAGATGATACGAATGTGAAACAAGTGAATGAACCACCTTATTTATTGTTTCATGGACAAAAAATAGTCGTATAAGCTGTATACGAATTGATATGAACACATTTTCGAACAAAAAAAGGATCTAAAAGAGGTTGAAAAACAAAGATTGAATTGTCACACCCTGATTTTCAGACCTTCATCACTGGCAAAACATGTTCTTTATAGTTGTGAAGACATCAGAATACAAACTAATCAAATAATCCATCCAGGGCCCCGTTTTTTCCAGACTTTGTGAGTCAGTGAGTGAGCAAATTCAAGGCCATAAATTGATCAACCACTCCAGTTCTCTTTTGCAGGGTTTTGTTGAGCCTTTGAATTTGTGCTATGACAAATGACAGCCTTATGACCTTACGACAGCCCTACATTCAGTCATCTACCATGCTTACTGTGCTACAAAAGGCTTAATCAAGATGTACTGGGGAGATCCTAATGTAGGCGTCAAGGAATGTGAATGCACAAGACATAAAGGATGTCTCTGCACACTTGACTCTGGGCAAATAAAGGCCAGAAAATGAGAATGTTTACAGACGTGTTGTATAGGCAGTGCCACCAAACTGGGCCAGAACAGGTGGAATCAAAAATATCACCACCTTCCTCCCGTCTGAAATCCCAGCAAAAGAGAAGACGAGCGTGGCTCTTTTGTCGTGATGGTTGCAAACAAAAGGCAGGGAGCAGATAGAGCAGTATCACTGTGACATGTGTCTAATGTATGCTGATACATCGTGTGTCAAAGCCCTGCAGGACAACAACCACAACCAACGCCTCCAGACTTCCAGACTGTCAGGACATCTGTCATTGCTGACAGTCATATGCCCTGCCATGTGTGTGTGTGTGTGTGTGTGTGTGTGTGTGTGTGTGTGTAGAGAGAGAGAGAGAGAGAGAGGGAGGATGGGTGGATCTTTGGCAGCGGGTCAGTCCAGAGAACATGGGAACAGCCGTGCTTCTTAAACATTCATGTCTGCTATCCTCAGTAGCTTTTTTGTTTTTTAAAAAGTGTTTTGCATGAAACATCAAAAAGGAGCGTAGCCATGGCAGCCATGTCAGAGAAGACACACATAACAGATTGTATAGATTGTGTAGACACATGCACGGACGACACTAGAGCTGTATACATCTGAGCTCGGTCAAGACTCGCTCTGACACCTGGACTGGACCTGGTGAGTGCAGCTTTCTAATAATTTAAAAAGACCAAAAATGACTCAAAATGAACTTCTGACGTTAATTTTCTGGTCTTACGTTCAACTTCTGACTCAAGTGTGCACATAAACGTGTACTTCCTCATGAAGAGATCTATTTTTCGCTGCGAATCACATAGGTTTTTTCAGTTTTGACGACAACATCACTGTCTGTGGTTTTACTTTAAAATCATTGCTTTCCTTTACTTACATCTGCAGAGCCAAATCATTAACAATCAACTTTACTGAGGCCCTCTGAATTAGAAACAATGGGACATCAAAACATGACACATTTCTTTC
Organism: Lagodon rhomboides; assembly: GCA_039737535.1. Lineage (NCBI taxonomy): Eukaryota > Metazoa > Chordata > Actinopteri > Spariformes > Sparidae > Lagodon > Lagodon rhomboides. Next base: position 11,842,828 of record CM077798.1, on the reverse strand, counting down.
AGGGAGCACAGATAGTGTTGATGGATGGATGCATGTATACTCTTTGGACACTAGGGGGAGCAGTTTACACACACTTGGACAATTTCTCAGAGGGTTTGAGGGGAATGCCATGTGAAATATGTGTACTGTGGACAGATTTGACTATGACCTTTAAGTAGATTTAACAATGACCTCTGACCTGTTCATTATGGCAGCTGTGATAACACTTTTTTGGCAAACAATTGTCTGTGCCCCCCTCCTCTTGTGACGCAGACCATGGTAGAAGACGTATTCAGCTCATTAACTTTAGCAAAAGCAGAAGAACAGTGTAAAAACATTATGTTACATATTAAAGTCATGAGTTCAAAATCTTACTTGAGTAAAAGTAGAATATACTGAAAGGCTCAACTACTCATTCTACACAGAGTGGTCCACTTCAGAATCTTATTTCTGTATATTACTAGATTATAATTAGTCACTTTATTGTCGCAGCTGGTAAAGGTGGAGCTAATTGTAATTACTGTATAAACTGCTGGGTCGCTTAGTCAATAATATTGTAATTTTTCATTGATTCATATATTGTATTAATAATCTGAATGTGCAGAGTAACTAATATTGTCAATCAAATGTAGTGGAGTAAAAAGAGTAAAGCAGGATAGAAAGGAAATACTCAAAATGTACTCAAAAGTACAAATTGAGTTAATGTACTTAGTTACATTCCACCACTGGATGCAGCCATGCAATGTCACTGAATCTTTTAATGCCAGAGATATCGCCTAGCACAGCTCTCACCACCAAACGAAGATAACATAAATATTTGACAGTGTGAGCCCCTGAATATTGGGAGAAAATAGTGTATTTTAAAATTATAGGTCATTAACGTCATAACATGTTCCTGTAATATTGAAATCATATTTATTTTTCAAGGCTGCCACCCTAAACCAACCTTTTGTACTCTCTTATTGTCTAATTCTCTTTCTAATGTATTATTCTACATACCTGTGCTTGTTCAGCTATCTGTGCACAGGAGTATGTAAGATATACAGAGTGTAAGATATCATGTAATATTGTGTTTTGCTGGGGTTTTTTGATTGTAAAGTGTACAGAGACTCTAGGTGATGTGTACTTTAAATAAACTTCAGTAAATTTTAGTGTGAAATCAGCAATGCTTCTTCTACTTCTTGTCAGGTGGATATACTGAGATCATACTAATTCCAGATTAGGTGGGTATACTGTGACCTCACCATTTTATATTCCTCTGCTATTAGTGACAACAGATCAATCAGTTATTTCTCCATTAATCCAGCTACTAGTTACAAGACTGATCTATCTCTCTCAGGATGTGTAAACACAAATCATCATACATCTGCAGGGTGGTGCTGCCTGCCCCCTCTTTTAAAGGGGCACCATGTAGTTTTTGCAGAACTCAGAATTTTAATGTTTAAAATATTTACGAGGTAATAATACAAATAATTGACTAAACAAGCTGTTCTTAGAGGGAAATAAGGTCCCCAGAACACTGTTTGAAACTAGAAAGGTGGCAGGGTCCGCCACATATCAACAAAGAGAGTTTGTTTAAGCAAATAAAAATAAAAATAATCAGTCAATGAAGATCTTAAAATTCCTTCCCCAAAACTACATAGTGCACCTTTAATCTGGGCAACATATGAAGAGGTTTCCACACTGAAGTGAGTCCTGCAGTGTCATAGTGTGGTGTAGTGTCAAGCACAAGAGCCCAGGCTGCATGAACCTCTGGTCCTTATATGAACAAGTGACCAATCAATGGTTCAATAAGTGTGAAAACAACAGGAATGATCTGCCGTGATCCCCACAGACACCAGATCGTGACCCAACATGCACAGTGATGGGAGATTCAGGACCAGCGAGCTGTACCACCATCAAAACACCAAATAGGGAACATGTTTGGAGGAATGCTGCTCGTGCCTCCGGCAGAGATAAACAGACTCCAGGAGGACTGAAGCTGTTCCGGGGAACATAACCTCACATTATTGGTTTGGTTAATTGATAATATTACGTATATGTATGTCATGCAACGTGTCAGACTTTGTCAGGAACGACATGGTTAAAGGCCCAATGTGTAGGATTTAGGGGGATGTATCGGCAGAAAGTAAATATAATCTTCATAATATTGATCATGTCATATTCATATGTTTACTTTAGTGTATAATAACCTGAAAGTAAGGACCGCTGTGTTTTTGTTACCTTAAAATGAGACTTTTATATCTACGGACCCTCCTCCACAGAGTCGACCATGTTTCTACAGTAGCCCAGAAAGGACAAACCAAACACTGAAGACAAAACGGTCCTTTACGTTTTTGTGTTTTTATTGGCCAACACGGTAGTTAAACACGCCTGGGAAGGCGTAGGTGTTTTCAGTAAATCCCAACAGATCTTACACACTGGACCTTTAAGTCCTGCTCTTATTCCCATTGCTGTAGCTGGTGTTTACACAGTCAGTCCACCAATCTTTATGAAGACAGAAACAGCCGATCAATGTGTGAAATTAAGAAACACTAAAAGATAGAAACTACAAAACTACAAGCTCGGATAAAAACAAACTCTACGATTGTACTTTTTGTTAGATTTTGCTTCAGTTTGTCATCCTTGTAGAAATCAGTTTGATCTCCCATCAGTGGTCCCTCTCCAGAAGCAACTGTAATGGTTTGATGATTACATGCAATCATTCTTTACTTCAATCAGATCAGAAATTTGCTCCAAAAAACTCAGAATTTGTGGCATTTAAGTCACCCTTAACCAAAACTTGCTCATCTGAGGGTCCGATACATGCTTTTATTTTGTAAATCGCAGCGATACATGCCAAATAAAACATGTATTTCTTTGTTTTTTATGAGCCTGTTCCTCATGCTCATACATGGAGCAGCCTGCCCTATAGCTCTTCTCAGCAGCAGCGGGGTCTTTGCAGGGGTTCCCCATTCACAAAGCCTGCCTGCCTTTACAGAGGGCGGAGAGAGAGAGAGAGAGAGAGAGAGAGAGAGAGAGAGAGAGAGAGAGAGAAGAAGAGGGAGGGAGGGAGGGAGATAGAGAGAGGGAGGGAGGGAGGGAGAGAGAGAGATGAGACATCCCTTCCGCACTTGGCTGCATTCGGTTTACCGACACCAGAGAAGCGACCATGCTGTGGAAACTAGTTGAGAATGTCAAGTATGAAGATATTTATGAGGTAACGTTGCCGTCCATGTGCGTGTGTGTGTGAGTGTGTGTGTGTGCGTTGGGGAAGCAGATTTACTGGAGATGATTTTAGGGATTAATGAAGTGTTGGACGTTGTTGGGATGAGTGAGGAGGTTTTTCAGGAGGCTTTAGGCCTGTTAGTCTGTGATGTGCTGACTGAGAATGTGGATTAGAGGAGAGAAATTTGGAGTTTTTAAATCATGGTTTATTTAATATTTTTGGTCTATAATGCAGCTCCATTCACTTTCTGGAGCATGAGTTAAACGTAAAAAAAAAAGTTTAAAATTGGATAAAGAGAATTTGTATTTCACATTTTCTTGATTTTTTTTTTTTTTTTTTTTTTTTTTTACATGTGATATAGCCTACATTAAATATGTGCTATTTCGTCATGTTTAAAATTAATCTAAAACTTTTTGCAAAAAAATAAACCTGAAATTTATCTAAAAAATATATATTTTAAAAATAGCACCGGTGCTGCTAAAATATGCATTAGAAAATAGTCGAAAAATAAATCAAATTCTTCATTTTAAATTGTAACATACAGGAAAATAAGTTGGAGCACCGCTGGGTCAGGGGGGGCTGATGATGTGTCAGAAGAATGTAAATTATTTGGCTTTCATCCCAGAGCAATAATTCTTTTTTTTTTTTTAAACGAGCGAGCATGAAGGGGTGAAATACCGCCGCGCGCTGCTCCGGCTCGCGCTGAATGGGCTCGAGCACAAAGCACGTTAGGAAGGGGAAGAAAAAAAAAGGGGCAGCTCCGCGAGGCCCCTCGGCTCAGCCCGGCGGGAAACCCTCGTCTCGTGCCGCACATGGCTTTTCTCCCACGGCGCGAGGGGAGGGGAGGCTCTGGTGTTGTTAAACAAGTCATCCAGGAGGGCAGAGAGGGGCCCGCCGGAGACACAATGTGAAGTTTAATCGCTTCTTTTGACTCGTGACACCGTTCACACGAGCCCCTCGTGCGCCCTGTAGTGAGTCGGGTGTGTATGTCAGGAGGCAGCTGCAGCACAACGTGCGACACCTTTATATTTTTACAGCAGGGTTTTGTTGGCAGGATGAAGTTTTTTTGGTTAAAAATCTTACGAGATTGCGCAGACATTCTGTGCGTAAAAGTGCTGGTAGAAGCCTTGTCCACGTCATCCCGCACTGGCACGAGTCTGGATGTGTCTGATGGAAACAGAACCTCTGACCTGGCTGGTATCGAAGTCAGTAATCTTTAAAACAACCCCAGTTTATATTCCTCTCCACCAGCCTCACTGATGTTGTTTTTTTGCGCCTGTTTGCGCAGACATTTTGTGCGTAACGGTGATCTGGTGGAAGCCTTCTCCACGTCACCCTGCACTGGGCTGGATGTATCTGCTTGAAACAGAACTTTTGACCTGATTAGTGTCACAGAAAGCTTTAAAACAACCCCAGTTTATATCCCTCTCCACCTGCTTCACTGATATTGGTTTCTGTAAGTCTGTTTGCGCACAAATCATGTGCGCAAAAGCGTCTCCAAAGGCAACAAAGTGTGCTTTTCCTGCAGTCATAAAAAAAAAAAACTCCCTCAGAGTGCGCTATATATTTTCTGTGATGGGGGGAATTCCTCACGGGTCTTCGCTTTCTCCTCTTTCTATCTCCTGCTGTTCGTGCGCCGTTTCGGCTCTCCACGGAATTTAAACGTCACTCACGGTTGCGCGAGAGGCTTCACGCTCCATGTGTCGCCAGTCCCCCTGCCTCGCGCACATTAATATTCCTGTAAGTCTCAGTCATGAATAACAATTACACCGTGTACCGGGGGTAGAGGCGGGCGCTCGGTGCTCACACTCAGAGCGGCGGCAGCTCGGGGCGGAGGAAGGTTCAGCGTGGAGCTGCAGATCGGGGCCGTGCCTGCAGATACTCATCGTCGCTTTCACCTGGAATGAGTTGGGTTATCTCGGCCTGACACGCTCTTTTAACCAGCCTGCTGTTTTACCGTGAGCTCGCTCGTGACACCCACAGAGGGTTTACAGATGTTGGTTCATTCATACTCCACCGCGGTGAGTTCTCCTGCCTCGCACTGTGTTTCTGAATTCATGTGAAAAACGGTGAATCTGGAGAGAATGCTAGGAGGTTTTTTTTCGTTATGAGACGTTTAAATCGAGGTTTGTAACGTTTTCCTCCAGGCTCTTTGTGCTTTTTTTGTTCAGGAGATTCAATGCCAGTTAGGCAGCTTTGGCTACATCACCAGAGGCAACACACTAATAAAAGCGTCCTGATCCTGGGCCTCCATCTGGTTTCATTTGGTTAAAATGTGCTTCTAATTCTACAAGCGGTTGATTTTTTTCTCTCTCTCTCTCTTCTTCTCTGCATCCTCCTCAAGGACCGGCATGACGGTGTCTCGAGCCACAGCTCGCGCCTGTCCCAGCTGGGCTCGGTGTCGCACGCGGGACCCTACTCCAGCGCGCCGCCGCTGTCTCACGCGCCCTCGTCGGACTTCCAGCCTCCGTACTTCCCGCCGCCGTACCAGCCGCTCGCTCACTACCAGAGCCAGGACCCGTACTCCCACGTCAGCGACCCGTACTCCCTGAACTCCCTGCACCAGAGCCAGCAGGGCGCATGGGGGGCGCGGCAGCGGCAGGACGTCGCCGGAGACCGGATGGACAGCTCGGCTCTGCTGGCGCAGCCGCGGGCCTCGCTGCCGCAGCTGTCCGGGCTGGAGCCGCGGCGGGACTACGGCGGCGTGCGGCGGCCTGACGTGCTGCTGCACTCCGCTCACCCGGGCCTGGAGCCCGGCATGGACGGACTGCTGCACGGGCTGCACGGTATGGAGGACGTCCAGGTGAGTCACGGCTGAGATACAGAGGAGATAAAAAAAAGTGCATGTAAGACATTTACCTCCTCAAGTTAGGATTTTTTGTTTGTTTGTTTTTGCTATTTTAGTTGTAAAAGTTATTTTAAAGATTTTTTGGGATTATCATAATTAAGAAAGGTAAAGTCAGGAGGCACCGGGCAAAGAGAAAAAACAACTGCAATTTTATTACAGTGTATTTTATATTACACACTAGCACAACAACAGATATTAACACGATTTCACTATTTTCATTTACAGTATTTTTGCGTTTTGTTTTTTTTTTTTTTTAAGAAAAACATAATTTCAACCTTTTCGCTGCAGAATAAAATAAATTAACCAGCTTGCGTGGCAGCTTTAAAACACTAGAACTAAAAATGAAAATAATCCGTAAATAATAAAAAAAATAAACGGCAGTGGAAGAAACGTATCGGTAATTGTTGACAGTTGTCCTCTTCATTGTCTCCGCATGTTCGCCGCGCCGTTAGAGCTGAGGGTCAGTGAACTCAGCAGCTCCCTCAGGGCTCGGCTCTCTCCGCAGCTGTAGCCGGAGCGCAAATGGCCCGCAGCTAAACAAAGTTGCCTTCAGAGACCCGACACATCCCCTTTGATGAGGAGACGCTGATGTGTGGAATAACCGGGCAGAGGGAGAGAATAAGATGAAATGTTGGTGGTGCGAGTTTAAAAAAAAAACGATGGAGACACATTCAGAGCAGAGAAGTGTGAAGATGCTGCAATATTTTATAGGGAAAAAATAGCATTTTCCCCATATTTTGTGTGAAAATTATTATTAATAATTATGATTCATATTATTATACCCATGCTCACTCTATTTGTCGATTTTGAAGGCTGTCCTTTCTGTGTGAAACGATGATTCTGTTGTTGTTGCTGCTTTAAGACGTGATGAAATAGACTTTATTGTCAGCTGTGTAGGATTTCATCTTCCCCATCATCCCCTCGCTCTCCTCCCCCCCTCGGGGCACGACCATCACGAATTGTTTTGCCATTTCACCTCCACAATAGCCTCCAATTTCTGGCTTTCAGTATTTGTGTCACGCATTTATTAACCCCGCGTGGATTTGTTTTAGCAAATTCTTTCTTTTCTCTCTCTCTGTCTGTGGAGCGTGCTGCCTCGTCAGGTCTATTTAACGAGGAGTTCATCTCGCAGGGTGATGGATTTGGAGTGAGTCTGATGAGAGAGGGTTTAAATTTCGCGAGGATGGCAGGACACGTCGTGATGAGTAACAGATTTGTTTGCTCGGTGGAAACAAACAACTTAAAGGCGTTTTTTTTATTATTATTATTTTAATATATTTTCCTTGAAATGAGTCATGGAGGATTATTTTGATTGAATTCGAGTGAGGGAAACAACTTTCATTCGCTCTTTTAAATTGGTTGTGGCAGCGTGGATCTGGTTGAATTAAGCAGATCATAATGTTATTTTATTTATTTATTTATTTTTTTTGTATTTCTCTGGTTCCGACAGACTATCGAAGACACCAACGGAACGAACATCCTGGATCAGTCAGTGATTAAGAAAGGTAGGACACACGAACACATGCACACAAACCTCTGCCTGTGTGCAATATGATACAAGAAATGGCAATAATTAAAAAATAACAAATATAAGATAAATAAAATTGGGGCAACGTCGTGTTTTAATAAAACGGTTAAAAACGGGTTAACGCTCCCGGTATATTGACTCGCAGGCAGTGTGTCTCTGACAGACAGGCTGCCACGCCGCCGCTCTGATGATGTGCGGTGATTTAGTTACGGGATGTTGAGTGACTGAGCTCCCCGCGGGGCATTTAAGCCGCTGATGTAATAAATGGCACCGCTCACGGAGATCTCGTGAGCTCGTTTAGAGCTAATCTGCGGTATTATCCCCCGTGGAGCCATCAAGGCCCCCTCGCACCGACTGGCCCCTGTGCGCGCACGCAAGCACGCACGCACGCACGCACGAGGCTGGCTGCTTCGTTTTTTCTCGCCATTAGCGCGCGAGCAGTGAGCAGCATTAAGACGCGGGATGAAGGAGCACCCAGTGCTGCTGCTGGTGGTGGTGATGGTGATGGTGCTGATGGTGGGAGTTAAACCGGCCGTGGAGAGAAGACGGGGAGGTGGTTAATGCGATTTGAGAGCGCGAGCCAATCAGCAATCGATAATATCGCAATGAGAATGTCGCGCGACATTAAATAACAGCAAATGCCCGGCGCGTGGGCGCCTCATTAGGCCGGGGCCGCCCTCTGAGCGCGCGCGCGCTCTCTCTCTCTCTCCCACAAAGTTAGACAGAGAAGAAGAAGAATGTGTGTTCTTATGTAAGACGCTCACAGCGCCTCTAACCTTCCTCTTCCTCTTCCAGTGCCCATGCCGCCCAAGAACATGGGCTCCCTGATGCTCGGCAAGGACGGCCTGATCGGCGGGGTGACCGTCAACATCAACGAGGTGTTCTGCTCGGTGCCGGGCCGCCTGTCGCTGCTCAGCTCCACCTCCAAGTACAAAGTGACCGTAGGGGAGGTGCAGAGGAGACTGTCCCCGCCCGAGTGCCTCAACGCCTCCTTGTTGGGGGGCGTGTTGAGAAGGTACGATGCTCCAGCCTGGAGCAGGTTTGACTGCGGTGCTCAGGAGTGTGGATGTTTAAAAAAAAAAAAAGAAAAGAAGAAAAAGCCAGTGGCTCGTTAAATATGCAGAGACGTCTATTAATTAAGGCCTCTGTCTGTATCTGAGCCATTTACAACCCAGATTGTACTTAACGTCACCAAAACCCTCTGGAGACGAGCTGATTCTACTGTTTAATAAAGTTTCCAAACTTTGAAGAGAATATTGGTCATTTAGCCTGTTATTTTTTTTATTTTATTTTATTTTGATATCATATGAATATCTCTAAATAAGTGTGCCTCGTATACACTTCTACAAATACGCAATTTGACACGAATTGGTTTTCCTTTTCTTTTCTGCAGAGCGAAGTCCAAAAACGGTGGGAAGTGTCTGAGAGAGAAGCTGGAGAAGATCGGACTCAACCTGCCCGCTGGAAGACGCAAAGCTGCCAACGTCACATTACTAACATCTCTTGTAGAAGGTGACTGATTTACTGGGTTCAACTCCACAAACACACGAACACGCTCTGTACTCAGCCTGTAATATACACACTATAGAAACCAAACCATTTATTTTGCATCTGTGACGCTTTTTGGCGATGATCTGACATCACGTAAGAAAACAGAACGTCAGAGGTCGTGACCTCACAGGCCTGATGAATGACGATCGCCCTGTTTTCATAAAACGGCTGCAAGAGTGTGAAGTCAGGTCAATAAATATTCAGTATTGAGCGAGTGCAAAGATTAGGGTCAGATTGACTAAATCAGATGAACTAAGATGTTAATTGATTAAAGGCTGCACTTTGGGCCTACACATGTGTATACCGACATTTTGGCTTTAAGACAGCTTGTATATCTTCCATGTAAGTCTTCTTTTTCACACATATATCCTTTAATATTCTCAATCAATCTGGGCATCTTTTTTATTTATTTGAATTAGGTCATTATTATCTAACAAACAGGTAATATGTAGAAGGATTTATTTTTTTAATTTCATTTTTAAAATGTAGTTAAATATTTTCATTCAACCCAGGATTTAATCACATTTTCAAGTAATTTATCAGACAGGTTTTTTTTTTTGTATAACTTTTTTAGATGTTTTAACCGCCAATTTGTCAGGTTTCACTTTGAATTTGAATAAAATTGACCTCTTCTGATATTTCAAGATAATTGGCACCTATTGCTAATTTTCATACTAAAACATTAGAATTTAACGTTTTTGCGGAGGGAAACTAGTGCGTAATACGTGATACGCACTACGTGACGTAATCCGCGCCAAATATCGTCCAATATTTACATTCGCCGTCACTTTTCGTCGGATGCTTCTGTCTCTAACTCTCCCTCCCCTCCTCCCCTCCTCAGGTGAAGCGGTCCACCTGGCCCGGGATTTCGGTTACATCTGCGAGACGGAGTTCCCCACCAAAGCCGTGAGCGAGTACCTCAACCGGCAGCACGCCGACCCCAACGAGCTGCACACGCGGAAAAACATGCTGCTGGCGACAAAGTGAGTGTGATGGAGCGTTTGATTGGATCCTGTCCCCTCGCCGTCTTTACAGGGCGTCATAAGAATATCTAATGCGCGTCTGCGGCGTAGCACGCGCGGTAGTGATGAGATTACAGCCGGTGAGTAGCTGTCGTTGAGTCGTGGAGAATAAAGGGGGGATCAGGGCCCCTCGTGCGCATAGGCATGCTCAGGACAGAAAAAACAAGATATTTCCAGTTCAGCTCAGTCCTAAAATATGAGCTGTTCTCTTATTTAAACGTCTTATTTAAGACTCAGGACACTGACAAACTTTAAATCTGTCTCATTATTTGTCATAGATTCAAGCAAATTTTGACATTGACACATGTTTTTTTTTAATCGCTGAAAATAAACAACACCCTACTTTCATTTCTTCTGAATTTATTTCTGAAGTGGCAGGTTTATAGTTCCTGGTTGCCATCCAGAAAAGGCTCTGTCGCTGTCGATTTAAATTACGTAACTGCGTGAAAAAAAAAAAAAACAGGCCTTCCTTCTTCTGCAATCATTTCCTCTCTGATGAATGAAATTATTACAAAATTAAACTCTCTCTCATTTTCCTGGGGCCTCCGTGGCCCCTCTCTGAAAGCCCCCCGAGGGTGCGAACCTCTCCTCCCCTCTCCTCTGTGCTTTACCCTGTATCACACACACACACACACACACACACACACACACACACACACACACTGGGCCACGTTTGAACATGGCATTGACATTTGCAAAAGGGAGTGAGATTTTCTTAATGAACGGCATCGAACTCGATATGGATCTGACCTGCAACGAGACGGCTGATTGAAAAAGCCGCCGTGCTGAAAAATTAGGCCGGTTTAATTCAATTTAAGGAACGAGCGAAAATCCGCATCACGGTCGAGAAACAAGAGCGCCGAGGCGTTCGTTTTTTTACCGTTTAACTGCGACGCACATTTCTTTTTTTTGACGTGACTCAGCATCCTTTACGAGTAACATTCAGCTCACAGACGTTAGAGAAGAGCTCTGAGGTTGCTTGTATGTTTGACCTCAGAGGCGATACATTTTTGTGTTACTTATATAAATCCATTTTCTCTGACAGCCTAAATGCAAAGTCCTCCAATCGAGGATCTTCTCATTACCCTTAGCAACCCAGCAACGCAGATTTCTTCAAAGAAAACGAGGGAAAATCACAGAATTAGTTTGATTTTTTCTGCCTGATTTTACGATAAATAATAAAAACATTTGGCCAATTAATGAGTAATACTGTTCCGGGATCATTTGCTCCCCTGAATGTTGGTTTTTCCAGACGAAAAAGGTTTTGCGTGCAGAGCGGTAAACCGCCCAACAAAGATCCCTTCAGGAAGCTCGTATTTTTAGCTTGCGTAAACAGCGCTGTCTGCCGGCCCGGGCCGCGTGAAAACCATCTGCCTGCGTCTGTGTGCTTGCGCGCGTCCAGCGTCCTCTGCTCAGCATGCGCGGTGTGTTTCGGGTTTTTGGTGGATGTTTGATGCTCGCATTCAAACCTGTTCCAATACTGTGTGTCGGTGCTGCCTGTTAGAAATTCATTATTTAGCAGCGAAGTGTTTCAAGTCGTCAGAAAACAACAGCGAGGGCCTTGAGTGTAGCCCGGGGTGGCGGCTTCTCCTCTCTCTACTCCCCTAACCCCAGCTGGGCTCGGCCCGCACAGCCTGTCACTCATTTGCTGGAGCTCTGCCCTTAGGCCGCTTACAGGGTGTGTGTGTGTGTGTGTGTGTGTGTGAGAGAGAGTATAAATCTGAGAGAGGCAATGAGAGAGGGGTCTCTTGAATATAAAATGTGGGCCTAAAACCAGAGGATGATTTGTTGAAATTTAACAAGGAGAAGGTGAAGGCTGGATTTTCTTTTGTCGGTACATTTCTTTCGCTTTAAATCTGCAGCGATGGCGATCGCATTGGACGACCTCGTCTAAAACCCACACATGTTAACAGTTAGAGATTTACTCTTAACGTATAGAGGCCTCAAAACCATCGAACCTTCTTGCTCGAGCAGCGCCTGTGCTGTCGATGCCGGCCTCGAATTTCTGGGAGCAGCAGTGCTGAAGATAATTCGTCACACATAAATGATGTTGAGTAGGCGTCAAATGTCTCCTGAAAATACATTTGTATATTACTTAATTGTTTGCGTAGGCAAAGACAGTCACACCAGAGTCCAGGATTCGCGTCTAGCTGTTGTTGGATCATGGGAAATAAGAAAAGGGCAGGACACATACGGTGCTCTCAACACCGTGAAGTCCATGAAACAGCAAAACAAGCAGAGACACTCACAGTCAAGCTTTCTCAAGACATTTCCAGCTCAGTTCAGGCCTAAAATATCAGATGTTCTCTTACTTAAATGTCCACAAGATCTAAAACAGTCACACACTTATGTCTCTGAGCACTGACAGACTTCAAATCTGTCTCATTATTTGTCTCATTTCCAGTCAAACAAAACACGATGACCTTACAGCTAACATTTCAGTGAGGTTTAGGATTTGTTTGACTCCTCTGGTTAAGGTTGGAGAAAGATCCTGGTTGTCTTTAAATGTTTGTTAAACACTCTTACGTTCTCAAATCACTGCTGAGTGTTTCTGTATCAGACAGACCACGCTCTTTCCCTAACCTTAACCAGTGCCTTAACACGACCATAAAAACAGCTGAATAGTGTAGTGATCACTGTGACTGGATAGTGCCAGATTGAATATTTTGGTTGAAAAACAAAAGAAATCCCTTGTCAGTGAACATTTCACTCATACGTTCTGGGTGAACATTTTTAGAACGTGCCAGGTCCGTTAATTAACACGTTCTCGTTGTGTTAATAGAAGACGTAACGCGGTCGGCATTATGTTTCCTTTAAAACTGCTTTTGCTTATCTTATTATTATTTATTGGTCATCAAGCAGAAAAAAGGTCTCAACAGTAAACTGCAGCGTCAGGCCTTCAGAATAAAAGACCGACCGTTGTTTTAGATTTTGACAAGACAAAAAAGTTAGCCTCAGTATGCCAGAGTGCAGCTCAGCCTCGAGACATGTTTTTAGGGAGTTCAAGATCCCCTCTGTGCAAAAATTCTCTAATGTGTGTCTGACATTGCAGAAAAAAAAAGGTAAAATGAAGTCCTTCAAACGGCACCCATTCCTCCTCACTCATTAAAGATGACAAAATGTATGAATATGCAAATAATCCTCATTGCACAAGTTTTACCTTTGGGCACAACATGCCTCATGTTGTGTGCACTGGTGTCCACATCACACTTGTGTATGTCGAATACTGGACCAGGATTGGCTCCCTAACTATTTCTGATGTCACAAATCATGCTCATAGGCCCGCCTCTTAAAATCAGAGTCACAGTGAGTACAGAGAACATTTACACCTGTAGTAGACGAAGGTGAAAACAGCCTTCTAGGGAGAACACACAGAAAATGAAACAAAGGTAAATAGAGAGAGGCTGATGGAAAGTGTTCGACATTTCATTGCAAATTAGGCCTCGGGGTACATTGAACATCACCTAAAGGAGATAGAAACAGGGGGAAATTTTCCTTTGGGATAGATTACGTCACGCAGGCTGAGACAGGGAAGGTAGAATTGTTTTGTTGTTTTTTGCAGTAAAATAAGTGCAGTTTGCATCATGTGACAAAGAGACATTGTGGAGGATTTTCACCAACGAATTCTGGTTTGACATCTTAATTCTTGGGATTATTAGCACAGCACTGACGCGTCAAACATTTGCTTTAGTTCCCCCTGTCATTAGACGGGTGGGTGGGATGCAGGGATTTCATCAGCGTGGGATTCAGGGATGGTACTGATGCTGTTTTAATGCTCAGTCCCACCTTAACAAGAATGCCGTCCTCCGTGAATCACTGATTGAACTTTGTGATGCAATTAACCACTGCAACCATATTTCACAAATGCTGTGCTACATGTGTGACATTTGATGGCTAAAACTACATAAATTACTATCCTAATACATTGCACTGTAACATTATATTTTTTAAATTTATTTTTTTTATCCTGTCCCTGTTGAGTAGTTTTTTCGACAGGACAGGAAGTTTGAAAAATAAAAGACACATTTAAAAAAATGGAGCTTAAAGGGAAAGTTCACCTCAGAATGAAAAATACATATTCTTCCTCTTATCTGTAGTGCTATTTATCCATCTAGATTGTTTTTGTGTGGGTTGCAGAGTTTTGGAGATATCAGACATAAAGATCTCTGCCATCTCACGTATATAATGGAACTAGATGGCTCTCGTTAATGTCTCTTTCCAGAAATGAACCTGGTTACTGACGATAAATCACAGAGCTCGTTGTGAGCAGTTTCATGTAGGAAAAAATGTTTCCTCTACTGAACTACACCTGCCAACCATATAACTAAACCATTAGCTAAGATAGCTAAGCTTGCTAACATTACAGCTGGACGCGATTAGTGTTTACATCTTCCGCTGTGACGAGCAGTTGCACATTTCCTTTTGCGCAGTGACACAGAGAGAAAGTAGCTCCTACATGAAACTGCTCACAACAAGTTCAGTGGATCATCTTAAGTAATTACCGGCTCAGGATTCTGGGGAGAGACGCTGGTGAGTTTTTCAAAAAAGGATTTCTTGAGAGCTGTCTAGTTCCATTATGTTTTAGAGAAGGCAGACATCTCTAAAACTCTGCAACTCACACCAAGACAGTGAAGGCTTCTTTTCCCTCAGATTATAAGATATAACCTAACAATGTTGCTTTGTTCTGGAAGGTTTAAGAGGTTGTGTTCGGTTTCAGGTTGCAGCGCAGGAACATCTGCAACTCATACTGCAAAATGCCCTCAGTCAGTGTCATCCCTTCACTGTGTTTCAGCACAGAGGCGTGTCATGAGGTTTTCAGGACAAACTGTACAGTTGTTGCCGACAGCCTTTTCGTACGAACTGGACGCTTGATTTTTGAAATTTTTTCTGTATTAGCTGCAGACAACTCAATGTTTTTCTTGCATTTACGAGTGAAGCCGAGGTGGCAGTTGTTCTGTGTCTAATTTCTAGAGGGCAACAACGAATGAGACATTTGTCATGTTCACTAAATCACTAAAAAAAATACACATACTGAACACTGCCACCAAATGTGGTACTGCTATGTTGGGGAAACCCTAACCTGACACCTGTGTGTGTGTTCTCCCCTGCAGACAGCTGTGTAAGGAGTTCACAGACCTGCTGGCCCAGGACAGGACTCCCCTGGGCAACTCGAGGCCCAGCCCCATCCTGGAGCCCGGCATCCAGAGCTGCCTCTCCCACTTCTCCTTCATCACGCACGGCTTCGGCTCGCCCGCCATCTGCGCCGCGCTCACCACCCTCCAGAACTACCTCACCGAGGCTCTCAAAGGACTCGACAAGATGTTTCTCAGCAACCCTTCCAACAACCGGCACGGGGACGGCGGCAACAAGGGCGGCGACAAAGAGGAGAAGCAGCGGAAATGAAGCACGGGGAGAAGGCGAGCGATGACGGAGAGCTGAACGAATGGGAGGCAGACACACAGACAGACAGACAGACAGAGGCGTTACACCGTCACTTCTAGCTTTACACCACTGCCACTGACCTGCCACACACAGGGCTGAGGTGGAGGAGGAGGAGGAGAAGGAGGAGGAAGGCTCGGTAGAGAGGAAAAGGCAGAGGAAGACACCCGTGGGCCAGTGTCAGAGAGCACAGAGGGATTTTTCATCTGTGTTACGTTCTTTTCATTCCCCTGAGGACATGGTGGTTACTGTGTTACATCCATTTCGCTCCCTCTGCCTGCATCCTGTGAGACTGAGACGCTGCGAGCAGCCAACAAACTACATTGTGTGTGTGCCTGAGTGAGTGTGTGTGTGTGTGCGTGTGTGCGCTTGTGTTTGTCTCACACAGAAAAGCATTGTGGGTATGAAGATTGGGTGACGAGCATTCTCTCTGTGAAACAGGTTCGTCCGGTTCCTTAACATAAGTGCGAGGAGGAGGGAGGGTGTTAATTTATGTGTGTAAATATTTATTTATATTAATTTAAATGGATGGTTGTGTAAATAGGTGCACCCGCAATTTTGGAGTAGGCCTATTTATCTGTGATTCGATCTTTGTGAGCCAGCGGGAGGGGGTGGGGTGGGGGTGGGGGGGCAGGACTCATCCAGTGTTTTTCTGTTCTTATAGAGCTGTTGTCATGGTGCTGATGATGGGTAGACATGCTTCTAATTGTCCAGTGATTTCATTTCTATCACATTGATAATAAACCATGTGTTTTATTATGCGAGGTGTGCAGCCTGCGCCTTTTCTCCAGGGAAGTCTGCCCACTGAAGGGTCGCGGGTCAGAGTCACTTTGAGTTCAATCCGCTGAAAATGTAAAATATGATATATGATATTCATTAGCTGATTTCAGGGTATTCACTTGAAATCATTTCATGAAATATTAAAGGAGCCCTATGAAGATTTAGGTAAGAAATTTGAATCAGAAGAGAAAGATCATTCATTGGCGTATTTTAAATGCTTAAACAAACTAAATAAACAAACTCTCTTTGTTTTCGTGACTGAATAAACTGAATAAGCAAACTGACCTTAAAGGACGACACAGTTTCATACTGTTTTAATTTATTTATATGTGGCGGACCCTGCCACCTTTCTACCTTCAAACAGTGTTCTAGGGACATCATGTTCCTCTGAGAACAGCTTGTTTATTCAGTTATGGAAAAAATAAATATTTCTGAGTTTGTATTATGACCTCATTAATATTGTAAATATTAAAATTCTGAATTCTATGAATTTCTTCTCCAAAACTACATAGTGCCCTTTTAATGGACATGTGAAAGTGGAATAGTGTGAAACTTTCTGGGTAGAACTCACAGGCCAGGCAAATTTGAGTTACCTCCGTCTGTTCGCCGCAATATACACCAGTGTAATCAAAACCCCATTAAGATCAGATTAAAGGGCCGACTGCGGCAGTAAAGAAAACCATGAAAATTCTTGGTAACACTCTGTAATAACCATCTTTAATAATGGTAAATTGATAATTAATTAAACTCAAGTTTGCAGCTTTTTCACTGTTAATAGAGCCCAACGGACTGCATTTTGGAGGCCGATGCTGAGACCAATATTAGGAAGTAAAACATTCTGATATATTGGCAATTATATCACAATTACCCCTTAAATGTGTTGATCAATCAGTAGTGACAAAGATTTGTAACAGTGGCAGAAGATTAGTGCAGTGAAACAGTAAATTTACTGGGAAATTAATAATTGTAAATTATTCCAAGCATCTTTTTTAGCATTTTAATCTCTACAAAATCTCTAATCACCACATATGACAACATATTTACTAAGGCTAATATTTCAGATTTTCACTACACTTTTATTGGGGCTAAACAAATTCAGGATAACGACATTACCGTGATATAAATTTATAGTAAAAAAATATATAATTGCGAGAGCAAATTTCATCTTTAACTTTGTTAACTGTGTGTTATGCTTCTTTTTTGGGCAAATAAATTTCACTCAATATGAGAGTAGAGAGGTGGAGAGAGACTCTGTGTAACCATAAATGTAAAAAAGCAACAGGGTGATAAACAAAAGATCCACAAGGCACAACAGCTGACCTGTATTATTCCCAGGATATTATCACAGGCCTCTGCATATCATTAACACGCAATCAGTAATTAATTTTTTAACATTACTGTTATTGTCAATATGGGTATATCACAACACCCCTAATTTATGCTTATTGTAAAGGTGCAACTGATGTTTATAATACTTTATAAATGGTTAATAAATACTGCGTAGTTCATCTATAAACATTCATTGAATGGCCATTGTAAAGTTTCAATTGATGTTTATGCACCTTTACAATTGCATAATAAATAGTTCCTAAAGTTGTTTTAAATAGTGAAAAAACTATTAAATAAAGTTCAAGTAACTATGAATGAACCATTTGTTAATGATGGTCATAAACATCAAACTAAGAGGAAAGAATGAGTATTTCAGGTATTTTTTGCAAAAAGCAGCCTAACCATCGGCCTGCTTGGTGCAGAGAAGATGGTAAGGAATAACCTCGCCATTAATTTTCCTGCAGGGAGGAAAATATGGGGAAAAGATAAAAAATGGTGATATTTAAAGGCATAAACTCCAAATAATAAAAGTACCACCAGGGACGTGGGAAGTCAGTCACAGCTGGAGGTGCTGAGGGGTCAGTCTATATAATGACATGTCGTAGTAAATGGTGAGCAACATTCATGGTTTTTGCATTCATTTGAATGACCAGGATAACACGTATCTTATCGTTATTGATAATAATTTACAACAATTTGAGAAAGTTTTGCAATCCAGCAGACAACTAATGGAACACCGACATACTAAAGCAGCAACATCAGCTGCAGTCAACAGCAAAGAGGTGACGAGGGACAGAAAATTCACCAGACTCTCGTCTAAAATCATTCAGACTTGTGAGTTAGGAAAACCTTTATAAACTTAACGAAGTTAACAAATTGACAAATTCTTAATTATTTGGGCCTTCTTGTAAATGTGGTATACTGTATGTTATACAGCTTTGTTTTAGGGGGGCATGCAGCCCCCTCAGCACCCTTAGGTCCCACATCCATGCCCTCGACCAACACTAACCAAAACACAGAATTGGAGTCACATTCACACTGATTAACCAGTGGACACATGGATCAGGGTCATATCTAAAGCTCCTGAAGCACAAGTAATATTTGTAAGAACAAGAGTGTCCATGTTTCAAGTCAAGATGTTCAGTTATCAAAATGTTCTACAACTTCACTTGTAGTTCATATTAGGTGTAGACCAATTATCGGGCCGAGATTCAGCATTTTCTGATTATTGGTATAGGTTATTTTTCTGTCAGATTGTGAATAAAATAATCAAATTTTAAAATGTGCTGATTTGGCTCGGATGCAGCATCCTCTCGCACAACACTATCTGACTGGTAACACGTCACAATTAATAGCCTATAAACCCTGAATAATCTGAATCTGCTGAGTAACTAGTGACTAAATTTATCAAATAAATGTAGTGAAAAGGAAAAATAAAGTAGCTCAAAATTGCATTTAAAGGGGCACTATTCAACATTTACAATATCAATGAGGTTATAATACAAATTCAGAAATATGTATTTTTGTCCAGAACTGAATAAACAAGCTGTTCTCAGAGGAAAATAAGGTCCACAGAACACTGTTCAAAGCTAGAAAGGTGGCAGGGTCCGCCACATATAGACACAGTAAAACAGTATGAAATTGTGTTGTCCTTTAAGGTTAGACGTAAAAGAAAAATCAGTCAGTGAAGATTTTCTCTTCTGATTAAAATTTCTTCCCTAAACCTACACTACTTGAGTAATTTTTTATTTTATCACTTGGTTTATTTAAATTTTTACTGCAAATGAATATTGCTCCCAAATACCGGTTTTTAGTCTCCTTGATTTCTAATAAGCAGTTTCCATATCTGCCCTGAAAAAGCCATATCGGTAGACCCGTGGTTAATATGGGGGAAAAACATGGTAAATTGTTTCATTAAAGATCCTTTTTGGAAGAAAAGTTGGTTTTTGAGTCTCATTCCCAAATCGTCCCAAAGCGACTTGGGAATGAGACTCAAAAATCAACGTTTCTTACAAATGGATCCTTTAAATCGGCCTACAGTATGTTATCATTATGGAGATTAAAGATATAGGCTGCTGAAAATTGTTTGACATTTATAGTCTGTAATTGAAATTTTAAAATAATAATAATAAAAACAAATAATGATAATACAGCTATTTTAATACTGTGATAGCTATGTAAGGTTAAAAATATCAGCAGTCTGGGGTGTATTTGTTGCAGAGCTTCTGAAATGAACACATGCGCGCGCGCACACACACACACACACACACACACACACACACACACACACACACACAACACACGCACACACACACAAACATCCACACATGATGGATACCGTCTTATTCCAGGGAGATAATTGGCTGTATATTTTCCGGCCAGTGAGGCTCTTCTCTCCCTCGCACGCGCGCAGGGGGAATAGACTCGTGCCTCGCGGGCCCGCTTCTGCGGTGGGGCTCTACCGCCGGTGTGCTAATGACGAGAGAGCGCGAGACACAGAGGGAAGCGGAGAGAGAGAGAGAGAGAGAGGCAGAGAGAGAAAGCTAATGAGAGAGAGAGAGAGAGAGAGAGAGAGAGAGAGAGAGAGAAGATGGGGAGGATGAGGGAGAGAAAGCGTCCCGCGGGCTCGGTGTGACCCGTGGAGTGGAACGCCGCGTGACGCAGGTGCAGAGTTCAGCACCCGCATGTCCGCGAGCGATTCCCGCTCAACAAAGACAGGAAGCTGCCGAGCATCAGTGGCTCCAACAACGACAGGTTGATAAACAAACAAGGCAGAGACAACAACAACAACAACAACAAGCAGGAAGCGAAACGTGGTGCTTTAATGAGTGTAATCAGCCAACATCCGGTCATCACGAGGACAGGAGACACTGAAAATTAAACATTAGGGCTCTTAAATAACTGAATGAAATTTGAAAATTAGACAGATGTTTCTGTTGGGGATGAATCAAACTGACTGGGATATTTCTATAGAAACAGAAATGTAGCCACGCTGTTGAAATACTTTAAAGAAACAGACAAAATTTATTTAAATCTGCAGTGTCAACTAAAACAATAAATTCATGTCTAAGAAATCACTCCGAAAGAATGTGATGATTAAACGAAACAAACCTTGACTTTACTTGACATTTCCAGCTGGAACAAAACAGCTAATCACCTAATTTGAATAATCAAATGATGATTTATGAGTTTTGGTTTCAAATGTCAGAAATGTGGCAATGAATGTGTGGCAAAAAAAAACCATCATCTTGGATTGTGTAGGAATATTCCTCTATTTAGAATAAGAATACAAACAACTTAAATCCGTGGTTGGTGCAAGAATTCTTAAAATTTCTAACAAACTTGGGTTTGTCACTCACTGCGGAGCCTCAGGCCTCCTGAAAACACTTCAGTCAGGGTTGTACATACAGAAACTAGGGTTCAAAACTAAGTCTGCAAAGGTCATGCAAATATCATAAATTATGGAAAACTTGTCTTAGCTTTTCCTTCTTATACTATTTAAGTGAATTAAAAGTTTTTAAAAGATTGCAAGTATGTCAGTAATGCTGTTAGTAATGCTGGAAAAAAAAACTTGTCATACTCAGATTTGAAGACATGTCTATTATCTCAGATGGTATAACATTTAATGTGCAGATTCTTTTTTTTATGACGTGGCAGTGATTTTTTATGGGTGACATTAAGCGTGAGAGTCCACGAACCCATGGAGGAAGATGACAACTGTGTTCCGGCCTGCAGTCAACATGCAGCGTTACAGTACCTGCTGCTGCATCTTCAGAATAGATTTGTTTGTGGTTTGTAAACCTTTCTAAATATTTTGTGTCATACATGACATGCGTTCAACATTTAATCCAGTCCTGTATGTGCATGTGTCAGATGCTTCCCTGTTCCAATCTGATTCAAATGGTCAGCTCGTCATCGAGCTCTGCTGAAGCCAGATGACGACTCATTCATTTGAGTCAGGTGTGTTTGGGCAGGGAAACATCTGGCCCTCAGTACAGGATTGAAAAACACTTCATATGACAGATAATGTCATGTTCTGAGGAGACTTAGACTTTAAAGTTTCTCCCTTTTTATAAAGAATTGTTGGAAGCCTTGGATAAAGGATTTTGAAGGGAACCATACAAGTGTTACAAAACTTGACCAGTGGAGTTTGAAATTAAGTTGATTTTGTGTCTTTTTTCCCTCTGAAGAATGTACAACAAGTATGAAAACTGAATTTTGAAAATGAAAATATAAAATGCCATGCTGACACAGATGTCAGTGGAGCGTTCTGATGCAATAATCCAATTCCTGTTCTCGCAGCCTTCTGTGAGCTCTGACATGGAGGTATTATTCAAAATGTTCCAAGTAAGACCAAAAAACAACAAAATATTTCCTCACTTCATCTTGTCTTGGCTCATTGCATCCTAATCATCATTAATCTTGTAAAAACAATTAAAAAACAAAATGCAAGTCTTGTTCAAAAGCGATTCAGAGCACACTGAAGGAAGTGCATTTTTACTTACACGTCAACGACCGAGGTCTTCATCGGGGTCATTGTCATCAGCAACAAAATACCCACATCGACGAGAGATGTATCATGATGATGTGACATTCAGGACAGAAAATCGGAGCATAGAGAAGCCAGAAGTTTGGGGCTGGATGAGCAGAAAAGGTGAAGGCGGGTCTGTCCCTGGAGGTCATCTGACTTAAAGTCTAGCAAATAGACCGAAACAGTGAATCGTGAAGGAATATCTTCCTCCTGACTGTAACACGTGTGTCTTTTAAAGTGTATTATGTCATTTTCTCCTCTTGTGGTTCACATAAAACTGCTCTGCGATCCCCTGTGTCCAATATGGCCGATCGTGCTGCAGCGCATCACTTCCTGTTTGCCGGGGAGCCATCCACCTGCTGCAGAGTGTTTAAAATGGCACCTACAGGAGCTGGATGCAACATGAATCACTTGTGTTTGATGAATTGGTGATAATGGGAAGCAAAATTTATTTTTATGAAAACGTCACAGGTTGTTACTTTAATGAGAGGACCAGCGGAGGGTAATCGGGTTATGGACTGAGCTTATGAAGGCGTTGGTAATATTTGATATACGAAGTGTGCGAGCAGCGCTGACAGTCTCTTCTATATGCAGTTATGTCTGCAGTCAGTCTGTCTGTCATTTTGCCAGGAAGTGAGAGAGCAGGCCCCCATCAGCAAAGCCCCTCAGCGTTCTGTCACGCAATGGGCTGTAAAAATGCTTATCCAACACACACACACGCACACACACACACACACACGCACACACGCAGGTTATCCAGCATGCAGACACCCGAGTGCCGGTTGGGAGTAATTCCTGCTCGGGGCACTGTGCTCCAGGCAAGGCAGGCGCGTGCTGGATATTTCATTATTCATTAATTTACTGTTTAACAAATCCTGTCATTACTGAGCCCGAGCCGAGTTCACACACACACACACACGCATACACAAAACACACACTCGCAGCAGTGGGTGTCAGGCGTGGCAAATCGGCCTGTTTGATCCCGGCCTTCTCAACAAACGGGGAGAGAGCCATGAATAATAAGAAACGCGAAGCCTCGCCGGAACGAGGGAGCGTGACACTGTCTCACAAAAAGCCCTTTAGCATGGAGCAAAGCTCCGCCGGGGCCTCACCGAGGGCCCAGGGTTCATTATATGAAAAGACAAAACAAACAGTTGGCACAACCGTGATCGATATGAAAGGCAAAGCTCCCACACACACAAAAGGCGAAAGTGAATCAGTCATGTTTGACAAAAGACGCCGCACAGTTTCCTTTCTGCACATGGAGGAGTTGAGCATGGCTGCTGTTTACTATTTTCACTCCTGAGTCCACTAATGGGATCAGGATTAAAGCTGTGAACATGTTTTTGGCTCATCCATCCCTGTTTCTGGCTCAAATCCCAAGATAAACAAAGGGGTTTCTACTTGAGTTTCCCATGAAACAGTTGAATATATACAGAACGATGAACTCAGACACTAGAATAATGACTTTTACTTTCCCTTTTCAGTCTAGTTCACTTAATTAATTAACAGAGGAAGCCTCCAGGCTACAAATATTCATTATTTCACAGGAAGAAAAACATGTATCATAAATATTATAATGATGTATTTGTGTTGTACAAATACATTTCATTCTAAATCACTCCGTAACCAAACCCAGCGTTTCAGGCTGCGCGGCTCGTGGCTGGAGAAGGTGGAGAAAGGTGACCAGAGACTTGACAGCAGACCCGCTGGAAAGGCGAAGGGTTAAAGCCCTCGAGCCGTGGCGCTGAATGCCACAGCGGAAGGATAAGACTGGTGTTCCAAGGAGAAACGACTTTATTTCTCAATCTGCTGCCCTCGAGTACGGCGCGGTCTGTGGGTGGCCACAGACTTGATGTCATTAACATGTGACATATGTAGAGCTGACTGGAAGTGGCTGGAGGCCAGTGTTTGTCTCCAGCGCTGTTCTTGTGTCTACGGGGCCAGGCAGGCTGAGTCTGGGCTTTGTCAGCAGCCAAGCAGCCAGCCAGCCAGCCAGCCAGCCCACTGTCTGCTGCTGTTGATAGTGAACACGTTTATCAGTATGCATGACGGACAGTGTGCATGAATGTGTGTTCGCTGGTAGCTCAGGGCAGAAGAAGTGGTGGTGGCGAAGGGGGGGTCTGGCTGGTCGTTCTATCAGGGGGGTCCTTGGATGTGTGGGCAGGGACACGGGCAGTCCGGGTCCCTTAAGGTTGGACCGAAGATGCTGAGTTGAAGTGACACAGCTGCTGCTGCTGCTGCTGCTGAGGCAAGGCTGCCCCTCCAGACGGGTCAAGGTTACACAGAGGACAATACACTTCTGCCACACAGCTTCACGCGCTCGCTTACGCAAAGAGACACACGATACAAAGCAATGCTACAAGGTCGGAAAGGTCTACTTCGTCGTGCTTATTATAAGGAAAGATCTTCATGTGTTTAGCCTCTTAACAGGTTATAGTCTGATGTCTTAAGATGTTTAAAACGTGCTGATAAGTTACATTTTTCAATGTTATTATTCAATGTTGGGCAGTGATTCATGCTACTGGCCAACCTGTGCCTACTATGTTATCACAAGTAATATCATAATATGAGTATCTTTAATGGGAAAGGGTACAATCGGCAGTAATCCAGTGTCAAATGAATCTCCAGCAGTCACGGGTGTTTATTTGTGTTTATCAGCACCAGCTCTGATCAGTAGTGATTGAAACCCGACACCCGGGTGGACACGTCAATTATCACCCCTTTACCGGCGTGATGCTATGACATGTGTTAAAGCTAAGGATGCTCAAACATTGCTCAGCTGGCGTTGAGACTGAACGACAGTAACCACCGTAACAATGTCACTGATCTCCATTTGGATTTCTGCTCTTCCATGTTTTCTATGCTTGTGGCCGGTCACTAATCAGCTTCCTTCGAGGAAATCGAGGCAGCAGCTGCGGGTGTTGTTTTAGATGTGATGACAGCGAGACGCGACAGCTAGCTTGCAACCAATGGCAGCCATCGAAGAGGTTA
Organism: Lagodon rhomboides; assembly: GCA_039737535.1. Taxonomy (NCBI): domain Eukaryota; kingdom Metazoa; phylum Chordata; class Actinopteri; order Spariformes; family Sparidae; genus Lagodon; species Lagodon rhomboides. The sequence continues at coordinate 11,817,619 of CM077798.1, read as the reverse complement.
GCGTGGATGCTGCCATTACAGCATTTTTTATCAGAACTCTATCACAACATTTCTTCATTAAAAGTATGTCAAAGGGCAGAAGTGACTGTTTTCTGTATTTTATATTATTGTGTGCTGTGTTTTTATTTGCACGAGTAGTTTTCATTGCATGGTTTTGTTAATTGGTTTGTCTGTCACTGCTTGATGTCTGCACTCCCCTTACTTCACTTGATTGCAAGATAACCTGCTTGACTTTGTTACAGGCACTGGCAACCGCCAATTGGGCGTCAGAGAATGGCACAAGGTACCAATGGCGCGGTTGGAGGGGTGGGACCAACCACCTGGTCAAAAGGTTAAGATGAGGAGACTGGCACAGAACAGAGAGAAGGAAAAGAGAGGAAAAAGAGGGAAAAGAAGGAAAAGAAGGCAAAGAAGGCAGAGAAGGCAGAGGCTTTGAGGGACAAAGAGACCGGCAGAAGTGGCTGAAGTTAGCCTTTTAAGGGTGGTTACAGACAGTTTGTCCAAAAATATTGATTTTGAACCTGCTCAGGTTTTGGCGGTACGAATGAGCCTGTCACATTACCTGGTACTGTGAGACTGACCCCGGAGGACTGATGAACCTGCAGCCTATTTGTTTGACATTTTAGGAGACAATCTTATTATTTCGTAACACCTGTGAGTAAATCAATGCCAATCTTGTATTAAATTTGAAGCTTTAGGAAGGATGCGGCTAGGTTAGCTCAGAATAAAGACTGGAAATGGGTGTAAAAACAGTGGCTCGGCTCTGTCTAAAGGTGGGCCTAATAAACACCCGCCTGCACCTCCGAAGCTCGCTAATTAACACTCTTTATCTTGCTTTGTAATCTGTTGAAAAAAACAAAGTGTAAAAACACCAAAGGAGATGGTTAGCTTAGCTTAGCATTTAGACCAAAATAGTGGAAACTGCTAGCGTGGCTTTAACTTATGGAATCAGAATCAGAAATACTTTATTGATCTCCGAGGGGAAATTGCTTACATTACAGCTGCTCCCATTCAAAAATCTTAGAGCTATGCAGAACAATAAAAACTATATAAGCAAGAATAATAAAAACTGAATAAATATATAAGATGTACATAGAAATCTATCTATATGTATACATATAACAAATAGTACAGTTGAAATATGGGTTAAAATCCACCTGCCACCTGTTAATTTCTGGTCAAAAACAGGAAATTGGTAGAAGCTCTATCAACTATGGTTTGTAGAAATGAGTAGGAAATTATGGGATGGTGTGGGGGTTCGAGGATAACTATACGAATACCATCACTATTGAACTACAGCTTGTGTGTGCGTTCATTATTAACTCCCTGTTTACCAACCCCCCAACAAATACACACACATGTGCGCACACACACACACACAGTCCTCTGAGAGCCAGTAGTTATTAGCTGTGTTTATTGTTGAGGCATGCTCAGGTCATACCACTTAGAAACGAACATGCAGGCAGGAGGAGGAGCCGAAGAGGAAAATGAACCGAAGAGTTAACGGTAGATATCTAATAAATGCTAATGTGAGGAGTAAGAAAAAACAGAATACAAGGTACTGTATATATTCAATCTGTTGCTACACTATCAAATTTCACACAAGGAACAATATCTTGGGTCTAAATGTAGGATACCGCTGTCCAGTGAAAACCACCTGTCTCCAAAATGTAAACTTTTAACGAGCAAAGAAAAACAGCCACGTTTTCAGCTTTGTGGAAGTGCATCCAATTCACTCATCAAGAAGCATCCCCGCTTCCGTTTTATCAAAAAATTAAAAAACACCAAAGTTGATGATATGTGGTTTTACCTGCCCAGGCATACAAAAACACATATTAAACCATCTGTTTAGTCACTGAGCCCTCTGAGTCGTGTTGGGTGAGTCAACACCTGCCTGTGTGCTTGCTTCTGCTTGCAGGTCCAGTTTGGTGATGATCAGCCTTGTGTTCAATTCTAATTTTGACATGGAAATTCACATCTGGCCAGCAGGCAAACACCTCCAATTCAGCCTCATCCTGATGTGATCAGAAGTAGAAATGATGTAGAAAACAGACGTTACAGATATTGTAGAGATTCTGATTTGGCATCGAAGACTGCGAGAGATAGTGAGGGAGGGAGACGAGAGAGAGAGAGAGAGAGAGGGAGGGTGAGAGAGATAGAGAGAGAGAGGGCCTCAGGGCGATAGAGGTCTCTGCTCAGTGTCTGAACAAAATGCCCAGTCTGATCGAGTGCGCAGGGCCATGAACCGACCTCCACCCCATATCATCCAGCCCACCCTCGTAACACTTCTATCAGTGTGTGTGTGTGTGTGTGTGTGGAGGGAGAGAGAGAGTTAAAGCTCGACAGACAGATATAGCCATCATTTCTGTGACAGTTCATTGCAGATGAGACGTATATAGTTCAGTTTGTTTGAGTACATATTTAATGTAGAATACTAACAGCTGCCGTCTGCTGAGACAGAGGGTTTTATTATGGTGATGCATATAAATATGGATGGGGCTCATTATTTTTGTTGTTATCTTTTTAAAGAAAAACAAAAACAGGACTTTAGCAGTATTTCTTTTGAATATTGAAGAGGGAAAGAGGGGAAATCTAATTTTATGAATACCCTTGGCAGCTCAAAGACTCTAGATTTAACCCCTTAATGTACTTAATCACTTGTTTTCAGTCTTTATGCTAAGCTAAGCTAATCAGCTGCTGAAAACAGCAGTTTATTAGCTTTCCCTCTCCATTTTGGTCTTATATTTTAATCGTTTTCTGAGTCGTAGCTGTACAAGGACCTGCCAACTGCAACGATCAATGTCTTCTTGCATCATGAGACGAATTTCGTAAGAAAAGGCTTTCTTAATCCCTTGAAAGATCTGGCTTTTAATCAAAACAGGTAAAAACTAAATTGCAAGTCTTTTCAGTCCCTAGAGTACAATTTAGGCTTTTGAATACCCATATCAGCTGAATCAAATGTGTGTCTTTGAATAAGTGCTTGTGAGAAAGGGACAAGGAGACAAAGGGGACACTGGAGTGGCCGGTGGGCTGCTCGGGTTAGTTTGGACAGCAGCAGCAGGGCTTTTCTTGATGTTGAACCAAGAGGACAGGAGGAGGCCCGGCCATGACGCTCATCACTTCTGAAGCCCCCATCTGTACTGGTGTCTCCCCACCAGTCAACTAGCCAACACACACACACACACACACAAACGCACACCAACACACATGGCTCTAATCTCTTCTGACAGTGCTCACATTCAGTTAGGCCCCACAGTGCTTGTGCATGTCACTGACCATAAACAAAACATACACTCCTCTACAGGAGACACACCACAGGACACGGGGCGTGGATACCCGAGAAATACCAAAAGACAGGGGTGTGGGGAGTGTGCGTTGCAAAAGTGTGTGTGATGCCCGTGATGGGTGTCTGTGTTTGTGTGTGTGTGTGTGTGTGCGTGTCTATGTGAAGCTTCTAGGGAAGGAGAACAGATGCCTGCAGGTCATGTCATATCTGTGACATTAGGGCAAAGTCAATGGCAGCCAAGCCAATGGAAACAAAGAGGAGCCGGTTAGCAAGCAGGACCGTGTGCTGGATGAAGTAAAAACATCATATTACGCTGAATTTTTGGTTTTACTGTCATTATTTGGTGCTGGTTCTTAGGGGAGGGGTTCTCTTGTCACTCAGGATTCAATTCAGAGCGCTACGATGCGATCATAAAACAATTACTGCTGCATCTTGACGCACAGCCCAGTCACTAAAGATAGCATGAGGTTGTCATTTGTACCAGATGTAACACGTTCATGTTATATGCTTATTAGGGGACATTCGCAACACGAGGTGGAGGTGAAGGAGGTGGCGTTATTACAAGCCAACACGGCTGCCAAATGACTGGGCGAATGCATTTTGAGTCTGTGGCATCACTTCTAGCCCTTTTAGTGGCGACTACAACCGGCATCAGTGAATGTGGATACAAATCAGGTATTTTAAGCCAAACCATGATGTTTTCCAAACCCTAACCAAGTGTTTATTTGTGCCTAAACCTTAACAGACCATAAGCACAGCTTTGAGACAAGAGAGCAAGAGAGAAACATCAAATTCAGCCTAAACAACCAGAAAGTTACAACATAACGAAACGTTCAGTTGAACTTTTCTGTGGTTTTACAGGAATGTAATGAGCTAACAATTATTCCAGCAATAGGGTTGCTGTGTGACTACTTGCTACATACATTAACATTTACATTTACATGTATGTGTACAGATTACAAATATGCTAAAAGAGAGCATAATTGTAATGATTCCTAACTAGAATAAGATGAATTCAGTTTGATTATCTTTGCGCATGCATCTTTGCGCAGCCATCCTAACCATAACTGGGAGAGGGAGTCGAGATGGCTTCCATCTGACATGTTTTTTGTGAAAAAATTCAGCTCCAAACTGTGGATTTAATGTTGCTACGATCTTACATGACACTTCTTCGAAATCAATCAAAAATGTGTAGTCATGACAGCGACGCAGCACTCTGTGGGGGCCGCCAAATCACACAAAATATCAATTTCTACAAAATGCCGCTTTAAAAGACTGTGGACATATTTTCAGAAACAGGCTTACAACAAGGCTAATATAGTAGCCTAAACACCTAAACACGACATTCGCACATATTTTATGTATTTTATCCATTACGTTTCACCATCCAATTGGTTCAGCCATAGGGACATACAACCATGTCTTACATGTTGCTACAGGCCATTATATTGTCAAGAACTGGGTTTTAATCTTTAGGTTTAAGACCCAAAACAACTTTTAGGAAAAGATTTCGGTTTGGGTTTTAAAAAAGTGCGTTGTTTTGAGTTGCATAAAATAGGTCAACTTTTGGTTTCGGACACTAGACACGACCAGAAGTCACCCATTCACCCCGACCTCCCACCTCCCATGCTCTGTGCGTTTAATATTGCCAAAGATCAGTTTACATCAAAGTTAGTTGAAAGCCTGGTGCAACTCTGTATGAGAAGGTGAAGGACGTGAAAAAATGTTGGTATTTGATAAACTGGGAACGAGAACAGTCTGGTCTCATTCTCACCTCTGGTTGTAACTTTGTAGACCATCAGATTAAAGGTTAAAGATACAGCGTCAGAATTATTTTAAAAGAGCAGACTGATGACGGCTTGCTCAGGCCAAAATTTGAGATACTATTTGCACAGATGCACATTTTTGTTTCCATGAGAAAGTGAGAATGAAACAGGAGAATGCCGCACACTGGCTCCAGTGTTTTCACATGTTTATTCAGCCACTTCACATCTCGAGGTCTTTTGTGTTCACTATTGTCAACCACACAATGCAGCGCTGGATAAAACGTCTCATTTAGACGATGTTTGTGTCTCTCCTCTTGTTCAAAAGTTAAGAAAAATGACATTTAAAAACTGAAGGAAGAGGAAATCATTTTTATCCTGTTCAGAAGAAAATATTGACACACACACTCCCCTGAGGTTGTTTCTCATATTTTTAGCTACTGTCAAAAATTATTACTTTAGATTTTGGTGTTGTGTTTTGGGAAGATGAGCTTCCAGTGTGGGTCCCTGGAGAAAAAGTTTTGAATCCCACTGTGCCAGCTCTTTGGCTGCTGGCTGCTTAGCGAATGGAAACACAGTCAGACGTTCCCACAAGAGAAAATGTGCTGTTTACAGACTGTTTTAAAGCAATTCTAGTTTAACTGAGAGACACAGAGTGGAGTGTGACAGGAAAGATGGGAGAAGGCACAGACGGCATAAACAAAAAGATATAAGTGGATGTGAACCAACAGCATCATGTAGCTGACACGAACCCTTAGATCAGTTATTCAGTCCAACAAGTTCTCAAACCCAAACGACAAAATGTGTCATTTGTCAGTGTGTTCTAAAACATACGAGAGTATCAAAAGTGACATTTTCTTATCCGTATACCTTCAGGGAGGTTCAGTTTTGATAAAGTTCAGGCAACTAAAAAAACTTGGTTAAACCTGGAGTTGGTAAGATTGTAGAAACCAGCAAGGGCAAGCAAAATTTTGAAAGCATTCAATCGAAAAATTCTGCTCTCTCCCTCCAACGCAACTCCCCGAAAACACATGAACACACTGCATGACTCCATCTGCACTGGCTGCCCTGTGGCTTTCGCTGACCAGCAGGGAGATGTGTTAAGGGCACGTTTGTTATGTTCAAAAAGCTCCCTTAGCTAGCTAGCATAAATAAGCAACTCTGTGAAATGCCACAAACATGTAAACACAATCAAGACTATACGGTCCATAAAGGCTTCATGGCACTCCTTAGTGCTGGGTTCCAACCATGGTTCTGTTTCTCGGCTCAGGGGCTTTGTGCTTTGTGCTAACGTTAGCTGCTAAAGGAAGTTAGCCGCTGAAGGAGTGTGTCACTTCCACAGCGGCTTTTAAACTGTGATCAGGCCTCTGTGTATTTTGCTACTGGGTTAACAGTTGAACAAAAGTCACTGTCACAAAAATGTCACTGCCGCTGCTGCTCACTTCTTCATGTGTGCTTCGTGCTAGGCTACTAAATTAGCAAGCTGTGTATTGTCTGAGCAGCACATTGTTGTCATCACATGACTCACTCACATGTAAGGAAACAGGGACCATGGCTATTGTTCCCTGACTTCCTTCAGTGTGAAAAGGGAAACAAAATGGCCGGTCTGTAACTGAGACAATCTCTCTGCACTCTTTACTGCACTCATACCTCACAGTCCTGCAGGACTAATGGACAGAGGAGAAACTTTTCTAGTGCTTACTGTTAAAGCTGGTTTTGGGTTACTCGTAAAAGTCAAAACAGACACACACAGACACACACACACACGCACGCACGCATGCACAAACACACACACACACACACACCTAACAGATTGGGCGTGATTGACAGCTCTGACCTGAATGTGCACATGGCTCCATACCCTCAAGCTACAAGCAAGCACACAAACACACACACAGAGCTGTACACAATGATACACATATATTCTTGCGTGTATGCATTCATATGCACCATGACAAAACCATTAACTCTTCCATCTGTGTGTTCATGTATGTACTATGCATACATGTTTAAATGTATATGCATATGTATCTATGCATAGATGCATGTAATGCATATTTATCTATGGATCTTGTGTATGTCACTCTGAATCTATCATGCCTCTCAAATGGGTTTTGATACTGGTGTTGATGCATTTACAGCTCTTTAAAGGATAGGGATGTTTTAAATGTCAACAAATGTCATGAACAGACCAAAACAGCAATGCTTTACCCTGTCTGGGGCACTCAGGCCCACACCCATTCACGCCTTCTGTAGATAGAAATTTAGAAACAGGTCTCAGATAAATTGTTTAGACCTGACCAAAACTTCAAAGCATATGCTGATATGCAATCCCCATCATCATCACAACTATTCCAGAATTCAGCAATAGGTTCATTCAAGCAATAATTAAACAAGATACTGACTACTCCACGATCATCTCCAATACCAAGGCTTGCTGTACGATCACAAACCATAACTAAGTTGGTGGCTAAGGCTAACATTAATTACAACAAGAGTCGAGAAGAGTTAAAACAGCCCATCACTTGTGTGCAAAATGCACGAGACAAAACCTCGCCACAACACCACCAGCAAATAAGTTATAAACATGTCGCGTCTTACCTTTGTGTCAGTGGTCTGCATATCCAGGCTGTGTACAGCATCCATTTGTTCTTCTACAGGTTATCACTTTTGCCCTAGTAACCCTAATAGGCTCAATATCTTCTGCAGCACGAACGCAAGCATGTAGTCCGCCATTGTTGTTGTTGTTGTTGTAATGAGACGTTGCGGGGTTCAGAGGTCGAAGGCGAGAGGTCGAGGGGTGGGGCGATTACGTCATCGCATCGAAAAGTCTGCGGATTCGCCGTCCACACGAAAATGCAGGGGCTGCGTTTTTCGAATTTCTCCACCCTGAGACCCGTTTTCAAAAAAGTGCGTTTACAGGATCCGTGTGGACGGCCAAAACGATGCAAAACATGTGCGTTTACACAAAACAGCGTTTTTGTGTGGACGGGGCCTGAGAGAAAGACCTCATCACCTCCGCAGCCTATGTCCGCAGCAGCAGCAGCAGCAGCAGCAGCAGCTACAGCTGTGCCTTTGTGCCTGTGCCTGTGTCTGTGTGGATAGAGATTTTTGTGGATCTGTTGGCATCTGTCGCTCAAGAATTATATGTGTTATGAACTTTATTTATTTTCTTTTTTTAGTAAATTGAGCTCGAGGTTTTCAAAAAAAAGTGGTGGGTACAAAATGACTCATGACGAAAACTGATCCGCATCCCCGCGTATGCGCGTGATGGTAGCCACACCCTGAAGCATACCCTGCTTTAAAGATGCAATATGTATGAATTTTAGTAAAAAACATGAAAAAAATGACTTAAATAATCAGTAGAACGGAATGTAATAACAGTTTTGATATTATGATGTCTATCTTAAGTTAGTATGCTAACCAGTTAGCAAAAGCAAGATTTGGACCGTCAGGTCCAAAGCTCCTGTGCTAGCTACATGCCATCATATCAACCATATAACCCTCTGTGCGCCGAACTCTCAGTCTGGACCACTAGCTGCATGGCTAACTGAGCTAACTAGTTAACAGTAGCTACAATGGGCGGCAGTTAGAGGTTATTCTGGTGATACGTTGCCTGTAATTGTTTGAGATACCAATTAAGTATATCAATTCAACAAGATGCCCATTTGTACATAGTGCACCTGAATGTCTATTTTACTCTAAATAGGACCATAATTTACAAAATAAATATCATGCTGTATTGAAGAAGATGTGAAACTAGCGACTGAGACCATAAACTCATTAGGAAACTGTTTACTGAGGTAATAAATCAACAGAGAAGAAGGGTTATTTTCTCATAAGCTTATATACAATTGGAGTTGCCTCCTGCTGGCCATTAGAAAGAATGCAGGTTTGATACTTTTCCACATTGGATTCACTTTTCAGACCGGAAAGCTTCGTCCATATTTCATATAGTCTATAGAAGGAAAAGTGCGGCTCACTGATGAGTTTCTGGACAACAGTGGAGCTCTATGGCACGGAAAAATAAGATATATCAAGCTTTGGCAACTTAACCTAGTCTTTTCAGAGGATTTGTTGACAGTGAGAAAAATACAGAATATCATCAGACTCATCCTTTTCCTCACATTCATACATACTGTATGTGGCCAAACTGTGTCAGGATTGAGAATTGTTGTGCAGTCGGAGCCTTGTTTTCTCTCAGATCTTCCCTAAAACGAGCCACAGGCGAGTCAAAGTGAGTGTTAACAAGAGGGATACCAGACGCTTCCAGCACCGAGCCTCAGCTCGCCCGCCGGAGCCAACAGTGGGCGAATATTCATCCCTGCTCACAAAATCATTTTGACTTCAGTGTGGTAGATCCGAGGGGTTGTTCTTATGACCTGCAGGGCTTCGGAGGAACTACAGTGGCTTGTTTGGATCATGTGAGCTGGAGGGATGAGGAAGTATCATTATTTTTATTTTTATTTTTTTTAATGTGTTCTTTCCAGCGGAGGGAGCGTCTTCTGTGTCCTTGATGACTTTATGGTTTAACTTCGGCTTCAAGTTGTTGAAGAAAATGCCTTCATTTTAATTTTTAAATTAGCACTTTTATTACCACATACAAGGGATTTGAAGGGGAACAGATGCAAACATCCACTCTACGCTCCTGTTATTTTAGGCAAGAAAACTGAGAAAATTACTGCCTCATTATCCTGAAATCACTTTTTAATTTGAAGGAATTGAGTTAGGCATAAAAATATTACATACCATGTTGCGACTGTGTCATGCAAAGTGGTGATAAAGTGTAATAAAGCAGACGTGCCCTATTTCTAACTTTTAAAAAACAGTCGCGTGTAGCTCTGCAAGCACACGCACACACACACACACACATACACACACACACACACACACACACATACACACACACTCTCTCTCTCTCTGATAGCAAAGGCGGAGCGGGGAGTAGCAAAGCAGAAAGCGAGAGGAGGGCTCACCATCTTCTCCGTTAAGCCTGGCTGACTAATTCTTGCTGCTAATTTGCGTTTGGTTAATTAACTAATTACTGAGGATGTCTGAGGGCGAGGCTGTCTGTCAGCCTGTATCAGTAATTATTTTCATCGTTTTAATTAGACTCACACACTCCTAGACTCGATTTCTCCCCTCCTACCACACACACGCGCACACACACACACACACACACACACACACACACACACACACATATACATTCATCCTCATTCATGCATCCTGCACTTTGTAAACATCCTGATGACAGCATAGAAACCCTGTAACTTCTGTATGTGGTCTGCAGATGTTTAAGATACAGGTTCAAGATAATCTTAATTTACAACTCAGTTTGATCGTTTATAGTAAAGAGGAGGGATTATTACTGATTTGCAGATGTGATATTGTCATTATCTCATGATTACACTGCAGGGACTTCTGACTGGATTGAAATAATTTAGGTTTAAGCCACTGACACTGTCTGATGCAGCGTTCATTCTAGGTTCAAAGGTGGTTCGACATGTGGGGAAATAAGTTTATTGTTTTTCTTGCATAGTTGTATCATATGACACCATTCAATATAAAGCCACACGGAGAAGCTTGTTAGCTTAGCTTAGCATAAAGACTGTGAACAGGGTGAAAAAGCTACACCGTCGGAATGTAACAAAATACACCTGCAACCTATAAGACTTGTTTAGTTCGTATAAAGACTGGGGAGTATGTCTGGACTATTTCTAAGTGCGGGGCTGTGCAACTTCACAGTGAACAAGCCTGCAAGGAAGCTAGCCACCTTAGTTTAGCCCCCGGGGGGCCAGGCCAGGATGGGGACATGAAGGGCTGGACGTTTTTTGGGCTGGGGACCGACTTGGGGTTTTCTCATTAGACTCAGGTTTAGATTAATGTAGTTGCACCCTATGTACACTTTTTACATTTAACTCTACTTTTATATTTTAACTTCTTGCTCAACACCCTAACAAGAAATGTTTGGGAAAAGAAAAGGCTAGCTTGGTAACGGTACAACATTACGGTAAGCTAGCAGCTCTTAGCCATTAACTAACTAGCAACTGGCGGAGGAGCATAATTATGTCTCATTCCTCGCCTCCATACCTTGCGTGAATGCCAGCGTGTCCTGTCTCTCAAAGGAGCACTATGTAGTTTTGGGGAAGAAAGTTTAATCAGAAAAGAAAGATCTACATGGTCTGATTTTTAAAAAATAATTTAACAGACCCTCTTTGTTTTCATGGCTGAATAAACGGAATAAACAAACTCAACTTAAAGGACAACACAATTTCATATTGTTTACTTTGTTTACATCTGGCGGACCCTGCCACCTTTCTAGCTTCAAACAGTGATCTGGGGACCTTATTTTCCTCTGAGAACAGCTTGTTTATACAGTTATGGAAAAAATAAATATTTCCGTATGTACTATTACCTCATGATTGTAATTATTAAAATTCTGAGTTTGAATTTCTTTTCCAAAAACTACATAGTGCCCCTTTAACTAGAACCGGCGCTGCAATTTTTGGCAACAAGACGCTAATCCTCTTTCTTTGAGCGATTTGTACGGCATATCATTCATTCACGAAGACCTTAGCAACTTTATTATGTGAATATTACCATCACTATTATTATTGCTTAGCCCACTTAGCTAACACCTCTAAAGCCTTGAAAGTGCTGCCAATGCATCAATTATCACGATACTTTGTTACTTATGCTAGTTCCAATAGTAATAATAGTTTGTGGTTAAAAGAAGGAAAGGACATGTTTTTCATCATTCCAACATTCTTGGCACCGGATTTTGCCCAACATATCTCCATCGTGTGACCTTTGTTGAAGAAATGCCTCTCTAAGAATCAAAGAACACACTTCATGCAATAGACTAATGACTTTTAAAGGTTTTCTTGCAAGACTCCGGGAAATAACTGCATCCAAACAAGTAATATTCCAGCAAATAACATCACAAACTGGCTCCAGCTGTCTTGTTTTCATGTATCTTTATGTGAACAGGGACAGTGCACGAAAAACATCATCTAAAACAAGATGTTATTTAGTGGGTTTAAGAAAAAAGCTTTCTTCCACCCGTAGTCCCTGGGCAGGTAGAAAAATAAATCAGTAAGAGTATTAGACATTAACAGAGTGGTACAGTTGGATGGTTGCTCCTTTATTTTATGGCCATGGAAGTGAAAGATGATTTGCCAAGGGAGGGCTTGCGTTTTGGGATTCTGCGCTCTCCTCGGGTGGTTGTCCTCGTGGCTCGTGTTGCTTTTTTTCCTGAGCTAAGTGTGACAAAGTTCTTCAAGGGATGAGGTGCAGCGTTATGAACGATCTTAAAAACATTATAGCACACTATCAGATGAACTCAATGTTGATCAGACTGATACGAGAGTGGTGACAGTCGTCTCATCTAACTAATAAAAAAGCATTATCCAAAAAGTTTAACCATCCCTTTAAATTGTTTGTTAAAGAATAAGGCTAAGATAAGCTTTGCAGCAAAGAAGCATTGCCTCATTCTCCTAAACAACTGGAGTATATGGGGACTTGTTTTAAAATGAAAATCTGTTTCAAGTCGAAATCTTCACTGTAGCTAATCCTAAAACATTAGCATGCACCTTGTGTGAGGTGGAATGCACGAGCGGGGTGAAAATAACATCTTTTCAACTAAATTTGGGATCTGTGGGCTTCCAGAGACTTGGATTAGACCGGACAAGCTGTATAGAAGCATTTCAAGTTTAATTTCTATTGTTTTTTATGATTCTAAAATAAGTCCCCATTTACTTTGCTTGTTTCGGAGAATGTTGTAACACTGTTTTGCTGCATTAAAAAGGTTCTGCACTGGTGTCAGAAGGCGAAACATCATCCAGGAAGTCCAGTTTGAGAATAATATTCTTTAGCTTGAAGGTTTATCAGGAATAGCAAAATATTGCTACAATTATTTTACCATCCACCTCAACCATTGCAGGTTAAAAAGTCAAATGATGCCCTTCACATTACAACATTTTAACCTCCTACGATCTGTGCCTGCACATATTTGACCTGCATTAACTGATGGAGAAAGTTTCAGGTTCAACGCTGTTTGCTGTTTTTCTGGAGCAGGACCCAGTGCTCTGCTACTGCAGTGGCCTCGGTCAAATGGATGAGGGGGCTACATTTCTTTTTTTTTTCATTTTTAGTGTCAGTGTCAGTCTGAACACAGCCTTAGGAGGATTTGAGCTTCCCATGATGGTGTAAATGCTGTTTCAGCAACCAGTCCTGCAGTCCACATGAGTAAATAGGTTGTCGGCGCCTCCTTAAACTCCCCATGTGCCCACTTCTAAAATACCACGGATGAGTTCAGGATTTCCTAAAAATCAGTGAAATAAAAATGGACTTGAAGTTAAAGTTCATGTGCAGTGAACATTTATTAAACATGTATAAGTCCTCTCAGTGCCACAATGGAATATGAATAATAATGACGTAGAAAAATCCAACATGAGAAGAAATCTCGCAGATGAAATTATTGTCCGTGAAGCTCTAATTGTGCTCTTTGCTTTGCTGTTGGAACAGAATTGTGATTTGTTTTTTGGCGTCTTGTTGTTTAGATGTTTCGTGGCCAGAACAAGATGCCTCATCAGCGTTCTGCCCGGTCAGACCCTGGCAGGGAGAGAGACGGTCGTAAATAGTGAGCAGATCTTTGGCAGAGCGGCCGCACAGCAGATTTCATCCCGAGAAGCCAACTTTAGTAAACAGGCAGAACTAATGAGGACACTGAACACACACACACACACACACACGCACACACACACAGGCAGACACACACACACACACACACACACAACTCAGTGTCTGAGCATTTGGAGGCCCCGAGGCCCCGGGGCCAGAGCAGCCCAGATACCTGATGGGAGCAGGGACATCAAAGCTGCAGGATTAGAGAGAGGAGAGAGGAGAGAGCGCCGCAGGGAGGAAATGCTAACTTATTATCCGCTTCCCAGCTAATCCTGTTATCTACAGAATATAGCTGTGTTTAACCCCCCAACACACCTCCCTCTGACAACACACACACATACGCCGTACACACACAGAACTCAGTGTTCGGGGGTTCAACAGCCTCCCAGAGCACCCCCTGGTTCCACCGCGAACCCCCCCAAAAAACCCATCTGGTTGCGTATCTTTGGGTTTCAAGATATTGCAGTTGAACCTTCACCACACGTTAAAGTCCTCTTTGAGTAGATCCATCTCTAGTTAGGCTCGCGACTCGGTCCCGAAGTCCACTCGAGTTGGGCTTTCAGGTGATGTAACGCGCCCTCTGGCAGACATGTTGGAGGTCCACTCGCCCCAGGCTGACCGAAGCTGAATATGATGTAGTTCCCCCAATTCCATTTTCATTTGTTCACCTACATTCGCCAACACGGATCTGTCCTTTTATAAAAGTAACTTCATTTGTTTTGCTCAAGAAAGTCACTGATTAGCTTTTTAGTGCGATGTCAGAACTATCTTTTCAATTCTGAAACATATTGGCTGCTTTGTTTTTCCAACCCTTATCTATAAAAAAAGCTGAACAAAGGTCCATCGGCATTAAATCCCAAATGTTTGATATTTGTTCCCAAGGTCAAGAGTGAACCTCCAAACTCTTCATATATATTGTTGTATTGTATGTACATTTGTTGTATTGAATAGTTGATGAGGCTTGTCAGGCAGTCCGACAGATATATTTGTGCTCATTTCATCGGGACCTTTAAAGAAACTGTTCCAGACGTAAACAAGTCGTGGCAGGTTCACAAAGGCAGTGTTGCCGTTTTAAATTCGATAAAAGCAGCATGAAGACCATATGTTCAGGATTTCAGCTTTGATCACCATGTTATTTATACTGAAGTCAAGTCAAGTCGAATTTCTTTCTATGGCACATTTAAAACACCGTGGGTTGACCAAAGTGCTTTACAAACAAAGGCAGAAGAAAATAGGGTCAACAGAACAGACAACAGAAGATCGTGCACATATTCAGAACTCAGAGCTACTTGAAGTAATATGCAGTAAGGAAAATGTCCAAATGACGTGACATTTGTTGTACATTTTGTTGAGGTGTGTATCACATTACGCAGCAAACCCAAGAACTCTGTCATTTTATCCACTTTTAGTAACGTGTGTTTTATTTGCTGAAGCTGAAAACCTGAAGCTTTAACTTCCGGTAGAGAGTCAGAGAGTGAAGAAGGGAGTATGTGACAAGACTAAATATAATTTGAATAACATTTGAATCCATTATGTCGTCCTTGAACATTTCTGCACATCAGATTAATGTGTTTTAACAATAAAGACAACATCAGTCCCATCAGTCCCTCAGTCCCTGGAAGTCCACAGCTGTGTTTATCTCTGTTTGACTTCAAATGGAAGAGTTAACTTGACATGCTGACGTACGATAACTCCCACCAGTTAGCTTGCTGGCTAGTTTGCTACCATCAGAGAAAACAACTATTCATGCACAATTAACTGAACTGAGTCATTTTGAGCTGAGATGTCAGTTGTAAAGTAGTGGCGCTCTTTAAATCTAAGTCAAATGTCTTTCAAACTTTTCTGCTAACTACATGTAGCTTTCATCTATTTGCTATTTACAGCAGCCAGACACAATTATCAACTGACTCCATAGCTGATATTATGCTACCTTCATGGGCTGCAACCAACAATTATTTTAATGAGTCATCTATTATAAGTTCAGTCTATTAGATGCTGATCACAATTCCCCAGAATCCAAAGTGACATCTTCAGTGTGCTTCTTCTGTCCAGACAACAACCCAAAACCCAAATACTCGTCATTTACAGTCAAAAATGACAAAGAAAAGCAGCAGATACTCTCATTTAAGGCACTAGAACCAGCAAATCTTTGAAATTTTGCTTCATAAACAGCTGAATTGATTAATTGATAATCAAAATAGCATGCAACTTATTTTCTTTTGATCAGCTATTATTAACCTACTAGCTCTTCCAGCCCTATTACCTTTAGGTCCTCTTCATGAATCCCGAAAACAATAAAGCCAACTATTGTTTCATTTTAGAAATAAACATAACACACATCTACTTTTTATTGCAGTAACCAAAATGAAGCGGAGGAACAAAAAGTTATTTATCATTTTGTATATAATTGACACTTTCACTAATCTAATTCATATATGTATCAGTGCAGAAGAAGCTGGACAGTTTATCAGTTTGTGTACGTCTGTAATGGTAAAACACATCAGATTTACACCAGCTGCTGGCTCTCATCTTTACTACAGAGTCATTTTACATTGTTACAATTATATTTATCACACTGTTTTGTGCTGGGCAACAAAGTCATTACATTTCTGACAGCGTGTAGGCAGCATGTGAACCACTAAGTCCTCCTGATTAAGCTGCAAGATGATGTGTTATGACAGATGATTAGCTGGCAAGTAAACAAACTTCTCATTATGGATCTGTATTGACCTTGATGTAAATTATGATATAATATATATACAGCTTTTTGTCTACCACAGTGTGGCTGCAAAGGTACAAGTCAGAATGATCCTTCACATTAATTTACTGCAGGTACGAGAGTTTACTTCTAGCCATAATTAGCTCATTGTCCTTTCTGACCATGACACCTGTGAAATAAAGAGGGGAAGAAAAAAGGGGAGAGAGAGGGAGAAGTTGAAAGGGAAAATTCCTTGCAGATAATGTTTATGTGAACAGAAGTAGCAAAAAGAATATGGCGTGCTAATACATGTAGATGAAGTGAAATTGTCATTAGGCTAATCAGCACTAAACTAATTGGGAGTCATGGACCCTCCTATCTGCTAATTCTAACCCTAAACCCCGGCCCATATCTGCGAGCGAATGGAGGAAGAGAGCGAGGAGGAAAAGTGGAGGGAAAGAGCTGAAGACGCGACTGAGGTAAAGAGAGGAAGAGGGAGATGAAGCCTAATTAAGAGTGCTGGGATTTATGCAAATGAGACGGTGCTGATATGGTAATCAGAGCCTGCAGGGCCGTAACAGGCTGTGCACTGAGTGTGTGTGTGTGTGTGTGTGTGTGTGTGTGTGTGTGTGTGTGTGTGTGTATCTAAGAGGCTGACAGCTGGCTGTGAGGAAGGTCAGAGCCAATCAGGCTCTTACTCTAATGCACACTGCCCTCTGGCCACTCTGCCATCTCTCTCTCTCTCTCTCCCGCGCTCGCTCTCCCTCTGCCTCGGTGTCTCTCTACCCCTCGCTGTTATCCTAACCCTTTCCACTCATCCTCCCTCTCCCTCTCTCGCTCCCTTTTTCTTTACATTTCACTGGTTGTCTGTCATGATGCGTCTTGACACTGCACACAAACTCAGACCTACACACAACAATTGTTTTCACACATTTACCGACAATTGGACGTAAAATACACATTTCCCACTCCCATGCCGCCTCATCCTGTACGATAAATGATGCCCATGCGACGGTGTTGGCTTGTTACTGGTTGCTGTAACAACCGGCTTTGGTTCTATACGTGAAAATAAAGCCAATTTGCGTATAAACGTGTGTAATTCACATGTAAAAATGTGAATCTCTTATGTGAAAATGAAAAATAATCACTTGGGAAAATGTCCTGGTTTTTATTTTCACATTAAAATGTATTTTTGCATGTGAAAATGTTCAATTCGCATGTGGCATTTTGTAAGGTTTGACTGGTTTTCTGGTATCCCTGCCCACTTCATCCAATCAGGACAGAGATCTCAATAAAGAGGCGGGCCTGTCTCCTTGTAAAGATGCAGAGAGCAGGATCCGGGGTAAAGCTGCTAAATCCGGCGCTCCCTCTGACGGCTTCTACCGCCAAATATGCCAAGCGAAGAAAAACGCTTGAAGAAAAGAAAGAGGCAAGGAGAGCTGACTCGGAAAAAAAAAAGAGAGGCGTCGTGCACGTGAGGTGACGTGGAGAGGAGGGAGGGGATTGCTGACTGCAAAACGGACAGGAAGTCAGCTCACAGCGGCTTTAAGTTGACTCCAAAATAAAGGCGGGTGAGTCGGTGAACAGAACGGCGTCTGTTAGCACTTTACCGCTGCTCCCGCCCTCGTCAGTCAGCGTCTTCATGTGTCAGTGCGCTGTCTGGACCTCACAAGTAGAATGAAACACAGAGCTTCTTGATAATCATTGAATTCACTCAAATGTGCACGAACACGAACACACACACACACACACACACACACACATACAGAACCCAGGGCCATGTGGCCATATCAACACATCTGAGTGTAATCCAGTTAACAGAGTATCCCAAATGACTAAATTAATCAGAGAAATACTATCTGGCTCATCTCTCTGTACAGCTTTGATGTGTGCGAGCACACAAAAACACACACAGATACCCGTACACACACACACACACACACACACGGACACGGACACACATATAGAGGAGGAATTATGGTGGAACGCTGGTCTAACTGAGAAATTACTTTACCTGCTCTGATAATAAGGCCTCAAACCCATGGAGGGGCCTGTGAGATACTATCATTATACCGGCAACCCCGGGGGCATGGAAACACACATACACACACACACACACACACACACGCACACAAACACACACCCACCTCTGTTGTATACATGGGAGTGAGGGAGATCAAAAAGATGCATTGATTCACGGCTCCAGATAGAGAGCACAATAGCACAAAAAAAGATCATTACCGAGGTTCTGTTGCAGCTGTGAAGTACACGTCTTCACCAGTGACATTATACCTAATTGAGGGTTTTGCTTTGTAGATACAGTAAAGGGTTATTGTGCTGTTAACAGGGCTCCGGCTTCCTTATCATCTCTCCTCCAGATGCTGCAGCTGCCAACAGCAGAACAAAGGTGGTCTTGATTTTGAGACAGAAACTCCTTCAATTGTGACTTTTGAGGCATTTAACTAATAATAATAGCTAATAGTTTGACGTTACTCTGCTCGAGTGAGAGAAAACTCTATTTGAAATGTAAAAGAATCAGCGTGTTTCAGAGCTAGAGTCGGGGTTTGACGGACGTTTGTTCTCGGTCGCTCGCTTCTTTTAATCTGAACTGAATAACACTGATTTTCAAAATAAGTTTGCTATCAAAATAAGATGACAAGAGGGGAGTAGTGGTTTGTGGTTTTTTTTCACATGATTAACAGGTCCTTTCATTTCAACATAGCAGCAACTTCACTTCCAGCCAGTCTAAACGGTGGTTCACGCACCAACACCGTACCACAGTATATTCTCTTTCTTTGTGGCCTGGCAAAGCGGTGGATAAGCATTTGATTGAGACAAATTAACTTTCAAGTAGGAAATCCATGATTATTGTCTGTTGTCTTCTTCACTCAGGCCTCAACATAAACTATTTTGACACCAGAGGCCTTATTTATATAAATGTTCTCAGATTCATTCTTGAACTTAGTCCTCGGGTCATTTCCGACTTTCTGCTTACGTTCAAGATGCTTTGCAAAAAAAACAGCCCGGTCGCCAGGATAAAATCAGTTTCTGTAAAACGCTTCTGTAAAACACTGACATGTTGACATTTGTACAGGAGTCAGGACATAGGCTAATTGAAATGTTTGGGATGGGATCGCAGTGTTTCAAAATTTGTAATCGTTATACAAATGGATATTTTAAAGCAACCCTGGGACTATTTCCACCTGTTTGTGGTGACAAAACTGGATGTTTTAATGAGACCTTTGGAGAGCGCCTTCCGTGTTGATGGTGACCAAAGCTGGATTTTCAAGCCAAAACATGATCTTTTCCAAACCCCATCCAAATGGTTTTAGTGCCTAAACCTAACCAGAGCATACCCACGGTGTTGTCACGACGTAAAATTGAACATGAAGAAGGTTAAAGTTGTAACTTGTACGTGATTTTTTTTTCTGGTGAGTGGGCTGCAACAAAACTTTGCTGACATAGGTTCTAAGAATCCTATTTGTCACTTCCACTCTGTGATCTATAAATCTTAAAACAACTAAAATTGATGGCACCTGCCTCGTCGTTTCCCCTTATTTAATTCCAGCACATATAAGAGTTTAGTCAGGAATAGTCATGGATCAAAAGAAAGAATCACACTTTTTGGAAAATGAGATCACAGCGATGGCAGATGAGATTGAGGCCGGGCAACATGTATTATTCTGGAGATTAAATAGTGGGTTGACAACAAAGACAGAAACACAAACACGCAGCAAGCTTCACCACATCAGGCTCGGACATATATCCATCCCAAACTGCACTACCCCTACATAACCAGCATTAAAAATCACTTATGTCAAGTCTAGACTATACTTACAGTAGAGATAAGATCATAATCATGTCAAAATAAAGATTTATAACCACTTACGTGTGGTTTTCTGCTAAAGTTAAGACAGCAACTGACGGCAAGTTAGATAGTCATTGGCCTTTGCTTCACATCCTCAAACTGGAAATATATGACAGCTGAAAGTCCTCCTGAACTGTCCACCAACAACAGCTTCTGATCATATCTGAGGCAAGAAAGAAGTCTTCTTTTTACAGAACCGTGCATTTTACACTAGTCATGACATATTCATTGGCTGTTCAGGAGGTTACGCCAAGTCATACCAAAATACAAACGATATCTGTGTGGTGGTACACATTTTCCTATGATTCTTGGTGCTATACTGAGTTTGTAAAATGTCTCGTGGCTTTGTAGAGTGGTGTCGTAGTGTTGCAGGTTATACATGGATGATTGATAATAATATAATAATTATATATAACAATAATAGTTATAACAATGAGGTTAGAATAATAGATCGGGGAAACATAAATCACTTAAACATCACTCAAAATGTAAAAGAAGATGGATTTTCTTCACCTCTGCTACAAAATGTAAGTAGCTGTTCTTTCACGAATCAAGGTGGATGGGACTTAAATTAGACTTTTAATTACATGAAATGAAGAGTGTGACAGAATTTGATAAGCATTTGCTTTAGGGAGTGTTTGAGTGCCGCTTCGGAGGCGTCACCATCAGCCAACGTCATGGCACCTACAGGACGACTATGTGTCGTTGTTAGCATGTAGCCGCGATCCACCATCTCCGGACCATTTTGGGAGTTTTTGCGTTGATTAAAAAGGAGCATGTTAACAGAACCAGGTGGCTTTGAGCTAAACCAATGCTCACGAGCAGAACCCCCTCCATTAAAATAATGAAAGCAATAAAAGCAACAACAACAACAACAATAATAAAACCTTTGGAAAACATTTCATAAACCATCAGCAGCCAATTAGAGGAGCCGGCACAGGCTGTGCTGTGCTGTGCTTTGTGTGTGTGTGTGTGTGTGTGTGTGTGTGTGTTGGGTATTAGAGCGTTACAGCGCCCAGCCCGGCTGTGCCCTGCAGGCCCGACCTTCTAATCATTATCTGTCTGTCTTATTACGCTCCAAACCGGGCCACTCTTAAATAAAATATGCAAAGGTTTCTTAAATGATGACCCGAGGCTGCGCGCGCCCGCCGCTGCTCTACATGCTGTTAATCTGAGAAATGCAAATTCCCTTCATCTCGCACTCGCCTTTATTAACTTTTTTGAATTTAAAATTCCACGAACAATGAGTTCTGTCAGCTTCTGAAATGATATTTTCTCTCCTCTTTTTATGTGCGCACGGAAGCGAGTTTAGAGCATGAAATTACCAGGGGAAATATGAGCGGTTTCATCTCTCCCGCACAATTTAATTGGCTGCTTTGCAATTATTAGTTTTTGCTGCTAAAGTTTTTTTTTTTTTTTTTTTTTTTTACTTTACTGTTACTGTTTCCTTAAAGTGGCAGCTCACAACAGCGTTTTATTTTTCCATGTATACATCCGTGCGTATGTGCGCGCGTGTGCCTGCAATTCCACCGCCAACCATTAGCCAGCCGCTCTGATTGGACGGCTGATTCCATGTGATTTTCACGGTGATTTGATATTCAGATTCCAAAAATCAGGCGATGCTGAGAGAGGATGAGGAAACTCTTAAGCGGATGAAAATCAGACAGGCGTTTATATGGATAGATACCGTGGACAGATTTAACAGATGTTCCACTTTATGATGCACGGCGTGTTTTACAGCGTCTGTGTCTTTTTCCCAAATTCATCTAAAATCCACTCCGGTGGTCTTGACCTCCAGATTTCACACACAGGAGGATGTCTAATTCTCAACATTTTCATCATGCACCTCTTTTCTCCTTCCTGCTCTGTGTCCACATTTTTCTCTTTCTGCGTAACATTATTCGCTCTGCTTCCATCCCTCTGTCATTCACCTCTCCTTTCTTCCTCTCACAGGATCAAACACAGCTCCGGGTGAGAGTAAACTTCTGACTTCACCTCCTCGGACTGTCAGAGCAATGTCTTGATGTGTTCATCGCTTTTTCATTTTTTAATAATAAAACTCTTTGTGTTTACAAGGACAGCTCAGGTCAGATCGTTTTACAATAAATGAAACTGCAAGGGTTGTGTTTGTCACGTGTTTCAACTGTAAAGTACTGCTTCTTCTGTAGCTGATAAGTAGAAGTGTGATTTTGATGCTATTTTGGCTTCATTGGTTTCTTTTAAGTGAACTGCAGACTTAACCAAAACCTAACCAAACCTTGAACCTACATTATCTGATTTTTTGGCCACTTGGGGGCAGCACAGACGTCTTCTATCACCTTTTAAAATTACAACGTGTTACCGAACAGTTGCCTATTTACACCTTCAGCAGACATAAACAACATGATTCATTTGGTATCTTATTTTTGGCCACTTGACAGTTTTAAGTGTCTTTTAGCTCCGTTTTGGTCTCCACCATCATTATAAAACACAAGACTGTATAACAAAAAGATAGCTGCAGCCCCTTTATTGTACTCATAAAAACAAAATTATACACACGGATGAATAAGTAATAAGTCGTAAAAATTCACCTATTTTTTTATGGGGGACTGTTAAAGTGATAGTTCAGGTCTTTGGATGTCGATGCAGAGTTGTACAAGCTACTTATCCCTCAGTCAGTGTATTACCTGCAGTAGATGACCATCAGCTCCCGCCCTGTGTGGAGAGGAAGCGAGTAGCGCAGGCAGGAGGCAGAACATTGTACATATGTGACGTAAATTCATTATGTTACATCCATTAACTTGTGGTCATGAGTTAAAACAAGTCAGCGCTGACTTTTGGTTTCACAAGGGAAATAAGCAACTGTCTCCGAGACCCATCCCTCGCCTCAACATCCACCCCGCTTGAACTTCATGTTTCTCTTTACGCTACGTCACATCACATTTTTTTTACGCGTGGTATTTGAATGTATTTGTTTCCCACAGAGCTTAAAGGGAAGGATTGGCGTAACACCTGAACACAATATTGGACTTTGAAGCATGTACTTAAAGTCTAAAAGTCGTGTTTGTAGTAAGCAGATTGAAAAGAGCAGATTGAAAAGACTGGGCTGCACCTAACAGAAAGGAAAGGTAACAACTGTCCCGTAGTTTCATCATGTTTATACCTTCATCACATCAGCTTTTTAGAACTTAGAAAAACCTGTTGACATCATTCCTTTGCTCAGTTTCTCTCCTGTTTATGTAAGCAAAACATGCCAAATGAAACATGACTGTTCCACATTAATCGTCCTTCTTTCCCTCTCCTCCTCCTCACCCCCTCTTTCTCTCCCCACCTCCTCCCCTCGCCTCTTCCCTCCTGCTTGGCGGCAGCGAGTAATGGACGAGGTTATGAGTGTGTGGAGGCTTCAATTGCTTCAGAGGAATAATGACTCTGAACTAATGTTGATTAGAAAGAAATAAGACGCAAACATAACGAGGGCTCGTGCTTCATTCCCCTTAATCACCCTCCTTATTTACCTCTCTGCCAGAGTGCTCAATCTCAGCTCAGCTTCCAGGAAGGAGCCGGGGTTGTGATCGGGAAGACAAAAACCAAGGGAAATATACGTATTTAGTCCAATTAGAATTTTCAAGAAAACATAATAAATCCCGAAATTGTTCTGTGTATACTTTTTTAGTTGTATGGGGGTTAACTTTTCAAAGAGGTTGCATCGAGGATGCATGTACGAGCTGTATCTTTAAAATACAGATGGAAACTGTTCAATATCAACAAGTATAAAAGTGTTCTCTCTTTGTTGACGGGATAAACTTCCCAGCTGGCAAAGTTGTTGTGACTCACACCAGACACATATCAAGTGGAACGATGGCACTTGGGCGGTCGGCTCCTTTTTGCCAGACCCGAGCCACACGTAGACCACGGCATGGTCACATGTCAGTCAGGAACGAACTGAATAAACCAGAGCTGGCCCGGACTTGGGACTGAACAGCTGGTTGACAAACAAAGCTAAACACAAAGCTGAATGAAAGCAATGATTGGAAAAGCTCTACAAAAATGTGAGTCCATTTACTGGTTAAGTCATTTCAAATGTAATGAATATACTTCCCCTAACTTGTGTGTGTGTCATACATAATATATTGCTTGGTTTACCCCATTATGATCTTTACATTTTTGCCCCAGCCACTCGTCCATTAGTAGATCTACAGTGTAACTACTCACACCAAGGTCTGTAGATTGTCTTGAGTAACAGGGTGATGATTTCTGGAGAGAGATATTCCTGTTTTTTCTTTTACATTTCTTTTATACTCCAGCTGAGTGTCATCCAGTTCCATCATATCCAAGAGAAGGCAGACATCTCTGCAGCAGGTGTCTCCAAAACAACTCAACCAAACCAAACTCAACTCAAACCTAAACAATCTAGATGAATAAATATCAAAGGTAAGAAGAAAGAAAATGTACGTTTGGCTTTGGGGTGAACTTCCCCTTAAACCGAGCTCATAAGGACGAACAGGATTCATTTTACAGGTGAGATTTCACCTCTGTCGTCACTTGCGGTCAACATAATACCAATTTAATACGAGCGATTTGTTAAGAAAATGTGGAATTTGCATCATAAAGTAAAAGGAGTCTTTGAATTTGATTACAGTTCTCTGAATCACTGGAGTCAACCTCAACTCCAATCGCATTCGCATCACCTAAAGCTGACGAACGAGAGTGGGAGGATGATGAAAATGGCTTTAAAACAAACTGAACTTAAGCTCAGTTCAGTCTCATTCCCCGGTCCCAAACGCCGTGTACACAGAGCCCACACCTCCTCTGTGCTCTGTTGTAATTCCACTTGTTTCATTTCGCTGCAACACCCCGCACCCCCACAATTACACCATTTCTCCGCTCTCATCAAAC
Source organism: Lagodon rhomboides (assembly GCA_039737535.1). Lineage (NCBI taxonomy): Eukaryota > Metazoa > Chordata > Actinopteri > Spariformes > Sparidae > Lagodon > Lagodon rhomboides. The sequence continues at coordinate 11,792,441 of CM077798.1, read as the reverse complement.
TCTTCCTATTGTCCTTGGCACACAACTGCTGTACTTCAAAGTACTTTTACCACCACCACCACCACCGCCCTCCTTCTCCTCCGCCTCCTCCGCCTCTTCGTCTTCCCCACAATCCATTTTGTTTTGCTGCCAGTGCTCACCGTAAGAACTTTGAGACATGCAGAAGATGCTGACGCTAATTCATCAGAGCAGCACAAAGAGATGCTCGTTTCTTTGTTTTCGCATGCAGTAGAGGAATGTGGAGACAAATACGATCGAAGCGTCGTAATTATACATTTCAGAAGTCTTAGAAGCATCTGTATATGATCATGTTGCTGCCATGGAATCAAATTGATGGGTGTGTGTGTGTGTGTGTGTGATGGATTGTGGTGATGCTGGGTGGAGGAGCAATTGATTAGGCCCGCCGGATCATTGCCAGGAGCGCAGTGCATTGTGGGTGATGGAGAGGAGGAGCTGCGGAGCGCTGTGACACCTGCACACACATGCAAACATTTACACACGAAGACACACACACACACACACACAGATTTATCTATCCTGTGATATTGTTGGTATTGAATAATTCAATGATTTTATCAGCCCCAACCACAACAAATGACTTAATTATGTTAATCTGAGCCAGAAACTCACAGTGTGTGTGCGTGTGCGCGTGTGTGTGTGTGTGTGCGTGTGTGTGTGTGTGTGTGTGTGTGTGTCAGCAGGATTGACAGGAGCCTACGGGGCTTCACCACCGAAACGCTGATCTGGAATTTCACATCCTTATCCCGAATGCCTTAGGACACACACAGACACACACACATGCAAAAACTTGTTCACATACACACACATTCACGATATGTGTGTGTGTGTGTGTGTGTGTGTGTGTGTGTGTGTGTGTGTGTGTGTGTGTGTGTGTGTGTGTGTGTGTGCCCAAAGACTGCCCAAAAAGCCACCGGGCGATTAGCACTACCCCACCTAGAGTCTTTTGATTTGCATACCAAGTCAGACGGAATTCGTATCAGTGTGCAGCAAGTGTGACACACACACACACACACACACAGTATATACACATACAGAAGAGTATGCACAAGCAAAAACACCCACACACGCATGCAGGGTGTGTGTAAAGTGAACACAAAGCAGTTGTGAGTGCGTTGCTGGCTCCTCACTGAGGTTATAATTCAGCATGATGGACTGTCTGTGTCTGCAGTGTATCACCTGGGGCACACACACACACACACACACACACACACACACACAGGTACCTGTGGTCTCCACACACTGACATGAAGATGAACACCCGCCTGCTCCACACCAACAAAACAAACTGTACATGTCTTTAACAGCATTACGTCTTTCTTCAACTGTGTACGGTGGAGATGGAGAGCTGAAGTCACATCACTGTGAGGACAGTTCACCTGTTTATTTGGTTTTTTTATATGTCTACACTGATACAAATTACTTGGTATTGGCTGCTTTAAAATTGTTGACCTGTCAAGCCAGAACTCACAAGATGGAAAAGCCTACATCAAGAGACATAGACAATAATTAAGATATAATTCTGCATTAAAATGTCTAATGTCTTCTTATATTTTGTTGAGTTGTGTACTTATATTATTTCATTTAGACTAAAGGTAACGGTGTGTTTCATCTGGTCACATGTTGCTTTAACTTTCTGGAGGAGAGTCAGGGAATGACGAGGGAAGCTGACAAACGTGACAAAGCATCACATAAAGTTTTATGAACTGGTTCAACAATGAAGACGGCAACTCCCATGATCCCACGGTACCTCGCTGCATCATCAAACTATATCTTTTGTTTTCATTGTTTTGTTTGAGAGACCTAGAGACAGCGATGACATGCTCTGCGTTTAAAGGGCTCCCACCCAAAACCCAAAAGCGACTCACTGTGCTTACGGACTCAAACTTTACATTTGTAGGGGAAGATTTGTCTTGTTAAAGAGATATTTCGGAATTTCCTTCACCAACTACAGTGTAATCTGGTGGACAGAAGAAAGGGAATTACTGAAGCTGAAAGCTGTTTTTCCACTTGAACAGGCCTGAATAACAATAAGTCTTCTACTAATCTGAAAACTCTCCAAAGTTCACGATGCTGTATCAATGGAATCATCGATGTCCGTTGTCCATTTCTTAGATAAACCTTTTTTATTATGCACATGAACTAATGTTAAGTGTCTTTTATTACAAAAAACATTGAGATAATTGTGCAGTATTGTAGGAGTTACGTGATCTATTGGTGGTTTCTGCACTGATGCACGAATTCCCATCAGTGGACCAACTAATATTTAATTAAAGGAACTTTCTAAACAGTTTTAAAGTGTATAACATCTCTATGACTCATTATTTTTCAGTTTTTATTTAAACGTGTTTATGTAAAAATCCAACAATATAAAATAATTTATATATTCAGCTGAAAACGAAGTTCCATGTGTGGCTCAAAAGGGACTTTTGCCTTTTCAGATCATTTTTTATCAAGTTCCTTCACCAAAAGCATCTTCTTAGTTTCTTAAAGTCTCAAGATGACATAATTTACATTAAGAGGACATAAACCACTATGTCCTCTTAGAAACAGGCAACACACAAATCCCATATTCATTCATCGGAGAGGCGAAACGTGACGGGTCTATTATGCGCTGATACCAGGTTGAAAAACAACATCCAGGAGTGTGAGAGTCATAAAACATTGCTCCAGACTGATTTTAAATAATCTAATAAAAGTTGGACTCTGACAGGAGAAAACAAACCGGTCTGCTCGCTGCCTGTTTGTGTTGTTCTCCTGTCAGAGACCCGGCGTCCCCTCAGTCCAGAACACCGTAACGCAGCAGCAGTCCAGCAGCACCTCGCAGACAGAAACGCTAAATTTGATGGAGGCCATGAACGGTTTTATGGAAAACAGCTGTGTTGAATCTGTTCCAGCTCCTTTTCTTTTTTCTCCTTCCACCTCATGAATGAAATTTCCCATGCTGCACTGCTCCAGGCTCTGGCACATCTAGGAGGTAGAGCGCTCTCTCTCTCTCTCTCTCTCTTGCTCTCTCGCTCTTCCTCTCTTTGTCTCTGTCTTTAATGCCTTCAAACACCTTATTGCCGCTCGTCAATTACTGACACACATTTTGGCAACAAACACACCATTAATTGAAACATTTAATTAGCATTAAAACCAGCAGTAATTAACACCTTTTCTCCGGCGCACTCTGAGCCGGGCTCAAATTCTATTAAGGCTTTAAGCGGCTCACTGTTTCCCTGCTCTGCACCGACTTTTCGTAGCATCTGCAGATGTGTGTGTGTGTGTGGGAGTGAGTTTGCGTGTGTGTACACTCAGGGCCCCCAGGTAAGGAGCCTCCGTGAGGAGTCGAGCACCAAGGCCAGGCCTGCTGGGTGCCCAGGGGAGAAGAAGAAGAAAGGCGGTTCGAGGAGGGAGGCGAAGACGAAGAGAGAAAAAAAAAATGAGGGAGGAGGTCAAGATGGAAGGGGAGGGGAGCGCTTGAAAGAGGGACGGGGGGAGAAATAAGGTGGGAGGCAAAGGAAAGACATGAATGAGGGAGGGAGGGAGGGAGGGAGAGAAGGAGCGATAGAAGGATTAAAAGGAGGAGGAGGACTGGTGAGCGAGTGAAGAAGAGGAGGAGGAGGAGGAGTAGGGGGGGTCGTGTGAAAAGAAGACGAGAGATAAATAATGGTGAGGCAGAGCGACTGTTTGAACACATACACACCACGAGCATTAACCAACACTCTCGTGTGTGTGTGTGTGTGGCGCTGTGTTTTACATACAGTACGTGTTTGCACATACTTCTGTGTGTGTTCATGTGTGTGTGTGTGTGTGTGTGTGTGAGGCCTACTTGGAGCCAAAGCAGGGGCCTGGATTAGCTGCGTTTGCCAGGGCTGGGGGGCAGGATTAGCAGGCCGGGCTGCTGTCTGACGCCGCTCTGCCACCACTAATGGCATTATTAATAGGCAGCTAAAAAATTCATTAAAAAATCTATTAAAAATAAATGTGTTTTACATAAGACTTTGCCCCAGGTAGAAGGGAGGCCGGGGAGGCAGGGGGTGAGACGGCTGCAGGAGGGAGAGAAGACAGAACGGGCGATTGTTAGCTTCGAGGTCAGCTGAATATCACAGTTCAGACGGCGGAGGAGTAAACACACCAACACTCGTCTGGCTGGATATACGTTGGATGTGGGATAATGAGGCTAAACCGACAAGACCGGCGTCTCCGCTCCGCTCAGAGAGACGTCGACAGGGCCGACGTCAGATGTCTACAAGCCTCAAAGTGCATGTTAAACACATGTCGGCAGCAGCGGCTGCACGCTGTCAGTCTTCCTGTCAAACACCGAGAGGACGGACTGTGGAGAAAATGCGAGAAAATTACATTTCTTGTTCTGTATGGACAGTAGACATGTTTCATTCAAGATTAAATCAACACTTGAGCTGGAGAAAGGTGTAGCTGTACCATTTCTCATTCTGCTATAGGAAAAAAAATGCTCTCGCTTGCTTGTATTTATTTTAACCAATCACAATCATCCTTGGTGCAGAGAGGGGGCCTCTACAAAATAGTGTGGCATTAAAATAGTGCCATTTTAATGCCTTGAGCCATTTTAGTGACTCAAGGCATTAAAATGGCTAATTTCCTGCAAATGTGAAGCTAACCGCTGCTAACTTGTTAAAGTTCGTACTGTTAGCAACCAGATTAGAGCGCGGGTAACTCGCCGTGACTCAAGTCAATGAGTCAAAGTCTCAAGTCAAGTCGAGTCACTTTTCCCTACTCAAGAAACTTCAGTCTATCCAGTCTTAGTGTTGGTATGAGCAATAATACCTGTCAAATAATATTCTTGAATATTACACCAATTTATCGAACCTGTTCAAAAGTATGACAAACAACTGAACTTTTTTTTTACAATTCAGGGAAATAAATGTAATCAATTTAAAAAAAAGCTTCCTTAATTGCTTCTCAATCAAAAATATTCCCTCCCCATCTTTTCAAAGAGTGAAAAACTGACAGTCAGACTACAAAAATCTCAACCGAAAACATAAATTGAACCCAGACAAGTCATTCGAGTAACGTCTTTTTTGTTATGATAAGAAAACAAATGACTGGCCCACGGAGTTTGCATTCACACACTGTGTTGCCCCGATTCATTGTGTGTATCAAAGTATCTAAACTGATTAGCCTCTTCAAATGAGTGAGATGGTCGGGGATTATTATCTGTGAGGGAGAGGGAGAGACGAGGGGGAGGAGGAGGTCGAAGGTGAGGAGGGTCTGCTTTGTGTATGTGCCCCGGGGACATTTAACCAAATCAGATTAACAATAGCTGTGTCTACACACACACACACACACACACACACATATAACACAGTGGGCGTACGGGCCCTTAAACACATCAACGCTGTTCTGTGAAAGCTGTTATCTTTGTATTAAACATTTTCAGGATTTGTTTGTTCTATTTGACGTGCAATCAGAAGAACGATTACAGCCGTCAGTCAGAGTGAGAAAAACCCCGGTGAATCCTCCTGATGGATGCTGATGAAACTGAGACATTGAGATTTAAAACTGACTTCTTGTTGACACGACAGCCTGCACCATCCTCAACAACCAACAAACCAACCCCACAGTACTTATGTGTGGCACATTTTCTTTTTCAGGAAAGCCACGGCTATTGGAAAAAATGGTGTTGGAAATGCGAATTTACAAAAGGGTATTTGAAGTAATCATTAAATAGTTTTTGGTGCAACTGACAGCAACGTTGGGCTTTCAGCAGCATCATAACCAATACATAAGACAGGTGAAAAGTGAAAACAGCCCAACAGCCCAACGACGAGGAATAAAAGAAAGGGTAAGTTTTTACTTTACTGAACTGAAAAAAGGGCAGTGCTCCTGTTCTACCATGGAACAACGGCCAACACAAAAAAATATACGTATCAACACAAACCAAAAACAATCCGCTTGTTGCAGTGTGGAAACATCCAAAAAGAAAATTGTAGATACCACAAAAACAATACATTTGCACTTTGTCACATACGTTACTTCATGTCACTTTTAATGAAAGTTCAAAGTTCAAATGAGCCTCATCACCCGCGCTGTCTTTACGTTATCAGGTGACAGATCATTATGGCGGATATAGCTATCCCGGGCCGATTTGATTAAAAATGCAAAGATGTCAAAACATCTCTCGCCTCGCTTCGCCTCTGCCGCCTTATTTCTTGAAACTATCGCATGTTGCCAAAGAATAAACATAATCATACACTGCTAAAGATGCAATGTATAAAAACTCAGAGAAAAACTGTCCGGTTTGACCTACATATCACGTTGTTGCACACTTTATATCATGCACAGGCACGCCTCAATATTTCTTTGTTTTCATGACTGAATAAACAAACTGACCTTAAAGGACAACACATTCAGACTGTTTTACTTTGTTTATATGTGGCGGACCCTGCCACCTTTCTAGCCTCAAACAGTGTTCTTGGGACCTTATTTTCCTCTGAGAACAGCTCGTTCATTCACATATTTCTGAGTTTGTGTTATCACCTCATTAATATTGTAAACATTAAAATTCTGAGTCTATCAAGACTACATAGTGCCCCTTTAAAATCAGTCAACACGTCCGACACTAAGTAAACCGCTCTTAGCAACCGCTTCTTCAGCTTCACAATGGCGTTGGGATGATACACTGTAGGTGATTTATCCACTTCTTTTCAGGGGTGAGGGTGGTAACCCTGACCTCAACCTAAAGAAGTGTCTCTTAGAACCTCTGGCTCTTCTGAGACCACACGTTGCTCTACGCTGCAGTGTCTACTGTATAGAACTGAGTGTTTATAGTGTATAGTTGAGGGAATACTGCAGATCCAAGATTAAACTGACAGACGAGAGAAAAAGGTGAAATTTACCAACACACGCTGATATTTCAGAGCCGCGGTCGGGACAGAAGATTCTAACTTGCACCAACATCAGTCAGATAAAGGATCAGTGAGTTGACCAGACAGACATTTTCAGCTTAACAACCCCTCTGCCCCTGGAGTCACTCTGCTGCTAGGGTATGTAGAGGAGGGACGGCTGGTTAATAAGGGGGATGCATTTTGGTGATTTTGTTAAGCAAAGGGGATGGCATCCAACCTCAAATGGCCTACCAGATGAGTTTGTTTTTAGCACAGCGAAACAGCAGTCGGATGTTCAGGACAACCAGCATGGTTACATGAAGTCAGAAGCTAAATATCTCTGATGTTGGTACAGAAGTTTCTGAAGCCGGATTTCTCCTGATCCGTGACGCTGAATTTCAAAGATTTCGTGCCACTTTGGGCTACGGTTGAACTTGGCCTCCTGCTCCCACATCATCATCCGCCCAGTGCTTTTTTTTGGCTAGATATCGCGAGGTGATTAAGAACATGTCAGCAGAGGCAGTGTGAATCAGAGCCGGAAAAAAAGTAAAATGCAACTTACCGAATTTGGGCGAGGAAGGGCAGAAAAGTAAAAGGCAGGAAAGAGCACCTCCCGCTGTGCCGAGAAAAAGACAGCAGAAAGTCAGCAACATTCACACTCAAAGCAAACATCAAACATCATCAAACACACAGAATGAGACACTTTGATCTCGCTGGCTCCACAGGAAGCCAGCATCTTTAGAAAATCCTCCAAATGTAAATTAATTTACTACAGAAAGAGATCCCGAGGCGATGGTGTGCAACCGAACAGCAGACATCAGAGGGTTAAAAAACCCAAACTCCGCAGCTCAGCCCACAGAGACAGTTCAGCCCTGGTGAGTTTCTCTCAACTCTGAGCCATGCACGTAGTCCCCCCACCGACAGCCAGACTAACACGCATGACAGAACCCTACATTACTCCCGAGTCGATTACCCAACACACGGGGAATCTGTTTGTGTTGGCATCTCGGCTCATCATTACCGACATCGCAGAAATCAGTTTTTTTCCTCAGCAGGACTCGTTTTCCAGCAGGGGCCTTTTTTCCGAGCGCTGAGTTTAAGATGTTTAAGCGAACAGGACTTTATCTGCAGGAGATTTTTCATTTGTCATGTGATGTTTTTATGCTTACGCCAAGGTGGTTTTTGGTCACTTTGGGGAAGCAGAAATTGCTGTATGATGTACGATGAATGAGCAAACATGTATCCTCAGTCGCACATCCACCAGAAAGTGAGCAACATTAGCATTCATTTGGAGTCGTGTTACTGGTCATTAAAAGAATGCAGAGTCATATATTCACTCTGTGTGTTGGTCTCCAAAGACTGTTTAATATCAGCTTGTCTCACTTTTAAAGGCTGCCAAACAGGGGACCTCAGTTTGAGTGTGCTTTCGGCATCTTCAAAATGTGGACTACTGCGTTTCTACATTTGTGAGCGTCACACCACTGGGTAGAACTCGGGGCAATTTCTGGACTTGTTTGTGCCGACCAAAACTGGATATTCTTCATGGGAAGTGGGGAGACCTCCAGCTGTGTCTGTGGTGACAGAACCGGGTGTTTTTAAGGAAACCTTTGGATGATTCCAGTTTGTGGCGAGCAAAACACATCATTTAAGCCAAACCGTGATGTTTATCTCACCACAGGCAAATGGTTTTTGTGCCTCAACCTAAACAGACCATAGGCACAGTGTTTGTGACAAGAGAAAAATAGAAAATTGAACAAACATAGAGTTGCAACAGAAAGAACTGTAATGTTTTAACTTGTTTGTGGTTTTGCAGAAACGTATATCTAACATTTATTCTGGTGTCTGGGTCAAATACAGCAGCCTGGTCAGTTGCCCTACACTTCTAAGTTTGACACTGTTACCCATCTAGCATCACCTCTGGAAGCTCCCGCCTAGCATAGTAGGTTAAAAAGCGAGAAAAATACCAATATGAGGGGTAAATCAGGGTGACTTGATGAGTCATACACCTTTCCCAAGACCTTTCCCCCTTGATTGCGATTTTGCATTTGTTTAGGTTGAACTGAATTCTCTCCTGCCACAATGCTGTGCTAATGCTTATGTTCAGGTTGAAGCCCAAAAACCACTTGGTTAAGGTCGGGAAAACTTCATGGTTTCACTTAAAATAGCTGTTTCTCCATCACGGACGGAGATGATCCGACTTCCTGTAGAAAAAAAAAGAGACGGTTTTGGTCGCCACAAAAACAGGCCAAAATGTCCCGAGGTGTCCTTAAAAATATCCAGCGGTGTGACTCAAACCGCAGTTGTTCATTTGGCAGCCTTGGTGGCTTGTAAGAACACCACCACCTTCCCCCTACACCTCCTGCTGCGATAGATGGCTAGTAAACACATAATGTAAACGTGATATGCCACGTTCGCTACTAATGTCAACCTTGGACGTATCTGTGTTTTGCAGAAACGTTAATTGCTAACATTATATGCTAGCAACTAGGCGGCATTGATCTGTTTTATGGTTATGTTGAAGTAAGTTAACTAAGGTAAATCACGTAACATAAGTGATGTGACTATACGTTATTTTTACACAAAGCAGGATGTTTCCCTAAACCTAGCCAAGTAGTTTTTGTCAAACTGTCCAAAAAGTCATAATATGTCATGATATGTGAAATGGTAGTCAGTAGTTTTAATTTGAAAGTCTAACTGGCCAAACTGCCACTTGAGGAGGAGCAAGAGCATCATAGTTTGAAGCTTTGAACATACTGAGATGCTATATTTGACGAGCTGAGAGTGAGAACGTTTTGCTGATATCTGGCTTGTTAGCTGCAAAGTGCTCAACTAGCTACAGGCAAACTTCCTGCAGTTCGGTACGCAGCAGGAGGCACACAGTGTGTTTCTCTTTGGAGCTTTTTCACTGGAGCTGTAAACATGGTAGATTGGACTTGTGAGACTGAAACTACACGGTGAAGCTTTGAGAACCGAAACAATGAGCTGAAAGAAGCTAAATTAAGGTCGCTACCCGACAACATTCACATTAAATCGAATTGTTTTTGTTAATAAATGCTTTAATCCTCAATTCCATTTTGTTTCCAACTTTGTTTCTAGGTGTTTAGTCCACTTCAATTAGTTACCAGGTGTCTTTAGTGAGCCTTCATACCTGCTCTGGCGAGTCAGTCAACGTAGTGAAACAAGATATATCCACCCAGGAGCTACACTAAACTTTCATGCCAAAATGTTAATCAGGAAACAGTCCACCATTTTGGATCAGAGGAGGGCAGGTGCTATATTAGGCAATAACCATAATGTAAATAATAATTTAAAGCCATAATGTCTCATCTCTAATTTGGGCTTAAAGCTTATATAAGCAATATAACAGCTGATAAATCAAATCATTTTCATGCTTGTTATGTCGGCAGGGAGCCAACAGGAAGTAACCAGACTCGGCCAGAGACTGGAGTGCCTGCTCCATGAGACGAAAAATACTGAAACCCAAGGAAGCCCGAAAAACATTCGTGGCACATTCATCCAGCAAGCAACTTTTGAATGAACGGGACGCCGTCCTGCAACACATTGTCCAATTCTCTTTAGACATTCATGGTCTGGATTAAGTTCATACCATGACAGGGACAAGCTGAGCGCAAATCTGAGGATGAGCCCAGGCACATTTTGCTGGAGGAGTTTTATTAAGATGATGTGTGTTAAGGGGGTGAAAAACTAGTGAACCCAAATTCAGACAATACCAGGGAGCCAGAGAAGCAATTATGGGGTTTATTGAAAAAGAAAGTGATGAGAGGCAGAAGGTTGCAGAGAGGGTGCTGGTCCAAAGAGGTTTCCTGGAGTGTGGATCCAAAGCAGAGTGGCAGGGATCGGGAATGAGCAGCGGATTTGAGTGGACGTGGGGAAGAAGCAGGGCTGGAGTCAGGGGAGACGAGGCTGGATGCAGACAAGGGTTAAGGTTAATCACAACCACAGTCAAGAACACTTGACTTAAATGAAGGCGCACTGACTGTAAGTGCAAAGACAAACTGGTAGGGTGGAGATCTTGTCATTGCTTTTTACTTTAATTAAGCACTTTTGCACTTGCAAGGGTGTCTGTGATGGTTCTTTAAAGTCCTCCGTGGAAGGAAAATGTGTGTAAAAACTGCTGATTCAAACCCCTCATGGTGACCTTTACACCCTCTTTGGCATGTGAGGGGGTTCAGACTGATTAGCTGTGATAAGACATTAGAGATTAGACGACGACCTTGGGGTGTTTTAACTCCTTAAAATATGATGGATGGCGGGTGGATTCTGTTATTTAGACCAGCCATGCATGCTGATCTTAGTGACCTTGTTGACTTGAGTACGTCAAGGCTTTTGGAAGAGTTTCGGTTAAGTAAAACCTATCAATGTGCGATTTTGTATCTCACCGTCAGGCTGGTTGGTTACACCTGCCTTGGGATAATCAAAATCTGCCATACTGATTACACAAAATAGACAAATAATGACAAAAGAAGAGGGAAAATATGGGTGAAACAAGAGCAGGGAAGAGGTCAGAGTTACAGGCGAAACAGCATCACGTCGCGTCACGTCACCTCCAGCAGGATCCCGACTGTTTCTGCTCAGCATGCTGTCTAAACATCTGTCCTTCAGGTTACGGTCACACGTGAGCCCCTCCTCTGCTGACTGACATGCTTGTCTTTGCCCTGTCAGTGTAGAATAGCTGGTAAATGTGAGAGCAGGACTCTGTCGCTCTCCCTGCCGTACCTCTCCTTCACACCGAGAGACACGTCGCAGCCGCTCGGTCCCTCCAACCTGCCTCGAGGTCCTATAATCTTTTTACAATGTGTTGAAACAGAGCAATAAATCTGTTAGCTTACAATCTAATTTCCCTGGCCTTTTCCAGAAATCCTCATAAACTTTTGGCGCCCCCATTAACGGCCCTATTGAATCAGAGCGCTTAATCTGCTTCCAGGTGAGGGGTCAGAAAATGAATGCTTTGAGATCCATCACGCTGACGGGAGCAGAGAAAACTGGGCGAGGGAGAGCGCTGGGGAAAAGGGCAGCATCTCTTCCTCATAGGTCAATAGCAGCCAAGAGAGTCAGTCATTCACTTTTTCCCTCAGCGCCGCTCTCATTTTCCATTTAATATGGACATCCAATTAATGTGAGCACGTCTGGGGCGGCCCGGATCTCCGTGAATTATGGCCCATCATCCCCCCAGTTATGGCTCGGCTAAGAGAGAGGAGGACAGAGGAGAGGAGAGGAGAGGAGAGGAGAGGAGAGGAGAGGAGAGGAGAGGAGAAGGGAACAAGGATAGGATATATGAAAAAAATGAAAAGGAAAGGAAAGGAATGGAAAGGAAAGGAAAGGAAAGGAAAGGAAAAAGGTGAAGAGGGAATAGAGAAGAAATGAGGATGAGTGAAGAGTGAAGAAAAAAAGGAGGGGAAAGGATAAGGAAAAAAGGAGAGGATAAAGGAGAAGGAGAAAAGGTGGGAAACGAGGATGAGTAAGGAGAAAGGAAAGGAAAAGAAAGGAAACCAGAGAAGGGGAGATAGAGAGACAATGAGGACGAGTGAGGAGGAAAGAAACGCGAGAAGAGGAAAGGAAAGGAAACAAGAAGAATAAAGAGAGGGGTGGAGAAACAAGGAAAGACAGAATCGACAAGTAGGAAAGGAAAGGAAAGGAAAGGAAAGGGGAAGAGAAGAAGGATGAAAAGAAAAGGCAAACAAGGTGAAGGAGACAAGGAGAGGAGAAGATGATTGAGGAAAGGAAATAATTAAACAAAATAGAAAGGAGAAAAGAGAGAAAAATTATGAAGAAGGAAACAAGATAGGAGACAAGGAATAAGGAGAAGAGGGGAGGAAATGAGAATCAAGGAAATTCTATGAGGAGAAAAGAAGAATGAGAGGAGAGAGGAGAAAATAAAAGAAAAAGAAAAAGGAAAGGAAATAAGGAAGGAAGGAAGCCAAGTAATGTTAAGAGGAGAAGAAAGTTAAGAAAATGAGCCAAGGAGAAAAGGGGAAAGGAAAACAGGAGGAGGAGGCAAGAGAGAGAAGACAAGAGGAAAAGAAATGAGGAATGAGGAAGAAGAAGCAAGGGAAATGAAAGGGAAAGAAGATGAGGAAAGGAGAACTGGGAGCAATGAAAAAGAAAAAGAAAATAAGAGGAGATAAAAGGAAGGAACAGAAGTGAGAAACATGAAAAGGAGGAGAGGAGAGGAGAGGAGAGGAGAGGAGAGGAGAGGAGAGGAGAGGAGAGGAGAGGAGAGGAGAGGAGAGGATTTCCAGAATTAGAGATAATTGATTGGTTGTTGGGGCAGCAACGGCTGCTACTGATTGGCTGCTGGGAGGAAGAGCCAGATTAGATTCCAAAGTGGAACGACAGACACCTGAGCTGTGTGTGTGTGTGTGTGTGTGTGTGTGTGTGTGTGTGTGTGTGTGTGTGTGTGTGTGTGTATCCAAACAGCATTACACCAGGGCCTGTGATATTAAACCTGGACAGCAGCACCTTATTGTCGCAGCAATGGGGATTTGTCATTGTACCTCATTATCCAATTAACACCATGTGGCCCCGCGGCCAAACATACACACACACACATGCATTGAACCTTGCTCTGCGTGTGTGTGTGAGTGTGTGTGTGTGTGCGTGTTAATATGTGGGTTTCAACAAAGTTAAAATAGGAAATGTTGGAGGAAACTTTCAGCTCTGCTGCCAGCTGCTGATACATTCAACTTTTTAAATTCACGACACAGAAAACGTCTCCTGATCGTTACAAGGCTTGTTAATTATTTTAAAGAATGGAGTCAAATTACAAATTCACAATGTGACTGAATCCTCTGGTTTGTTTCTTTCTTAGTGCACCTCACCACTCATTTAAAGCACACCCACTTTTTAAAACACCTGTGGGTCTGATCCAAGATCAGGCTTCACTGAGTTGTCTGGCTAAATTTGTTGACTGAAGCCTGGGTTCTTGTTGAGGATTTGAGGGGATTATGAAGATATTCAGGCTCAAAACACCCAAACACGCATACATACTTGAATCAGACACAGAAACAGGTTTACTGCTCAGTTTTCACACGCCTTGGTATTTTGTGTATGAGGAATGCAAAGCCAAGACTAAAAAAAAATATCTATAAAATAACATGAAATCTGTGTTTAGAATGAAAAGAGCTATGCGGTGTTAAAGATCAAGTGGAAATGATAATAATAAGCCGAGCAGTGGATGTGATAGTGTGTCCGCAGTTAATATCATAACCACCTCATAGTGAGGCTACAGGGGGAACGTTACACTTTATATTGTCCTTTTATATCATTCTTTAGACCATTGTTACCAACCTGTCCTGTCGAATGCTCTCCAAGAGCTGAATCTGCCATGTTAAGTTTATTTACTTAACCCTCTTCATCCCAGGCTGCAACCATCATTTGCAATGGAGCTGTTGTGGATTTTGGAGCTTTTTCTTGCAGGGTGAGGTCGGTAACCTTGAGCCCAACCGACGACCATTTCTGGCTTCTTGATAACTCGTAAGTCCTCTTCCCTGGCCGACATGAGCAAAGAACTGGCGACAGTGGTGACAGAAAACTGACTCTAACAGGCAGAAACCTTGAGCAGAACCGTACTCAATAGTTGGCGGCCATCTACTTCAATCAGTTGTGTAACATCCTGGAAAGCCAACAGGAGCTATAGGTTTCATATCCAAAAGATCAACTTTAAGCTATTGAAACAAATTTGGCTCCGTCTGGAGTTGAGCTTCAAGAACACCACTTAATTTCACTGTTTAGGTCTAAGCTACTAAAATGATTTAGGATGGAGGTGAGGGAAGTTGTGCTCACCAAAGCAGAAGGCAAATGTTGACAGTGCACCGGAGCTGTGACCTCAGACTTTTAGATCTCATCGCCTCTTTAATATCTTCTTTTCCACGGAGCACATAGTTGCGTTTCATAGATCCTCATTTCCCCAAACTGTGGGAGTTGAACTGGCATTTCGACGAGCTTGACGAGATTCACACACCGAAAAGCAACACAGCCCGTCCTCACAGCAGCTTGGCACGCAGGGCTCAAAGTGGACGGATTGAAACATTAAGTGGAGAACAGAGAATGAATGAAAAGAAAACAAACTAATAAAGAGCATATCAAAACACGGTTCATCCTGGCATTTCCTCAGATTTGGAGACGTTTCAAACTAAATGAAAAAAATGTGCATTTCATTAAATGCTAATATCTGAGAGGAGCTCCGCAGAATCGCTCTGATTGTGTCTCCGCTCACAAATAGATCTCTCCCTGATTTCGGAGGAAAATACAGGAGTTATTGCAAGGATCCAGCAAGTATTCCAGCGCAGAGCCCTCTAAATCCTGATGTCAGATGTTTTATTATTAAAACTATGAAACATTCAGTCCACTCTTTGCATTTCTCAGAGGCTCAGAGACTAAGAGGAAGAGAGAGACGGGACAGACTGGAGTCACTTATAAAGCCAGATACACATCACAACCGATCATCTTACACCAGCGGATAAGGACACTCGACAGGCTTCGGTGAAAAGAAAACGGCGAATTAAAATGTTCGCCTTGTGCCTCTTCACATACATTACATTTTAAACATTGCTGTCTTTATTTGATAGTCCTCAGCACAGAGGCACACAGGAAATAAGGGAGGAGAGGGGGATGAGTTCCCTGACTTTCCGGACATTGCCGCAATGTGGTATGCATCACCACTGCCTTACACATCATTTTAAAGATAAGGAATATCCAGCTGTAGGAATTCCAGCAGGCTGGATGGTATTATCATAGTTTTGGAAAGTGGCGGCTACAGCACAAGTACCGCAAATTCTTTATGATATTACAGCGTATCCACCACTGCCAGTGTAGAAAAGTCTGAGCGCAAGTTCTCTGATGGAAAACAGCTTAAAAGAATCTGATACGTGATTAATAATTTGTATGTTTGATATGTATTTTTACAGCACTACAGCACTCCAGTCGATTGTCGTGCCAGAGACCACGGTTCGAGATGGCGTTTCAATATCTATAAGCAGGAAAACTACTGGATATTTTTTTATCGCGACGTCAGGTTGTTTTCCCGCCATGTCAGTGGCAACAATACTGGTTTTCCTGTTTGTGGTGGCAAACACAGCTGCAGTGATCTTTTCCTAACCCTAACCAGGTGGTTATTGTCCCTAATCTAAACCAGGCCAGTAAGCACAGAGTTGTCACAAATTAAAACTGAAAATTGAGCGCAAACAGACGTAAAGTTGCAACACATGCATGGTTTGCAGAAACAAATATTGCCAAAATTATTCAGGCGACTGGGAAAAGACCAAAACCAACAATGGATTCTTCCTACTAGCATCTTTTGCCTGTGTTGCTAAAGCATGATGTAGCATATTCCTCTTTCGAGCTCCAGTTTTGTCCAAAAACTAAAAACTAAAAACAACAAAACGAGCCGTAATGTTGCACTGGGAGACATGTTCCTTCATTATTATGAACGTGGTCACTGTCTATTCAGACTCAGTCTTACATAAAATGTTGTGCTAATGTTAATACTCACTAGAGAAGTAAACGTGTATCCATCCACAGCTGAAAGTAATGAATGTAGAAAAATAAAAGAAGCTTTCTTTTATTCTTAACCGCAGAAAGAATTTTTAAAACTTCCTGCGCTTTACCTAAACTGTCTACATGGCTTCCCGTCTGGATACAGACCGACCTGCAGGATATGAGACATGCAGCAGGAAGGCTCTGGGTTCAAACCTGCCATATTAACTCCACATGGAGTTAGCATGTTCTCCTTGTGCCTGTGTGGATTTTCTCAGGACGCTCCGGTTTCCTCCCACAGACCAGAAACGTGCAGACTGGTGACTGTAAAATGCCCTCAGGTGTGAATGTGAGTGCGGATGGTTGTCCGTCTCTATGAATGTGTCAGCCCGGTGATGAACTGGCGACGTGTCCGCGGCGTACCCCGCCTCTCGCCCAGTGTCAGCTGGGATCGACCTCAGACTCCTGGAGGATGAGCAGGTACGGCTAATGGATGGATGGAGCTCCATTTTTGCTTCCGGATGGCTGCTTTAGAGAGCTGCATTCAGGTTGTTTTAAAGCCTTCGGAGCTCGTACATTTTGCCTCATTGAACTCAACTTTTCCATTAAGCTTGAGGAGTCACTACATACAGTATTACGCCTAAATGAAGATAAGAGAGCTACATGTAGTAAGAAACCCGCCTGTAAAATCCTTCAAACTAAAGTGACTCCATACAGTGTAGGTGCCTTGCCACTGAAAAGATAAGTCAAAAATGATGACTTCAAGGTGTCCTTGCTTGTAAGAAATAAAAAAGTAAAGTAAAAATTGTCGAAAACAAGTCCCTATATCTCTTTGAAATACTATTTTCGATATCATTGTGTCTTACATCAGGTTTAATCAGATTTTTGACTTGGAAGTAGACAAATATACTGATGTTTCCTGCAGACCAGCTACTGCTGACATGCTATGTTAGTTAGCATCAATATCAATACTTTTTATACTTCTAAAGTTATATTTTTTACTTTGGAGAAGGCTATTAGAAAGAAAAGGAAAAAGACAGCTGAAGAATAAATAAATCACGGCCATTTACTCCCCAAAAATAACATTAAAAATAACTTTTTCTCCCCGTGAGGATTGCATAAGTATTCTGGCCTTGGAGGAAAGTGGATAGGACTACAGTTGAGGCTCTGTGCAAGTGTGTGTGTGTAAGTGTGTGTGTTGTCAGTGTGTATCTTCGCTGCACGGTAGCCGTGTTTTTAAAGGCCTAATGTTTCCTGACATCTCACAGTTAAAGTATCATAGAGGCAGAATGATCGCCCCTGGCTAGCGGGAAAGAGACTGCCTGGGGCCTTTCGCTCTGGGCAAGAGTGTGTGTGCGCACGCGTGTGCGTGTGTGTGTGTGTGTGTGTGTGTGTGTGGTGAAACAGCCTTTCAACATGCAATATTCTCTGTGTCATCAGCTTAAACAGCTAAACAGGGTGTTCAAGGCAGAGAAGGAGGAGGAGGAGGAGGAGGAGGAGGAGGACAGGAGGAGGGATGGTAAGAGAAAAGAAAGAGTGCGGAGAAAAGGAGAAGAGACGGCGATGGAGGGAGAAAGCTCTCACGGCCAACCGGCTCTGCGGACTCCTCTTTTAATGAAGGAGGAAACGAAGACGAGGGTTGAGGGAAGAAGAAAAGAGGAGGAAAATCGTTGTGTTAAGTCGACTCTTATTATCTCGTTTTGCTCCTCTCTCTTACTCTTTCTTTTTCCCGGGGTGTGTGTTGGCGCCTGCGATCTCCATTAGCAGCGACGCCGAGAGAGAAATGAGAGAGAGAGAGCGCTGTGGCATTAAGACCCGTTTGTTGTCGTTCCTGAAATAATCAAGCGGATTTATAATATTCAGCACTAAATTATTCAAGTGTTTAAGGCTCAGAAGTTTGGAGCAAATTGCTGCTTTTTTTTTTTTTTGCTGCCTTTCCTCTTGTTTTAAGCGCAGGAGGCAGAGTGGTAACGATGTGCACCGCCGGGCCTGAAACCAGCTACTGTAGGCCTGAACTTGAGGTCTGATCTCCGCTTATTAGCGCTCACGTATTCCCCCTTTAGTGCTCTTTGAGGGTTTACAATCTCCAGCTCCTGTAAACAGGCAATTAACAGCAGACCTGAGCACCGACACAATGCAATTAGCGCTAAAAAAAAAAATCAGGCTTTTTAATATTCTTAATGTCAATGTAGGTAAAAGCTGACAGTGTGGCTAATAGGAACACAAAGCAATACCTTACAGATGTATTATTAGCACACAGCGGCAGTGTTTTTTTGGCCTGTAGCTGCCGGCGTGCAGGGGAGAAGTGAGAGAGGAAGGGAGGGTCAGGGTACAGTAGTGTATAATGGCGTCTAGTGTGAGTCCACACAACAGATGAAGTCATTTCACACTCGTCTGTGAATGAAATGAGAGCCCGGCGATACCATCTCCCCCCGCGCCCGCTCTCTGCCAGCAGAGCTTTTGATCTTCCCGAGCGGCGCTGAAATGATCTTCTGTCCGAGTTTTTTTTACAGCGAATCAGTGCCGGACAATTCTCTCCCTCTGTCCCCATTTTCTGTCTCGTTCTGAAAAGCCGCTGAGCCAAGAGTTCAAAGCTGGAGCCCAGATGAGATGAGCAGCACTCGCGAGGAATTACATTAGCGCCCGACTGTCCCGTGTGCCGGCACGCAATACATCAGAAAGAGGGGAGAGAATATTTTCATGTCTTGGGGATGACCTTATAGTGCCGTAAAGGGCTGACAGAGTGTTACTGCAACACCTTAATCCCCCGTGGCGCTGACCCGCATCTTTGCTGACTGGATCATAATCAGGTGGAAACAGATCTTTGCGGGTGAACAGAGACACACGAACATAAAACAACAACAGAAACCGAAGAAAATCAAATAGAGAGAGATGAGGTTTAATTGCAACGGATGTAATTTAACGTGTATAATCTGTCTGTATATGAGTATGTCAGAGTTTAATGCTTCTAAATCATCCTGGGAATCATTTAGTTTAACAATTCTTGAAGCAATCTGGATTTTTGTAGAATTAGCTTGTAGTTTTTTGTTGCTATTTGCCTCAAACAGCCAATGTACCGACTGGACAGACGTTAGCTTTAGCTAGCTAGCAGTGTGCCTCGTGCAGCAGTGTGTGTGGAGGTTGCCTGTGTGTGTTTGTGACACTTGAGACAAGCTGTCTGACTGACCTCTGAACCCAAATGCAACTGTAGTTCGTGAAACAGAGAAAGAAAGAAAAGAGGGGCTCTGTTTCCTGTCTCAGCAATTTTTTGGAATTGGAGACATGCAGCCTCAGGATTGATAAAACGTTTTTGTTCAAGTTGAAACACATAACTAAAAAAATATAACTCACGCCATAACATCTCAATTCGTGTCACACAGGCTAACTCAAGATTTCCGTAGTTAAAGATTAATTGTAAACTTGCATTCGCTGATCTTTTTGGCCACTAGGAGGCAGTAGAACTATCATCACGATGACTTGATAGCAATCTGCTAATATTTTTTACACATCCAACAGTTACGTAGCAAATTAGCTGTTTTCCATCCACCTAATGAATATGAGTCCAATATGCACTCTCCTTTTGCTCTGTTTTTGGTCTCCACCAACTCCTGAACATGACATCTGTCTGTTTAGCTGCTATATGCTCCACTTTGTTCATCAGTTAGTGTAGAAGAGCTTTACTGGAGTACAGCTTTTTGGATTTTTTTTGCAATTAAGCAAAAAACAATTAGCTAAAAGACAATAAAATACAGTCCAGGGCGCCCATTAGCTCAGTTGGTAGAGCGGGCGTCCCATGTATAGAGGCTTTATCCTCGCTGCAGCGGCCGCGGGTTAGGGTCCCTACATACTGAAATACATTTAAATATATGGAAAGAGTCAACATATATCTGATGATACATGGCAACATACATCCTATAATACTTTCTGAAAATATATGGTGATATGTTTTACAATATGAGGAAAAAATGGCAATAATTGGTAGGCTTTATCTGTCATTATATTTATAATTGATACAGTCAGTAATATATTTTAAGTTCATTGTTAAATATATTCAAATACATAAGAAGATGACACTAATATCAAACATTAACCTGTGTCAACTCTTCATATCAGTGTAATATGGTGAAAACATTGTCATAAAACTGTTTAATTGCACAAATACTGATAAACAAACTTAGAATTGTATGTATGTGTTAGATCTACATATGTGAAAATGGTTTCTGTTGCACAAGGGTTGGGTAAAAAAACTGTTTAGCCAGATAATCTTAACAACTTCATTTGGAAAGCAGCCGGCGACTACACCCAGAGTGTCCATAATGACAACTTACCGCACAGGAACAGCTGTGACAGATGTTCGCGACAGACGATTCGGGCGACAACTTTATTGTGCACCTTCATTTTCTCTTGTTAAGTTTGGTTGTTTAAAACCTGTACGATCATCTGTTGAACCTGCTGAACTCCCTTTTTAGCGATGTTCCCCCGGTTCTCATATCTGTGATGTGTGATAAAGACCAAAACTAATAAAATTAGAAGTGCAAGCCCAAATGGTTCCTGGCTTGATGTAAAGCCCGAACAAAGAGGAAGAGAAAGGAACATTTGATGTCTTTTGAAACGCACAAAAGAAATATGAGCACACACACACACACACACACATTTCCTGTCTTCATGTGGAGTGAAAGCAGCAACACGCAGCGAGGGAGAGTTGAGCCATGAATCATGACTATTATCATTAGGTTAAGCACCAACCGACCCCAAAGGCAGTGAACGCCTCTGTGGAGAAAGTCTAAATGAGCCTGATTATTATTATTGTCCTCCAAATGAGAGTGATTAGTATTGATGTCTAAATGAGCACTGAGGTTATTATTGCCCTGATTATTATTATTATTATTATTGTGGAGCGGGCGGCCTCGCTCATCTTCGCTTCATTCACTTTTAATTCCACAGGCTGCCTCTTTTACAGACAGCAGCGCCACATGGCCCCTGTCACACACACACACACACACACACACGCATGCAAATCTAATAAAAGCCTACAGAACGGTTACACATACATGTTCACACATTGATTTACATGCAAAAAAAGGCAGAAATGCACACACTCACACACAGAAACACACACTTTTAAGCACCTGAACGGAAGCGAGGGCCCGCACCAACCTGGATGAAGGCTGCGTCGGGGCGAGCCAGCGATGCCTGATGGAGCAGATGGAGGCAATTCCCCGCCTTCCCCCGAAACAGAATAAATAAATCATCGCTACATCTGGACAGATAACAGATCTGAGGAACCAGCTGAAAGGAGCGTCGCGTATGTTAATTCGGTGAACGTGATCGACGTGAGGGGCCCCGTCATCCCCACCGTGTTGTTTTTGGAGCTAATCGTTGCCGCTAATCGGTGGGTAAACACGGCTGCTTTGGTCTGTTTCACCCCTGTGACTGTGTCGTTCTAGTTTTTATTGTGATAGAAATGTGATAAGGATGTTGCAAAGATAATACAACCGTCAAGATTTTAGCTTATTTATCCGCCTATTGAGTGATTTTAAATGCTGAATTTAGAATTAGGCCTGTCTGTGCACACGTATCTGTGAATGTGTGTGTGTGTGTGTGTTTGTCTGTGTGTGTGTTGGTGTCAGGACAGCTGTCAGATCACTTCGCTGATTGGCCAGTATGACAGGCCTCAGAAAGTGCCGTGGGAGGAGAAAGGAGGAGGCGGGCTGCCCGGCTGTCAATCACTGCCAGTCACAAGTCCAGCTCAGCCAACAAAGCATCACCTGGGCCCACACACACACACACACACACACACACAAGGATACACACGCACGTATACACACAACCTTTAAAGCCCACATGGACGAACATAATCCATAAATCTCCATGCAAACATCCCAAAACACACGATTCCACACTCATATAAAAAAATACCTTCTACTGCTTTTCACACACACACATAGTGACTGACTCTATATCATTCTCTCTCACACACACACACACACACACGGTCGTCAGTCTTAACACAGACAGGCTTTCGGTTTGACAGAGTAATTATGACGTCCCACTCTGAGGGAGCCCTGGGCTGAAAGGTGAGAGTTATCGATCCCACACAGGAGGAAATTTATCAATGTCCAAACGCTCAGCTCTGACAGGAACCCAATCCACTTAGAGCGCAATGTTCAAACTGCTCAGAAAACACACCTCTGCTCACCTCAGAGGAGGAGCGGCCGGCTGGGACGACGGCCGGCGCTGGGATGGAGAGGTCAGAGGCGAAGGAAGAGCACCAGACACAGTTATAGAAAAGTCACTGTGTGGTTTCACTTTATTGTCAACAGGCTCTATAAAGAAAAGTACCAAACACGTTGTTTGTCCTCTAGAAATAACGTAGAAGCAATTTCTATAGAGGGCCGAGAGTCACGCCTCTTCCGGTTTGCTCTATAGGACCTTATTTCAGAAAACCTTTGTACGGTAGTGAATGGAAAGAGACAAATGTGATCCCGTCTGAAGTGTGATATGAACTACACATAAGATGTTTGTCAATTTAAAATATTATTTTTCATCTTGAGAAAGTTGCAGTTTGTCATAAAACTACTGAAATATAAGACTAAACAGCCAACTGTTGCGGTAGTGACGTCGTCTCATTGAACAGTCACCGAAACCCATAACTTAAACATTGTGGAGCTGCTCCTGTATGTTAGCAGCTCGCATAATGGACAAACTCTCCTGTCACATAACTGCAGTTGACAATATGACCAGATTTATTGTGATTTTCCCCTTTTTTGGTACCTTTTCTGTGCCGTGTTGGTGTTGGTGATGTGTGTTGATTGAGATGATGTAGCTCACTGAGCGGTTTAACACAAAACTAGATAATATTTGACTTTGTTTACATCTAAATTGAGACTTTCCCGACTTGAAAATTATCTTTTTAAATTCAAAAACATCATATGTTCAGTTCATGGAATTTTTGTCTCTCTCCATTTACTATCATTCAAAGTTTTTTCAAAATAAGGTCCCATTGGCATGACTTCAGCTCTCCATGATGGCACCATCTGTCTGTACCTTCAAATAAATCTGTTTTTATCATGAAACAACAGGTTGTGCCGAAACCAAACCAAACCTCAGTTAGGTTCAGGAAAAAAATGACTTGGTTCTGTTTTTGCTTCATCATGGTTACAAAATAAACTCTTGCTTAAACGTATAATAACTAGAATTTATGCAAACTAGGACAGTTTTTTATAGTGTTGGATTGTCAGACTGTTCCTGTTGTGCGTTTGGTGCTCAATCAGCCCAAACTCCCAAATACATTGCTGGCATTTTATGTTTCAAACCCTTCAAATATGGATCATACAGTATTACGTTTAGATTACATGAATATGAGACGACTTTCTCACAGGAGGGGATGGAGATGGGGATATAATGTGGATGGGTGTCAAGCAAGGCACCACTTTTGTGACAGAGCCAGGTCACTTTAGTGACCGTCTTTGTGGTACTTTTAATGAGAGCCGTCTTAGTGGCGAACAAACAGGTATTTTAAGCCAAAACATGCTCTTTATCTAACCCCGAAACAAAGTTTTTGTGGTTAAAGCTAGGCAGAACAAACCCACAACATTCTCACAACATCAAATTGAAAATTGAAAGGGGAAGAAATGTAAATGTTCAACATACCCTAACATACCATTTGATTTACAGAAACATACAATGCTAACATTTATTCTGGCAGTTTGATCATTCCCTATCCATCCAACCTGGACTTACTGAGTTGACCCGTTTTAGCCTTTTGGTCTTTTAAAAAGTGGATTTTTTTGCCATTGAATATAAATGATATTTTTTAATTGAATGAACTTGCCCGCAGTCTGAGACTGCTGTGACTGAAGGCTTGGGTCAAAATATTTAGAGTGCTTTCAGACACTGTCTGCACTCGTGTTGGTTGGAGTCAGAAACATTTGTCTTTGACTGACAGACCGAGACATTAAAGTTTGGCAGCTCGAGAGGCAAAGAATTTGATATCGAGCTTGAAACACACTGGAATTGTTGCTACAGGAGAACTCTCCTGTTTTAGATAGCGAAACATGGAACGAGGGAGGAGGCAGTAGCTCAGTGAAGACAGATAAGAGGTGGCGCAGCATCTCAGGGAGTATGTGAGATAAAGGTAACTCACTGACAGGAGTACAAACTAGGGGTAGGCTGATTATCGGCGCTGGCCAATTATCAGGGCCGATATTCAGCATTTTTCCGATTATTGGTATCGATGATTTTTCTGTCAGATTGCTGATAAAAATAAACGTATTTAAGAATGTGCTACTTCGGCTCTGATGCAACATCCTCTCACACCATGAACCCTATCTGGTTGGTAACACCGATATTCATTTTACTGCGAATGAATCGGTCCCAAATATCTGTTTTACAGTCTCCTTGATTTCAAATAATCGGTATGACTATCAGCCCTGAAAAAGCCATATCGGTAGACCCCTGGAACAAACTCCAGCAAATGAGAGGAAGAAAAAAAAACTTTATTGCTACAAAAAAAGGAAACAGTTAGCTAGTATCCACAATGCTACAGAGGTATCTGTTGACAAAGTGTTCAGTAGAAGTGTTTCCGATGTATGACAAAGGAACCCTGTATGTCTCACCATGTATCATAAATAATTTCCTGTGCTCCATCTGCACAGTGACAGCACAGTGTGGCATGGCATCATATGCAAACAAGCTCAAAATCTGAACTCCATGTCGCATTTACGTTTATATCGATGCCAGTTACGGATGCTGAACCCCTGCAACATAACTTTATCCTCATCTTTGTCCGGCTAGAACTAGAACGAGATGGAGAGATGGGATGGAAAACAGTCAGCTTGCTAACAAATCTGATCTCTGATATGTTCAGAATATAGATAGTGATAGATATGGGTAGTAAACACTGGGAACACAGATTTCTGCATGTAACAAAGTCACTTTAATTATCTTGATTACAGCAATTTGCAGGAATAAACATCATTCAGTCGGCGTTAATGAAGAGTGAGTGTTTGTTTGACTGTCTTCAAGTTCATCATGCGATAAGCTCGAAAGCTTTTCCACTTTCAACACTGTAAACATCAGGAAGCGGCCACTCTGTTTTGATGATCATTCTCATTGTATGATATAATAATCACGATGCACTGACTCACTCAACCCGGGGAGTTTATTCCCTCCGCTACATGCATGCAGAAAAGAGATGCCATACTTTCACACCACATCAGAAAAGGATTTAAAACCGGGGCTATTTATCTCCTTGAAACCATTTTTTTTTTTTAGCAATTTTCTGCATCGTGAAGAAACAGATTGTTCCCTCCGTTTAGTCAATACTTCTATCAGAAGACTGCTTTCATAATGAGATTGTCGTGAGAGCGGCCTGTCGACTCAAACGTCAGCGAGAAAGTGCTGAAAAATAAATCCATTAGGGACGTACGTGTGTGTGTGCGCGCGTGTGTGTGCGAAGCCTCTTTTTAAAAGTTTAGCCGGGAGAACACACACTGCTCCTGTGTGTGTGTTACACGTGTGTGTTATTTGTCTTCCCCCCCGCTCATCAGCTCTGCCATCATACTAAGCGAGCACCTGTGGACATCTGCCTACAGCCCCGGGTGATGTCCGCACCTTCATTTTTCTCAGACAATGAGTGGAATCATTTCCCCTCACGCAGACCTCTTCATCATTATTGACACGGAATTATTGATCAGGACCTCGGCCGGTAAATTACAAGCTATTAGTCAAACTCCCCCCCACCCCCCACCCAGTTTTGAAAGGACCGAAGAGTGGAAAGGTTGATAGAGTGAGATTATGGAGAAGCTCTGAGATCCGCAAGGTGGTTTATGCCGCCGACTGGTTTTATATATATATATATATATATGTTGCTGTTTTTCCGCCCGGTTAAGGACATTTATTAGGTGAATGCAGATTAAACAGCAGACAAACACACACTCAGCCGGCTCATTCCTCAAGGTGCCACCGAATCAACATTAGTTCAAGGAAGCCGAGGTTCCAGGTGAAATCTACAACATTGAAGTTAGAGAGCACACAAGCTGCCTCACTTAATTTTTTTCTTCGTTTTTTTTTCTCTCTCTCTCTCTCTCTCTTTTTTTTTTTTTGATGTTTTGCCCAAGGCCTATCCTACTAAAGAGAAGTAATTTGGCTTATCTTATCCCAGAGACCTAGCAGCTGCTTTTTATTCTTTTTTGTGAGGTCTTTTTTCTCATTTAGTCCAACAAAGATTGTCCTCATAGATTGACCTTCTCTGTGCCTGCAGGCCGTTGCCCTCATGCCAGTAACTAGATAACACACTCTATCAGAGATTTGAGAAAATCATTGGGAAAGCAGTGGGGCTGATAGTGGCATCAATCCTAACCTGACACCAGGCTGGGTCAACCATTTATCTCTCCACACCGCCTCTGGTCACAACAGCGGCCATCTTGCTCTGCTACATCCTTCTTTAATAACCTTGGCCACGTCTCTTTGCAGACTGAGAGGATAAGACGCCGCGGCCACTCGTGGCGCCTCGCCTGATCGCCGCCTGCTCTGTTTGCATTTTAGCCGTGAAAATCGCATCCGGAGTGTTTCGTTTCAGATCAACAAGATGCTCCGACACGCACACACACACGCACACACACAACAAGATGTGTCTAACAAGAGGGCCAAAGCTCACAAACTCGTTAGTGTAGGAGTTAATGGTGACTCCACTGTCATTAATTCCCCATGGTGTTTGACTTAAATGCTTCTATATTGGTGGAGTGAGAGATTCCCAGAGGCCTCCTAGCGCTGAGATCATTGTTTTTCACTTACTAACAATGAACTTATGATCAGAGCGCTGCGAGGCTTTTAAAAAAATGCCCCGCAGGATCATTACAGACCCTGTATGTGTGTGTGTGTGTACGCGCGCACGCCTGTGTGTGTGTGTGTGATGCCAATGAGGCCGGCGGAGCAGCAGTGTGTCCGAGGCTCATCTCGGTGCTCCGTGGCGCAGCCGGGATGAGAGTGGAGGTTAAATGGGGCGTCATCAATCTCAATGAAGTGCAATTATTTTCTCACTTATTAATCATTGCAGGCTAATAGCTAGTGGCAAAGCCGGGCCCCGCCATTTGTCAAACTTAGCAGATTTCTGTAATTTTGTTTCCCCGTTTTCCCTCTAATGTTTGTGTAGACTTTGGCAGATATCTATGGAGGGCTGCAATAAGTCTGTGCCTCCAAGTATCTATCTCCTACCTGCACGGCAGAACTAACTGAACTTCTCGCCGTTTCTCCGTGTGAGTGATTCCCTCCATTTCAGAGCTGAGTGACTATTTCATGGTCTGTGGCAGAGCAGAATGGAAAGCTTTATTTGCAGGGTGCAGCACGGACGGCCTATTGATGGTTAACTCCACTCAGACCCTAACAAACTTCGCCCAGCGCTCCATACCGTGGGTTGTTTGCGCCATAAGATGTGTTTGAATTTACATTTTATTCCATATTTTATATTACATCATGGAGAAAACGAAGAGCAACAAAACATTGTCCGGACTGATTGATGCGGTGCAGCGGTATTGCCATTTGGCACATGATATTTATAAGAAAGGTCATTATGAGCTGTTTTATCGAAGATCCAGTTGGAACGAGGCCCAATCAGGTCGTGATTTAAGAGTGACTTTAATGCCAGGCTCAGCAGCGGTCTTTCACTGCCCTATCTGCTCGGAAGTTCAAGCGTGTTGCGCCTCTGACCACACTAATACCACTTTTACACCAAAATTAGCGCGTACATGTGGATTTTTTTCAACGAGGGTAAACCCACTCAACATAGGCGTTTGACTCCTTTCACATTACCAGGAGACCAATTTGCCTTTCTCTTGTATTTTTTTCCTTGCGTGTCACACTGGTCGTCGTGAATACGCCAGAAAAACAGGGAACCGT
This sequence comes from Lagodon rhomboides, assembly GCA_039737535.1. Taxonomy (NCBI): domain Eukaryota; kingdom Metazoa; phylum Chordata; class Actinopteri; order Spariformes; family Sparidae; genus Lagodon; species Lagodon rhomboides. The sequence continues at coordinate 11,764,182 of CM077798.1, read as the reverse complement.
CGAAAGCAGCAGATCACAGACCTCATCAGACTTCGTCTAGAAGACGTTAGCACATGTTTTAAAAAGTCTTAATCAACAGTATTCTGAATTGAACATGTTTTTTTCCGGAGCTGATAACAGAAGTAGCTAAGGAGTGAGACATTGCACTTCTTTGCGTTTCAAACATGCTGCCTGAACAGAAACGGATGGTGAAGTATTAACACGCTAGCAAAAAATGAATCACATCAATGCCAAAGCCAATAAACACCTGTGACTACAAAAGAGTCAGATTACCAGATGTTAGTGGTGTATGTGCTGTTAGTTTTTTGCCCGGTGTGACAGGGCTATTAGCTATGTCACAGTGTACCGATCACACCCTGGAGTACACCACAGATCACTTACCTTGTGAGACAGCTGGGTTCGTAAGATCACGAGATCACGTGATCTTTCAAATCCACCGTGCCAGGTCTAAGCGACGCACCTGTGGCCGAACACACAGTGGTCTGACCAGCAAGAGAAGCGATGGTGTGTTTGTTCATGGCTCCTTAAGAGGTAAGCGTAGATGCTGCTATGGCAACCCATCTGACAGAATAAATGTTAGGTAGGTATGTTTCTGCAAAATCACAGACAAGTTATAGCTTTCTGTTTCTTTATGTTGCAGCTTTACCTTCCTTTAGAGCCGTTACAGCCCTGTGCTTGTGCTCTGGTTAGGTTTAGGCACAAAAAGCACTTGGTTATGGTTAGGAAACATCATGATTTGTCACCACACACACAGATAAAGTCCCAAGGTCTCTTTAAAAATGTCTGCTTCTGTCGCCAGGAACGTGGCTGGAGATGGCTTGACTTCCCCTAAAAATCACAAGGCTTCCAGTGGTGTCACGCTTACAAATGTTGAAACGCTACGGAATATATTTAATTGAGCAAAGAACGGCACTGAGGGCTTTTCTCGATGGAAAAAATGGAAGTAACCTTAACTTTAGCAAGAGTTGATAGCGCTGTCCTACTGTTGATCTGATTGGTTGTTGTGATGGACGGATGGTTCCTCCAGTTATTTAAGTATTTAAGCGCCCGCCCTTTTTAAGTTTTTAACAGCACCTTACAAAATGCTTCTGTGTAACAAACCATCGTTTTAAAGGGAGTGATTTGTGCTGATTCATGCCAAAAATGAACGAATATCCCGATCCTCTTTGATCAGAATGTGTTGACAGTTATTGCTTGTGTTGCCAGGGTGACACAGCTGTCAATCAAACATAACTATCCAAAGACCACACGGCCCCGATGAAGCTGATAAGTGTCTGAGCGTTCAACTCTTATTATGAATGAATGAATATAATATCGAAGTTTATTTTTGGTTTATTTTACAAATAATGTCTTAGATGTTTTATCACTTGACAGCAGCTCCATTCTGAGGTCACACTACGACAACTGAGCTATCGCCATGACAACTGAGCCAACTCCATTTGCGGAGGAGAGGATGATGTGTGGTGTAATGATGTACATCTACACAAGTACAACTATTAACTCTAATTACAACTTGAGAACTTTCATCGTGCGCTCCTTAGACACCATCTTTACTACATTTGAGAGGCAATGCTGTACTTTATAATCTACTACATGTTTCTGAAGTCACTTAAAGCAACATTATGTAACTTATGTATCACTCGTATCATCAGTGAGAGGGTAGGATCACAGTGTTACATACATGTTGACTTCAACATACAAGTTTTCAACACATAACATTGTTCTGACGTAATGGATTTTGTTTGTAGTTAGCACCTACATTACGTCTTACAAACTGTTACAGATCTCAGATTTGTGTTTACGACAGTGGCGTTGCACTACAAAACTGTGGGGGGCGCCAAATCGCACAAAATGCCAGTTTCTACATCACGTTACTTTAAGTAACAGCGCGAAACTATGAGTGGCCAGTGGTTATTAATAGTGAGTAAGCATCACTTTAGTGTAACGGCTGGCAGAGTTGGAGCTTATTTTAAAGGTTCTTTTTGTAAGGAAAGTTGATTTTTTTAGTCTCACAACCAACTCGTCAAAACCGGACACTTTTGGAATATAGGACGGGCCGGCCGCCATCCAAAAGGTACGTTTTGACAAGATGGCAGTGAGACTTTCAAATAGGTTTCAGTATAGTAAGCACTTCACTTTTAATACTTGATTAAAGATTCACATTATTTGTATCTTTAACTGTCCAAAAAATAGCTTACTTCCTCCATCACTCGTAATTATGTCCAAAATTATGAAAATCCGTGTCTTTTAAGTGTCTATTAATTCAAGCCCAGGTCACTACAGACACCTCGTCAGGATTTTTTGCATTCTGTAACTCACTGAATATGAAAAGCTCTGGTTTACAGCTTCAGGAGGAACTCTGGGGCTCGACTGCAGGACGTGAAGGCTCAGCAGCTCTGCGACTCTGTGTGCCAGATGTGTCGAGCAGAGGAAATACAACTGCTAGTGTTAACAGTTCGCTATCGTTATCATGGTGTAGCTGTTATATTCCTGTTTTTGTTCTCCTGTTTGAACGTCTTATATGTTCCTTATTAATGCAATAAAGTCATTCATCTGTATGTGCAGATGTCAGGCAGATGTGTGTGAACGAGAGGGAACAAATATGACAGATTTATGTTTTCATATAAAAATGTAAATGTTCATCGTATTCAATAATGTGTAATTTGACTCACATCAGTGTAGCCTCGACATCCACAGCACTTGATTTGAGTGCCAATAAGGGAAACAGTGATGCATAAATAGTTTGTGATTATCTGTCATTTGCCTACAGCTAAAAGAGCAGACAGATGTGTTTAAAGGCAGTGGAATAAAACAGCGCTGTGGAGGTGTTTGGTTTGGCAGCCTCCTCATGGAGAGCTGCTGCTGCTGCTGAAGACTGCTGAGTGGTTGCTCTCGGATGATTGTGCGGTCAGTGTGGGACATCTAGTGGCAAAAACGGGACACGACACTCTGAATTAGCTATCTGATCTATGTGTTGGTTTATGAGACTTTGATTTACCCTTTTAAACGACATTATGTTTTCTCAGAATGATAAAATTGTTTGTTTGGCACTAAATCTCAGACATGTTAATTGATATCAATTTAATTATTCTATCCCCAAATACATAAAAGTTGAGTTAAAGGTGCACTACTGTATGTATGATGCCTAAACAGACTTAATAAACAAACTCTCTCTGTTTTCATGACTGAATAAACAGAATAAACAAATTGACCTTACAGGACAACACAGTTTCATACTGTTTTACTTTGCTTATATGTGGCGGACCCTGCCACCTTTCTTGCTTCAAACAGTGTTCTGAGCACCTTATTTTCCTCTGAGAGCAGCTTGTTTATTCAGTGAAATTTGTAGTAGCACCTCACTTGAATTTATTCTAAATATTATGTTTATTTTATTTAAAGAAGGGACAATGCACATCAATTTAGCACCAGAGTCTACCATGTAAATGTACCCGATTTAGCCATACAGGCTAATTTTCAACTGCAGTCCCTGACAGGCTGATGGCTTTAAAAAAATTTTAAAAAGACACAACACAACAAACAAGCACACACAAGTAAAATAACACAACCATTACTCCAGGCCATGACTGATGTCCCTGGCAGGTCAATGGCAGATGGAAACATAACACATACGAGAACAATTATTACAATTCTAATGTTGAATTTTTTTCTCCAAAACTACATAGTGCTCCTTTAACATTTGACAATCATTACAGTATAAAATGTAATGCCAATGCCACCAGATGGAAACGATAAAAGGAAATAATCTGTATATTTCATTGCATACAGTGACTGTATTATAAGATTTGACATACATCTGCCAGCTATAACTACTAGCTACACACAGTGCAGTCTGAGGCTGCTCCACATTCATGGGCCGCTCTGGCCCGATCGTTCAAAGATGAAACAGATGAATTAATATAATTAACAAAAACTAATTTTGCTTTTATTCCAGTGATTATGCATGTGTGACGTTTTTATTACCCATTGTGAACAATATTACAGATTTTCATTTGCACATAAAAGCTTGTTAATGTTGACTGGAGCTAATTTGCTCCTGAAATAAGATTATGTTGATGTGATAATTACATTTTATTCTCTTCAAGGGGAGCCGCACAATGAGCCTTTTGGCTTTTGGCTCCGCCTGCACATCCCTTGTGATTGTGTTAATATGTCCTTCTGTTTTGATCTGTTTCGTATGGGAAAAAAAATGTCATTTTATATACAGTCGTTATTTATCTTGTGCAAATAAAAAACAGAGGTACATGTGCTGCTTCATGCAGTCTCAAAAACAAGTGTTTTTTGTATTGTATAGTTCTTATCCTTTTTAATCCTAAAGAGCAAATAAAACTGGTTGATACTCTTTGACCTCAGGCCTGGGTATAGTAGCCCTATGTGTTTTTTGATTAATATAATAATAATTAATATGTTAAGATGTTGTAACAATAAGACAAAGACACACAAAAGTCCAGATGAATAGACTGAATCCTAGTGGGGGAACTGTCAAACAAGCAATCATTGAAAGAGAGAACAAAATAGAAAATAATCAGAATTTACAAACACATGAGAAACATCTTGCTGCTGCATCTTGTGTATGAAACACACTGAAGCAATATAATACTTTGTGTATTATTTTGGGTCGAAAAAATTAGCTGCCCTTTCAACTACTAATTATATTTTGGACATTTTTGGACATTATTCACCAACTCTGAATCTGACCCTTGATAGGAAACACCTGGGCCTGTAATAACATTACATAACATTCACTAGGCTGTAGATGTTTCACCCTGATCATATTTTATTCTGTGGTTCTTTTATCCATAAACTTACTGGGCCAAACTAGATGCCTCTCCATGGCTTCACCCAGAGGCGGCACATGATCTCTTATAATTAAGGGTTAAAGGTTCATTTATTTTTGATTTAACGACACCAGGGTTATAAAAAAAAAAAAAAATGAAATGAAAAAATGTATTGAATGCTGAGCAAGAAACAGCATTCTGAGGTCGCTGAATAGTGTGTAACTAGAGTCAGGCTGTAGAGACAAACTGGTGAGTAAACGAGTCTCTGTGTTCAGTGTGGTGACGTTTAATGTCCGTGATATCTGTAGCCTCATTTAGCCAACTGTTAGCACCCGCTGTTTTTAAGACACATCCTAGCTTTATATATTAAATTGTGGGACATTTAATCATGTATTTTATGTCACTGAACAAAACATGTAAATATCTTAAGCTTGTGTTAACCACAGACCTTATTTCGGGCATTTAACCTAAAACCAACTCAAAAACCTCATACACTTTGAGACAAGGGGACCGGATGTGCAAAAACGCTAACTGATTTCAGAGTTTTAGGACTACAAACTAAACCACTACAGTATAATGTGGCAGAACTAACACCTACACCTAACCTGTCATGGCCTAGGTAATACAGACCCTCACGTTGGGGAAAAGATCATCACCTTTAAAGGTCCGGTTTGTAAGAAAAGGGGATGGTGGCTGACCCGTCGTACAATCCCTAAGTGCCAGTATTTAACTGTTTGGGAATGGGACCTTTAACTCTGGGTGGTTTAACTCTGGTCTGCTTGAAGTAAGTAGAAACAGCTGTAGAATAGTTTGGACGCTTGAATCGACGCACTTGTAGCTAAAACAACTATTTCATCAAGAAAACATGCCGGCACTGACGAAATAAGTCTCTTCAGAAGCATGAAGGATTCAATATATCTCAAACAAAAGCTGCCCAAATATGCTGTGCAGACTAAATGTCCCGGTCCTGACAGGGGAAAGAACTCTGTCTTTCTACAAGCCACAAACATCTGCTGATTGTTTAATACAGTGACCTGTAATGTCGAGTGCTTTCCACTAGAGGTCCCCCTTGTGACAGGAAAGAAAGGGACCACCAGGTTACGACAGGTGACAAGCAATTAGAAGGAAACAGCTCCTGCGTGAACGCATTAATCCAAGTTAGCGCTCGTATTTGTCAAAGAGACTTCGGCTGCAGAGTTTACTGCAGAGGAGCTTTTGATTAAAACCTGCCGTGACCGATCACCGCCGCAGACATCCGCGCTGCTTTATAGATCGCGCGAGATTAATGGACGAAACCGGGCAATTACTGTGCAGCATTATGAAACGCTTCCAGCTCACAGCCCCTGACACAAATCATTATGGAGATGAATGTTTAATACGAGGGCTGTTTGTTCGGAAGTACTTCGTGTCCCAGCTGATTATTATTTGGTGAACTGAACTATTTCTCTACTCTGGACTCGGTCGTCGCAGGGAACTGAAATACTGCTGAGTGTGGGTGTTCCGCTCTTGTCGTTTTTCAGGGAACTGCTCCCTTTCCCTGAAGTACACACAGCCCCACATATGGCCACCGTGTCTCCGCCCAGCTCCGCCTGCCTCCCGCTGCCGTCTCTCCGCCCAGTGTGCGCCTGGGCTGGAAGATAACAGTGGAAACTGGGCAGGGTCCGCCTCGCACATGAAGGCGCCCTCGATGCGTGCGCACCGTGCTTTCTCTCTCTCTCTCTCTCTCCCGAGAGCTGCTGACGAGCCCCGTCGCTCCGACCCGACGCTTCTGAACGGGGCGCTTTAAACTTCGCCTCCGCGCGACATTCCCGTTTCCTGTGGGCGTCGCTGCGCTGACGCCGGCCGCGTCGTTCTCAACTTTGTGGAAGTGTTGCGCGAGAGCCGAGAAGGAACGCGCGGATTTGGCGGCTCTGTCGTCGCTCTCCTCGGAATATTGTCGTGACTTCTTCCAAAAAAAAACCTGCAGCGATATCGGGTTGTTGTTGTTGTTTGTTTGTTTTTTTCTTTCCCGAGCGTGCAGCCGACAGTAACCATGCAGCATGGTGTGCAGCTGCACCCTGCGCTCTGACGGACTGTTTACCTGTGTCGGAGGTCGCACGTCGTCGCCCGCGCGGTTGCGGTGGACGCTCCATGGGTGACCGCCGCGCGTAACGCTGGCTCTCCATGGAGGGCTCCGCGCCAAGCACGCTCTGAGACGGTGAGTTGACACTTGAGACAAGATGAGTCAGGACCAGGACGGGATATCGCTGCCGGTGCCGTGTTTCGGCTGCAGAGAGAGCCTGGCCGGGGAAGGCACGAGCAGCAGCAGCAGTGGAGGAGGTGGTGGAGGTGGAGGTGGAGGCGCCTCCTGCATCCCCGCCGCTGGGACTTTCTGGCACGACTCGATGGTCGGCGGCGGGGGGCTCTGCGCCTCCGCCGGGGACTGCCCGATGGATGGAGGCGGCTTGCTCTCCACCGGGAAGTCCGGCAAAAGCAGGCCGGTGACGGTGGCGTACGTGGTGAACGGAGAGGGCATCCACCAGAACAACGCGGAGAACATGGCTCTGCAGTGCCTGAAGGACGCCTGCGACTCGGTGGGCAGCAAGCTGGAGACGGTGAACTTTGGCAAACTGGACTTCGGGGAAACCACGGTGCTGGACAGCTTCTACAACGCAGGTGAGTCAAGTTGAAATCCATCGAGTGAAGGTTAAAAAATCCAGCCGGCCGAACGAGACCTTTTTTTTGATCTTGCTCTTCTAAGTGAAGTCTTCCAATCAGCTTTAACTTAATCATCACCCTCCATTCTAATGATTAAACAGTCAGATCAATAGTCCTGAGTGAGAGTCAGTCAGCCCTGAAGTGCTTGGCAAGCCACAGGAATGCTTACCTCTCCTGCAAACTTAGCCTCAGGGGTCAAAGGTCAGCACTGCTGCATCACCTCTCTCTTGGAAGCTGTTTGTCTGCAGGGCAGGTTGCTCGGAGCGCGCCGAACACAACACGCAGCTCTGCGTGTCAGGGCTTGAGGCGTTGAGCAAGAGGGGAGCATCAGTGGAGTTGTTTAATTCGCTCTACAAATGTAGATGTGATTGTTATCCCCCCCCACACACACACACACACACACACACACACACACAAGCACATAGTTTTCTCCCCCTTCCATTGTGCGCCTCCAGTATCGTGCCGGAGTGTCATGGGTTGAACCATGAGGCTGGACTTTCCACTGGCATCTACACGCTGACTGAAAGCACTTGTGTGTAGTAGCTTGCTCCCTAATCCTGCTGGAAATGTTCAGTTGTATTATAAACATTGAAAGAAAAAAAAAGTCTCTGGAAAGCAGATCTTTCTGGCGCTGCGGTCAAATAAAAAGCAGCTGTAACGTACAGGCGTGTCGAGGTGGAGGGAGGAACGGCAGCAAGCGTATGTATTTCTGTTCAGTAGATCTTGCGGGATTAAAACACCTATGGCCGCCACTGAGAACCTCAAAGCCTTATAAAGAACAACGTCTGATGCAAGACTCCAGAATGTAAGCTTCAAGGATGCAGCTAAATGTCACCGCGTCAGACTCGAGGAAGCCGCTCCCCGCAGCTTGAACACAACTTTGACTTTCAAGGACGGACATGACTGAAAATGTGAAAACATTTTGTTTTCTGAGCAAGTCTGAAGGCACTGAAATGAGTTTTGACTGACAAGGGCAGCTAACAAACAACAAACTCTGCTTGTGAAAGTGCCCAAAACGCAGAACATAGGAGGCAGAAGGAACGCTGACAGGAACCGTCGCAGTCACCTTCACCTGCCACAACCTGGCAACGCAAAACGCCTTCTTATTAATGGCTTTATGACTGATCCATTCTCTAGAAAGGTGGGACTGTTCTGTGTAACACACATCTATAAAACCTCTTCAACCAGATATGGCCCAGTTCAGAGCTCGAACACTCAGTCAGTTAATCGACATAACATTCTTGGCTTCGTAAATGCAAGATTTTGATCTTCGGCTGCACCTTACAACGTTATTCTCTGTTTTGATCAACCTGTTGTTTATTTTCTCAATCAGTTGATTGGTTTGGTCCATAAAATGTCAGAAGATGGTGATACATCTCAATCAGGATGACATCTGTAAGTGTCTTGTCTTGTCCACAACACAAAGATGTTCTGTTTGCTGTCAATAGATGAGTAAAGAAACCAGAATAAAAGAAATTAGTCAAAGCAATTTACCGGCTATCAGACGAGCTGGCAGCGACTATAATAGCTGACATCTAATTGATGAATCCTTGCAGCTCTAGCTTACACCTGATCTATAACAATCTATGTATCTTCACAGCTATATATATAACCCAGACATCTAAAAAAATACCTAGTTTTCTGTTCTCTGTCATATATGATAGTACGAGGCTTAGGACTGTTTGCTTTACAGAGACAGGCAATATCAAGATGTCTTGTCGGGCTCAGAGAAATTATACTGAGACAAGTTTGTTCACTGTTTCTCAACGTTTGAAAGGCCAATTGATTAATTCAGAAAATAATGGGTAGATTGATAAAAAAAAAAAATAATCAGTAGTTTAAACCTCAATGCCTTAACATCTTTTGATCTCCAAATATCTCATCCAGAACCAGGAGACAACCTCGCTGAAATAAAAGCTCAGTCCTGGCCCAAAACATGAAGAGACGCTGAAAAAATGTGATGCCAAAATTGAAAAGGTTGGCCTCCGTGTGGTGACCCACATCAGACCTCCGTAATAAGAGCGCAGCAGTGGAAGCAGGCGGTTGTATACAGGCTTGTTTCTTGTCACAACATCACGTTATTAGTTGTACAAACACAATGAGTTCTCCTTTTTTTTTTTCTCATTCGGCCGTTTTCCTCTGAACCGCTGTGGAATTTTTCTCATAATTCACAGGGGAGGGCAGAGGCATTTTCCCAGAAACGCTCTGTCTGCTCTATCTGCTCAAACACACACACTGCCTCATCCTCTTCCTGCACGAGTGTGTACCAGAGATGAAGGCCAGACGACGCAGGCCTTTAAACAATGAGCTCAGAGACGCGCTGGATGTTTGTGTTCGTCTGGAAAGACGATTCATTAGATTCCAGCACAACGACGGGCCCGTTCCCTAAAATGTGCTCCTCAAATGGTTCTGTGGACGAAGAGGTTTGGCTGGGAGACAACAGAGGATGACTTTTTCAGTCTTCAGGAAATGTTAGGAAAGAAATGTGGATGCAAATTCTTTCTCCAACAATAATGAGTAACCATATCTTATCATCAGGGGCTTTTCTGTCCTCATAGTTCAGCTATTGTTTCTGCTCCTGCAGTCAGACTTGAGCGATGAAGTCATATTGATCAGGTGGAGTTGAACTTGTTGCTCAGTTGTCTCTGTGTGTGTTACTCACAGTGTGATCACATGTTACTGACTGAGACCAGTCAACAGTGATAAAGAGTGGCTAACAGACAACAGAAAAGTGCACATTTGGTGAACGACTAACAACAGTTCATGTAATTATCAGTTAATTCACTTTTTAATTTTTACAGTTTCCAGAGATGAGATTGACGTCTTCTGATGTCTCGTTTTGAGTTGGACAACAAGACAAAACGTAAAGATATTTTTTTAACTGACAAAGATAACAAAATGTCTATATTGATATATCGACTGAGATACACACTTTATTGTGTATTAACTTTATTGTCCAAAATGACATTGTTGCACTGACACCGTAAACTTCAGTAGGAATTGATTAATCAGAAAATGACTCCAAGCATCTTTTTCACCATTATCTCTAAAAATAAGGCTTTCCTATCTGCACACATCAGACAACATATTGTACATGCTGATACCGATGCATTTGTGGAAAGCCAGTATCGTCCAATCTCACTGGCAAAACGATATGTTGATCAGGCTCTAGCAAATTCTCACATTTGAGAAGCTGGAACCAGTTCGTCTTTGGCATTCATGAACTGGTTATCTTAATATTTGGCAATGAATCTTCTGCGGACTGACTAATCAATTCACTGGCTTATTGTTTCGGCACTACTTAAAGTAGCAATAGACAATTAATCTGTAGTAACCTCCCAGTTATCGACGCACGTTGCCTTCGCTGGTATTGTATCCCAGCGATGAATTTCTGGTGGGTATAAAACAGGGAAAACATACGATATATAAGCAATGACAGCCATAAAACTCATCTGCCCTACTTTTCTAAATGCTAAGAAACAACAGCCGCTCTTCATCCACCTGCAGAAACCTCGTCTTTGCTGCAGAGAGCAGTTGCTTGAAGTGGTCTCAGAGAGAAATATATTTGAGGTCACTAAAAAAGCAGCAGCCAAGATCGATACGCCTGTTGTGCTCACTCCTCCGCCTCTCCTGACTCAAGCCATGCAGTTCTGATACATGTAGGCCGAGCTGTAGAGCCCCTAAACTAACCTTTGTTGAATAGCGAATGCGCGCATTCACTGACTGAGCAGAGTGCATGCGGTTTAGCGTGAACTGCAGAGGGTGAATGAACTTCCTTGTCTGTCTGTGTTAGAATCTAGATTCCAGATGTATTGGATTCCTGATTTCTGAATCCTTGCCCAGCGATTCCAAGGTCTTCTGACTGGCTGGTTAGAGATCAACCCAGTCGCCAGAATAAATGTCAGCTAATTGTCTTTCTGGAAAGCCGCGGAGAAGTTCAAACTGTTGCAGCTTCACGTCCGTTCCGGATGAATTTCGCAGTTCTCTCTTCTCTCGACGCTGTGATTACGCTCTGGTTAGGTTTAGGCACAACAACCACTTGGTTAGGGGTTAGGAAAACATCATGGTTCGGTTTGAAATACACGGTTTTGTCTCCACGGCTAAAAAAATCTCTGCAGGTCTCCTTTAATGAACACCTGGTTTTGGTTCCACAAAAAAACAGCTGGAAATGTCTGCAGGACTCCTTGAAATACGTTTTGTTGATGCCACAAAAATGCCTGGAAATATCCCCGGGTGTCCAAAAGAAAACCCAGTGGTGTGACTTGAAGTTGGCCTTTTGCCAGCCTTGTCAGCTTGTAATACCACCATCCCATCCACCCCCTGATGTGAAAAGTTGCTGATCAGCATATAATGTGAAGGTGTCAACCTTGGACCTATTTGCGGTTTGCAAAAAATGTTAACTGCTAACATTACATCCTGGCATCTGGGCTGAAAATAGTTGATTAAATGTCCAATCTGGTACTTAAGGCATTAACCAGGAGCATTCAGTGCTTGTATTTGTTTCTACCGTAATAAATAAATCAAGTAAAACGTGCTGAGGGGTTTTGATTGATGTCCGTGTGACTTGTAGTGCACAGCGACAATGACGCGCTAAACAGTTAATTGGGCTCGCTCGATAAGTTTCAAATGATACACCACTTCTGTCGGCGTGACAACTGCCGAGCTTACGGCTCCTAGGCAGCGCTGATGCTTCTTTTGTGTCTCCCAGTTAGAAAGCAGCCGCTCAGAAGTCAATGTCAGCCCGAATAAAAGAGCGAAAACAACAGTGACAGTTCACACTGATGCATATTGACGTTCTGACGCTGCGCGGAAACGCATCGAGCCGAAACAACAACAAATAGTGCCTGAACACCCGGCTTCGGTGTTCGAAATGCAACAGTTAATATTTGAATCTATCAGGGATCAGTTGGTCAAACTTATGTTTGAATTAGCACCTGAATCAGCGGGTTGGGTCACAGCCGCTGTATGCAGAGCTCCATCTCTCCGGTCGATCGTTACGCTGCATTACTGTGTCATTTACAGCGAGCACAGTGGGCTTTCTGAACAGTTCCCGGGCACTTCGAGAGCAGCTCCGCCTCAGTCTGAGTGTTTGCTCACCCCTTGTTTTCTGCTGAGAGCTCGACCCCACCGCTCACCACTCTGCCAGCGGCACAGATACGACTCAGAAATGGTTTTATGGCTATCCACTCAGGTTTTTGCTTTGAGAAGCTCATTGTTGAGCTCCGAGGTGGGGGAGTCACGAGCTGGAAAAGATTTTGAAAGCATGTTGGGCACGACAACACTACACTTAATGATGAGTAAACACATTTTCTCACAGGTACATTATACCTGTATGGCCTACAGTGGCCCTCAACAGAAAGATTTGTTTTCTTCTTGCAGAATACTGTCAAGGTGCCTGAGCAAGGCCGGGGCTGAAACAAATAGTTATTTTCATCATCATTTAGCACATTAATTCACACCAAAACAAAGGCTGGAAGTGGAACAGGCTTTTCTTTACCATTAAAGAAAAGCCTGTAGGACTTTTCCAGTGGATTTTGGATTATTGCAGAAAATAAGTTTGGTTATAAACGAATCACGCCATGGTCGCAATATCAGCGAAAATTCACACATGGGTTATTTACTGACACCATTTATGCTGTAGAACAACATGTGAAAGTTTCTTAAGCTCATGTTAACCACAGGCCTTTATTTCTAGGCATGTAATCGAGAAACTAATTCAAAGCTCCCACTGACTTTGAGACGATTGTGCAGAAAAACGTATTTCCTGGGTTTGGACTCATTCCTGCAGCACTCTGTAGCCTCCAAAGCCCCTTTCTGTTTTCTCCGTCCCGTCCCCTTCAGTTCTCCATCACACTTTGTTCTCATGGTTGTACATCTTTTTTCATTCAGTACAGGTTATTAAAGAGGGCGAAAAAGGCTCTCTGTGGTAGCTCGCTTGCTAACTGTCAGTACATGAAATACTGCGGCGTTAACTGTAACTGAGCTTGTTGGCTTGGCCGCCTATGGCCTGTCTGTAAAGCTTTTGTGGGGCGGCTCATACACCGACAGCGGAGGGTTTCAATAAAACTGGATGGGGCAACACAGCAGGCTACGATAGCTTCCTCCATTTTGGTTCCATTTCCTCAATGGTCAATGCAGTCAAGATTTTTGGTGGTCAAATGGAAGGAAATGCGTCGCCAGAGCTAAGCTTGATGAGAGAAGTTTCATCCCCTTGAGTAAATCCACAGATCGCAGAGATTCAATTGAAATCTGTTAGATTTGTTGGATTCGATTGTTTTCTCAGACATCGTTAATGATGTGGCTTTAGACACAGACATGGCTCGGATCTCAGAACTCTCGCACGGCACGTGAGGTCCTACTATGTTCAGTGTCAACACCGCCGGGTGTCAGCTGGCAGCGTCTCTGTGTTCACCAGCATTAGACTGTGCGCTCAGCTTCCCGACTGCTCTGAAATCCCATCAGCTGGCCGTCCGCTAAGTTGTTTATCCTCCCTCCTGTTTACTCTGCATGCTTGGCTGCTCGTCAGAGGTTAGAGAGCACAAGGTCAGAGGGAATTAGCCCGCAGGTCGCTCGCTGGCGTCTGGGGAAAAGTGACTTCATCTCAGTGGGAGAGGCAGAGCGCCGGCAGAAACACAGTGTCATTGAGGAAAAGTTTCTGGTGTTTCTCAACAGGAAGTATGGTGTTGACTCAAAATCGGAAGCTTATAGCAAACCGTCACATTACATCAGATTTTAATTTGCTCCGACATGTTTGCATGTTCTGCAGACTAATAACAGAAACCCCCTAGGTCTCTTTAAGAGGGTGTTCTATATACTCACTGAACATGTTGTGAGTGCAGTACGCTGTTGGATAAACCGCCGGGCAAATCTCTTAAGTGCTCCACAGAAGAATGACAGGAGGCGGAGGGGCGGTGTATCAAAGCTCCCTCTCTCCGGTCTTATCTGGGGTTCATTTGAGGTGAAAGGCAGCGGTGGGTAGCCAGCGTCTTTGGAAAACGGTGGAGGGTGAGACAGACTGACTCATTATATGATGATGATAAGGTGCAAGAAAGCAATCGGTAGCTCCATCTACCCCAAAGATCAGTAAGATTACGCTGTCGTCTGGGCAATCAGCTGGGAAAAATGTATGGAGCGGCACTTTGATTCAAAGGGAAGTTTGAATATTGGAGCTGAGGAGATTGAAACCGGTCTCCAGTAGACGGAGGCTCGTCAGCCTTCGCAATACTCTTCTCACGTACTCGGCAGCTTGTAGCTGGTTTGGTTCAGTGTTTTGATTCTGCACATGCACCGCAAAGGTCACACAGTGAAGTAGATGCAAAACTGTGTGCGTGATGAAAGTAACGCATGGGTGGTTGAGGAAAGGGGGCGAATATTCTTTAGGTTTCATTTTACGAGGCGAAACCCAACTTTTTCGGGTGTTTTTTTTGAAGCGCTTCGCAAGTTTACACACACAGCAGAGTTCCCTGCCCTTTCTCTTCTCATGCTTGGTTACTCGTCTGTGGGCTGCCAACACCCCTCAGGACATTAACATAGCATGCTAACCAATAAATGTTACTGTAAATCATGTTAAACCTTACAGCAAGTGATTGCCTTAATGTCAAATCAGCCCTCACATCAAGGGCTACCAACAAGACTAACAAGTCTACCATGATAGCAGTGCTTCGAGCATGCTAACATGCTGATATTAAAGAAATACATTTTTAAGATTGTGAATACAGTAAACAGTGTTATTAATAACATTCATCCTCTAAATGTGCCCCTCCATCTCCTCCCTCCCATTGCATTCATGTTACAACACCACTCTTGTTCAGAACCATCTGCCCCCTCAAGTGGTTGCCACATTAACCTTGCTAACGCTAGCTACCAAACGGTAACCCTGCTAATGTCAGCTAAGGCTAACGTTGCTATCGCTAGCTAGCTCACATTAGGGCAGTACAGTATGCTAAGCGCTTACTGTAAAACTACATTTCTTTCCACCAACAGTGTTTGGTAGAAGATGGAGCCCACTGTCAAAATTCTCACACAGACATAAACAAAACAATCATTTTGAATCTGACAAACACAAAGTTAATAAATTTCATCCTCAGGCGACTGTGTGTACCATCGCAGATCATTCATCCCCACAGCCTCTAATCTCATTTGATCTAATCTAACCTAATCTAATTTTGTCCCAATTGTTTGAGTAGATGTTGAGATATTTCAGTGGATAAGTAAGAAGTTGGACATCCTGGTGATTCTAGTGAAAAGTCAGAGGATACACAATGAATTTTGATTCATCCTCTGGGTACGAGTACACAATGTGGAGGTAAATCATCGAGTAGTTGCTCAGATATTTCGGTCTTGATGGATAGATTGACTGATACTTCAAAACCTCTGACACATTTTGCAGTAACTGTTACAGCAGGGCTCCAGACTGCAGCCAAATGGTCGCATTTGGCGACCAAAATTTGCATTTAGAAGGCAAGAGGCTGTTAATCAGTGCGCTGAGGAGGCCAAATTAATATTTAAGTTTAACACGGCCTTTTTCATTGCCAAGGAAGAACTACCCTTTACCAAATATAAAGGCCAACTCGACCTGAGACAGAGAATTTAACACAAGACATTGTAATTTCTGCATTTATAATCAAAGAATTTATCAGCAATACAGTAGAAATGACAGCAAATGTGAATATTTGCTTTGCATGTTGGTTTACGGTGTGCGCCCCTAAATTTTGTGATTCTGCTCCTAAAATTTTCAGTTAGGAGCCACTGTGCTCCTAGTAAAAAAAGTTAGTTTGGAGCCCTGTACAGTTTTATTGGTTTGTGACGTTCTTCTGCAAATTCAGAGGGAAAACTCTGATTTCTTCCACTTTTCAGGATCTACAGTAGAAGTTTTAAACCCCTGCTCAGTGCAGCCTCATTCCACTTCGGCGTCCTGCAAACAAGCACATTTGTTCTTCAGTCCTTTCATGAGAAGTAATCATGACGAGGCAGAAACATTGTTTACTTGGCACAAATCCTCTTTGTTACAGCGAATTCTGTTTCGGTGAAGAGGAAAGCAGGAAGTAAATCAAGCAGGCAGGTCATGGCAGCTTGCACGGCAGCACGGGTTTCTCCCGCCGTGTTTGTCAGCCGCGGATGAATTCACATTCTGTTCTCGGCTCCTTTCCCCCCTCGGGGCCATGGCACTGCGAGTTTGTCAGATATCTGGGTGTGTTGAAAAGGCAGCAGAGTGCAGCACAGATTTAAAAGGGCCAGTCTGCCAGGGGAAAGGTGCAACTGGCAGGTTGGTCTCATTTCCTGCATCGTGGGTCGTTTCTTTCGAGCACTTGTGTCTTAAAATAAAGGGAGCATTAATTTCTCTGCTGGGCAGGGCGTCTGAGCGACAGAATAACTATTGTCTAGTATTTCCCATACGACCCCGTGGGAGTTGAGATATATTTGCAGACAGAAATGCTCAGTTGAAAGACTTGTGTGGTGCTTTTTTTCCATTCCCAGGGTTGTATTTTTGGGAGAACGCTGCAGCTGGCTGTTTATCTGGGGCTTTTCGGCCTCACGCGTAGCTGAACCTGATTTTGAATTGATTACAGTTGTTTGACCACTTCTAGAGACACTTTCCCCCCTCTGCCTCTCAGTGACACAGGTGCATCTAAATGTCGTTCCAGTCCTATCTGAATCCGCTTTTGAATGTATTTGTTTCCCCTCCACGTGTTGACTCAAGTGTGGTGAAAGGGCAGTTGGCACAGTCAACAGTGAAGACGTCATTCTGCGTGAGTAATGGTGACATCACACTGAGGGGGAAACATGCAGCACCTTGTTCCTACCTGGAACCGTTGCGCCACTCGTTTCTTTGGTTTTGACATATCTAGAACAAGTTGATGAGACGACTTACCTGGAAAAAGCTTGCAGAAGAACTCACAAACGGCATCTCGCAGAGGTGTTTTCGTGCTCTTTGGGACGAGCCTCAAACCTCAAGTCTTTCAGAGCAAGACCCAGTGTTTCAGTAGATCGAAAATTAGGACTTGAATACTTTTTTAAAACGCAAAGGCATTGTCATGTGAATGTGACCTGAGTCCCCCCGACCCCCTGGAACTCTCGCTGACCCCTAATGGCATTTTGATTGGACGAGATAGAAACAATCGCCCGACCCTAATCTGGCCAGCAAAGAACCAAGACGCATTTAGTAGCAGTTTGCCAGAAAAAAAGGCAGGAAAGAAGCTATTCAAACCAACCATGGACAGAAACAATGAAAAAAATGACAAATGACGTCGCGAATGTGAGGACAGAAGTGCATTCTGCGCGTTTGAAAGGCTTCGGGGATACACCCAATGCATTTTGAGATAAGAGAAAGAATGCAAACACGGCTGTTCTTTAATAAGAAAACTCCTAAAGGGCACCGTTAAGTCTGTCTCGAGTCCAAGTCTCTGTGCTTTTGCAGCGCTGTTATCCTTCATGTCACTTCAACCCGACAACAGTGAATTATCACCTGCTGCACAAGGACGAGACGTAATCATCCCGCAGCTGCCACACCACACAGGGACGCCACGACCGGTTTCTGCCGTTTCTGGAAATTTGGCAGAGAATTTGGACATTATACTCTCCATGGTTCTTTTTTTTTAGGGGGAGGAAAAACGACTTTTTTCGAGTGTGGGAAATTATTTCCAGCGGAGCTCGGAGAGAGTAATTCCACTTTCTGTCCTCTGTGTGTGACGAGCTCCAGGGAAATCTCCCCGCTGCACTCTGCTCCGCTCACACGAGCCTCTTTCCTCTTTCTTCTTGAGGAATAAGGGGGAATAACCTCAGCGGCAGCTCACCGCTGGGTTTCACTCACATCTTTTAGCCTCGCTGAGTCTCCATGGTTACAACACCTTGCGTGTCGTTGTTATGTAATTGATTGTAACGAGTGCTTTATTTATGTCCTGTACCTGTCCTGTTCCTGCCTACTCGGAGTCAAACGCAATAAAAATGCAGGTCTTCGTGGCCGGCCCCCGAGTGACCAACGTAAACAGCGCCGTGGCAAAGTAATTGCGGTGCTTTTAGCATTGCAGCGTGGTGACATTTCACAAATATGAAGTGTTATTAGGCCACGGTAAGGGAACATACCGACACATGCAAACATGTTATCCCTCCCCTACTGTGCTAGGGAAAACAGATGATATGAAATATGCTGTGGCCCTGTAAGCAGGAGAATTAGTGGTGGGGAAAATATCAGCGATGCCACAGTGCCACATGCTTTGTTAATAGATCGTCAACCTTGTTGATGGTTTCAAATACGTAGGTACTCATTAGGAGAAAAACCTCTGCTGACGATACCACTTACATTTTTCCAAAAGTTTTTAGTTTTCACCTAAACTAGAAATTAAGTGTTTGGAGATTATAATAATATATATAATAATAATCAGATTTTAATGTCATAAAATAAAACCCTCTCTTGAAAATGCAATGAATCGTTTTTCCGTCTCCAACATCAAACAACCAAACTGCTGAAGTGCAGCGAGGACAACCTGAGAAATTCACTCATCTTAACGAACCACTCTCGGATATTGTAGTGACATTTCTTGCTATGCCAGAGCCTGCACATCAAACTGGATGCTAGAAAATAAAAGCAGGAGAAAAAAAAGTAGATCAGCAACATCTTTGATCAGCAACCGGGAATGGGCCAGGCTTTGAAGCCAACGTCATAGTGGCCAAACCGTGTAATTACAACGTCACGTGATGCACTGGGGCCCGAAAATACTTTTTTTCCATAAGCTTACATTGTGAAAGAAGTGGCTAAATTTCTTTGAGCATCACAACCCCCGCGAAATGTTATAATTTAAGCCATAATGTGAGGATTTGCCGCACTGTAAATCAATTATCTTTTGGACTGTTGGTTGGATAAAACAATTTAATCAGATTTTTTTATTTCATCAGGATAATCTAAACCACGTTTCAGGATGTCCTGGATAAATCTGACTCACTCACAACCATTTATAAAACCTCAATGAAGTCGTCAGAGGCATTTTTCGCTTTCTTCTTGCGTTCCACTTGAACTTGAAGATTCATTGATTATTCGGAAAAACAAAGCACAGATGTTTGTAATACATTTTGGCTCATCCGTCGGCCCTCTTTGGCGAATGGAGCTCGCTCAGGTGTCACCACGCAATGCGAGCTGAAGCTGAAGGCGGCTGTTTCACAAGGTTGAAGGCTCCGGAGAAAACTCTATTAAGTGAACGGTGAGTATTTGATCACAGAGTTGTGTTACCAAGGTCAACAATGAACACGCGTCCTCAGATCTACGGATGAATCATTGATGAAAGCTGTTGTTCGCACAGCTCCGGCGATGTAAAGTGTAGGTGATGCGCGGAGTCCCTGTTTATCGCTAAAGGCTGCCGGTAGTGACTGTTTACATTTCTCAACAGCCCACACTCATTAAAATAGATTTCTCTTTGTCCAAATGTGTTCTCTCCATTTGGCTCCGAGCACAGAAAGGGGAAAAAAAGACAAAAGACACTTTGAAATAATCCATATTCACTCGAGCCGTCTCCAGTGCCATTTAGATCCTGCTGCGATTATAAAATCGAGCAGACTAACCCCCCCCCCCCCCGTCTGAAGAGAGCCTGTGTAGCTGGTGGAGGCCTGAGAAGGATCTATACCAGAGACACCAGCGCGATCTCCAGTGAATTCATGCAGCTCATCGCCCTTCCTCCCTCCCTCCCTCCCTCCCTCCTCTCTCCCCCTCAGAGGCACCGCTGGGCCTGAGGAACCTGCAGCAGCAGGCCGAGCGCTGCCGAGAGCCAAATAGTGCGAGAGTATCGAATTATTTTCCCTCCTCTGCTTTGAGCAGTAGGCGAGGGAATCAATTTGGTTTTGGTCAACGGTAGCAGGTTGAGCCGTAGGAGGTGTAGCAGGATTACGAGGGCATCGCCGTGCATGTTTTGGCCGTGTCTCTCACCGGTGTGTACACAGACTCAGGGTTTACTACTGATTTGAGGCGATGGCGGTGACTACAACAACAGCTGAGGTGAGCGCATGCGATCATGTGTCGGGGACCCGTGATGAAGCGTGACTGGGTGACTCAAGTTACTCCGCCACTTGTTTTTACGCAGCCTTCTGTCGACGCTATGTTGGCAGGGTCTGCTGTCACGCTTGGCATGCGCTCAGCTGTGATGGTGCGTTGGTAAGCAATCACGACACCCGAAGGCTCTCCAGAAACATTCAGGCGCTCTGCCGTCGGAATCCTGCAAAGTCACGGCTACCGTCTGCGCCGCTCGCTTCCGCTTGTTCGAGATTATCGCCATTAATACGGCATGAAACTACTGGCAGAACGCACAAAGCGTTTCAAACGTAGCCTGCCATTACAGGGGGGAAGTGTGACATTTCATTCGAGTGTGTTCTCAATATGTTGACAGGGCTTTGAAGTGTGAGGCATTTCCTCCTTTTGTTTGTTTAGTCATATAGTCAGATGCTTGTCACGATTATGTTCTCAGCACTTACAAATGCAGCGCTGTTTATTACACCAGGAGGTACGTATTTAAGAGGGCTGCAGGTAACAATTACGTTCATTGTTCATTCATACGTCCATTATTTCTCAGTTAAAACATTAATCACCAGTTTATCGCAGCCGGAGGTGACAGCGGTATTTCGAGCCTTTGTGTGTTTTGGACTTCCCATCTAACGAAAATGTTTTGTTAGATGCTCAGTCCAAAACGGAAAAAAAAGGATTTAGTTCGCGATGATATAAAACAGTGAAAAGAAACAGCATTTTTGCTGGAAACTAAACTCCAGCCACGCTCTTGCCTCTGTGTACTGCACTACAGGAAAAAGTCTGAATTATAACCACCAATAAGGGTTCATCCTCTGGGAAACCTGAATGTCTAATGGCAGTCCATCAAAAAGGCCAAATTAGGGCGCCGTTTAGCTCACTTGGTAGAGCGGGCGTCCCATGTACAGAGGCTAAGTCCTCGCTGCAGCGGACCCGGGTTCGACTCCCGGCCTGGGACCCTTTGCTGCATGTCACTCCCCCTCTCTCCTCCCATTTCCTGTCATATCTTCAGCTTGTCCTATCAATAAAGCCATATAAAGGCCAAAAAAAATACTACTACTAAATAATACTTTAAAAAAAAAGGCCAAATTATTAAGATATTTCGGTGAAGACTTGAGTGGTGAACTACCATCCATAGAGCTGTACCACTAGCATGGCTGAAACCTAGAACAATCAACAATCAAAATCGTTACCATCACGGAGTAGTTGCTGATTAACTGACGAACCATCCCAGCCCTACAGTGACTCGCTCAGTTTGGGCCTAGATAAGATAAGAACTAGCTGCATGCGAGCTACAATCCAAGTCTCCGTTAGTCAAAAATCCTGACGGGGAAATGACTTCCGCTGCGTTCAGCCTCGCGCTAACTTCTGGGACATGCTGTTCTGTCTGGTTTTATAATGTTAGACTATTGTTCGGTGCTTGCGCATTCAAATTGAAACACACACTCCACACTGACAGCATCATACGGCACCAGTCAAGTGTTGTCAGCTCTCGGGGGCTTTGTTGTGAGAACAAAGCACTTATGAGAACTGATTGCTCCTCTCCGCAGAACAAAACTCACCCGTGTCCTGCCCTCTTCTCTTTTCTTTTTTCATACGTGCACAGAGTCGCCTGCGCTCCTTATTCATCGCCTCTATTAGCCTTGCCCCTGTGACGGCGAACATTTTCCGTGGCTCAGACGTATTCCTTTAGAAGCAGGTGAGGCTTCCTAGAAGAGCAACGCAATCATCACCCCACCCGTGTCGCCGCCGCGTTCTTTAAACATGTCTGCAGCCGTCTTTCATTTTTTCGTCAGAAGATGCAGCTGCGCGTTGCACCGCTGCCTTTTTAATGGCCTCTTTGCATTCAATTCTGGTCGAGATGTAATATTGATGGGGTCTCCCACCAGCAAAGAAATGAGACAAGCTTATATTTTATTCATCGGCCGACCTGCGCCGTCTGGATGTTGACATTCAGGTGCACCTCGTGTGCATAAAGTGAGAGCGCCGAAGAAGCTAAACAGCCGTGTTTCAGATTGTTAAGGTCTGCAGTGAGATGAGGCGTAATATACAAATATTTCTCTGCTTGATATTCAGTTACAGCCAGACTGATAGACGATATTGGCCAAAATTGGACAATTACAGGTATATAATTATTGACATATGTTGTATGTGTTAACATTTCAGTGCACTGATGTCATTTTAGACAATAAAGTCGTTAAAATGTAAAATGATATATCAATCGGCATTATTTTACTTTTTGGGGTCGATGCCAATACTGATATTGGGGAGCATATAAACCGATTTCGACATATCTGCTGATATACACACTTTTTTTCCAGTGATCCCTCAAATGTAGTTATCAAACACTACCCTACACAAAGATATGTAAAGGAGGCAGGATGTTTTGCAGTTTAACAATAAAGTAAACTGAAAATGTAATAATTACACACCACCTCAAACATCTTTTTCTGCATTGTGTTTGTTAAAAAAAGGTTTTTTATAGGTCGTTATTGACAACATATGCGCCAATACCGATATATCTGATATCCGATAATATCGGCCAACCCATACATCAGTCGG
Source organism: Lagodon rhomboides (assembly GCA_039737535.1). Taxonomy (NCBI): domain Eukaryota; kingdom Metazoa; phylum Chordata; class Actinopteri; order Spariformes; family Sparidae; genus Lagodon; species Lagodon rhomboides. The sequence continues at coordinate 11,741,124 of CM077798.1, read as the reverse complement.
GCTCTAAAAAAATCACTTGGTTCTGGTAAGTAACAGGTCGTGTTTTGGGTTAAAATACCTGCTTTGGTTCTCCTTAAAATCTCCTTAAAAGTCATCCAGTGGTGTCATGCCTGAAAATGTTGAAACACAGTCTTGAACTGCAGTCACTGGCTTCTAGCTTAACTCCCCGAACCCTCCCCTACAACTCTCCACATTACAGTCGGGTCAGGAACATGTAACATGAACGTTACGTGACATGTATCATAGCAGTGTCATTATGGTATGATAACCTATCACACGTACAAATGTGAATGTAAAAATGGTTTGCAGAAACATATTAATCTGACAGCTGTTTCAGTATCGGCCCCAAATATCCAGTATCAGTTGGGTACATTTCAGGACAAGTGAATCAATTTCGGTCCGGACTTTTGATGACACAGGGGACACAATGAGCCCGGACGTCAGGCACGACTGTAGAGATGTCACTGGCAGAAGTGCGTCACAGACATGGAAGTAACAAATGGTCGTTAAGAAGAGGTCAGTGAGTGAGGATTAAGGTGTACTTTCCCCCTCCGCCTTGTACGTCAGAAAGTGTCCCCGCGTTCAACCCCGGAGCGAGCATCCCGATGTGACTAACCCGGAGAACAAAACCCTCTTGATATTCTGCATCACTGCACAGATCCGCGGAGCTTAAAATCCCTGACGTCCTGTCCTCCGTGTACTTGGCTGTAATGAAAATGTGAGGCTGTCTTTTTTTTTTTTTTTTTTCAAAGCCTGTGTGGAGGAAGGGGGGCCTGATGATGAGAACCTCCGAGGCCAGCAACAAGTGCCCGCTTCCTGGATGAATTTGCATGCGCTGATGATGAGTGCGAAAGGGCTGCACGGCCCCTCATCGCTGACAAAAAGCTCTCCACGGCTACAAGCAGCCGGCCTGCGATAGGCTTCTCTCTGCTGTGTTGGCATGCAGCCACGCAGCCTCTGAATTACAGTGACTGTCTGATGTTAACCGTGCGTTCAGATTCACATGGTGGCAGTGAGCAATTTGTTCTGACGGCTTAAGTAGTGTTTGAAGCTTTGATTCAACAGTTTTTAAGGGGATTTGCTCTTCTACACAGAATGTTTTTTTTTTTTTTTTTACTTTTCATGATGTTACATTGTAGTGATGGTACATACATCTGATGACAGCCGTTTTTAAAGCTGTGTTTTTAGATTTTTTGGCCACTGGGGCGCAGGTAGGGTTAATGGTTAATGGATTATCAGATCATGTTTTAGCCAAAAATGATCCGCATCATTAAATATAATTTTCTTGTGTCGAAATATTGCATTTTTATGACTTAAATCAGGCTTATATTATGACTCTCTTTGCTCGCTGTCTTTTGTAGTTTTCTCATGACTGAAATTGAGAGCCTAAAGGTAGAGGGTGTTAATTCTGTAAAGAATTTAAACTTGTGATTTTTGGACGCGAGCCCAAGCGTTAGGCCGGTAAAAACAGGACTGACTGGATGTAAAAATTGTAATTGTTCAGAATAGAACAACCTATCGTGTGACTTGCTTGCAGTCTCACCGAGGGCTTAAATTGCCCCATGGACTGAAGGTGACTGAATGTTTTAGTGCTTTCCTCCAGCACTAGTCCACAAACTCTAATGTGAGCGAGCCAGTGAGGGCCCATTAGGGGTAGAAGATTTGAGATTCCCTGCTCTTCAGCTCCCTGTAATGTGTTTGTTGACACAGAGAGGTGGATAGTTGGAAACAGATGAGAAAACCAGGGCGCGGCCTTATCTCCCCGACTCTCTGAGCTCCTCTGTCGTTACTGGAGCACTGCCACCGGGCTGGTTTGTTTTTGTTGTTATCGGCCGTGCGAGGAGGCCTCAGGGACAGCGTGTACCGCCCCACCCCATGCATGGGCCTCCAGAACACCGTCATGATCATTCCAAGCCTCCATCAGTGTGTTTATTACCATATAATGTCCTTTAAATGCAACAATTGAGGGATTTTAGGTTGTTAGCAGGGTCATATGGTATCTGTATGTCATGGCTCAGTTCAGCAGCACACCTATGAATGAGCTCTTTGGTTACACGGCAGTCTGTTATGCTAGTGTAAGCGCAGAGCTCCCGGTTCGAGGCTGGGAACTCTCCGCCCCTCCGCCAGAAGCCGTAGTCCCCGCTGGCTTGAGTGACACTCTGCAATATTTACTCGTGTCGACCTATTGATCCAGATCGTCCGCTCGAGTCCAGCTGGAGTCAGTGTGGTATCTATCGAGCGTATTTGTGTTCAAATCACCTCCACTGGTGGAAATGTGATGGGTTTTGTTTTTTTTAAGAGTGCACCTCTGAATTAGCTCCACTTGTCTCCCAGACATAAAAAATCAGATGGAGACTGTAGTAAAAGCTGCTCTAAACATCACCTACAGCTTGTAGTACAGACATACGCATGACGTGGTTTCATATCCGCCCATTAACCTTTGACCTCAGAGCCGCGCCTCGGTCCCAGAACAATAAAGATCAGTCCATGTTTGCTTTGATGAAAACAAGATATTGACAGTTGCAGCCGTGACATCCAGCCTTTGATATGCAGCACGGTGTCAGATTATTTACAGCAAAACTGACTCCCAACAACAAGAAATGCACCTTAATTGGTTTGCAGTGACAAAAGAAAAGTGTTTAGAAACGGTAAATGGAATTGTTTGTTTTATTTAATGGTTTATGTAAAATATGAAACGCAGACAAAGCAGCAATTCCTCCCGTGCGAGACGTTCAAACCCGCAAATGTTTTTTACGAATGCCTTAAACATTTATTGTATCTCATCAGCCAATTAATAAAAATGTTCTGTCTTTAATTAAAGGTGCAAAGATGAATAAGCTCTCTTTGTTTTCATGACTGAATAAACAAACTGACCTTTTGGCATAAAAAATGTCTAGATATTTTTAAAAATTATTGCCAAAAGCTTGTAGATACCTCGTCCACACACTTTGGCATTTGTTTTTTCATGGTTCCACTGACAGGAAATCTGCAGGTCGTCAAACTTCAGCTCAGTTTCCTCGAAATGATGAACACGAAACTGAAAAAATAACCATTTTGTAGAATCTCCACAATGATGCCGTCAAAACCTTGTTCTCTCTTGTCAAAACTGGGTCTTCCACCAAAACAACTCGCACAGCCGTCAAAAGAAAATCTCTCACAGAGCATCAATTTAAACACCACTGTGATCATTTTATCAACGAGACTGTTTATATACAATGTGTTTGGCTTCATGAGGCCATGTTTCATATTCACATGGGTAAGATATGTGGAAATTGTTTGTTTTCTTCTTGAAGTTGTGGGTTTTTGTCTCAAAATAGGTTGTAATTTTATGATATATGCAGTATGAAGACCGTTGTCATACTGTAATACATCATATCAGAACAGGACATAATGCACATTCTATATCTGTACTATTACAAGGTGATCATTTCAAGAATTATGCAGTATATGCTTTTTTAAAGACCGTGCACTGACACTAAGATGACGCCTCTCTCCATCAGACTTGGCCGTTGTGGAGATGACGGACGCCTTCCGCCAGCCCTCGCTCTTCTACCACATGGGAGTCCGGGAGAGCTTCAGCATGGCCAACAACATCATCCTGTACTGCGACACTAACTCCGACTCCCTCCAGTCACTGCAGGTAAGCTGCCGCGATGAACACCCAACCGGCCCTCGGCACTTTAACACATGAGGCGAGCAATCACTGTTGTTCACGAGGGTGGTGATTAAAGGCTATATTTAGGAGGGCAACAGGGGATTGACAGAAAATGTAATTTGGTGGCAGCGACACATGAAGGCGTCGATAATTTGATGGAAGGGAACGCATTAATGACACTGTTTGAGTTGGGAAGACAGCAGTGGGCTCGTTCAGTGGTGGATGGACACACGATTTCGAGGGAAACTAGAATTTCAGTTGGTGCACTTCTTATAGTGCTATCTACTGTACTGAAATTCTTCCTTCTTTATTTCAACTTTTCTTTATGTTGAATTTTCCAGATTTATGCTGTGACGATGCTGTGCCTATGCTTTTGTTAAGTCAAGGCACAAAAACCATTTTGTTTGTGTCTGGAGATGTTTTATTTCACCCTGATTCTTCTCCACAAATACCAGAGAAACTGTCCTGACGTCTCATCAAAAATATCCGCTTCTGCTGACGTCTTATTTAGAATACTGAAACCCCATTTCAAACAGTGGTCTCTTGCTCATACATGTAACCTGAACGTGATATGACACATATTGTAGAAATGTTGCTATGATACATATGAAACCTACAAATCTGGACACATCTGTCCCAGTATTTTATTCTTGTGACTGGACTGTTTCCCTTCCACCAAGGATGTGCCCGTAACAGGTTCCCATGAAAAGTTTTGGTAAGATATTAGGTATGCTCAAAGACTAAGTGTATCTTGGTCTAGGTGTGGGTCAAGGAATTTTTTCCATGGATTACTTCTCATTGAAAAATACAGCATTTTGAAATGTTAATGCTAATTTATCATGACGTACTGTATTTATGCTCATATTTTAATGCAAATGTGGATGTCGAGGCAGATTGATCTGCCATCTATACTAGATACTGACAGTAAAGATGAGAGATGAGCGAGAGAGAGGTGTGGTGTACATGAAAGATCCCTGATCAGAATTGAACCAGGGATGTTGTGGTTAGATTTCTATATCATCTTATCTATGAGGCCACATGGTCACCCATATTTTATTTAATTAAAATAATGTATTTAGTACATACCATGGTTGAGACGTGCTTTGTGGTTCTTGTGTGTTCGTCCATGGTGGTGATTACTTCTAATTCTACCCTACTGTAGCTTTTCTTTATTTATTCTATTTTTTCTTCACAACTATAAAGATATATTACCCAAAAAAGAGCTTCCAAAAAAGATTTTTCCAGCAACAAATCCCACACTGTTAACTAAATGTTGAATCCCTGCTCCACGATAGCATCAGCAAAGAGACAAACAAAACTGTGTTCAAATAGAAATGTCAGGTTGGGACTTTAATGGGCTGGAACCCTAAATCCTGCTGACAAATTTTGTCTGAGTCAGCACAAGACAACAGTGTGGGTCTGTAGCAGACAAGACGTAGTTCACACAGTCTGAGGCCCTGGGGTGACACATTTAAGAACTCCTGCTGTAGGCGACTCGGAGCAGAGGAACACTGAAGCCTTTATTGTTGGCTGTTTGTGTAGCGAGAGGGCTTTCATGGCGACGGGGATCCTCAGCCAGCGACCGCACTGCAGAGTCGACATATAGCAGCACACAGACGGGCTCGAGCTAAACATGACATAAAAAGATAATTAGCCGTCTCAGCGCCATTATTTCTGCCCTTTTGGCTATAAAAAGTGTTTTAGAGGCCATTATTTCCAGCCCTAATGTAAGCTGGTACCTAACAGGAGCTCTCCCTTCCTGTGGTCTGTCGCGGTGCCTCGCTCTCGTGACTCTGCGGCCGGCTAACTGCACCTCACCCTGCCTGAAAAGACCACTTCTCTCCTGTGGTTTCCTCTGATCTCTAGATGCTGAATTGTTTCAAAGGGTGTGTTTAAAGCGCCGAGGTTATCTTAAAATACTGACGCTCCTTCTTAGAAATACACCGAGACCCAAAAGAGACCTTTGTGTAGTCAAGAGGCCTTTTTGTACTCGGTGTGCGCGTGTTGGTCATGCCTCTTTTCGCAGCAGATTTATTTATATATTTCTTTAAAGAATAAAAAGTAACCTGTGCAAGCAAGTACACTTCATTTACTTATGAAACAGGGCTCAAGTGGCCCTCCATCCACAGTGGGAAATACTTGTTTGGATACATGCAAGGATTTCTTTTTTAAACTAGTTTAAGTGAGACACGTGCTCATTTTCAGGTTCATAATTTTATTTTCGATTACTACTAGAATAGCTTCACATGCTCAGAAAACACATCAGTTTTTCTCATACTGTCCAGAGCTGCAGCACCGTGTTCCCCCTCCATCTGAAAACACTCCGTTTTAGCTCCTGTCTCTTTAAGGCTCCCCCTCCGCAGCACCCGGTCTCCTCTGATTGGTCAGCTCGCACACGCCTGAGCCAGCAACGCCCAACAACAACAGAGCAGCTGTGCTCGATCAAATTTCATGCGTCAAACTAGCTGCTGGGCATAAATTATGTAAATATGTGTCGCGCTGCCGTAGTGTGATGAAACGAGATGTGTGTTTGCCACTCAGCTGATTTCCTGCAGTAATCCAAAAATCCAATAAAAAAAATCCCACAGGCTTTTTTGTCGCGCGAACCGGGGCGATGCTAACTCATCCCTGCCGCACTCTGTTGCAGATGGAAATCCGTTTTCCTCCACCAAAGTGGTCCTGACTGCACTGTTATTGATTCGGATTGTAACACATCATAAAGGTCGTCGTGGCACTAATGTGACAAACTCCGAATAATGTGGCATCGATGTTGTGCAATAACCCATTATTGCCTTATATTCCTCAGTGAGCCGTGGATATTAGTCAGGCTTTGTGCCATGTTTCCTGCGTATGATGAGAGGAACGGCAGTCAAATCATTTCTCTCTCTCTCTGAGATCTATGTGGTGCGTTATGCTGTTATCCCAGAGTTTGAAAATTAGAAACAGAGACTGCTTCATAGTTGGATGATTAGCTCATTTAAAAAACAGGATAAAGCTGACAAACCATGTTAACTGGATTAATAAAATAGACTGTCCAGTTGCAGAATATCTGCAACACAAAGGTCTCAGTATGCTTTAGATAAACTTGTCTGTGCATCTTTTGTACCTACAAAATATGGTGTTGATACCTGTTTGAATGGCCACATGTGAAGGCAGAGTGTAAAGACTCAGTGAGTCGTACAAATGTACATGAGGGCGCACGATTTCTCTTTTCACTCAAAGTCATGTTTAGCAGTTCTGTTAAAAAATGACAGAGACCTTGAGAGTTTAAACCCGTCTTTCACAGCTTTGCACACCAGAAGTAATGGCTGCACGAAGTGAGCGTGACTGTAGGATTGTGTCTACAGAAAATTGCCAGATGAACCAGAACCAAAGTTTCAGACACTTGATTCAACAATCGCCCGTGATTCAACAGGCAGTTTGAAGCACACTGAGGCCGTGAAGCTGACCGGACAGCGACGTTTTGGTGCTTTAGACTTGAAATGACACTAAAATCTTTCTTTCAGAAGTTTTAAAATGTGCAAATACGATCTTTTCTTTAGCAAACACTTTACCAACACCTTATGTAAATCATACGGTGGCGTTTTCATTGTAATCAAACATTCTGACTCATTGAACAGTTGCAAAACCTTCTTTGGATATTTGGAATCCTGCATCAATCACGTCAGCTTGCGGTCTTCTTGTACTTAATAGGTGCGTCTCTTTTGCATCTCATTTCTTTGGGTTAAATTTTTTGTTTCTCTCTTGTTACAACGCTGTGCTTAATCCCTGGTTAGGTTTAGGCGCAAAAACCTCTTGGTTATGATTAGGAAAACGTCATGGTTCTGCTTAAAATACCTGTTTTGGTCGCCTCTAACCCGCCTGGAAATGTCTAGGGGTCTCATTAAAAACACCCAGTTTGTCGGCACAAACGCAGCTGGAAATTGTCCCAATTCTCCCTTAGAATATCTGGTGGTGTGACACAACGCAGATTTGAACTGCAGCCACCTGTTTGGCAGCCTTTTTTCCGCCTGTAATGTTGGACGTAATGATATAGAATGTTTTGTGCAAATGTCAATATGCTACACAACCTGTGACTGATCTGTGGTTCGCAGAAACACTAACTAGCGTCTTCTTGATAAAATGTTACCGTCTCAGATGTGATGTATTGTATTTTATTCAGTTTTTTACATTTTTATTGAGCAGACTAACGCAGAGTCCAAAGCGAATTAGCCCTGAGAGGAAAACGCTCCCATTAAATCTCTAAATGCCCTTGTGTCTTCTTGTCTTTCAGGAGATAATTTGCCAGAAGAACACTGTAAGTACACAAAGCAATCTCTTTTTTCCCCTCCTCTTTGCCTTTCACACATTACTCACCCATTGCTCACGCACATATTATCTCGCACATATTATGTGTTGCAAAGAATATGCTTTTTTACAACGTGCAGGGCGCACAGTGTCTAACACCTTATGTTTCTCGTCTTGGTGTTATAAAGGTTTTCTGTTGTAGGAGCTGTGACGAGTGTTTGGTTTCTCAGAAATGTGAAATGAAAGCCTCTTTTCTTCCATTATCAAGGCGCTTTTTTTCTCTCAGGGGACAGCTGTTTCACGAGCTGAAGTGACTGCAGGGCCACGGTCTGCATAAAAAGGCACAAGCATTTTGAAAAATTTGACTTGCAAAAAGTGCAGCATTCAAATAAGGTGCTTCCTTAAAGCAAAGGAAATCCTGTTCTTTACTGAGTCACGCCTCAGTGTGGTTCCTAATTAAATCTATATTTGACTGAGATCAACGCATATATACATTTTAGTCTAGTAAATACAAATATATACTATGTTTTAAGTTCGAAGTTTTTACTGTTATGTGGCTCACTGTGTTGAGTACAATATGTGCTGTAGAAGACAAAGCCAATAGTGTTGTCATTATAAACGACTTAAACATTCCTGTGACAGTGTCAAATCAATTAGTAGGTCTCTGGAAAGATGTTTTCTTCATATTAATTATTTCATGTGAGAAAACCAACAAAAATAATTATCTGAAAGCCAAGGTGATGTTTTCAAATAGCTTGTTTTGCCCAACCAACAGTCCAAATCTCAAAATATTGAATTTGCAGTGATATAAAACAGAGAAAACAAGCGAATCCTCTCATTGATAAGCTGAAAAGTAACAGATGTTTTGCTTGATAGATATGTTATATAGATATGTTGAAGATATAATAGAAGATTTCCGCTTTAAAATGTATTAAAAAAAAACAACCACCTTTCTATCAACGACAATGTTCAAACCCAGAGAAATCCATCATTTTCTTTTCAAGGTAACGGTGCATTTCATTTTGTCATCTCTGCTGCAACAAACAATATCAACAGGAGTGAGTTGGCGTCCCTGAACATTTCTGCCTGAGTCATGCAGATAGATTTTCATCAGTAATGGTCTTTTAACAATGAAGACAGCCCAACTTACACACGTTCCTTTGTTTTTGTCTTGATTCAGAGACTTTTAGCCAAATAGCGCCCTTTCATTAATTGATTTTCTCCTAATTGACTGGAACTAGTGAGATGAAGGCAGAAGCATGGGGGCAGCTGGCTGACTGCTGTCAAGGAGTTCATGTTCGGGAGCGAGATGAAAGGCTTAGCTCTCCTAAGTGGCTTTTCAGAGTGGAGGGAAGTGGCCCTGTGCTGCATGAAACGCACTGATCTCCGACACTGCCTTGTGCCGTGTCAGGAGAGCTGATTATCACTCACAGTGTGAGTGTGAACTCGCTGGTCTCCCTTATATGCCCTCGCTGTCTTTGTTCTCACACTTCCTCGCTTCAGTTGGAGCACTTAACTGCCCTCTGCACTGGTGCATGTGCTTTTAACACCTGGCCCCTGTGTTGGTAAAAGTGAAAGTTTCTGATCAATTTCCTGAACTTTTGAAGCAATCGTAGCTGAAATATATGTGTTCAGTTTAAAATTCATTTTGAAATCATACGACAACGAAAGGACAGTGAAGCTTGACATCAGGACTAAAAGTTACATTTAGTCCTCTTGTTTTCCGTGAGTATATTATTTATAGACGGTGTATTTATAAAATAGAGAGTATGCAAGGACAGGCACAGGAATAAAACAAAATGCTAGGTCATGCTAGCCCCTGCCCAGCTAACTGTTGGTAAGTCTGTTGAGATTTCTGTTTTCGCAAGGTACAAATGAGGATAACAAAGGCAGATTTGTCACTTCAAATTATTTTATTTAAGCCTTAAATTTCGCACAGAAGTAAATAAAAGCGGGGATTTCGTTTGCTGAACTGTCGCATATAGCCTAGCTAGCGTAGTCATTAAGCTAACGTTTTTGGTTGACTTTTTGTTGTTTCTAGCTGACTTGTTTTAAACAAGAAGCAGCTGTAGGTCTACAATATTCAAATGATGGCTTTCTACATTATATAATACTCTACAAGACCTTCCAAGCAAAAAGTAAACCTTCTCAGCAGTTGAAGATCCTTGTATTAGCCTAGATATGTAGCCTAAATAATTAGCTTCATCATAGTTGCTAGCAGCTAGCTGTAATATCATAGTAAAGTATTACATATAAAAATATAGTTTGAAAAGATTATATAGAAAATGCCGGTTGCACTTTTAGAGGCAAGGCACCAGTTACCAGTTTAACTGGGTTGTATAGGTGTAAACGTACCCGAACCAGATGAGCAAAATAAAGGCACTGATGCTGCTCCCAACTACATAGGCTGCTATTTATAGCCTAGCAGCATCTTGGTTCCCATAGAGTTTCATTCCTGAATGGTTATTTTCCTTATGTAACCTGTAATCCCACAAATAATTACAGTAGTTAATGACGTGCTCCTTTGCTTTGTTAGTAACACTGCAGGCATGCTAACAATTCCATCTTACTGTGAGCAGATAAATACACACTTCAGTTCATTGTTAGCCCACAATTTGGCCTTTGTGTTTGAAGTAAAGGTCAGTCATTTCAGTCATTATCTTCTCAACTCCATGCTGATGGAAAGTCAGGTGGTGTTTCATTGTCCACAAAACGTTTCTGGAGCTTCATAGCAAAATGGCGTTAAGTAGGCTAGATGGGTAGGCTACTTGTTTTAAAACGTTAAAAACCAACATAAAGAAAACATTAAATGGCTCCATACAGCTTGTCATGTGTATTCTAAGTCTCCAGAAGCCCTGAGATCTAAATTGTTAGTTATGGACACCATTAGTGTGTGGTCGTGTAGCTTTTGTAGCTTTTAGCTTAGCCGCTCCAGCAAAGGTTTCAGCTCACTTCCGGACACTTGGAATACACAGGACGAGCCGTATGGAGCCATTTTATTTTTCCTTTCTGTTGTTATCTTTATTCCCCATCTACTTTAGCTGTTTAGGAGAATGCTACAACGCTGTTCTGCTGTGAAGCTCCAGAAATGTTTTGTGGACTACGCAACTTCACCTGTCTTTCCATCGGCATGGGGTGAATGGATGATGTCTGAATTTTCATTTTTGGGTAAACTTATTCTTTAAAAAAAAATGACCAGAGCGCCACCTCACCATGTGGAGAAATCAAAAGCCTGACAGGCCCAGTTGAGGATACATTTGCATTTTATTTTTGCCATTAGAACAAATCTAAAAAAAAAAATAATACAATCTGCAGCTGTGAATGTATCTGATTATCCTTTGCCGTTACAAAAGCATGTGTTGTTAATTGTATTTATGTGCATTTAACTTCCCACCGTGATAGTGGAAATCCAGGTAATTAGCCTCTGCTGGTCTTTATCCAATTGCTGTAATTGCATGCACATTGCTTCATCCGTGTTGGTGTAAAATCACTGACTGTAGCTACCCACTGATTTCAAAAGTGCATTTGCAGCAGTCAGGTACAAACTCTCAAGGCTGAAGTCCTGAGTGTAGGGGGCCATGGGTGATTATGAATCACGATTGCTTCCTCTATGAGTTAATGACTGTTTGAGCAGTCATATAGATTAAGCACTAACATCAAATTGTGGTCAGCTGTGTGTGTGTGTGTTTCTGTGAAGGTGAGGGAGTGGGCATGCAATTCTGATGCTAACCTGCTGTGAATGCAAATGGACAGATGGACCAGCGACAAGGCTAACAAACCAGATGACTCACTCACTGAATGACTGACTCATTCTCAGGCACATTCACCAGATCCCCCCGTGAGCCAGCGCTGTCACATGTGTTTCACTCGCAGCTGAGCAACTTTACTCACAGCTAACTCACCTGTTGGCGACCAGCGTAAGGTTAGCTCGGGCTGACCTGCAAGCCATTCTGAAATATGCATCAGCCGGAGAAAACAAACCTGCCATGTGATCACCACAACAGAAACAGGGGGTCACAGGTTTATTTCTGAAAGGCATGCTCCGCCGCTGCAGCAACCGGTGATGTCATGAACTGCTGTTGCACAGGAGGAAGTAGTTATCTATGGATGGCTTACATTGCTTCAGCACCGCACCTTCCTTTCACTTCCTTTTTTTTTGTTTCTTGTCAGTGAGAGCAGCAGCGGCGTCTCTTTTCAAAGAAACGCTGCAACATGATAGAATATTAAAGGCGTCGGGGTGCAGCTGGTAACAGCCCAACCGCCTTCAGACGCTCTTGTGTGCTGTTCCGCCACACATCTGGCATTTGGGGAATAGCTCTCTCCTTGAAAAGACCCCGGCTCTTTCTTGAGGATGCCAATAGTGGATTTCCTGCCTCTCTCGCTCTCGCTCTCTTTCTCTCTGTGCTGTCTGTAAACACCACACGCACGTGTTTCCTCTGTTTATTCAGCGGTGGCAGGCCACCGCGACAGGAGCATCACGACTGCTGCTGGAGAATACTGTGAAGTTAAAACAAATACAGAATAGAGAAATCTACGTCCAGACAAAGCACAGATGTCTTGAATTGGTGCTAAACAAATAAAGACGAACACTCACTAAGTGCCATTTAAAACTGAAGCAGACGCGAAACAAAGCTGCTCCTGAATGCCACAGCTGCAGCAAATAACAGGTTGCACTCGATGCGCAGCGTGGCTTCTGTTTCTGCTCGATTTTCATGAGCACCACCACCAGGCTGCACGAACGAGGGGAATTTGTAAGTGCACCGCTGTAAGTGTTTGTGGTTCTTAACTGTACTAAGACCGCCGATGCACATCTCTTCTCCTGGCTTGCTGCGGCCTGTTTAGATCTGCTCAGCGACGACAACGCAACACAAGAGCAGATCAGAAGCCCGAGCCTCATGTCATTACCCGAAACTGTCTCACAAAGGGGAAACAGTTCAGACTTCCTCCAGCCAATCTGCTTCCTCCCTCGACGATGTAACGCTTTACTGTACAGTGTCTATAAAATCAGCTGTAAAGGGTGTCGGATACATCATTTAGATGAAGTCGTTGTTTAGCGCAGGTTTATAAATGCACGCTTTGCACTGTAAGGATCATTTTAACTGTTTATGATACACTGTACACAAAGTTTGGATATTAATAAATATATAAGACCGCTCAATGTGCTCAAAACTACAACCACATTATAGCTGCGATTGCATTAAGAGCAAGTCCTTTATTGTAAAATTTGTAAATGTTATAAACGGGAATACGAAGATAGATACGTAACAAGAGGATGCACCAAATATAACCCTGCAAACTGCTCAGTATATATAATTTATATAAATGTGTCGTGCTCAAGAGGTTTGGATCAGCGAGTGCATTCAGTATTTAGTAGAATGAGGAGGGTTTATGGCTGAAAAGGCAAAGTATTATTGTATAAAATGTTTTTCTTGACCTTAGAAACAGTGGATGAAGTTGAAGATTCTTAAGTTTCCTTTACTGTTTTGAGTGCTTTCTTGCGAGCGTTGGCTTTGAAATTTTATTCTTGACCTTGGAAGTAGTATTTGACACATAAATCTCACCACAAAGTTGATCTATTAGCTATTCCGGGGCTTTTTATCGTTTCACACAATCTTCTTTAGCAGATGGAGTGTGAGTAGAAAACAGGAGGTCAAGAAAAAACTCTTAATCCTAAATTTTAACCCAACGTGAGTGAGAAGTCCATAAAAATTGTAATTTACATCATATTTACATACACTTTTCTATGACAACAGGGTGATTCCAACTGCAGAGAAAGTTGGCATGCTCAAGAACATACATACATCGTATATGACAGTCTGACACGCATGATAGGTCGCCTTTTAATAATGCTGATCCCTCTTTTACACCAAACCCACAGTGTCATGCAATATGAGTCCGTGATGCTTAAATACACCGGCAGCTCTTCTAAAACTGTGTCTCTCTTGTGTTTTAACAGACGCGCTCAGCCAACTACACCTTCATCCCGTACATGGTGACGCCCCACAACAAGGTGTACTGCTGCGAAAGCAGCCTGATGAAGGGCCTGACCGAGCTGATGCAGCCCAGCTTTGAGATGCTGCTGGGACCCATCTGCATGCCGCTACTTGACCGCTTCATCCAGCTGCTCAAAGTGTCAGAGGCCAACTCCCAGTAAGTGAACTGACGGGCTGACAGCCGGGTGGACTGGACCATAGACCAGGCGTTTTTGTGTTTGTCATCTATTTTTAACCCGTATATTTTTCATTTCGTCTCTCTTTTCTGTGTAACATTTAGCATACTGTAATTCATCTGTTTATGTTTTTATGTCATAATTACATCCCACACACGCTATTCATCAGTATGCAAATAGATAACACCTAGGGACGCTGAACAATATAAACATCCTGTTTTTTAGGTCAGTGCTGCGCTACAAAGGCAGAGTAACTTCAGATTGCAACGTTTTCAGGCTGTCTTGCAACAGAGATACGCATAAACACACACACATAAAAAAAAATTCACTGTTAACCTACATAAGACCTAAGAAATGCAAACAGTGCACTCAGCCTTTGGATAATCTTGATGAGGTAAACACAGCATCTACAAACAAAATATAGAAACCTTGTTATGCTACTGTTTATTTTTTTTTAATATTATATATTAATTTTATTATATCAGTGAATGGCAGATAAGTCTGGCAATGAATACATTTACATAGGTGAATTGAAACTAGGCAGCTAACGTTACTGCTAGCTATTTTATGAAGCTAGCACGAGTTACCAATAGCAGAAGTTAGCTAGCTGGGTTTTATCCATCATGATTGATGATTCAGTTATTGTCTCATTTGTTAATGTGGAATAACACACTTAATTATGTTGGTTCATCAGGGAGGCTATGTTTAATAATTGATCACAACCAGGAAAAATCATCAAAGTACATTTTGTTCTAGCTTTTAGTCGAATCAAAGCTATTTACCTTGATTTAGCCCAGTTAACGTTAGCTGTCTAGTTTTCTTTGTCTCTGTCACAGTCTTACATACTGTTTTTTCAGGACATTATAGATAGGCTAAGAAAGCAGCTAACAGTACGGCACCTCTGTAAAGCTAGCACTAGTTGAATTAGCTACCAATTATGTCAGTATGTCAGTTTATCAAGTGGATATTTTCAATCATTGATCACAGCCAGGAAAAAAACATCAATAAGTAAGTTTAGGTGTAGCTTTAACTTAGCCTAGCCATGGCGAGCTGCTGTTAGCTGTCTGGTTTTGGTGGCATAAAAAATGTATCACCTTCATGGTGAAGAAAAGTCTGCATCCTGTCTCTGTTGGCTTTTGACCAAATATATAGGCTAGCTTAAAGTGGCTGAGTTTTGGCTGTGTTGGGTTAGAAGGTTATTTCCCATCATGAAAATGTTAATGACTGTGAACTTCAAGTACGGTAACTGTGAAAGGAAACACTTTGCATTGAGAGCAACGGGAAGGCAATTAGTTTAGAGAATGAGGAAGCAGAAGAAATTGTCTATTTAAAGCTATTCCTGCTGACAAGAAGTTCCTCTGAAGGCAGTGACACAGGGTCATGTTGTATCATGTAAAACGCCCCAAAATGTTTGCTCATGTATGATAAAGCAAATATTACTTGGAAAAACAGTGTTTAACTGGTTGTTCCATTGTTTCAGTGAGATGTTCATTGGATCATTAAATAGGTTCATGACTGATGAGAAAGACGCCATAGTGTGATTTCTTCAAGTTCCTGTGGTGCCAAATTTAGCTCACAGGTGTTAATGTTTGAGCAGCGCTGCGACTCGCTCTCTCGGCTCGACGGGCTTGTGTTTTAATATCCCACTCTTCCCATTGTAGCACGCTGTAATAATTTTTATGTAGTGCATTCCTCAACTTTGACTTGCGTGGTAATCCACATTTAAAAAAAAAAAAAGAAACATTTATCACTGCCTCAGTTGCTGGGGTAATATTTTAGGCTTTCCTGCCAACAGGCGCTGCAGCAGCCAGTTGGTTCTCGCTCAGCTCCAGGAATAGTGACTCAGGTTTTACAGGCAGAAGAGAAAAATGCGCGCTCTGATGTAGCTTTTGTTGTAACCGGTGAGCACAGAAGAGAGTGCTCAGCTCGTATCTGACTAGAATGCATTCTGCACACTGCATGAAACTGAAAGAGCATGATTACTATTTATCAATACATTGGTAGATTTAGTATCATATTGATAGGTTAATGTGTTCTGCTTTGTGACACAGACCTGTGCTGACCTCTCCTATCAGTGTCAATGTGGCCTTGTTTAAATACGTAGGAGGTTTAATCTAATTATAGTCGACTATCTCACATGGAACAGATATGTCGTGTGAATAGACTGTATGTGCTGAGTTTCATTTCGGTTTTAACTATTTCACTCCCTACAAGGATACACCAAGTTGATAACAAAGAGATTGGGGAGTGACAATAATCTGTATTAAATATTCATGTGTACTCGTATCCCTTGAGTGAGTTTTGCCACCAATACAATACAATACAATACTTTTTCAGGATCCTTTTTTGAAGAATGCGAACATGCAAATTTAATTTTAGGCATTGGGTTGCTGAGTTCAGAACAAAAGAGAATAGGGAGTGACAATAATCTGCTGCATCTGTTCATCGAATTCAATAACGACATTCATTACGACAGTCTTCATAATCTTTTTTTTTTGTTCAAGCAAATTTAATTCTAGCTAGCTAACTCACATGGAACAAATCTTTGAATGACCTGACATCGGCCTTTTCAAACAGGAAAACAAGATATCCTATCTGTGAGTGTCAGTGTGGCATTGTTTGAATACGTAGGAGGTTTAATCTAATTCTAGTCAGCTAATTCACATGGAACAGATATGTCATGTGAATAGACTTTATGTGCTGAGTCATTATCTGGCATTTAGGCTTTAACTCTGTCGCTACCTACAAGGATACACCAAGTTCAGAAGAAAGTGATTGGGGAGTGACGAGAATCTGCGGCAAATGACCATGAGTACTTGGATCCTTTGAGATTTTTTGACTGAGTTTTGCTACCAATACAATACGATACAGCTTTCCCTTTGAGAAGACCTCAGCAACTCAGTGGAGACTATAAATATGAGTGATAAAAGGCTGAGTATTCATCATTATTTCTAAATGGAACACATTCATATGGACTGCTCTTATAAAGCGCTCCTCTAGTCTACCAGTCACTCAATGAGCTTTACATCGCATGGCACGTACAACCATTCAAACATTCATACACAGATGAACAGAGGCTTCCATGCAAGGTTTTGACCTGTTTATCTACCCAAAGCTCCCATTCACACACACAAGAAGACATTTTGGGTTCACCGTCTTGCCCAATGACACTTCGGCATTCAGACTTGGGGAAACGGGGATCGGATCGCCACTCTGAATAGTGGATGACACTCACTCCACAAAATGTTGCACAAAACAGAAAATAAAGTTATTACAGTTAATACAGTGGATTTCCCTAATTAACTGGCAGTCGCGTAATACACAGCAATGTTTGAACAACATTCACGAAACACTCATTTAAGACAAATGGAAAAGGGCTCATCTCGCTAGAGAATCATTAGAAATGAATTAAAACTCACGTCATGCAAAAATTGTCCCTCAAGGAGAAACTAAGCTACTTGAAATAATTTGATTCTTACAATGGTAATTGGATTTTTGTATGAAAAATTTAAAAATAACAAGCGTTGGTGGTAAACATCATCTGAACGTAGACGTTTGAGTCAGAGAAGGGCTAATAATTACATGCTGTACTACCTATAAATACTGGAAACTGAGCTGGTTTACAGCAGATGTGTTGTTCCATCATAAAGACGGCACCCTTTTTATCTTCTCGTATTTTCTCCTCTCACAGCCAGTATTTCCGCGAGACGATTCTGAATGAGATCCGTAAGGCTCGGGAGCTGTACACCGGCATGGAGCTGGCTGCCGAACTGAACCGGATCCAACAGCGGCTGGACAACGTGGAGTGCCTTTCGGTCGACATCGTCATCAACCTGCTGCTGACATACAGGGACATCCAGGTACTCCTGCTCTGTGCAGCATCTCCAGACAACCGCATGTTGTTGTCATGTGTCAAATGAATTGTGCTGCCGTGGGATTGGTAAACAAATTAGATAATTGGAGGAGAGCATTGTTAGTTGCTGGTTTTATGCTACTGCTAATGTTGCGCTATTGTGTCTAACAATGAACAATGTTGCTTCCTGTTGTTTTGCTGAAGAGAATAGGCTCATTGGGAATATTACTCATTTCAACATGTTTTAATCCATTTGCTCCCTCCCCTTTGCCTATCTTCTTTATCAAATGCTACTCTTGGTTAGCGCCACAAGATGTGACAGCTAATTGAAAGGTTGCGAGTTCAAATCCTCATGAGTGGAATGAAGGAACACTTGCACATCCATTAGAATAAACGAATGAGGGCTCAGTCCTAGTTAATAACTCCCAGTAAATCTAATAAAGCAATAGGCCGCAGCAGTTATTGGTATCATAGATTACTCTGGTAATTATTTTCTCGATTTATCTGTTTGTTGTTTGAAAAATGCCCGTCACATTCTTCCAGAAGTTCCGATATCATGGTCTTCTAGCAAAAGATGTCCTCACAACTTTACAGAAGTCCTAACAGCTCGTTTAAAGCCACAGTTTATGAATATGAGCTGTGTACATTCCTCTTTGGATTGAGCACTTTTTAGATTTATATAGCACTTAGACCTGCTATATACATGAAAATCTCACTTTCCTTCATGTAAGTTGTCTCATTGAAGCTGTAACCAGTATAAGTTATTTTTTGTGCGTATTTTTTGTGTGGCTGCTCTCACGATTTGAGTTGAAAATCTCTAAACTTTTCAGAAATTGGCCCTTGGCAGTCTCGTTTCTGTCCTTCAGACTCGTCACTTGTCACCCAGGATGAGAAACTTGTTCTGGCCGTGGTGGTTGATCCTGAGCTTATCGAACAGAAACTGTGATAACAGAAAAGCCCATTTGTAGGAGCAGCTAGTTCGTAAAGTGGCGAGGGACCATGGCGTTAGCTAGTGTCGATCAAAACCAACGTACAGCATTTTTACAAGTGCACCACCAGCGTTTTTCTGCTCAAGAGAAACATAATCGTGAAAATAGTCGACAGATTAATGGATAATGAAAATAATCTGTAGTTGCAGCCCTATTTCTGAAACTAAAACTTTCAGCTCTGTAAAGTAAAACTTTATATCTTTATCACACCTTGGGAGGAAAACGACAACATCTCGAATGACAAAAAACTGACTGAACTAGTCAGAGGCTCGAACCTCGACTTAACCCTGATTCCACACCATGAGAACGCAATGCTTTGAGAAGGAGATATAAAAGCTTTCAGCACAACAACCCTAAAAAGTTGCTTGGATAAATTATGATCAGACACTCGGCTAATCACTGATGCCCCTCTTAAGTTCAAACAAATTGCCACCTAAGCGCGGATGATCTGTGTGTGCTGCTGATTCCCCCTGACCTTGCCAGATGAAGCTACTGTACACACCTTACTGTACGAGTCAGAGAGAGGTCACTGCTTCGGGATCCGTTTGTCAGGGTCGTCCCTTTACCATCGCAGACCGCCCGAAGAGCGCTCCGGGCGAGTCTTTTGCTCCGCTCGTCTTAAATCTGCCGCTCTTTCCGCTCTTTCGTCTCCGCATTGCGATGGCACTCGCCGTCCAGATCCTCCCACTCACCACAGGCAAGCGCTCAGCCTCATGAATGATTCATTAGAACAACAAACATTGAGGACGTGCTGAATTATTCAACATGCTTTGCCTATAGTGACTATGTAGGCAAGTAGGAGCAACAAAAATGTGGTGAAGGGGCCACTCAATTATTGAAGTGCTTTTGGTGTCAAGCAGACAGTTCAGTCTCAGGCTGAATGAATAAAGGGACATCAGAAAACTCCCCCCCTCCGGCCTGAAAGCCGCCCGAAACCTTGACGAGTTGGAGTGTTGTTTGGAGGACACCGGTGCAGAGACACGTGGACGGCAGCCCCCACAATGCTCAGCAGTGACCCAGAGTGAGAGTGTAACAAGAGTGCATCCCTGTGCTCCTCTCTAGGATTACGAGTCCATCGTGAAGCTGGTGGAGACTCTGGAGAAGCTCCCGACCTTTGACCCCGTGGCCCATCCACATGTGAAGTTCCACTACGCCTTTGCACTGAATCGGTAAGATGGCGACAACATATGCATGACACGGCAAATGAACAAGTGACAATATGGTGAGATTTAATGATAATAAAGCATAAAAAGGGAGCGGGCAGTTGGTCAAAGACACTTTTTGATCAACAGATTGATGAGCATACTAATGTGACATGAACACATCTTATAGGTTAAATTAGCTTTATACTAACTCTGGTTCAACACAGGGAATGCTAACATTATTTTTTAAATTGTACACTAACCCTTACGAAAAAAAACAACTTTTAAACAAATAATGATAAAATAAATTGTATTTATTACCAGAATTGAACGCACGTTATTAAGTAAGCTACCCGTTATAATTGCCCTTGTAGGGGTAAAAATAAAGCTTTATTAATGACTTCAGTTAAAGCAACAGGATGTATCTTTCTGGAGAAAGTTACATTTAGCTGTGTTTAGAGTGTCGCTGTCTGAGGATCCTGCTGTCTGTGCGCTCATGAGCAGACAGGACCGCCTCTTCATTGAGTTATATGTCTTTGGGCAGGGATGGCAGAACATTTATTTTGTCTTTTACTGCATGAGCAGGAGGAGACGAGACAGGGGTCACTGGTGAAACGCTCTATAACAGTGATTTAACACTTAACACAACAGAATATCAGAATGTCAGTAGAGGAAACTCATTCTTCATCTCCGCCTTGGCCTTCATTTCCCGAACACCTCGTGGTCTTTCATTGCCAACATGTACTTTTGTTTTACAAATCAATATCTATTGTGGGTGTTCAGTTAAAACACCATGATATTTGCGGCGGTGGGAGGATTTTCTCAAACCCAAAAATTAGCAGTTTGAAGCAGCAGCAAATTCAGGTTAAGCGCTCCCGAGCGGCTGTGATATTATTGGTAGCATGTGTGCAGCTCCTCCGCTCAAGAGAGAGACAGATGTAAAACACAGAGAGGCTCTGACTGCCTGTTTCTCACCAGCTGCTTCTCTTGTAAACTTCCTGCGGTTTTTCGTGGCGCTGCCGCCTCGAACGGCAATAAAGCGCGCCGTTCTTTAATTTGGCAGCGATTGGAAAATGTTTCTGCAGGGTGCCAAGATGCCCGTGTGTTCTCGCCTGTTGCTGTCTGGCCCGTTAGCGGGATGCGATATTGTGTTTGTGAGCTTCGAGGCTTGTGTGAGATAAATTCACGCGATGAGCCTTAACGACTGAAGACACATCCTCTGTCGTGAGCTCGAGATGCTTCCCTCAGGTTTGGAACAGGACGTCATGCGTAGAGACAAACTGCTGTGGGAGGTCTTTTGTGTCGGCCTACCTACTCTACAAAGTAGGATGAGTCACTATAATTACAGTAGCTGTTGTTATGTGATGTGCTGCTATAGTCAGTTTAATTTTTTCCACCTCTGAAATGATTATTTTCATGTTCAGGGTGGAGGTTTTTAATTTTACTTGATTATATAATAGCCACTAGGTTTGCAAAAGAAGCCTTCAACCTGATTTAGAGTAGTGAGACAATGTAAAGTATGACAATATATAGTCGGAGGTGACATGAATTCATCTTTCCATACTATTCATGCCATCGTAACTACTGTGTATCCTGTAATATTTAAAAACGATATTTGGCAGTATTCACATTTATCATAATTTAGCATTAATGTGATGAAGTGGCAGGTATTTAATTCACTCATTTTAGATAAGAGCAGACATTCCCATCTGGTTATTTTGTCAGTTTCCCCACAATTTCTCACATTTGAATGACTAAATGATTAGATGATTAATAATCATATGAATACTTGGCATATTAATCGATAAGAATTGTTCTTTGCAGCCATTCACCTCATGAGTTAATATTGCATTATAACATGATATTGCACGAGTATATTAGTGATAATAAACTTTATTAATCAGCACCTTTCAAACAGTTACAAACTGCTTTATGTATATCGTCAGGATTGTCCTCCCCGTGTTCCCTCTCCACCTCAGACCCACTCACAGGGTTCCTACTCATTCTGAAGAAGTAAGGAATTTTGCAGTGGAAAATTTGTAGGAACCCTGTACTTAGATGTCCTAATTATAACCTCAGTGCCATGCTGAAAATGAATGGTATTATAATACCGAATGTTATCCATGTGGTCCTCTTGGTTGATCGTTTAGTGTCCTGCAAAGGTCTAAAAAGCTGTCCTTTCAGATCCCGGAAAAATAAAACACACATTTCTTTGACATTTTAAAAAAAAGCAGTGATATTACTGCCTTGAAGCTTGGATAGAAAATAACTATTCATTATTTATTATTATAATGACAGATATTATTCAGTAGTCTTCAAAAAGCCATACCACTCAAAGGTGGGTTGTAATAATCTGCACAATGGGGTGATAAAAGAGAAAAGCATTTCTATTCTGAGTTGGAGCGTGAATGGACTTTTCACTTTAAGTGGGGTTGTGTAATTCAGTACCTTGGGTCTTTTCACTGAGTTCTTACACAGCACCACGCAGCCCACCACCAAGCCACGAGGCTATTAATATTCTGCCATGAAGGCGTCACATGTAACATTCAAATGTGGAGGCTAGACATTTGTGGAAAATGTTGTTAAGTTGTGTACTTTACATTTTCTATTTGTCTGGGTTAGTATAACTTAATGCTTAGTTTTAATAACTTAAAATACCTGTTTCGGGTGCCACAGTCATGGATGAAGATGGTCCAGCTTCCCGTGAAAAAGAGCTGGTTTGGGTCGCGACAAAAAAACTGCAGGAAATATCCCCAGGTACCTTCACAAATATGCACTGGTGTGGCTCGAGCTGAAGTTGGCAGCTTGGCAGCCTTTCTGGCTTGTAATAACGACACCTGGGTCGCCTCCACCTCCGGGTTTGAAAGTCATAAGCATGTGATGTGAACGTGATATGAACCTCGGGGAGCATCTTTGCAATAACGTGAACTGCATTCACGTTTAATCCCGACTGGGCTGCTCGTCTTTATTAATCTCTGGTGTACAGGTGTGGGGTTGGGGTACTGAGGGGAGGTCATTTGCCAATACCCCTGAAAATCTCCCTCTTTAGTAAGCGAGAGACCCCTGATACCAGAAAATGCATCCAAAGACTTGATGTTTGGTCTGAAATAGGTGAAGCTCTGTAGGTCCTCTGCCTCTAGATGGTCGAACTCATTGGCTTCAGCAGGGCAGCGTCGGACATGCGAGCTCGGGGTCCCTGTTGCGCAGGGGCTCGCTGCCGGGTGCCTGACGGCAGCGAGGGCAGAATCTCCCTCCATCCAAAAACCATCAGCTCCTCCAGAGAGAAGAAAGAGAGAAACAGAGAGAGAGAGATCTGTCTGCGCGAGCGTTCCTCCCTCTGGACAGTCTCTATGGTGATAGCTGTCGGCTCGTATGTTTTATTTAACCTTCACGCTCTGCGGAGGAACCACCGCGTTATGTTCCTCCATCACACGCTGTGCCGGTGTGAGACTTCTTTATAAGTCTGTGTTTTGACACTTTCAGTAGCTCGGGAAGAGAAATTACTCAGGAGCGGAGGTTCTGAGACACTGTGCTGAATAAATCACCATGATAATGACAAAACAGTTTTTACCTGAAGATGTAAGGGACCTTTGTTGATATTAACACTCCATATGTTGTGTTAGTATGTCGGCAAATGTGAGAACGGTCTTGATTAATGGTCTCCTTATCCTTACAGATAAATATATCACGGTGTTTGATAATTAATTCATAGTGGGCACTAATGAGGGCAGATTATGCAGCTCAAGTGGCTCTTTGATTTCATCTCATTGCTGTGGAGCTTCTGCACGGCAATCCAGAAGGTCAGCAGTGTGGGATTTGGATTTTCTGTGGATTATATTTCTAATTTATTTATTTGTCACTCTCAGAACATACAATGTGTCCTCCATTTGTAGAGGAGTGGATCAAAGTAGGCCCTGTTTTGTTGGATAAACGATCAGGAGCGATGGTATTTTGCCGTGCCTGCAGGTCACTCACCAAGAACCCTCCAATCAGACGTAATAATGTTATATCACACAGATCTCTTTTCGATTAGTCATGGAAAATGAGAGGCAAGTGAGTTTTACTTTTGTGTCACGCAGCGAACGTGACATTTATAACATGACGTGTTTGAGTTACTTTGCCTTACGTGAATATTAAAAAGTGAGCAAATTAACTTTGAGCGAGTTCTGGCTGATTCTCTAACTGTTGTTGCTCCCAGCAACCCAAGCTGTGCGTCTCTCTTTTTGTTTTTTTCTAACGAAGCAAAGCAGTAAGCAAATTAAACACTTTCTTCTGTTTTTGTATCCTGTTTGAGCGAATCAAAACAGGAAATCTGAAAGCTTTCACGAGCAGACACTCACGTAATTGAATTAATTAACGGCTGAAGAGGTTTCAGTTCATTTCCCAGTGCGAGACTCGTCTCTTCTCCTCTCTCTGTTGCTTCTGAATGAGTTACCCGTGACGCTGCAGAGCCTCTGTTGTTTCCTTGAAGGCTGGCTACAGACAGAACCTTGTCGTGGTCCACTGCAGGCAGCGGCGCTGAATGAAAGTGCTGATTCTTTAAATGAACCCAGTGACCTCAGTAATTTAAGTCGGGCTCCTGCTGGCCTCCTCTGAGCCAGGTATCACTGTCCCACAACAGTGCAGTGCATCTGTTCCCTAGCTACACACATAAACACACAAACACACACATCATCACTGAATGTGCAGCATGCTGGTGTTGCTCATTTTGATTCTCTCAGTTCAAACTAGTGACTTTATTTTTTATCATATGCACCCAAGAATATACAGGAATATACAGGGTTATACTATATATACTGTATTATTATTTGATTTGATTTATTTTATATAATAGAAATTATACAGTGTTGTTTTACTGATCGTGTAGTAATGTTTTTTGCGGAAGGCTTTGCAACTACGTAAACATTCATTGCAATTTTTTTTTCTTGGTAAATAAATTATATGAACTTTAAAGGGGCACTATGTAATTTTGAAAAATTTTAGAAAATTCAATTTTAATATCTACAATAAGAGGTAATAATCAAACTCAGAACAAATTAGCGGCTCTTAGAGGAAAAGAAGGTCCCCGGAACATTGTTTGAAGCTAGAAAGGTGGCAGGGTCCGCCAAATATAACTAAGTGAAACAGCGTGAAACCGTGTTGTCCGGTCAGTTTGTTTATTTAGTTTATTCAGTCATGAAAACGAAGAGAGTTTGTTCAAGCATAAACGATCAGTGAAGATCTTTCTCTTCGTAAAATTTGTTCCGCAAAACTACATAAAGAAAAAAAAAAACACTTAATGGGAAACCCCAATTTTACTCATCAAAGCAGTGTTGTAAAAAGTACCCAAAAATCATACTTTACTCAAAGTAAAGCTATTGTGTTAAAATATTACTTCAGCAAAATTAAAAGTCACCTATACAAATAGTACTTGAGTGAAAGTATCTGATATTAAATGTACTTAAGTCACAAAAATGCAAGTAAAAGTAAATATGATAATCATGATAAAATGCATTAATTATGAGAAAAAAGCTGCTGTGGCTCTGATGCAGCATGTAATCTGCAAAGTTACAAGTAACTGAGGTTATCGAATATATGTAGTGGAGTAAAAAAAAAAAGAACAACATTTGTCTCCAAATGTTGTGGAGTGAAGGGCTGAAGAAGCAAAAAATGGAAATCCTCAATTAAAGCACAAGTATGTCAAAACTGTACTTAAGTACTGTGCTTGAGCAAATGTAATTAGTTACACTCTATCACTGAAGAAGTCATGTAAAGCCTTTTGAGGCTTCAGAGTGGGCTGAATGAAATCTGATGAATCCAACATATAGTGTTAGTGTCTCAGGAATACAAGTGAAGTGAGAAAGAAGTGAACGCAGCAGACCTCTTGTCCTCGTGTCTGCTGCAGGCTACAGGCTTAGCAGCTGCTAATCGACAGTCGAGTTGCATTGTGGGGAATTCAGTCAGCAGGTTTTAACAAGGAAGAAGAATGTGTGGAATAAAAAAGGTTAACCCCAACTGATGCTTCTTTAAATTTTTTAAATGTCCATCTGGACTCGGATAACGTTGCAGGAGTGAAATTCTAATGAAGTCGTCTTTTAAAGTTCATTCAGGTATCAGGGAAAAAAATCTTTAATCCATCATACGGATGTCCAGTTATTGACAGCTGTATTGGTTTACTGTTGTGCTTCCTACTGTTTAATATGCCCATTGTTGTTAGGTAGGAGAAGGCGTGCCACCTGTTACTCCCTTCTTTATGTGGAATTCGTGGGAACTCTTCAATAGTTATTGTGTGATTATCCAAAAATAGAAATCAATGAAAGGGAGTGTTTATCCGGCAAATGTCTTGTAAATTGACTGTTTTTTTTATGAGGTATACTTATTTCCATTCCAGTGAAAAGAGTGTTAAAAGGCTAATTCACACACACTTTGGCCTCTGCAATGCTTCATTTATTAAAAAAGTCGACATTTCAGCCAAATGGAACTCTCAGAGGTGTAAAGTGTGTGCGGGTATTACTCTTTTACGCTGGTATTAGATCGTTGAGGGGATTTACTGCGCCACAAACAAAAGAGGTAAAGCAAGCGGTGTGTCTGCTTCCTTCGACGCATTTTTATTCTCTCTCATATCTTCCATTCTGATAAATACCAGTATTCCAGATTGGATACAGATGCAGCTAACGTCACATCTAGGGAATTGAGAGTGTTCCATGATTTAGCAGTGAACGTTCATAAGTTTGGGGAACTTCCAAGAGACATGTGACAGATGTTTGATGTAACAGAGTGTAGGTCAAGCTCACACTCCCTCTAGAGCCAAAGATGACTCTGATATGACCCCTAATATATAATATATGATATATAATGAGTGTCAATAGTCACAGATACCCACAACAGTTTTCCACTGACAGGATGGACGGATAGATGATAGCTGATTAGTTCTAGCTCCACTGCTGCTGGCAAATGTCTCACTCAAGTTCAAAAACCTGCCTGAACTTTGATGTACCTCCTTAATAACTCTGCACGTGGGCTTTTTGTACGTGTTCGTGTTGCAGGAGGAACCTGCCCGGCGACCGACAGAAGGCTCTGGACATCATGCTGCCCCTGGTGGAGGGCGAGGAGCAGGTGGCCTCGGACATCTACTGCCTGGTGGGACGCATATACAAGGACACGTTTCTGGAGTCTCACTACACTGACACAGAGAGCAGAGACAGCGGGACACGCTGGTGAGAGAGGATGTGTGTGTGTGTGTGTGTGTGTGTGTGTGTGTGTGTGTGTGTGTGTGTGTGTGTGTGTGCTCTTCCAGACACTGAGTCACATAAATATTGTTAGAGGAAATCTTTCAGAGGGCACGATGCACGATAGATGCCTTTAAGGTGACTCTCCGGATCGTGGCGCCGCTGTATGTAGCGTTTTACTATAAATGGCTCCTTGGATAAAGGGCGTCTCGATAACTGTTGGCGTGAAGGTAAAACCTTTTGTCAGTGAGAGGAATTACTAGTCTCATTCGAGGACAGAGGCGGGCCGCATGTCTGCAAATGACAGCTCATTACAGCAGCGACATGCAACAGGAGGCCTGCAGACGAGACCGCACCACGTGTTACGCCTGAAAGCAAATGTGCAAGAGGCGTGAGAACGAAATGCAATGCAGGAATTTAACCACATTTACTCAAGTATCTACTACAAGATCGAGATACTTGTACTTCTATTCCGTTATGTTCAGGGACAAATGCTGTACCTTCTTCTCCACTACATACACAGCAGCTATAGTGACCAGTTACTTTTCAGATAAAAAAAATGTTCAACTCAGTCGCTTGAACAAATGTTAGCTAAGTACATTTGGCATAACTACAGACAAGCTACAACTGAGTGTTTTATAATGTTGCAACTTGTTTGTTTAGGTCGAATTTCTGATTTCCTCTCTTTTTCACGACGCTGTGCCTTTGCTCTGGTTCCACCCATTTGGTTAGGGCTGGGAGAACATCCTGACTTGGCTTCAAATACTTGTTTTGGTCGCCATGATCGCAGAAGATGGATCCAACTTTCTGTGAAAAATAGATGGTTTTTGTCGCTACAAAAACACCTGGAAATGTCCCCGGGTCTCAGTAAAAATATCCACTGTTGTGACTCGAACTGCAGTCCGCGGCTTGGCAGCCTTGTTGGCTGTAATGAGGCCGCCGCCATCCCCTCCGCATCCTGATGTGAAAGGTGGCTGATAAGCATATAATGTGAGCGTGATATGTCACATTTGGTACAAATGTCAGCTTTGGACGTGTCTGTGCTAACGCACTGAAGAGTGCACATAGCATATAGTAAAACCCTTTATTGAACTTGTTTAACTGTGTTAGCTGGTTTATGAGTGTAAAACGATGAAAAGAAAACTGTTAACCAGCGGAGGAGGCTGCAGGGCTGGTGCTGTTGTGTCAAAGATCAGCGTAGGTGCAGCAACGTGGCATCTTTACAGATAATGATCATTGCCGTGTCTATTTTGGTGAACAGAGTTTAGACACTGGTGGTGGCATGATTGAAAGGTCTGCCATATTTCCTTAGATTTGTCGAAGGGAACCAAAAAAGCACCTGGGCTGCTCTAATTTTAGACGCCGCATCGCTTCCCTCAACCACAGAATGAGAGCGAAGGGTTGTGGGCTTTTTCAGTTCAGTGAAACGACGCCGCTTTCAGGTAGCGTTAGAAAGATTGTCGCTTTTTCGATTGTACTTTCAAGAGATGCAGTCAGAGTTTGAGAAACTAAACATCACAAAACTTTAATCTAAGTCAGTATTGCAGAAAACTCGTTGATGGACACTTTTCATTAATGTCGTTCTTTTCATTAAGAAACCATCAGGATCTCAGAGGATCCCAGCATTCAATCTGTGTTCAGTCCGGATCTAAACCTCGTGAAAACGACCTCTGGATGAGGAAGCTGGATGTTCACAGCGTGAGCGCCGAAAAAACCAGCAGGATCTGCTTGAAGCTAATGAGTCGGCGGCACAGAGCGAGAGGCATGTGGAGGGTTTCCAGCACCTTGTTGGATTCAAGCCCTGAATCCCCCAATCCTCTGAGGCTAGTCAGGGTTCGCCTTCTCCTCATGAGTATGGTCGTCATGTGAGCGTACAGGGGCTAACGATCGCTGACGGAAGTTGACTTAATAACAAAGCAATAATAATAATCACACTGATTGCCTTCATCTGGAAATAGCTCCTAAGACCTCGTCTCTTTGTCGAGTGAATATGCTGCTTTCATTATCGAGCTCCCATCTGGCTATTATTTTCAGTTCCATGTCACAACTTGGCAGAGGCCCCTAATAACATTCACACCCCGTCCCTCAGCTCAGCAGATTGCTCATTAAATAGATGAAATTTCTTGTTTTGCGAGGGTCTTCACAGTTGCAGTTGGTCCCAACTCAATATGGCTGTAATTGTTTTTTTTCTAACTTGAAGTGTCTCAGGAAGCCGGGGGAGCCCCGTGAAGCCATCCGTTATCGCGGCGATGCTTGGGATTTGGACGTGACGCATTTCTTGGAAGAAAGAAAAGTGTTTATTAGAGTCGCTTTTTCTTCTCCTCTCAGGTTTAAAAAGGGGTTTGAGTCGGAGCCAACACTACACTCTGGTATCAACTACGCTGTTCTGCTCCTGGCAGCCGGACACCAGTTTGACACGTCTTTCGAGCTCCGCAAAGTGGGTGAGTGGACACTATCATCCATATGATCCACATTAATTAGACTATTTTGGTAAAGCTTGTTAAGCGTATCCCTAACATGTGCTTATCCTGTGTGCACGAAGACGAGCAAATGACTGATAACAGGGGTAACTTGGATTTATTGTCTTTGCCAGAGATCCTTTGTTGGTTTGTCTAGGAAGAGGGTTCACTCGGGACAGATCTGAGGAACAAAACTTTGTAACAAATTAAATTCCTATCTTTTGTTGTGTATTGCTGAATCAAGGCACCTTTAATTTAGGTATCTCAAGGAAATTTAATCGAATGCAACTGGATTTGGTTTTTGTCTTGAAGACGTTTCACCTCTCATCTGAGAGGCTTCATCAGTTCCTGCTCCCTTGACTAGGCTGAGACTAGTCTCCTTGAGATAACTATGACCTGGATGAATGAGAATATTCACAAGCTTTAATTTAGGTGATTATTATTTGAACTTGCAAAAAGCTACAAGGATAAAGTCAAGCTGTCTTTTTAAAGAAGAATTTAGACATGTGAAGTGACAGCGACAGCATGAACGACACCTGTCAGGACATTAAATCTATCGAAATAGTCTAACGATGGCATAGCTTTCGGTGCTGGAAACATAAGGTTCAAATCAAAAATGTAATCAAATTGAATCGTGGATTTGGAGAATTATCACCTGCCTGTGCAGTCCCCTCAGGTCTACTGGGCGTTTTACCGTCTTTCAGCTCAGTGTTTTGGTGTAACGGATCACATCACCTTTCCCCAATCAGACAGACAAAGTTAGCAACTAGCTGATGAGCATAGCTGTTGGAGACCGAAACGGAGCCGACGGGACAGTGTTTGTTGGACTGACATTCATCAGGTGATGAACAGAAACACAACTGAAAATGAATGAGAATCGCTTTGTTTGTTTTTTGTTTGTTATTTGACCTTTACTTTACCGGGAATATTCCCATCGAGGTTCAGAATGTTTCTGGCGAAGGCGGCAGCACAAAACATTTCAAATAAAGGAACAAACGACAGCTTTAAACAAACATCACACAATCTTCACATAAAAGACACGAGCAAATGTTTCTGTGTCTGTTGGGTGTTTATTTAAGCATTAGTTTCCTCACAGGTCCGCCATATTAACAGTAATAGGTGATAACGTGCGGCATATAAGGGAAATATCTGTCGCTAATAGCTCCACTGTGTTCCCTAGCTGGCTCTAACTGTGTGTGTGCGCTGTTTGTTGCTGGGAAAGGAAGCAAGTAATTGCTTTATTCAAACATTTTTTTACTGAATTCAGCTGTTTGCTGCGTTAGAAAACAACAGTATGAGAGCAGTGCGAGAAAAACAATGAGCTCAAAGACGCTACGAACCTCATAAAACTGAGGGAACGGCAGAGGTTTGTGTTATTTCTCTGTGGATTCATCATTGCAAGTGAATATTGTCACGTCATACATAAAGATATTGATTGCAGCTGCTTTCACAAAGAAAAATCTGATTAAATGTAGCAACACTTCCTCCTGTTTGGCAAGCAAGCGCGCTGTTAAAGCCCTTGTTCCAAATCTTCTGCCTTTGCCCTCAAATCGGAGGCTCAGAGCAGCTCAGGAATGTGGGAAACAGTGCGAGCAGCCCTGGGAATCGGCCTGCAGCTCCCTAAACAAGCCCCACCCCCCCTCCCACCCCAGTTTACCCCTGCACTTATCCCTACGACCCCCACCTGCCTCTCCAACCGGCTGGTTACTGCAGCAGGACGTGTAGCTGCAGCTTCCCTCGGCACAATATTTCTCACAGTTACCTTAAAACTCTTGCAGATCACAATGATAAATCATAAAGCTCAGTCTCTGTTCTGCAAGTCGTAGCATGTCCAGGTAGAGTATTTTTTCGAGCCTTTTGTTGTTGACAGTCTCTCCTCAGCTGACAATCTCAGTTTGGAGGGGGGGGGAACGTTAACTCTGTGTTGTGTTTTCAGGAGTGAAGCTGAGCAGCCTGCTGGGGAAGAAAGGCAGCCTGGACAAGCTGCAGAGCTACTGGGATGTGGGCTTCTTCCTGGGCGCCAGCATCCTGGCCTGCGACAACACCAGGGTCATCCAGGCCTCCGAGAAACTCTTCAAACTCAAAGCCCCCATCTGGTGAGCGCGGGGATGAGCTGTTCTCGGATAAGCGCGCCGAGGAGCGCGTCTTAAGCCCGCATCCATCCCCAACTGTGTGCTCTGCTTTTCCCTGAGACCACAGTAGCCATCTGTGGTTTTTCGTGCAGGCATTTGGTGTATTTTGAATTTGGAGAACAGAGAGTATCACGAGGAACACACTCTGCTCATTTGAACAGCAGCTCTGCCCTTACAGGGATCTGATGAATGTACGAATCGGTTGTCGTGACATTTTATGAAGAGTTTAAAAGGTGTTGGAATGTAAATTATATGCTCTATGGAAAGAGAGGCAGAGAAACAGGCACTTTCACATCAACAGCTGTTGATTCGCAAAGCAGCCATCTTTGGCCATCTTTCTGAGTTGGAAATCCGACTTCACGGGGTGTCAAGTTCAAAGTGCTGACTGGGAACTCAGAAATTCCGACTTCCGACCTCAGATGGAACACACCATGAAGCCATTATATCATTCTCAGTTTCCTTTTCCGAAGCCACCAGACCCCTTTGACAGGAACGGTGATTTTACTGAGCAGAACGCAGAAGTTGCTGGTCTACCGCTGTCTCGGTTTGTTGGTTTGTTTGTGTTTCAACATGCTACTTTGGATCAAGACTAACCCTTTAAAAACACCAAAGTCACACATTAATACAAGCAAACTAAAGTATCGAGACAGCAGTACACGTGCAGCTCCTGTGTTCTGTGCAGAAGACCGTGATACAGATGCTGCAGGTCGCTGTCAGAATTATCTGTCTTACAGCAAGGTAAAACTGTAAAAATATAGTAAATAACGCAAAGACTTAAAACCGATATCGTTTTTTTTTTTTGTAGTTGGCTAAAACTTGTTTGATTCCACCGCAATTTCTTAAAACTGAGGCGGACCGCCATCTACTGTAGGTAATACACTGACTATGGATAACTGTGCGTTCGTGTGCTGTCGGAATTATGGGAAAAATGTTTTTCCGAGTAGGAACATTCAGATGAACTCTCTCTCAAGTTGGAACAACAAGTTAGAAAGTTGGAGAAACATTTTGGTACACCAGTTGCTGAGTTGACGTGACATGTGAAACATGGCGGACAAAAGTAAACATTGAGTTGATGGCAAGAAACTTGAACAAAAGTCATGTATTGTACAGTCATCGGTTCATTTTCTTTGCTCTTCCCTGTCACTCAAATACTGGAAACAGCAGTCAACATGTTGTTGAAACGCTCTGAGCAACAACAGAAAAAGCAAAGCAACTTCGTATTGATTTCCGACATGACGCACATGAACACACCGAAGTCAGAAGAATTACTTCCCAACTCGGGAAATGAGACCGTCTGAGGAGCATGTGAATGCAGCATTAGTAGCTCATACAACCCCACCTCTAAAAACCTGAGCTATCCCTTTAAAATGATGCGGGGATTAGTGAGTGGATAGGCCGATACATTTACCGCCCGCTCTGTTGTCGCTTCTTAAGTTTTGCAATTCAAATCACTACCCTGATAAACTATTTTTATCGAACCACGTCCAAAATCGTTCAGGAAAAAAAACCTTGCCTGCAAACGTGGAGATACTGGTGTGTTCCAATGGCAAAACAGGAAAATAAGGCCCAGAATGATCCTTTAACGACTAACATTTGTACATAACGACCAAATCAAAATAACTTCATGTGTTCTCGTTGTACTGTAAGCCTTTCACAGTGGAGGAACAAAGTCTTAACTAGCTGCAATCCATAATTTAGGACCCTATTTCCATTCCTCCAGATTTTATGGGGCTGTGTCAGATGTTGAACATGTGGAGGAGTACAGTAAAATGTGTGCAGCTTGTTTTTTTTGTGTTGCTAATGACCCTGCTGTTCTTTATTTGTGTTAGTGTTGTGAATACTCTTAAGCTTCCATTAGTGTCACAAAGAAAAACGAGCCCCCCGCGTGGAAACACAATCATATGGTATTGTTTGTTTCTGTGATCTTTCTTGATCTAAGCTCAGGGCTTTAAAACAATACATCTGCCATATCAGATGGTTTTGTTTCCTGCTGTTCTGTAGTTGGATTTGGTTAAACACAGGGTTGGATTTTGACCTTTTTCAGGGCACAGTGGATTCATTTTTTCTTCCTCTATTCTCTCCGGTTGGTTTCAGGTATCTGCGCTCGATCGTGGAGACCATCTTGATCTACCAGCAGTTTAAGAAACCCGGAACGGAGCAGCCGGCGCCCAAGCAGGAGCTGGTGGACTTCTGGATGGACTTCCTGGTGGAGGCCACCAATAAAGACATCTCCTCTGTTCGATTTCCTGTAAGTGACTCCAGCCAAGGAATCATATGATGCAGCTGAGGCTCAATGTCTCAGGTTGAGATAATATAGATAATATATTGAAACAAATTCAAAATATTAAACCTGCTCAGCAAACTTTCATTGGATAAATAAAAAAAAGAATACAACACATGTCTCTCTTCTCCAGGTGTTGATATTAGAGCCCACTAAGGTTTACCAGCCTTCATATTTGTCCATAAACAAAGACGTGGACGACAACACGGTGTCCATCTGGCACGTCGCTCCTGATGACAAGGTGGGTGTGCATCATTTATATCATCTTTTTTGAAAACGAGGCGCTCCGGTCAAATGTCGGGATGCGCCGGAAGTCGTACTCTAAATTGCACAAGGTATTGCGAGGGCTAGTGCGGATTCCTACAGTGTTAAGCCTCGAAAAACCATTTGTGTCATTCTGCACGTAACCATAGCAACAATACAGATGCCTGACATTGTGTAAATAATTATACTATCTAATGATTAAATCAAAGTTGCTCATCAAGTATGCAAACGGATGGATGGATGATGGCGATCAGGGTTCCTCTGGTCAGATGCCCTGCTGTGATAATGGGCTCTCGTTTCCTGTGCAGGAGGTTCTTTGTGTCTTTCTTATTGATTATTTTCTCACATTGTGCCAATTGTTGCTCACCTACACTGCTGCACATAAATCAACGTGGTTGCTCGCCAAGAAGTAAACCTGCTACATCAGCTACTCTGACTTCATAATTCCATTTAATTCACGTGCTACAGCCAATGTGATAAAAAAAACTCTGATGTCTTTTTATCACTGTGAGGTCCATCGGTGTGTGTCCACAGATGATGTGATGCTTGTTCTGATCTCTCCTGCAGCACAAGGGGATTCATGAGTGGAACTTCAGCGCCACATCAGTACGAGGTGTCAGGTCAGTGCCTGCTGTTCTTCACAGGACATATGACTGATGAGTGATTGTGACAGTGACACCACACCTGTCTCCAGGCCGTGATGAATCATCAGGTGGACATATTGAATCAGTTCTGCCATTTGAGAGGGTCGTCACGACTTCTTTTGAACCAACCCTGCTATTGTTTTTGTCCTGTTTACAACTCTCACAATGCAAAATCTCTTTATTTTCCTTAATTGGAGAAAAAGGTATAAGTCTCATTGCCATTTGGAATTGTTTTCTGTAAAGGTGCACTACGTACTGTAGTTTTTGGAAATAAGTCTTAACCAGAAGACTACTTCACTGAATAAATAAACTGACCTTCAAGGACAACACAATTTCATACTGTTATACTCACACAGTACAGGTTTATTCTAGAAAATGGAGATGTTGACAGTTTAAATAACAAACTAGCATCATTCTAAGTTATTTATACAAACATTAGGGATGCGTAATATGTTCCAAAAAACTATCTTGCAATTATTTCGACAAATATTGTGATTGCGATATGATTCATGACTGCGCATCACAGTTTTCATTTCCACTGTGTGCTCGGCTTTTCCCCGAGACCACAGTAGCCATCTGTGGGTTTTGTGCAGGCATTTGGTGTATTTTGAATTTGGAGAACAGAAAATATCACGAGGAGCACACTCTGCTCTGCAGCAGCTCGGCCTTTACAGGGATCTGATGAATGTACGAATCGGTTGTCGTGACATTTTATGAAGAGTTTAAAAGGTGTTGGAATGTAAATGATTTGCTTTATGGAGAGAGAGACAGAGAAATAGACAGTTTCACATTAAAGGGTCAGTTCTGTGTGTGGTACTGATCCAGTTTGTCCATCTAAACAGCATTTTCTACAGCTATCACAGCTGTTGATTCGCAAAGCAGCCATCTTTGATTTTGAGGATGAGGTGCATATTTTGACAAATATTGTGATTGTGATATGATTCATGATTAATCGGAACGGTCATTTGCGCATCACAGTTTTAACTTCCACTGAAGAAATTCATGATAGATGTGACATTTGTTGGCAGTCTTTATCCAACAAACATGTATTCACTTACATCTGGAGAACATCTCTGCTGCGCTACAGTACTTGATTATGACGTTGTTCAGTCAAATATTTTAACCCAGTCAATAAATGCAGCTTCTGCAATTGCACTTGATGATATTTCCAGCCCCGATAAACACGTATCAGAAATATACTAATGTTAGACTTACTGGCAAATGAAAAACCTCAAGACAAATGCAAAATATAACAATGGAAAAAGTCAAACTTGAGCCAAACATAGATGGATTTTTACTGCTCACTGTAAATCTGTAAAGGACTCACATCAGGGCCGAGCATGTTAAATGTGCACAGGTGTCCAATCTTGCACAAAAACATTGCAAAAAAAGAATTTTATTATTTTAATGTGCTGTTGTAAACAACATGAGAGCTGACTTGTGCATGATTAATTCCACAGTCTACCACAGACAGTCTACCACAGACAGTTTTCACGATGTCTTCGCTGCGCCTCCTTTTCCTCGCTCCTCAAAGGAATTCAGTGTCAGATCGGGGAGAAGTGGAGGGCCGTGCTCACATGTTGCTAGGGAACGACTCATTCTCCGTGCCCACTCAGCCTGCAGACAGCCAGCAGGACACAATAGCAGCTATGCGAGCAACAATACGACCACACATACAGCCGCTTGGTTGTCTGGCTCGGCGGCTCCGGCCTTGGCACGCTGGATAAGAGCTGGACACAAGGGCTCGTCCCAGTCGAATAAAAGTCCCCATTTAGTTGTTGAATGGAAGCTCTCTCCGTCTTTTGTGCAGGAATTCAGCATTAAAATGATATGCTTACCAAGTGTACATCAGAGAGATGTATTGTTGTTACTACGTCTGTATTCGTCAAGGCTGCTGGGGTTTACAGTTCCAAGGCCGTCCACACACAGTGAAAAACTGACTTTCACGTCATAACAGAGACGTCCAGTGAAGTTGTATCTGCCCTCAGGAGATTATTGTCCAACTGACTGTGTGCTGTTTCTCCTCAGCATCTCCAAGTTTGACGAGCGCAGTGCCTTCCTCTACGTCCTCCACAATGCTGAGGACTTCCAGATCTACTTCTGCACAGAGATGCACTGTAAAAGGTCTGTTCTCTGTTTGTTTGACAGCATTAAACTCACTCGAGTGTGTGTTTCAAACTGTTATGGGACTATTAATCCTGTCAACACTGTAAATGTTCACTTGTAAACACTGTATAATAACCTTCTCCTGTACCTTTGAAATTATTATTTTTTGTTTACCAGTAAGCCAAGTACTAGCTTAAGTCAGAACATAAGTGCTGCCAGAGAGGCCCTTTGTGTTTTTTTTGTGGATAAATGCTAAATGCTAACGTTATCATGCTAATATTCTCACAAAAAATGCTAACGTGCAAACATTATTAAAGAACAAAATGTGCGGGATTGCTGCATCTACTGCCGTCGTTCATGGAGGGCGATGCATGCCATTAAAAAAAAGTTAGTTTCGTCTTCTTGATGGCAACAGAATTGCGGAAAGATCTTGTAATGTTGTTACTGTAGCGCCACCTGGGGGTAGATTTGACATCGAATTTTACAGAAGCGTTGGCGATGGATGTCTGATGGTACCGCCCAAAATGGGTGCTAATTGAATCATGTGTTAAAATCATAATTGCCGCCGTATGTCGAGGTAGCTATGAGGTAGCTATGAGGTAGCTATGAGGTAGCTACGAGGTAGCGCTTTTGGTTCCATGCTTTTATATGTCGCGCATAGAAAACTTGTCTACCAAGTTTCATCTTCTACAAGGCAACAGGATTGCAGCTATTTCCTGTTATATTTCTGTAGTAGTGCACCCTGGGGGTAAAATTGCGATCTGCCACCAGTATTTATGTTTTTTCAGGGTTCAAAGTTTCAGAAAATTCGATTGTCCAATATTCAACAACCGTATTCATAAGCTCAATTCAGAGCTTTAAAATCCCACACAATTTGTGCTTCTCCTACATTTTGGATCATAAAGACTCATGTCAGTGTGGAAAGACTGTAAACTCCCACTGCTGTGACTGCACGCTGCAGTAGTTCAGGCACTCTCGTCAGTTCTCCATTCAGGTGGGAAATTTCGCAGTTCCCCGTCACCACGGGCGCACCTTGTTTCGTTCTGGCATCATCGTGTTCCTCGGTGAGGCACTGAGTGTTCAGACTTGTGACTCTCACATCACAGGCTCCCGAGCACTTCCAGTTCCATTATGTGGAGTGTGAGAGTCAGTGAGTCACGCCGGCTGCTGTTACGAAGCTGCTCCCCTTTAGTCGAGACAGAGAGGAGTGACAGGAGGAAGAGAGGGATGAGGACAGGTGAGAAGGCAGGAAGACGGCAAGGATAGAACTAAAGGTTGTAGCGAGAGAGGAAGAGACCCAGTGTGATTGTGCGCACCTGCAGGCTCGGCGTGTGTGTGACAGCACAATGAGGCCACGTGCTAATTCACAGCGTGTGTGTGTGTAAAGGTCATTATACTGTATATATTTGCGGAGGCGGTGTGCGTGTAAACATACTGTGACCTCACTCTCGATGAGACCACCCGCTAATTACTGCCACGCACAATCACAATATGGACTCAGTGGATCCCCGACAACATGCGCAAATTGTCTTTGTTAATGTGATTCACTCTGGATGAACATATTCATACAAACCAAATGCCTGAGCTGCGAGGATCACTTACGGCATTTTTTTTTACCTGCCCGTTTTTTGT
Organism: Lagodon rhomboides; assembly: GCA_039737535.1. NCBI lineage: Eukaryota > Metazoa > Chordata > Actinopteri > Spariformes > Sparidae > Lagodon > Lagodon rhomboides. Next base: position 11,702,303 of record CM077798.1, on the reverse strand, counting down.
AATTGAGAAATATGTAACAGACAAGAAGATATTTATACTGTAGAAACAGGTGCATTCATAATATAGATAGGAAATAAACTGTATTTATGCAACACCTTTCAAAACAAAGCTACAAAGTACTTTGTGTTTAAAAAACAATTAAATTAAATTGGTGGATTAAAAGTCTGGAAAAAATGTTTTTTTTTACCTCCATAACTAAAACTATGAATATATTCATCTATACTATAACTTTTTTGCTTTCCCTTTTTAAATGCATGCTGACATCCATTAGTTTCCATTTGTACAAAATTGATATGCAAAACATTGCTTTAAGTTTCATTTTTTTCACCCAAGTCCCAAAATACAAATTAAAACGTCCCGAAATAAAGTGTCTTTTCTTCTACAGTAAAATGATTTAGATAATTAAACGTGACACGTGGCAGAACTGCAATGTCATGGAAACAATGACATCATAAACATTTGTTGTATCTGTAAACTTAAATTGTGATTGTATTTGTTTTAGACTCTGTCTGTATTTCGCCCCCTGACTGTCCAAAAACTTAAATTTAAATTTTCCTGGATAAACTTTTCTCCATCTCTGGGCTGCACGCAAGTTAAAGCGCCTGCAGAAACCTGCTTATAGATGTTGAGTGTATTAAAGTTTAACCACACATTTGTTTAAAGATTTCTTCACAACAATAATGTAACTATAGCAAAATATAAAATGGTTAGTTGTCAGTTTGATTTAAGCGTCATCATTTTATTTTCACTCAGTAACTATAAATAACAAATTCTATTGTTATGTTTCCTCCCTCACACTGGCCTTAGTGAATAATACGAAGATGTTCTAGTTCTGGCCTTGAGGTTTAGTTTGAGTGTTTACATCCATGTTCACGTTGTGTCCAAACAGCGGCGCAAACAAGAGAATTTCACCGAGCACGGACGGAATCCCGCGTTCAAGCATGCTTAAATCTCAAAGCTGGCAATTCTTTATTGTTTTAACACGAATCAGATGTGCTGGACTGGAGCCGAAACAATAAATATGGTCCACAAACATTAAGACCCTGCTTCATATTTATAGGCAACCTTGTAAATATGTGTGTGATCTGTATATGTGTGACTCATTTGCCTTTTCTTTGGCAGATTCTGCGATATGGTCAACAGCATAACAGAGGAGGCCTGGAAGGGTCCAGAGGAGGGAGACTGTGACACCGACGCCTTGGAGGTGAGAGGACGGATGAATAGATTCACCAGTTTGATGCTCATTTCTGAAAGCTCTCTTCTGGTGCAGTAGCATAACGTATTTGAGAGAGCTGGGAGTGAGAACATCTTGCCCCCAACACAGATTTAGACAAAATACAGAACTCTTCCAAAAATATGTAGTAATGCAGCTCACTTCAGTTCTGGGTACCAAGAAACACCACGCCTGATTGTTTGTCTGTACATTGTGTTGTTACATCCTGTTGTGTCTCTGCGGTGTCTTTTTTTTTTTAAATGTCACAGGAAATATGATGTGATTGAGGTTTTTCCACCCGAAGATTTGAAGCACTGACAGAAAAAATGTACCACGAAAACGATCTTTAAACCGCTAATAAGCCTTTGTCAGTACGTGCATTTCCCTCGCTTTTCATAACACAACGTCTTTCGACAAAGATCCGTTTTAAGCGCGTGCGAACTCTGGATTTTCTGATTCAGTTCACCCCAGTTTGCATTAGAATAACTGGATCAAAACTCAGCAGCAAACCCAGAGAAAAACGAACAGCAACCTGCTGGGATAAGACCTGGATTTAGCTTGTGCGCTTTGTCTGCTTTGACAGTAAAGAACAGACACCTGCTGCTGCATTCACCTGTCTTCCCAGCGGAGCCTCGGGAAAAGAAAAGCTAATTACACAAAAACGCTGCCGCGCCCTTTTTGACTCAGCAGCGTGGCACAGATCAAATGTCTAACAGGTTTCTCTCAAGAGCCATTTTTTTCTTTACGACACAACACGTCCTAAAACAGTGAGACTCGGCTTGTTTCCCCGTAAACATTAATCACGTGAATTAGAAAGAAAAGAACATCAGGTGAGCCGCTCTAACGAAGGTTGTCCAGGGCCATGGAATCAATGTAACAGGTTTAAAGTAATCTGATTACAAAGAAACGACCATTAATCTGATAATCTTATAAGAATGTTAAAAACCTGTTAAAGAACATAACAGTAGAGTTACAAAACACACAGGGGAAAGTTTACTGAAAGGAAGCTTCAGACAGTGTTCAGAGGACCTTATTTTCCTCTGAGAACAGCCTGTTTATTCAGTTATGGAGAAAGATAAATATTTCTGAGTTTTGTATTATCACCTCATTGATATTGTAAATATTATGATTGTGAGTTTGGATTTCTTCTCCAAAATGACACAGTGCCCCCTTAAGATGTGAACAAATAAAGGGATCCTTAAGGTTAAGAAAATACCAAAGAAAAAGTGTTGTTATCTATTAAATCACTTTAAACTGACAATTTTTTTCTGGATTATGTTTATTTAACTTGTTTAAAGGATTAAAATAAAAAACTAATTTGTATTTGGTTATGTAGATGTGAGAGGATTACAGTAGTCTGAAAATCCCGTTTGATTTCATCAATAAAAAGAAACTCAAATACTCAAATACATATTTGAAAATTAAATTCACCAATTGTACACAATAAAGTCTGTTTACTCCTGCATATGTGAAAGAGTGATAAAAACCTATTGTGGCTCCAGAGGAAGCTGTATGTAATCTGATAACTGGCCTCCAGTGATGTCACTCAGTGGCTAAGTAGCATTGTGGGTAATGTAGGTGGCAGATTTTGAAAAGGAAGAAGAATGCGTTGCATAAAAAAAGGTGATATCTCGGTTTCTGACAATCGATTTGGATCATTTGTTTTTAAACTGTCCATAAAGACCAGTGGACTGCTTTTCAACACCATGTGCCTACATTACCCACAATGCAACTTAACTTCCGAGTGACATGCAGCTTCTTCTGGAGCCACAAAAGGTTTTATACTGTACTACTTTTATCACATATGGAAAAGTAAAAACACACTTTAATGTTTAAAATTGGTGGAGTTGCCCTTTAATCTGTAATCAAACACCCCAGGCACAGTGAGAAGAGATATCAGGTTTATAGTGACCGATATACTGTTCAATCTACATTAACATCCATTATCACTATTAAACTGCTTGTTCCCCTTGTCTCCACAGTACGACTATGAGTACGATGAGCATGGAGAGAGGGTGGTTCTGGGTAAAGGTACATTCGGAGTGGTGTACGCTGGCCGGGACCTCAGCAACCAGGTCCGCCTGGCCATCAAAGAAATCCCAGAGAGAGACAGCAGGTGAGACTCGCCTCAGATGTTTCTCATGTTCACTATAATTTCTCACGCTGAAGGTTTCACACTGTGTTGTCACCACAGAAGAAGAACATTTTTGTCATTGTCACCTCACTATCATGTACAGTAGGTATCGTCATGTGATGTTACAGACACGAGCTTCTCCCATTTTGGGCCTCAGAAGTCTGATATTAGTGATGTCACTGCCATCAGCTTATTAGAAAATTGGATATGGATATTTATTGTTGCAGCATTTTGATCCATAACAAATCCTCGTAAACACTAGTGTCAACTAGTGGCGACTCCACTGGTTTCAATAGAAGTCAGATTGTATGTAAGCTTATGAGAAAATTACCCAACTTCTGACTTGATTTATTACCTCAGTAAAACAGTTTCCTGATTAGTTAATGGTCTTCACCGTTAGTTTCAAATCTTCTTCAATGCAGCATGATGTTCATTGGTCTCATTTAGAGTAAATACTGTAGATGATAAACCAGGTATGTTTTAGGGCGGGTCTACCTTGTGATTGACAAGTCCCTACCACAACGTGTCCCCATGCTTTCTCAGTTAGATTCAATTTCTGGCTCAGAAAAAAAAAAAGATGGCGGCATTGGTCTTACTCTTGGTCCTGTTTCGTTCCTCATAAAATAAGCACTTAAAATCAGGGATTGTTTACATCCATGTTTCTTCCCTGTGAATATTTATGGTCCCTAGAGGATGAATCCCTCATATTTCTGGTCACCCACTGACCGTTGCTGTTTTTTAGCAATCCCTGCAAATCTTCTTTTTAATATCCAGTGCAGAGATGACATTACAACCCGAATATAAACAGGTGTCTGAGCTACTGATGTACTGCTTCCCCCCCGACTGAGAGCGTGAGGCGCAGATCAGCGGCGTCCCCGGTGGTTCCTGCTGTTCAGTGGGCTGGAATCCACTTGAGTGACGGGTTAGTGGAGAGCTGCGAAGGCAAAAACTCCCACCCTCCACCTTGAATTCCCACCACAGTCACTGCTTCGACTCGGCTGTCTCCTCGTAGCTCTACAGTATAGGCTCCCTCACGGACGAGATGACTTCACTGCCACTAATCATATCAGCGAGTCAGCCGGGCGCTCAGCGGTGAAGAATGTGGAGAATTAGGGTAAATAATTCAGGAGTGGATTGAAATCCCAAGACAGGAAAAGAGACAGAAAGAGAGCGTGTGATTCACTCTGGGAGCTGAGAGTGAGATGAACTGCTGCTAGGCATGGTTTTCAGGTGTAACTGTTTAGCTTCTAGCCTATCATCTGTATCTATTCTGCTTACATTGAGGAAACAAGACAAGTGGCAGTGACATCTCCATAAACCTTCTTTTTGCAATGAATACTGCACACTCAATCAATCAATCAGTCAGTTTATTATGAGGCAATATGTGACATGATATGTTTCGCTTAATTTTTCAATACATCTTTTCCAACAAATGAATCTATACTATAAATGTACCTTCTATTTGTGTTACCAATTAGTCATTTTAATGGCCCTGAACAGGAAACTTTCACTTCAAATCTGCAAAATGAAAAAATAAAAACTGCAAAACAGTATCCAGTATTTAACCTTCTTCTCTGGTGTTGCATCAGCATGGCATCCTGCACTGCTACTTTCCCAACCACACCTATCGAACCTGTTTTCTGGGATTAAGATTAATCTTCCTGTAATCTGTTCTCTTCTGGCATCTGTAACCTTGTGTTTTGGTCTCGTGTGTTTTTTTTTTGTTTTTTTTTTAATGCAGGTACTCTCAGCCGCTCCACGAGGAGATCGCTCTTCACAAGCACTTAAAGCACAAGAACATCGTCCAGTACCTCGGATCCCTCAGCGAGAACGGCTTCATAAAGATCTTCATGGAGCAGGTGCCTGGAGGTGAGACCCGTTATGTTCTTACAATAAGTGGAAATGATACAAATATAAGAATAGAGTTTGATTCAAACTAAAGAGCACAAAATAAGATAAAAGAAAAGGTCACTCACCGAACAGCTTGTGCAGCATATTCCAAGTCTCAGGTATCATCTTAAGGAAATCCTCCAAGGGCCTGTTGTCGCTGAACTTGTGTACTATGTGTTTTTTCCTTCATCCAGGGAGTCTGTCTGCGCTGCTGAGGTCCAAGTGGGGCCCTCTGAAGAACAACGAGTCCACCATCGGCTTCTACACGCGGCAGATCCTCGAGGGACTCAAATACCTGCACGACAACCAGATCGCACACAGAGACATCAAGGTGACCGAACAGATGTTACCGTGCAGTTAATATTCTGTTTGTATGAGCTTTGTCACATCAGAGGCGTCTTTTATAATAATCCCTCAGTCACGTTTAAAACAGGTCCCCATCTACTTCAGTTGTTTAGGAGAATGCAGCAACACTGTTTTGCTGTGAAGCTCCAGAAATGTTTTGTGGACTGCGACGCTTCATCTTACATTCCATCAGCACGAAGGTTTTCATGTTGACATCTGCATTTTGTTGTTATAGGTGGAAGAACGGGTTAGCATGTGCAGTGAGAGCTGCAGTGCCTGAGCAGACCAGAAATATAGTGCACCTGCCTCAGAACTCTAAACTTTGTTAACAGGAAACCCAGGGGGAAAGATGTCAGTACTGGCAAGTAGCCACACGGTTTGATTGACAGGTGATATGTGGGAGGTGCCCTGAATAAATGTCAGTTTAAGTAAACCTCAAGGAAAAACAAAAAAAGAAGGAACAGCCGGTGAATGTGAGACGTCGGTGGCATCTCTGCATCTTCACGACCAGAAACAAGGAAGTGAGTTTGGTGAGGTGCATGTTGGAGACGATAAACTTAACAGAAAAGACAATGGTGACACAGGAAATGCAGGGGAAAGATGTCAGTTCTGGCCGGTGTCAACAGGGTTTGATTGACAGGTATGTGGGAGGCGCACTGAGCCTTAGCTTAGCATCAGCTGAGGTTTCACTGCAGCTGGTGTGCTCTGGAAAAAAGTTAATTTAAGAAAAACTAAAGAACTGCAGACTAGAGGCTTGTAAGGCAAAACAGTTGTATTTATATCGTATTTAATGACAAGTAAAGTCTGTCTGCTTTAATTTAAAATGCAACAGGAAACATGTATTATGTGTGAATGTCCTGTTAATGTAGGCCTATGTAATTTTATGGCATCTTTGCTTCTTTTTTTTCTACTTCCTCTGTCCTATAAGCACAGGACAGGCAGGAAAAAGAGGGTAGCTACTCTCAGTGTGCCAACATGTAAAAATAAAGCTTAAATGGTTGGGTCGATGAATTAATGTGCAGAAAAATAAACAGTTAGAAAATGCAACAAAAAGAAGAAAACAATACAAAAAGAAAAATACAGCCATCCACCCAAAGATAATGATGAGTCCCAAACCACAAACAAGCGCAGACGGACACACACTTTGTAAGTAATACAAAGTAAGACACCAGGTGAACTATTCTGGGGCTGCAGAGCCTCGGTTTCTCTCTCTTTGTTTGAGAGCTCGGCCTCTGCGACTCGTTGTGCACGGTAAATTTTGATCTGGCGTGACGCATTCAAACAGCGTCCCAGCCGCTCGCAGCATTTTCTCCGTGGCTCGTTAAATCCTGACTTCTCTTTCTCCTCCGTTAAGTCCCCTCCCTGTTTTATCTCACTTATGACAAACCAACACTGATAACGCTTCCATCACACACAGTCATTAGGTTCAGCAGCCTCTCCCCCCGTGCATCCACCTGATTTAACAACACGGTCATATAAGCGTCATTAACGGCGCGTAAATGTTAATCACCTTGTTTTGGCCCGGGCCGTCGCCCTCGTCCTCCCACGCGCTGTGTTGTAACCTGCTGTTTGTCACTTCCAGGGATTTGCAGCCGCTTGGCGTTAACCTCAGCGCCGTCATGGCTGGGGAATTTGAGCGAGGGAATTGTTGCGCGCCGTTCTCATGGATGTCTTTTCCATTCCGCAGGGCGATAATGTTCTCATCAACACCTACAGCGGCGTCCTGAAGATATCAGATTTTGGCACATCCAAGAGGTTGGCGGGGATCAACCCCTGCACTGAGACTTTCACAGGTACGCTCTGACCCAGCCACTGCCAGACTCACTCACGCCCTGCTTCCTGTTCACACACAAAACCTCAAAGATACTAAAAGTGGCAGTTAAAGTCCTGAAAAATCAGCATTTTCGGGAAACAACAGTAATCAGCCTCAGTTGCTTGGCCAGTAAGTCTGGAGGCCCTGAGAGGCAAATTAGGAAAAATATCCAATTACACATTTTCAAATTTTCAAAGGATTTTATCTTATTTAGCCATTAAAGTAAAGTTTTTTTTTTTTTTACTTGCTTGTTTTCTTTGGGGTTTTTTTTGTTTTGTTTTATTGTAAAATCAGGTTGTTTGGGCAGATAGGAAAGTTTTTCCAGAATGACATTTCCATCTGTCAACATATTGGCAGTTTTGACTGATGAACGGAAGCCCTGAGAGGCAAGTCAAAAAAAAAAGTCCTTGAAATCTATCTTTTTTTTCATCACTTAAAACAGGTGAAAAAATGTTGTTTTTTTAAGTTTGTTTGTGTTGTTTTAAATACATTTTTCCAGGCTCATTATGTTAAGGTTTCTTTTATTTTCATCTATGAAAGTTTTGACGGGTAATTTTTATTATCAGGATCTATTTAAGTGTTTTCGTAATACTCATTTCGGCCCAAAGAGGCGGAAGTGCACCACAACCCCATGTTCAACATAGAAATAAAAGCATTCACGCTTTCTTCCAGGTGAGTTTAATTTCCCCACACACTCTAGACGCAAAGATATGTGTGGTAGCAAGCTAGGTCCGTCCTCTCAAAACAAAAGACTTAAATAACTGAGAAATCTTTCACATACGGGAAAAAAAATAAAAAACTTCAAAAATGATCCTGGAAAAACTTTATTCTCACAGATAGATTCCTTTCTCTCTCTGCGCGTCTCAGGGCTTCTGTACATAAGTGATGTCACTGACTGTTTGTGTTCAGAGACGCTGGGTTTGGCCCGAGCACGCGGGCGGGTTTGTGTCTGCGTGATGTCGGCACCACGGCGGCCAATTGCAGCTCCGTTTGACCTCCTTGGATTAGACCATCTGGCAGCTGATTGGTATAGACAGGGACTTACCCCGACGGTGGAGCTCTTTCAGGGAAACTGGGCTACTCCTTTTTATAGCTCACTCTGCTATAAATGTGTCCCTGCCTGTTTTTAGCTCAGTGCGCGAGCTTCTAAAAGCAGCACACGCCGTCCAGCGAGCTATTATTAGAACAAAAGAGTCCTTTGAACGGAGAGCTGAAATGTTACTTTGGACTGAGCTGCGATTACTTGGAAGCACAGAAAGGCTCTTTGCTGTGTCTCACCTGAGGCCATAAGCCCTGATAAGGCTCTTGTAACCTGATTGGTCATTTTTTGAGAATTGTGTCATTACCTCAAGAGCGAGGCAACTTATAATTAGACTCAGCGCGAGGCTGTTTTTGGCATTTACATAGGTTTCTTTCACACGCTGCTGTTGCTTTCACCTTTTACTGACTGAAACATTTTCGTACCTTGAAAATGAATCAAGTGCGGTTGGATGTTATGAATAGTTTTGTAGACTTTTTCATCTGCAAGGCCTGTTTTTATCCTTAGTGCCATATACGAGGCTGCTGAATGCAAAAAGAGCAAATGTTGGTTTATTACGCCTGAAGCTGAGGGCAGGTTTGACGTACTTTTCCTTCTGCTATTGACACGTGCAGAATGTAATTAAGACTAGTCAGAGTTTGTTTTCCCTGTCATTGCTTGACTTCATGTATTAATTTACTCATTTGTTAGGTGTGAAACAGGGGAAGACCTCACACTATAATCAGCAGTTTCACAGTTTGGAAAAGAAAATTAATGAACTCTCTCGCAGAGAGCCTGACGAGAAGATCGTTACCACTCTAATGTTTGTTGGATGAATATAAAGCTGCAGCCAGTTAGCCTAGCTTAGCATTGAGACTGGAAACTGGGGAAAAAGCTAATCTACACGATTGCGGGTTGCATTTTAAAGGCGCAGTTCAACACTGGCATCTGTCCGATGGAAGCTGGGGCCAGGAGGCTATTAGCTTAGCTTAGCATTAAGACTGAATTGGCTAGTGTCCACGGCTAACAAATCTAAAGCTCACTAATTAACACGCATCTTGTTTGATTAATCTTGATTTAATTGCACACGTATGAGTGTGTACATTGTGTGTATGTCTCCATCTTTGGGCACATTGCACATTTACATGAACATTGCACAGGTTTATGCACATCGATTTCCCTTCAAACTCATAAAAGTGGTGTTCATCTGTGAAGATTATCTTGCTGAACAAAATGTACATCACAAACGTGTGTTTGCCACAGAGCTTCTTTTCTGCAATAATCCAAAATCTAATGGAAAAACAATTCCCGTAGGCTTTTTGTTGAGGGAACCAGGGCAATGCTAACTTCTGGGTTAGCCTACAAAAATGCATCGTCCTTGCAGCCCTCTATGGGTTTCGGTGAAGAAATGGGTTGGGTTAAACAATCGCAAAGCAAAAAAATGTTTCCCAAAATGTCAAACTGTTTCTTAAGGACAAATTTAAAAGACTCTGGAATTAAAACAGTCTAATATGAATTGATAAAAGGAACGCATCCACATCCAGATATATCAGATAAATTGCCAGCGAGATGACTGCACACTGAGTCCCTTTTATAATGTTACACACCCTGAAAGTATTTTACACCATTACTGGCTTAGTTACTGACATTTAATGAGCGTCTACATTAACGCACATCATTTCTGTCTATGTATTTATCCTGTGTTTGTGTTTCTCTTCCAGGCACACTACAGTACATGGCTCCTGAAATCATAGACAAGGGTCCGCGGGGATACGGCAAGCCAGCAGACATCTGGTCTCTGGGCTGCACCATCATAGAGATGGCCACTGGGAAACCACCTTTCTACGAACTGGGAGAGCCGCAGGCTGCTATGTTCAAGGTGAGAGACGCCAGCAGTCGCGTATCCCGCCGTTCCTCTGGGTGACGTGTTTTAATTTTAGCAAGCGGGCTGTAGAAATCAGGCGAACATCTGTTTCTGTAGCGACATCTCCCACAAAAGTGTTGATCAACAGAGCCGGTGAACAGCTGCAGCTGAGCAGAACTGAGGATGTGGTCAGTTCTCATGTTGGGAAACTTTCTTTAATTGCTCCCCTGATGTGCACAAAGTATCTGAGATATGTTTCATGTTAGAGTTTTACCATCAGCTTCCTGTTGTTGTATGAACAGAAAATGGACTGCACTGAAACTGAATTAGTTCTTAATTCATGTTTATGATGAATTAAGTATTATTCCATAGTGTTGACACAACATTCAAGGCATAGAATTGTTGATTTTTATTTAAAGATGAATATAAGAAGCCTTGTGAACTGTTTGTTCGACACAACAGCATCTACAGGAAGTGAATTTACGTCTGGAGGAGGTGGGACTATGTGGGCACTAAAGGTGGGGCATGTGTCAGAGTGAGAAAGCACCGCTGCTACTGGTGTGTTGACGCTGCAGAAAATTACAACTGAAACCAATTCAAATCTTCAGAATCAGTATATATCTATACATCAATATATCTGACAATGCCAATATTCTGTTAAAGTTAAAGACCAAACTTCGTCTGCTACAAAATACAGTCATGAAAAAGTTTTAATTTAGATTGTATTCACCTTTAAGAATTATTGAGAGTCGTGATGATGTAGCAAACTGATGGTGCACGTGATCTATCTTAATTTAAAACTTAAAATATTTTTTTAAAAAGTTTTGTGAATATGTTTTTTCTTCTCATTTCATTTTAAATTCTATTTTTTCTTGATCGTTTTCATTTTCACACATTTCAAAGGATTTATTTTTTCTCTCTGTGAACCCTACATGGCGATCTTATCCAACCGCAGCAACCAGCATCAGCATCAGAAAACATAACCACGCTGAGGTTCACATTCAGTTATTTCATTCATTTGTTTATTTAGTTAGACAATGTTTAGAAGGTGAACTTACTGGCATTTCACCACAGTCCTAGTCAGCAGATAGAGCGGATTTGCTCCGTTGTCATGGAGTTGGTTTTTGTTGTTATCTTGTGGCCTACATATGAAACTCCATGCGGTGGTTTATCAGGGCAGAGATCACAACAGTTTGAGGATAATCAGATTACATCGATAGTCATTTAAACAACAGATACACAAGACTTTAGACCTTAAAACATGAGGCGCCTCAGCGTTACCACAGGGTGTGTTAAGTTTCTCTTTTTATCGCCTGATTAAAGCACGACCAGTTCTCACTAGAGCTCCATAATGGGACCAGACATGATGGGTAAGACTTTTATCCAAACTCAAACTGACAGCTCCGCTGACATATTCAAATGATGGAAGCCTACTTCACATGCAAACTAACACCTCATACCTTTAAATCCCCTGTGTTTAAAAATAAAACCACGCTTCCTCGCCCTTAATTCATAACAAAAGACGCCATCTGCGTGTGTGGCGTCAGCACTTATCAGTTCCTCTTTTTATGGAAACAAAAACCAGCGGATCAGCCGTTGTGCACCTGCGTCGTGTCACCGCCTGCGTGCTGTAACGTGATCCGGCCCGGCAGAAACTCCAAATATTGTCCGTGCGCGAGCGTTTGTTTGAGCACAGGCGAAACATGCGTGACACACGGACTCCCTCGTGTTTTGTTTTCCAGTTTCTGTGTGCACGTGTCTTTGTGTGGAGTCTCTTACCCGCTCGATTTGCACTGCGTATTTGCTTTGGATGGAAATGCAAAGCGCTCCACACCCATGAATTATTGTTCTTAGCCATGCATGTGTGGGCCATCAAACACGGTGGAGATGTTTTTAAAGGTTGTCTGGAAAGCATTAAAGGACTCCTTAGAGGAATTTTCCATAAGATGTAATATAATTAAAGGGCTGTGGATTCAGACGTGGAGGAGTGCGCTCCTGCGCTGAATATACCTTCTAGTAAACAAAGCATGAAAGAAGGAACTGGGAGCTCACATTTTCTGGATAAAGATCACAGAATTCGCGGAGGCAGAGATCCCATCCTGTTTATCTCTCGCAGGAATCTCGTGTCGTGTCTGCGCCGCGTCTGCTGCTCGGAGGTTACCCAAACAGTAAAACAGTCCGCGTGTGCTCTTCACTCATCCCTGTGGAATGTCTCGAGGGAGGGGCATCTCCCCGCTGATCTTAAGTCAACATTCCTCAACAGCAACGGCAGGAATTTCTAGCATTCTTATTGTCATGAGGGGCTCGCGCTTGAACTTCGAATGTTATTGCCCTTAAGTGCTGCCCCTGAACTACAGCTGGGCCTGAGGCACAGTATCGTAGTGCACTGGGGAACCACTTAACACTTCAGTCGAGTCCTCGCGGAGAATAAAACAATTATCCTGAGAGGTTTAGAGAGGCAATGTGCTCTTAGTTTGTTTTTTGTGTGTGTGTGTGTGTTTTTTTCTGTGTATCTCAATTCAGGGCTCCGTCTGTGTGTCCTTTCTCTGCAGGTGGGCATGTTTAAGATCCACCCGGAGATCCCGGAGTCCATGTCGCTGGAGGCCAAGGCTTTCATCCTGCGCTGCTTTGAGCCCGACCCGGACCGCCGCGCCACCGCCCTCGACCTGCTCACCGACGAGTTCCTCACCGTCACCAGCCGCAAGAAGAAGAGCAAGAGCAGCTTCACGGGTGGGTTCAGTTCGGCTGAGGATGCCTCGGTGATGTCTTTCTACTCTGTTCTTCATTTGGATCTTCGTTAGCTTCCAGAAAGTATTTCTCATCTGTCATTTATTTTATTTTAATTTGTCCACAAACTAAACTTTGAAATTGACAGCTCACATCTGTACGAGGAGTTTATGTAGGCAGTTTCTTGGCCAGGAGCAGTGACTTCCTTAAGTTTTTTACTTCTGACGGTGAGACTCCGGTCAGTCACTGCTCTCCTGGTCAAGAGACAGAAGTGACGGACCTTTCGACCGAGCCAGGCGAGCCGTTTTCCCCCCATTTCCAGTCTTTATGCTAAGCTAAGCTAAACGCCTCCTGGCTCCAGCTTCACACTTAGCAAACAGACATGAGGGCGGAATTAACTGACAGGTGTGTGGGAAAGCCGGCTGCATCTAGACATTTAGAAGTGTTTAACACGTTTTTGCACATAACGATCAGCCACTCACATGTAGACAAGTCCTTTAAAGTCTATCTATACTGCATTTTGGCTGTGTTCCATATAGTACCTAGACAGTGTGGATATATGCGGCGTGAGCACACCCTTATCTTCATCTTCATCGTCTGGATTTCACAATGACTTCAGTTCTCACCCTGCAGCAGTTCTCATCATGCTGGCACCACATCAGTAGATTTGTATTCATGTTTTTTGAGGTGGTGCCTCTCTGCCTACTTGGAAATGTTGTTCAGTCTGTCTTACGTGGAAATCATGTTCCGTTTTTTTTGTTGCTGCTGATGACACATTTTGTGTTTCCCCCCCCCACAGCTCTGACACCTGGGTCAGGTGAGTTACTTCACTCTGTATACTTTCTCTTTCTTTCAGACAGATTTACCACTACTGATTTTAGTTAACAGTCTGTATGACAGTTGCATGAAACATCTGCCTGCTCCGCTGAAGGGTATCCAGGCTACGGTTTTCTGTTTGTTTCTGCGAGTGGCTACCTGCCTTGCACGACTCTGCCCTTTCCAAGAACTCAAAATAGACATTGCACAACATGACTTTGCTCCGAATGCCTCCAAGTCTTTATAATGCGTTTCATAATTTAGACAGACTGGCTGTAATTTGCTGCCAGATGTATCAGATGGAGCTCTTCTCCCTGAACACGATAAATGAATATTATCTGATTTTCTTTGTGCCTTTTTCTGAAAAGGAAACCAATTTTCCATCAGCACTTTCACTAATTTCAACCTCTTCAAAGCTTTAGCTCTTTTTGTTATGAAAGAACAGCTCCCGTTTCCTGAATGGTACGAAAACTCCCTCCGCGCTGCCGTGCATCAGACTGTTCGTGCATAAATGAGGCAACATGCAAAAAAAAATATTCTGTCCTTTAGAGTACCTGCGCAGCATCTCCCTGCCGGTGCCGGTGGTGGTGGAGGACACCAGCAGCAGCAGCGAGTACGGCTCCGTCTCCCCTGACAACGACCTCAACACCAACCCCTTCATCTTCAAGCCCAGTGTCAAGTGCTACAGCGAGAGGGATGTCAAGGGCCCGAGGTCGCTCTTCCTCAGGTGGGATGAGAGGGCGCTGGACCGGTTCTAAATGGGGTCGAGGCGGTCGTCTTTGCATATTCAGTCAGTTGACTTAACCTCAGATTATCATAGTGTTTGCTCAGGATGGTAGTATTGATGAATACTAAGCTGGTTTTAGTTGAATTTATTCTCATGCAAACACTATTTTAGTGCCACACAGTGGTATGAATCAGTGGTTCCCAAACCTTTTTTAACATGCGACCCCTTAAAACAAAGCGATATCTGCCTGTGACCCCTCATCTTCAGTTGCATATGTCTCAGCTCAACTAGAGTTATATATTTCCCTTTTTGTTTTGAAATAGAACAGAAGTCCCAGGAAGTGAGGGGGAAACAATCTGGTGATCCACGTTCGAAGTGTGATCTGAACACTTTCTGTCCCGTGTGTCTTACTTAAGAACGGGTGAAGAAAATGAATTTGCCAGGATAATCTTTCTTGTTTTCATCTGTGAAACCAGTAAAGTTTTGGCAGGTGAAAACATTTGCTGTCAGAATCATTACACAACAACTTTTTCTTTTTTTTTTGCTTGTAGTTACAGATTTACAGACGGATCCTAAACAAAATTTAGAGATTGTGCTGGCGAAATCTTTTTTCTCCCTTTCTTATGTCATAAACACATGAGAGAAAACAGTTTACATCAGACTGATCACCAAATTATATTTTTGTCATGTGCCTGTCCGGGCTTCTGTAGAGGAGTCTTGAGGAAGTCATTAAAGTATTTAAAAAAACAAAAGGATTTTGCAAAAACTGAAAAAATAAGCCTAACTTTTTAAGTTCTTTGTTAGACACTCACACAGACTGTTTTCTTGAATAAGTAATAGAAAGATATTGAAGAAATGCTTCACTATATAAGATGGATAGTCATATTTGTGCCAACCAGTATCTAGTATATCATGAACATCTTGCATTTCTGCTGGACTCAGATCAGTTATGTCATGTACATATATTTTTGTTCGTATTCTGAGCTTTACATGCCTGTCTGTTTACAAACTACATTGTGGGAGCCGCATTATTTTCATTAGTAGTTCTGTAACCACAGACCTGAATCCAAAATCTTTTGTCTTTTTTTTACCCAGCATTCCAGTGGAGAACTTCGAGGACCACAGCGCGCCTCCGTCTCCTGATGAGAAGGATTCGGGCTTCTTTATGCTCCGGAAGGACAGCGAGAGACGAGCCACCCTGCACCGCATCCTGACCGAGGACCGGGACAAGGTGGTGGCCAACCTGATGGAGGCCCTCACACAGGTCGGTCATGGATAACACCGCCAGGCAGACACATAAATCAAGAAACACACTTCAAATCTAAAACCCCTCGTACTTAATGTGCGCCTCATCCTTACATGTCATGGCTTCTGTCTCTCTCCCCCCTCAGGGCTCTGAGGCGATGAAGCTGAAGCCTCAGCACATCTCCACCCTCGTGGTCAGCCTGGCCGACTTTGTTCGCATGGCAGACAGGAAAATCATCGCCGGCACGCTGTCTCAACTCAAGCTGGAGCTGGACTTTGAAAGCACCGCCATCAGTCAGCTGCAGGTCGTGCTGTTCGGCTTCCAGGACGCTGTGAGTGTTGACACAAACACCAGCTGACATCACAGCAGCAGACGATGAGTACAGAGACGGTCTTCTCCTCAAACGCTGCTCTTTTCCGTCTCTCCTGCGTCTGTAACATGCGATCCTGTCTATTATCCGTCTCCTACTTGCAGGCAGTGATGCATAAACCATGGGCACTGAACACTTCAGTATAATTGTTGTCATTTTCCATGGGCTGTCGACAGGCTGCCATGTTGCTGCGCCTGCTGCGCAGAGATCAGACAGATAACCGAGAAATGTGTGTAACCTTCAAGTGAGGCAGTGAGAGGGGAATCTGCCGGGAGCAGCTGCACATTCTGTAAAAAGGCCGAACTGGTCTCCCCCTCAGAAATGCCGTTATGCAGATGAAACGATACTGAAGCAAGTGGTTGTTTTCATATTTGTAAAGGGGTGTTGCGTAATCCTGCAAGAACGTGAACCTCTGATGCCTCCTGTTGGTCGCAAGAGAGAACAGTTTAGAGTAGAAGATAAAGCTGGGAAGATTCAGAGTCTGGTTTGTTGTGCAGGAGTTTAAATGTACAAAGATTAAGATTAAAGTATCACATATAACATAATGTGAGGCTTTTAAGGTCCATTTGTGGAGATTTGGTCCGACAAAAATCTATTAAATTGAAAAAGAGATTCATTTTGAATATAAAAATGTAAGAAAACACAGTTAAAGTGTGAAACTCTTCTCGTCCTCAGGTGAACAAAGTGCTGCGCAACCACAACATCAAGCCTCACTGGATGTTCGCCCTGGACAACATCATCCGCAAAGCTGTGCAGACGGCCATCACCATCCTGGTGCCAGGTAACGTCATCAGCGTCTCGAGCAGATCGCCCCTAAATAAGTTATCACCGGTCCCTCGGGACAGAGCTGTCTGATGAATACAGGACTGCGCCCTGGAAGCTGCAGTCGTCACAGCTCTTTGTTGAACAACAGATATCTGGGAGACTGCCGGATGTTCAGCGATGGTAAAACAACAAAATCACCCACGTGTGCGCAATAGATAAGTGTCCTGCGTGGAGTACGCCCCACTCGTCACGGGAGCGTTGCTGTGGCTGCTGCTGCTGTGTGGAGTAGAAGCAGCTTCAAGGCTCGGCTGGTGTGCAGGAAGAAAACCTGATGAGGAAATTTTACACAGGAGAATTAAACCAAAAACACCTCAGCACCAGATGTTGACTGATGTGAAAAAGCTCTTTCATTTCATTTTTATCATAGTTTTATAAATCTGAAACCACATTTCAATGTAGGTTGTATCATCTGTAAAGATAACATTATATATATGTAACATATAAATCAAGATGTTTCCGAGGTTAATTCAACAAGGGTTTATTTAAGGCCTGCATCAGTCACAGCTGATTATTGATTGAAAGCTTTGACGGTTCGAGGTCGAATTTTGTAAGACACTTTGTACGAGAGCGTATTTGACGAGTAGGAAATTCTTACAAACTGGACCTTTTTTAATTAATCGCCAACTTTTTTTGGTTTATCAGTTTAAGTCATTTATTAAGAAACAAAAAAAGTCAGTCTTCTCTGATTCCAGCTTCTCAAATATGAATATTTTCTGGTGTCTTTCCTCCTTTATGACTGTAAACTACATATCTTTGGACATTTGAGGACGTCATCTTGGGCTTTTGGAAACGCTGATTGACCTCTTTTGAGATTTTTTGACTTTCTTTAGATCAAACAACTGATCGATTAATTGAGGAAATAACAGACAGATTAATCGACGATGAAAGTAATCGTTAGTTGCAGCTCTGCTGCTCAGCTATCTGTATTAAATTACTAATTGTCATGGTAAACAAGTGCAGTATTAAGTATTCATGCAGGATAAAAGAAAAACATTCTCCCTAACAATGTTTAAAACATGGATCAGAACTCAAGGCTGCAACAACTAGAGTGTTAGAAAGTGTATTAGAGTTATTAAAACATATAATATGTGTAATATGTGCACACTCAGTTATACTTTCCATAGAAGCAGTGTTTTTCCATAACAAAATACATAATCAGATGAAATGCTGACGTTAAATCACTTCACTAATGTCTTTGTGTGTTTGTGTGTCCAGAGCTGAGGCCTCACTTCAGTCTGGCCTCAGAGAGCGACCCGGCCGAGCAGGAGGACGTGGACGACGACGCCGAGCCCGACAGACGCTCCACCCACTTGAGCCGGGCGCCTCCCGTCGCCGCTCACGACGACACCGTGGCCACGTCAGGGGTGAGCACGCTCAGCTCCACCGTCTCCCACGAGTCCCACCACGCGCAGCGGTCCGTGAGCATGGAGCTGGGGAGGATGAAGCTGGAGACC
Source organism: Lagodon rhomboides (assembly GCA_039737535.1). Taxonomy (NCBI): domain Eukaryota; kingdom Metazoa; phylum Chordata; class Actinopteri; order Spariformes; family Sparidae; genus Lagodon; species Lagodon rhomboides. The sequence continues at coordinate 11,683,861 of CM077798.1, read as the reverse complement.
AACAGGTAGACGGGAACACTCACTGTGATTAAATCCACCGCGGACGCATTAGTCACGTTATTAATTATTCAATACTTCTTGTTGATGAAATAAGAATAAATCTCCCTGTCGTGTTTCCTCCGTCCGGCTCGTCTGACTGCAGGCTGCTGGAACAGCTGCTGGAGAAGGAGAGAGAGTATCAGGCCATCCTGCAACAAGTGCTGGAGGAGAGAGAGCAGGAGATCAGACTACTGAGGCTGCGATCTGAGCCCGCAGGTCCGTACCGACGTCTCACTTACCGTACTACGCTGACTGAATGAAACACGAGCACCGTTTCTGCTGTTACTACTACCAACCCGCAGCCGTTGTACAGCCAGCTGTGGCTCACTGAGACTCCACTTTTCATCCACGGCTGGTCCGTAGTAAATAAAGAGTAAAACATATGATGCCTGTGAATTTAAAAGATAATTTAGTCTAATTTTGAACGGTCAACCAAAACCCCTAGCTTAAACATTGTAGAGCTGCTCCTGCATATTAGCAGCTCGCAGAACTGACGATCTCAGTTTAAGTAACATTTTCAACGCAGGAGTTTCAGTCTTTACGGCCTATTTTCAGTGCTTTATTTGTACTTTTAAACACTTTCTCCACCACTGCTTATAATATGCTTATTTCAGTGCTGCAGCACAAAGTTTATTTTCTGTGTAAATGTTGGGTGACTGGCTCCAGAGGGTCTAATCGAGTCTATTCCCGGCGTTCTCTCTCGTAGACGTCCCCACGTCTTCAGACGGTCCAGAGGGACAGAGGGATCCACCTTCACCGAGACACGAAGACCCAGAGCTGACCAGCTGGCTGAGGCTTTACGGTGCTGACCAGGACTCCATAGACAGAGTGAGTCCTCCTTTTCACTTTGAAGCTGCCTGTTGAGTCACATCACACAGAGACAGCAACAGATTACATGATTGTTTTTCACCCTGTGACGGTTGTTTCCATGTTTCCACAATGTTACTCAGAGCTGTGCAACTAGATCAAACCGTAAGAGAAGAGCAGGTTCATTTGATGCATTTTGTTTCCACAGATACTGAATGAAGAGTTCACGCTGAACGACATCCTCCACGATGTAACGAGAGACGATCTGAAGAGTTTAAGACTGAGGTAGTCATCTTTCATTCTGTTGTTTCGAGATGACTGGCGACAGTTTCGCTCCTCTATCAGTGCTCGGCAACTAAAATACATGCTGACTCTCACATCTAAAATTAAATTACTGCAGGTCTCCAAACACCAGAAACGCAGAAGTAAGCAGTGACAACCCTCTGTGTTCATAACGGAGATTAAATGGGGCTCCAAGAGTTAAACATTTTACTTCATTTCCTAGACATCCTGTACGGTTGCCCGAATGAAGAAGTAAAAGTGTCATTTCCTTTCTCAGGGCTGAGTGTGAAACAGCGCTCACAAGTTCTAAAATTGTTGTCAGCTGTTGTTGATGAAGGTGTCAACGTCACATCTGTAAACACGTTTATTAGTTGCCGACAGTTTTAATCTCCCTTTTCTCCAGTTTCTCCCATTGGTGGCATCGTATCAGCTCATTGTGGATGACATTCACATAAAAATCATCACTGATCAAACTCTTAAAGGTGCACTGTGTAGTTTTGGGGAAGACATTTTAATCAGAAGAGAAAGAGACTCATTGACTGATTCTTTTTATGCCTCAACAAACTAAGAAAATCAAACTCTTCATTTTCATGACTGAACAAACAAACTGACCTTAAAGGACAACAGTATTTCATACAGTAGTTTACTTTGTTTCATATGAGAACAGCTTGTTTATTCAGTTATGGACAAAAATAAATATTTCTGAGTTTGTATTATTCAATCGTTATTGCACATATATTGTAAATATTGCAATTCTGAGTTTGAATTTCTTCTCCAAAACTACACAGTGCCCCTTTAAAGCCATTACTGTATGTGTACATGTCTGCCTTTACTGCCCCCTAGTGGCACTATTAAAAAAAAAGATTCAATTCAGTTTCCTCAAAAAATCAAAAACCAAACAAAAAATTTTTTTTCCTGCTGTATGCAGTAATGTTACAGTGGATTGTCTGCACAGGAGGCTGCTCAGTCCTATTTTGTGGAGATTTATAGCAAGCATTCACACCACTGTTAGCTACAGTGGCTAGGAAGGTCATACGTTTCTGTGTCAAATGTTGCACAAGCTTAAAAGATTTAAGGTGAGTTAAGCGATTCTGGAGAAAGATAGTTGATTGGTTAGTTTTATTCCCTTGGTCGTCAAGTACAGACGCACTGCGTTGGTGTATAATCAATTGCCAACCAGTCGTTGAGTCTAATCCATGATGACCACCGTCTCTTTCAGAATCACCTACTGCACCTTAAATGATCCAATGTCAATCCATCCATTCATTTTCTGAATTATTGTCAGATACTGCTGGGAAAAGCTAAAAATGATTTTCTGGTATTCTTTCATTTCTCTGGTATTTCTGTGTCATATTAAAAAGTCTTAGATTTAACTCGGTAAATGATACATAAAGCTTGTTCTCTGTATTTTTGTAAAAAACCTTGTTTCATGTAGCATTAATTGACAGATATTGAAGTGCACTATTATTTTATAACTAAAAAAATGTTCATCACAAATTCCCAGAGCCCAACGTGATGTCTTCAGATCGCCTCATCCAAAACTCAAAGGCTTCATATACTCTCATAAATAAGAGAGCAAAGCAGCAAATGTTTTAGATTTATGCTTGAAAAATAACTGAAATAATTAATAAGTGATCAAAATTGTTGGCAACTACTATTCTTTCCATTGACTAATTGATTATTTGACTAATCTTTGTAGCTCTGTTGTGCAAATTCATGTATACATGGCGTGTTTTCTGACACTCTGGACAAGAGAAACTGGGGAGAATGGGTTAGAAAATGTGATGATGGGTTATTATAGACAGAACAAAATATTGGAAGTGTTTATAGAGTTATAAGATGTGAGCACACTGTTGTAATGTATGTCGTAACCTGACAGTCTGTTCTCTCTGTCCTGTCAGAGGTGGGATCCTGTGTAAACTATGGAAGGCCATCACAGACTACAGGCAGAAGCCAACCTGAGGCCTTAAGTGGCGACAACCACTCAGAGAAGTCAGGACCTTTGTCCCAACAGCTCAGTATTCTCCTCTTACCTCAGTATTTATAAGAGCAAGACTTTTAGGAGAAGCCCCTTTGTTTGACGGAGAGCAGCTTTCCACCCACACAAGAAGCTCTTCGACTCTTCGTGTCGGGAGTATTTTGATAATTTTGAAAAAAGGCTTTTGGGGAAAAAAAAAAAAAAAAAACAAGGTCACTTTGAAAGCAACAATTACTCAGAAGTGCCACTAGTTTTGCTACGCCGGATGGACATCACGCAGCTTTTTGCTACTGGTGGGTCAGTGATGACAACAAGGAGGAAAACCTTGAAAACTTTCAAAAAGTTTTCTCTCGTCTTTACAAGATGTAACGTTTACAGAACTTGAGACTGACCGTTTTCTAATACAAGCCTGAGATACAAAATACTACATTCAGAAATCATCTGTGCTAATGTTTTTACCATCGGCATCTTATCACTACTTTATTTAATGCTTTTTAATTTAATTGTTATGGTAATCTGAAGGACGTCAGTGCATGCCCCGCTTTTATTTTAATTTTTTATCCATACTGAGACTTATTTAAATTGCTCAAGCTTTTTATTTCACATTTCCTTTTATAACACGAATCTACATTTTTATTTTTCCGAGACGTGTAAATATTGTGTTATAAAATTCTATGTGAATGACATTTATGTTCTTCAAAAATACATTGAGAAACAGAGTTAAATCTCCATGTGGATCAGACAGAGTCTATAATGAACACATTTGAAAAATGAATTGTATGATATTGTATTTTCTAATGTCGCAAATCAAATGAGATGATATTCAGTTAGTAATTAATATTACATTGAATCATTTGCTCTGTTTTTATTGTTGTACACTGACAAAATTGTGCTTATCTCGCTTGTGTTCTGTAGATATGATCATTCAATCTGATGTGCGTTTGTTGTGATAACAAATTTCACATGGAAGAGCCTTGACCTTTTTTATTTTAAAACATGATGTCAGATATGGGGGAAATAATCATGAGCAGTGTGTCCGTTTCGTTTCCTATCTAAAATTACTCGAGATTTTTGTGATATATTGTTAAAATAAAGCTTTTCATCTTGAAACTGTGAAAGAAATGTGTTAGAAGTGTTCTGTTACAAATCCCATTGAATAAACGTAGGAAGGTAATATATAGTAGATTTTTTAAATTGAGAGAACACTCTATGGTTCCTAGGAAATCTTCTCACTCTGCTTACTATAAAACATTTTAAATTGGATCAAATGTTTTTACTGTTGTACACAGAACAGGGGACGCTGGGGACATGTCCTTAGTACTTTTTGAAAATGGCCCATTTTCCCTTTCACTTTTTAAAAGCAGAATTTTTTTTTTTCTTCTTCAAAATTTTATGAAAAATAACGCGGACCAAGAATTGTTAACCAACAATCGAGAACACTTTGCTCTCCATCAGCACAGTGCAGTGTGCAATTGAAACCAGCTGCTACAGATTCTGGTGTGAAACTACATTTTTATCCAGGACCTGATAATAAAATCAGAATTTAATATATTAGATGGGCTGACTTGCTAGACAGCTAGAATAGCCTATCTAGCTAGAATAGCCTTAGGTTTGCTAACATATTACGATCATTGTGTCTCATTTGCTGAATTTTATGGTATGTGAAACCTAATAAGACAGTGATTTACAGAAGGCTAACAGTGCTGCTTGCTTTAGTAGTTCCTAATGTTATTCCTTTATTTGTTTTTGTTTTTTGACATATTTTAATAGAATCATTAATATACCTTTTTGATGTGCCTTAATGCAATTTTTTCCCCACCCTCATTATATCTGACCTCATACCGATCCTCCTATTAAATTGCCTAAAATTGCCCCACCGCTTTTTAACACAAAGTGACGCCCTTGTGTCCCTTTTATTTTTATTTTCATTTTTAAAAGTAAGATGGTGAAATCATCTTTAGTAAAACAATCTTTTGCAGTCAGTCACAGCTAGTGTCATCACAGAGGTTAACTCGAGAATTAGCTGTGCACAAATAGGGTTACCAGACTAGAAAATTATTTCTGAAAGGTGTTGTGGAGTGACAAGGACGTGCCAAAAGGTAACACATAATAAACTGATTAACAAAGATGTAAAGTTGCAAGATGTAGTGAAAAGTTTCAGAGCAAATTTTCCATCAAATTTTATTACATAGGTTTAATGTAAAAGGTCACATTTAATGCAAAGCTTTTCTATCATGTTGAGTCAATGTGTGTAAATTAAATAGTGTGATGTGTGATAACAGCAGGCAGGATGACCTATTTGAAATGCATTACTGTAATGTACAATACCTGTATAATAAACACCTGAAAAGCAAATTACACTCATGTAAAGGTTCACCTTAACTTTTTATGAAACGATATAAACGGGACGGTATGTCAGCCTGAAAGAAGAAAAGTGGATGTGTTCTATGTGCTGTTGGCTGACATGGAAAATGAGCTCCATTTTGTTTAGTAACATAAAAACAAATATTGACTTTGTACATATGGATGATGCACAACAATGAAGCCGGCTGTTTACATATGAAACGTTAAGACCAGCCGCCTACCTGGAGAAAGCGTGGGAGATGGTAAAATAGCTCTTTATCAAGACAATCTAGATTTTTTAAAACATTTCTTTTCAAAGTAAAAAAAAATAACTTGCTTTTCTTTTCATTTTTTTCCCCTCCAAGAAATTGGTGATAAAGTATGCTGTAATTTAATTTACTTTTTGTCTTATTATATATTTGCTTTAACTACCTAACTAACTGCCCATGGATTCCAGCCTGGTGTGTCATATGCAGGCAGAGAGGGAGAGAGACAGATAAGCAGGGCTACAGGTGCGCCAGCTCCCCCTCGCCATGTTTATCCATCACTGTGACGTCACTGGTTTCTGCTGAGCAGCCAAACGTTATGCTCACGCGGCCGCCCCCCTCCTCACCATGACAACACCGGATTTTTAGCATCGTCAGAGGACAAACCGTTAGCCGCTCCGCTCATGGTTCACAGACCAATGTTGTGTAAAACAGCGGGTTTAACGTTAGTATAACGGAGAAAGAGTTCATGTAGGAAGGCTCTTATTTGCTGTGTGGACCCTCATGCGTCGGACACCAGCCGGAGGCAGAGGGAGACGCCGTCTTACTGCGTGAACAACATGGCTCTTCCGTCTCAGCATCCCTGGCTGCTGCTCGCTTTTGCTGTGCTGCTGACCGCAGCCCGACATGTCGACGCCCGCTCTTTGCCGATATCGGACCTCAAAACCAAAATATCAGGGGTGGAGGAGCTGTTGGAGGAATTCCGAAAGCAGCTCCAGCAGGACCAGGCGTATAAGGTAGGCGACGTGATTGACTCGTGTGTGGGCGACTTCAACACCGTCGGGGAGCGCATCATCAAGGCCAAAGCCTCCATCGAGCAGGGGGCCACCTTCCTGCTGGCCCCGGAGAGCGTGTACACCTGGAAGGACTGCCTGCACGCCTGCTGCTCCCAGCCTCACTGCACCGTGGCGGTGGTCCAGGAGGACCCGAGGCAGCCCGGGGAGAGTCTCAGCTGCTACCTGTTCAACTGCACCTACAGGAACAAAAATGTCTGCTCCTTCGCTCCGCAGGAAGGCTTCAGCACGTACAGCCGGACCGCCAACACAACGCAGGGACACCTCCCTGTTTCACCCGGAGGCTCAGCCCGGAGGCCCGGGGAAGGACATCCTGAGGAGGATGATACACAAGGTGGGACATCACAGGCTTACAAGCTTTACAGACCCTGGATATTAATTAAAGATATGACTGATCATGTTTTGGAAAAGTGTCATTCATGGATAGTTAACAATTTGCTGTAGTGTTTTGAAATTCAATCTTAATTAAATAGTGTGTAAGCATTGTTTTACCAGGCAAAAATGCTGTTTAGTTATGACATGGTCAACTATTAACTATGGATACCTTGATAGTTATTTTACACAGTGGTTATTCATTAAAGGTGCAATATGTAAAAACTTATAGTTAAAAAAAAAAAAGAAGAAAAAGATTAAGGTAAATAAATAGCAGTTTTGACATTTTGATGCCTCTGTATTATGTTGCAGAAATTAGCATGCTAACCACCTAGCCCCGGTTCTTTCCAGTCTAAAGCTCCTGTGCGAGCCCTGTAAATAATTCCGTGGTCCCCCACGTCTCAGTCCGAACTACTAGCTGCACAGCTAACTCAGCTAACTAGCTAACGGCAGCTACAATTAGCAGCAGTTAGCGGTTACTCTGGTGATTTCATTTTTTTTTGACTTAATTAACATGTAGATTATGTAGAAAAATGGCTCAGTTTTGTTTTGTGATGGAAAAGTATGACAGGGAAATGGAAAGATGATCGGTGTGGTGACTCATGATGGTTACTGGAACGTTAGTTAATTATTCATGAGCATGCCATTGTTCTAATACAGTAACAAAAAGAAGCAGTAACTGATGATTGTTTTCTGGTATGGTGTGGAGCGGTATACTGTAGCACTGGACCATTTGGTGATTTTTTTTTCCATTTTTTTCCCTCAAGGTTTGGCTACATAAAACTTTATTGGGTTTAAGAGGTTTTATGTTGATCCTCCATAGCCCAAAGGGAGTATGAAATATCATTCCTTTTCACCATTCGAAGCAGATTTTCAGCCCCCTGACACTCTAAGTTTCTTTTTGAAGAGCATCATCGGATTTGATGGAAAGTACATCAAGTTTTATGTACATTTTCTAACATCGTTCTCCGCAAGTTAGATTTAGCCACAAGCAACAGCTACTTATCTTGTTAAAGCAGGCAGGGTGGGTTAATGATTTGCCTTTTAGTTTGTTTCCAGCCTGCAAAATGTCATCAGGACTCTGAGAACGAGGGCAGGTGTTTTATGACTGTAATTATCTCCCCCATTTGGGGAAAAACTAGCAAGAAAAGTGGTCGTTCAAGTACAATCAAAGAAATGATAAAATAATAAGTAAGTTAACTGTCTGGTGAAACAACAGTAAATTAACCAGCAAGTGTTTTGATGGTCAAATAATCTTATAAACACATTTTCAAGCAAAAATACCACATATTATTTTGTTTTAGCTTCTCCAAAGTGAGGATTTCAAAGTTTTATATCATTCTAAACTGAACATCTTTGGATTTTGGATTGTGAGTCAGACAAAATGAGATATCTAAAGACATCACTGTGGCTAAAAAAACAAAAGTAAGTACAATCTTATATCCAAATGCACACCCCAAAATACTAAAGACATCTCTACTTTTACTCATCTTACTGCAATACAGTAAAAAGAACGTATATTGTGTTCAACTACAATGGAACAAAGCAAGAATTAATCAAATAAACTAGTCATGTAGGAATGATCTTCTATATTAGCATGGTTTCCCTGTTTGATTCTGCAGAGGTGGATGAGCCTCCTCGCAGTGACGCTGGACAGGATGTGGTGATCCAGCTGCCCACAGACTGGGCTGTCCTGGATGGACGGGACAGTGTGGACGACCACGGCATCAACCACTATGAATGGACACTCATCAGAGGGGACACAGCCATTAACATGAAAGTGAGTCTATTCAGCGGATAGCACAGCCATCTTTTATCAAAATGAGTGAATAGAGTTTTATTTCAGTGCTTCATGTGAGAGTGAAAACAACTGACAACAAACATTGAAGGAAAAACAGACTGAATGAAGAACATATACAGCAATAGCTCTTTTATTCTCTTCTTTCAGGGATCAGGTGATTCTAATGTTTGAATTTGCAGAATGAATTGTCCCTAATTGCCCTCACAGACACGAGTGTCAGATTGCTTGTTTATATTAGTTAAATCAACATGAGCTCCATAATGCCTCGCTGTATCAACAGAGATAAGAGATTATTACGTCCAAACCTGCCTCAAGGACAGCAGCAATGTTGGAGGCTGCCTGCTGTTCACAGCCAGAGGCAACATGTTGAGAACAATATGTTATAATCACACTTAAAACTGTGGTCAGTTTCCACCGTTTTCTACCTTACACATAAAACAGTTCCAGTGGAAACACTTGACAGCAAGCTCAGGGCATTATTCTGAGTGACTGAGACATGTTTTCTTTTTTAGGAAAGACATGTTGTTGTTGAGTCTTTAAAAATGTTTGTTGTTGAGTGGTATGAAGATATATACCTCAGGTGATATTAGCTTGTCCACTGTTAAAGATTTTGCAGTACTGTTTATGCCATTTTAATTATCCCTTAAGCACAAAAAGGTATATCAGGCCATTAAGGTCAGTATTGTAAATCAGTGATCTTGACTGTTTTATGGTAGTATTGGATTACTTACTTACTTTGATTTTTTGGGACATTTACTTTGCTGATTAGCCAGAAAAGACATTCTTCACAGGTTATTTTATCTTTTAATAATTTCTTGATTGATTTTACAATAAATTCAGATTGTGATATGAAATAAAAATGATGAAAGAGGATTTAATCCTTTTTTAAAAATGTTTTATTTTATTTTTTTGTGCATTTTGTGCCTAATTGGACCCCTTGGCCACAAGGGCACAGAGCAAATGTAATTTGTTTATGCACTTATGCACTAGAACCACAAGAAAAATCCTTTCATATCTGTCTTGGCAGGGGATAAATCCAGGCAAAACAACAATATATCTACAATGACTGCATACTGAAAGAGCAGGGCTATTTTGGTGATTTGGGTGAACTGACAGAAGCAGTTACGTAAAATTAAAACATATTTTTCCCTAGCCATTGAAGTTTTAAAAAACAAACGATGCTGGAATCAGATTATGTAGCCTGCAACTAACTTCTGTTTGAAAGACATAAACTTTGGAGGTTTTGAAAAATGTGCACATGTGATTTATTAAAATCAGAGAGCAGAATTGTTGCCCATCCTGAACTTATTTTTGTGTTGAAGGCGACTCATCCAGGGCTGCTGAAGATCAGTGGTCTCCAGGAGGGTGTCTACAGTTTCCAGATGACTGTCACTGACACGGCGGGCCAGAAGAGCTCTGACAACGTCTCCGTCACAGTGCTGGCGCCAAAACACCAAGCAGAAGGTGATGGGTTCAAAAAACATGCAGCTTTGTTGTGTTCTCTTGTGAGCTCCTTCCTAATTGTTTCCAGTAAAATCCAGGGTTATTGTTTGTGAAAATATACCACTTCTGCCTCTTTACAAACTGAAGAGAAGTCAATGCTGCTACAGCATAGAAAAAAAAAGATACAATACTACTTTCAGATGAATAAAATTTTGGTTTTAATATTTCTAGTTGTATGTTTCTGTGCCCACAGTGTGTACTGGTCACTGTTCAAACTACCAGTTCAAGTGTGATGACGGTTGCTGTATCGACATCACATACGCCTGTGATGGGAAGCAGCATTGTCCAGACCGCTCTGATGAAGACTTCTGCCCGAACTGTAAGAAACCATTGTTTCCCACAGTCTTTTTTTAATCTGTTGTATTGTCTGGATCAGTAAATGGAATGCAAGACTAAAGGAAGAGCACAAGCACACAAAACATCAACGACCTCTCTGTTGTTCATTTAATTTCTTTAGTTGACAGCAGCAGGAAGTCAGTGACCCACCCTGCCGATCCGTCAAGCCCTCATCAGCCCGTAGCTCAGACAGAGGAGGCCGGGGACGACTCCATGACCGGGCCCAGAAAGACCGTAGAGACCATCGTACCACCTCAGGACAGGAGCAAAGCCACTCCCCCACAAAGTCCCAGTCAACAAGAGGCTCCAGGCAGTCAGGGTAAGATTGTGCTTGTGTTTGAAGGGCTTTATTTAAACTCTGTTAAACGACAAGAAACAAGACACAAGAAAAAAGGTTTTTTCATTCTCAAGAATCTAGAAAGGGTTGATGGAAATGGCCAAAGACTCGCTTGAGGTGGTTTTTGCCCCTTTTGAAAAAGAGTTAATGCACATAATTTTCATGGTCCTGTCATTTCTGTGTTTTCTGTGTTTTTTGTGGTGTCTTGTGCGTGTTCCCAGTGCTCTTGTGTTCCTCCCCAGTCTGCTTTCCCTCCACACCTGCCCTACCTACCCTCCGTTAGCCCAGCCCTGTTCCCAGTGTATCAGCTCTTTCCCTGCTCTCTGTTTCCCCTGCTCATTACCTTCACCTGCATTTCTCTGCTTCTCTCCACCTGCGCCTCATCTCCTCGTTAGTTTAGTTTGTACTCCAGTCTTTCGTTGCGTTATCTGTTGTGCTTGCCTGATCCTGCTGTTCAGTCATCCTGTTCCCTAGGTTTATTTTGAATGAATGTTCTGAAGCCGATTTGCCGGCCTCTTGCATTTGGGGCCACCTTCTTCTCAGTGTAACATTAATGGGAGATGAAAACCTGTTCCATATTTTTTCCGACATTGTGACCATTTAACTCACATGACCAGTGAGCTGTTTCTGTTCCGAATGAAGAGAAAATAGCGGCAGATTCTCTTCATCGCTCTACACAGATCTTATGGAACCTTCCTCACATTAATACATTTCATCAGGTTTCCTACAGTTTTTTGCCTTTTTAGGTTCGACTAGGTGCTCTCATATATTGTCTTGTTGCACCCTCTTCTTCTGCAGTTGTCTCATGGTTTTGGACTGGAGAATTGGCCCCACTCTCTGCACACAGCGCCATGCATTTGCATTTTCTTTTGCCAATTTTTTCAAATTTTGGTTAAATTGAAACCTGGCTAATGTTGCTCTGCACTGTGGTGATACAAAATTTTTTTATTCAGCTCTACCTGTTAAAACATTTGCCCAACAATACGACCCTCCATCATTGTGTCATTAGTGCAGGATATTTTTGTAAAGAGGCAGAGAGGGTTTTTAGTGAGTGTCTGGACATGGAAGCAGATGGAGCCCCTGTAGGCAGCCATTGAGTCATAGAACTGAGCTGAAAATGCTGGCAAAGCCACAGGGCCACTCTGCATTCCCTGGGAAAGCAGCTCTTTGCCTGCTGGAACAAAGCTCCTCTGTCCCCTCTGCCATCTGATCCCTGAATCAGGCTGAGACTGACCAAAAGGACTACTTCCCCCCATTGGTATTTCACCGCAGGTATAATATGGGTGAGGTCCATTCTCAGGAGTCTTTTCTTCTTGTCACGAATGCTCAGTCCATCAGTCATGTCTACATGCAAACTAAGTCCAGAAGACATGGAGCAACATTGACATTCATTTTGAGTTGTGTTGTTTTAGGCCGCCTGGTAATTATCAGTCCAATATTCCCTCTCTTTTAGCTTTGTCTTGAACCCCACCAACTCCTTTAGCTACTAAATGTTCCACTGTGTTCACAAGTTGGTCACTAACTGTGTCTGTCTGCCAGTGGGTGCTGTACAGGGGGTTTATCAGAGCTTTATTGCACAAAAAGCTGCCTGGTGCTGCTGAAAACAAAAAGCTGAGCAGTGACAGTGAACCAGGACACAAAAAATGTTGCCTGCAAAACTAAAACTCAAAGCTGAAAGATGCTAAAATGTTCTGTAGAGCTGAAGGGGAACTGCAGAGTTGTTTGTAATTCTCTTTGGGTTCGCCACAAGCACATGTAGACATGTTTTTCATTGTCAATATAACAATGCTGCTTAGCAGCTTTTACCAGGTTATTATTTTGATCGTCAGTTTTCTTTATTAATCGATAAATCATCTTAAAAATATCTTAAAATTGACACCCATTACATTTTTTGAAAGCACAGAAAGTATTGTCAAGGCTTAACATTGTCATTTACAATAATATATAACTGTGCAAATGTGAATTCTCACAAATTACATTTTACATTTTACAATACATTTTTACAAATTACATTTTTGCTTTATTATAATGAATTGTTTATCAAAACAATTGTTGTGGAACAATTTTCTCTCATTCAAGGTATACTTAGCTAATCATCTCAGCTCAACACCATGTCTTAATATGTGTAAAGTCAAATTGTCAAGAGTAAATAAGCATTTGATTGTCTCTTTCTCTGTAGATCCATGTGATTCAGCTCCTGTTGTTGGACCCTGCAAAGGCACATTCCCACGCTGGTACTATGACCAAAATGCAGGAGAATGCAAACACTTCCTGTATGGCGGTTGCCAGGGAAACCATAACAACTTCCTGCAGCAGTCGGACTGTGTCAGTGAATGTATACAAAAAAGTGAGAATCTGCACTTTTTTACTTTTTCTTTTATTTAACCTAATTTTGCAACAACATCAAAATGTTATAAATTTACATTTTTCATGGAAACATCTTTCAGGTCCGGCTTTCAAACCAGCAACCGTGGCTCCTCCGATCACCAAACAGACTGAGATTGGTAACGCTAAAGTGCATCTTAGTAAAACTTCACTGACATACCAGCAGCATCGTGTTAACTGATGATTGTTTCCTAATCTTGTCTTGAAGCTGCCCCTAAAGTCTCCCAGAGCCAACCACAGAGTGACACCCCCATCTCCAAACCATTTGCAGTAATGGGAGGACATCCAGGTCCAGAGTCAGGTAACATGAACAGTTTGGTTTTATATCATTGTACTGCATTGTGTCTCAGCTCTTATGTGTCCCTCTTGTGCTTCTTTATGTGTCACGTTCTGCTGTTTCCCTCTGCAGGTGCAATCCTTCCGCTGGCTCTCGGCCTCATCATCACCGCCCTGCTGCTGCTCATGATCGGCTGTCGTCTCAAACTCGTACGTCACAAGCTGAAGAAAGCCCGACCCCTTACCACAGAGGAGTCAGATTACCTCATCAACGGCATGTACCTGTAGCCGATCAGCTGTGGGCAGCAAATACAAGTGCTCCGAGAGCTGAGAAAGAGAACCATGGGAAGCCTGAGCCAGGACTTTTTGAATTTTCTCATTTGTCCTCACTTCAGGTTGGAAACATCCCAACGCTCTGCTGTCATGAACGTTTCTGAACACACTGATGAACGCGTCTGACTGGTAAATCTGCTGTTGATTGATGCTGCCTTCAAAGCCACTGACACATATTCAGATGCTTGTGAATTCATATTTATGTTGTCCTAAAAAAATATGATTGTAAAGCCACAATGAAAGAGTAAACATTCCTAGTACGATACTGATACATAGATATATTCCCAAAATGACTTCTTGGATACGTACGGTAAAAGACCTGTTATTAAAATTAATTTGATCCTCAGTTACTGGTTACTTTGACATTAAAGAAGTGCTGCACAAAGAGATACTGTATTTCTGCCACTGGGTGACACTAATGTGCCATATTTTTGCTGTGCATCTTACCTGAGTTGACTTGCCTGAAGGCAGAGATGTGACACATTGGAGTGCCTGTCTAGCACGTTTTGACAGATGAGGAATCGACAGCTTCTCCCTAAAGTTTCTCAGAATCATATAAAGCCATAGCAAATTGTATTGTTCGAATTCTTTTCCTGTCCAAGGTTTGTTGCATATTTTTCTTTACTAAGCAATCTTGTGTGGAGTATGTGCTATATCTGCGCAGATGTATTCCTTCAAAGTGCTGTCTTTCATGTGAGATATTAAAGTTTATTATATATCAAAAACACTGGTCGGATGTGTAAGTAATTTACAGCGGTGCACTACATTTCCACAGCACATCATTACATAATTGGATTATAAAACAGGCCCCTCACCCCATTTTCATAGGAGAACAGTTTGAAAGGGAGGTTGTTTTGTGTCTCTTTGTCAAAGTTTTGTCTCTGTGTGGTTGTTTTGTGTCTGTTTGTGGTACTTTTGTGTCTCTACAGACAATTTGTCTCTTTGTTTCCTGTTTTTGTAGTTGTTTTGAGTCTGTTGTTTCGTCTCTTTGTAGTCACATGGTTTACTCTTGCAAAGAAATGTTCACAGTAATTTCAAATAGTCCAGCTCAGTACGCCCTTTAGTAATCGATCCATGACTGAGGATGTCATTCACCTTTAGCTTACAGGAACTGAGACGTGTACACGAGCCTTACAATTACACACAAATTATACATAACATTATGGTGTTTTCATTCATGCCCGTCACATTTTTTGGAGTCACTCTTAAATTTGACTATTTTTAGAGACAAAGAAATTAAATAACATTTTTCGTTTCCATCATACGAGGAAATACAGTTCACACTGAATAAATGCTTCAATCACATCAAAATAGAACGTTTTGAAGAACTTTCACAGTTGGGTACTGTGCTTAAAGAGTCAAGATTATTTCTAAAATATTTACCTCAGCTCTGCTTGCAATAATTTCTCATGACATACATATTAGACACGAGCCTGCACACAAAACATTCAATAACAAAAGGCAGACAAAAACATAAGCATCTCTTTATTTTCATTTGCCATTCCAGAAAATGTGAAAGCCAAATATCATCCATCACTTCGATCACCCAAAATAAAATGTGCTTTTTGATTTCAAGAAAACAGACATTCATTTGCTTTATATTGTTGGAGTTTATTTTGGCAAAGCAGTGACTATCTCATTTAGTGTCAGTCACCAGAAGAGCCTGCACAAATTGTTAATGGTAAACCGGCGGCAGAAAGCAACACATCACCAGGTGAAAAGCACGGCCCCGTTATGTGCACGTGTGTCAATGTTATTAGTGCTCCGCTCTCTTTGGAGTATATCCGGATGCATTGCTTATTCTATGTGTAGAATGACTCAAGAGTGCTGCACATCAAATAGGATGTGTGGGTTACATCAGCCATTGTGTTGCCTGTGTGTGTGTTCCTAATACTGCTGGCAAGGGAAAAAAGCTCATATGTTAGCAGATAGGTCTAGAGTTTTAAGATGATCCACACACACACACACACACACACGCACACACACATGCTGTAGCTACGTGAATTATCTAAAAGTTTCAAGCTTTCCCCCGTCGCTGTCCGGCGTTCCTCCTACATTCAGCTTTGATGCTGCTGAAATGCAAGACGGTAAAAATGGCTGATTGTAATTCAAATGATAAACCACAAAAAAACTAAAAATCCAGCGGTTTGAAATTGAAAACACAACCAAAAAGATGCAGGCCTGAAAAGAAAAACAAAAAAGCCTTCTCCGATATTTCTGCGCTGAGCTTCAGTCTTTCTTCCCAGCCCGTCTGGGCTGTCATCAATGTGATACTCTTGTCCATCGTTAGATTTAAACAAAAAGAGCATGTTTTGTTAAAATGCCATGGGCTGTTCGACCCCATCCAAGTTTTCTCCAGGTTTAAACTTAAAGGTGATTTATGGACCGTCTTCCTCTTCAAAGTTCATCCCTGTGAGAAACAGAAGTCAAATGTCAGGAAGGGCAGAAAAGAAGAGCAGCATGCAGGAAATAAAGCCACTACAGTCATGCAAACAGAAAGTCAAGAGTTAGAATCGCATGCAAAACGTTAACAAAGGTTCTCACAGTAAAATACAAACAGTTATTGGTTTTTGTCTACATCTCACAGAGTAGAAGACCAAACGGAATAAATGTAGAGTTCGGTTTTAGTGTCTTCAAATTGACAAAGTAGCCATGCTCTTGAAAACCAAGAATATGCCTTCACACTGCTGCTACTTCTTTTGTGTTTGGGTTCCAAAACTACGACTACGATTCTCAAATTTCATTAGTCAGGCAGGTTTTATTCACTCAATTTGGGTCTACGAGTTAAAAAAAAAGATGAAGGAAACGTGCAGCTCAGTTGGTATGGTATGGAAGAAGCAAAAAATGTCGACAAGCAGCAAAATGCAGCCCCTTGTGATCCATTGCCTGCTCCAAGCCACACCATTTCACCTTTGCCACTGTGAGAAGGAGAGAGGGGGAGGAAGGGGAGAAGGAAGTCACTTCCACCTGGACCACTGCTTTTCTCTGTCTGTTAAAGGCACATAAATCACCCCCATCAAGGGCTTCATTTTGGTGCTGCCGTCCTCCAACTTGTCGTACTGCTCCAGCATCTGGTTTCCACCGGCCGGGCCGACGGGCAGAATCAGCCGGCCGCCCGGCTTCAACTGATCCAGAAGCTGGGAGAGAAACGGGGCTTTAAAAAGGCATTCCAGCACTGCTATTTAAATCCTGTTTGAAACACAAAATTGCGTTAAATTTGTTTCCTCTTTAAGCGCTCGTTTTCACTACTTCTTCTGAAGGTAATTGGGAGAATGTGACCTTGATCATCAGCTCTTAAAGTATTCAGAGGGACTCACAGCTTGAGGGACAGTTGGTGCTGCTGCGCCAACATGGATAGCATCGTAAGGCGCTTCCTCAGGATGGCCCATCCGCCCGTCCCCCACTGAAACACACACGACACACACACACACTCATTCTGGTTCTCCGTATCATATTTATTATTTCTGTCTGCTCATTGATTGCACTGACCTATTCAAACATTGCTGTGCCGGCAGCTCTTCTTTGTGTCTTTGTCTGACTTCTGACTGTTTTCAATTCGCTGATTCATGATTCAGTTGAAGAAATGTCACAAATACCGTGAGATATAAAGCTGGGTGATATTTTCACTCAACTCATAGATACGGCACCAGTATTATGACAATATTTAAAGGATGGCATCTAGTTTACACTTCAAGAAATGTCAAAATCTACATGTCCTAAAATATCTTACTCTGATATGAGCTTACTAAAGCAGCTCTTCTGATGTTAATGTTTGACGCAATAAGCCGAAGTGTCAGCCCACACCTTTTCACTCTACAGAAACTCTTTCATGTTGTGTTCCATTGGTTTCCTCTATACTCTTTGTTGGGAGTTATTGCTTTTTTTTTCTTTAATTACAGAGTGAAACAATGTCAAAGAAAATGTAATGACAGTATATTGTTTAGCACTATCCTGTAAACGCAATTAACGACTGAAATTGTTCAGAGATTGGAATGTATTTTCTGCCGGCCGATAAATCGAGACACAAGAGAGAAAAGATTACTGAACCAAAAATGAACAGTTACAGTATGTTTGCCCACCCACACTAGCAATCTGTCAAAACATTGCGGCTGCAACGTTTTTTAAAAATCAAACAAAACACTGAAAGCGTGTCTGTTAACCGCCTACTTTTTATTAATCTCCTGGTTGTACCAGCACTGCAGCGCAGGTGAAAGTAGGAACACTGCTCAATTATTTAGCAATGCACTATCCTGTCTACTGAGCTGCTGTTTGTGTAGTTCCTCGCTGAAGAGAAGACAGCAAAGATTACACTGTCCCTTGTTGTGAAAGCAGGGTTCCCACACCTTAAGCATCAAATTCATGGACTTATCTCGGTAATTCCAGGCCCAATTCACTTAAATTCAAGGATCCAAAATGGCCTGGTCTGAAATACAGATCAAGGTCAAATACTGTTGTAGTGTCGGCTTTACAGAAGCTCACAGACAACATTAAAAACAAATGTATTATGTTTATTCATGTCTATTTTAAAAACCTCTCATGACCTTTATTTTTTCCCTTAATTTCAAAACCTTCAAGGATTTCAAGGACTTGTGGAAAGCCTGTAAAAGTCAGCGGGAGTCAGTGGAAATTTATGCTGTTCAAATAATTTCCCAACTTTCTTAAATGACTGCCTTGAGGTTGTATGCCTCCCTGCATTTGTCTGTTCCTGAGCTATAGTGTTGAATAATGGCCGGAACTTTTTTTGCAGAATATTACGACGTCAGAGTAAAGTTGACCTTTTGGATATAAAAAGGCATAACTTCCTATTTTTATCCTATTAGATGAAAATGTTGACAAAATCATCCTATGAATTGCTGAATAGAAGCATACAATATGTGATGTCACAGTGACTTTGACCTTTGACCACCAAAATCTAATCAGTTCATCCTTCAGTCAAGTGGACATTTGCGCCAAATTCCCTCGAGGCGTTCTTGAGATATCGCCTGAACAAAAATTGGACGGACAACCTGAAAACGTGACGCTTCTGGCCATCGCCTTCGCCGGCATGACTGCATAAAAAGTTAGTTAGCAGAACAAAGACAAACACAAAATGACCGTTACCTTTCATCAATGACATCTCACCTATTAGTGTGACTCTGCCCGATGTTATCAAACTGGGGTCGTCTTTCTTCACATTGTTTATAGAATCGTCTACCAGCTCTTTGATGTGATCAATTCCTATAACTTTCCCTTTAGGACCTACCTGTGAAGGACAGAGGGAGGAACGGTGCTCAGTTCACAGAAGAACATCACCACAACGTCAAACATGTTTTTATCTCTCTCTATGTTATGTTGATTGGTTGACAAGCTAATCAATCAGTCAGAATATGCCACCAAGGAGAAATCGTATGTGTTTACCCGTCATGTGTGGCTCACCATTCGTGCGAAGCAAGCGGACAGGATTCCACTGCCGGAGCCGACGTCCAGAGCTTTTGCCCCATCGTACAGCTGGTCGTGTAGGAGCTCCAGGGCATAGGCGTGCTGGGTGGAGGGGACGTCAACAAGGAAACTGCATTACAGCCCATCAGTCAGCATTCATATTGCATCAGACACTGACTGTGACGAGGTCAACACCACCGAGTTATCTGGCCAGCATCATGACTTATCTCCTTCTGTGTCTATTTGTATTACAAAGTAATCTGTTTTATTTGTTTCCATGTGTTGACACCTTTGACTTAGGCAGAAACTAATGATTATCTTCAGAGCTGCAACGATTAATCGATTAGTTGTCAACTATTAAATGAATCACCAACTATTCTGGTTTGGTAATGTTTTAAAGAAAAACTGTTAAAAAAGATCTGATTCCAGCATCTTAAATGTGAATATTTAGTAGTTTCTTTACTCCTCTATGATAGTAAACTAATTATCTTTGGGTTGTGGACAAAACAAGACATTGAAGACATCATGCTGGGCTTTTAGAAACACTGAGCAACATGTTTTTTCCCATTTTATGACATTTTAATAAACCTAAAAACTAATTAAGTAAACAAAAATAGTCAACAGATTATTATTATATTCAACCTAAAATAATCATTGGCTTCAGCCCTTATTATTTTCATTATCAATTAATTGACAAGTTTTTAGTGGTTTACAGTTATTCCAGCAACTGTCATATGCCCCTAAATGTAACATCAAATATCTGTTTACATTACAATCTTTCATCCTCAATCTATTTAAAGGACGCATGTTCTTTCTTTTTGTGTGTTCTTTTCCACGAGAAAGGAGTAAATGTAAACCTTCTTGTACAGTGGAGCTGCAAATTGATTAATGTATTGATTCTCTTCAAGGTTAATTGGGTAATAGTTTAGCCTATAAAATATCAACAACAAAGTGTCATCTTCAATTTGCTTGTTTTGTCCAACAGTCCAGAACCAAAAAGCTTTTCATTTACCATCATATTTAACAATGACAAGAAGCAAATCTTTACATTTGAGAGGCTGGAACCAGCATATGTTTAATATTTTTGCTTGAAAAATAACAGAAATGATTAATTGATTAGCAAAATAGTTTTTTTTTGTTAATTACTGATCTTTTGATTGACTGATCAATAAACAGACTAATTGCTTGACAAAGCTAACATGCCAACCATTATCAAACAAATGTAGCAAATTAGATTTGATCAGATTAGATTTGTTAACTGGCACTTTAGAACCTCTAAAATATTTGATTAGATTTAGAATGAAAAGGGGAAAGACAATTTCTCTGACTGCATCTCTTTGTTATCTACGGACTGAATGACTGAATGAGAGCAAGCTTTATCAAAACAACTGCAGGGATTCACAGGATGCAGAAATGTTTGAGTCTTTTAAAGTCATACCATGTGTGGAGCGCTGATGGTCGCTTGATAGCCTTTAGGTTAAAAGAGAGGAAGAGACTCGGTTAGTTCATCCCTCTGACATCAGGCTGTATTTTGAGTGTGTTGCGATGCACAAACGATTGCGTGAGCAGACGTACCTATTGACTGTGGCGAGTCCATGTATGGGTTACACCTAGAGAAATGGGCTCGGTCTGTGGCCAGCATGACTTCATAGACCTTGTCAGACTTAATAATGCCATTTTCTGGGGACGGAAAAGAGTTTGTGTCACCATGCGTTATGGAAACATGAACAAACAGCAGGCAGGAATATATTACATAACCATGCATCAGATGCAAAGAGAAATGCATAAAAAACACACACACACACAAAGACAAAGTGAATTCAGGGATTATTTAGGCATTACACAACCAAATATTAAATGACTGGTACATTTGGGGTGTGCGATATGATGATCAGCCATCAGTCGCTTTCTGTCTCTTTATAGCTCTTGGTGTATTAGACCATTGTAGGCAATTTTCCAAATCAGTGAGCAGGACTGCTCTGCTACAAAATTTAATTCGTCAGCTAACTAATTCACTGGATTTAACAGAAATAAACAATCCTGTCTGCATATTTTATCCATTACACCCCTTTTTCAATTGATTTTCCAGAACCTTCCCTAAGTGCAAGTCACAGCATAAATTGGATATATGCCTACAGAGGATTTTATCCATGCCAGCCAACACTATGGTAATGGTACATATACATTTGAGAAAAACAGTATATTCTACATTAAGTATGTATGAAGCAGGTTTACGAAGGATGTGTACATTTCAGGGAAATCTCCAGATAATATTTAAATGAAAATATGCTTGGGAATTTCAAGGAATTTTAAACAATTTCATTATAAAAACTTAACAAATTACAAATTCTTGCTTATCAAATATATCAAAATAAAAAGGCAAAATACTGGTATGAGAAAATTCATTTAAATACAAGTAAATTGTAATTAAAAAAATACAAAAGGGAATTCTATGCAAATATACATATTTGTAAATCTTAGCCTTTGTTAAAATTAGGTCATTATTTTGTCCTATTAGAAGTCTCCTAAAAGAAAAGAAGAACTCCTAATGAACCCTTTGATTTTGCAACAAACATAAATCACATCAGTGGTTAAAATGTCCAACACCTTCTGCAAGCTTTTGTAGCTATCTGTTAGCTTGATGAGCATGCTAATTAAAGAGTTTTAATGTATAATGTACTTCGATTCATTCTTGTTAAATGATTCAACTCATTCAAGTTCAACTCAACTAAACTGTTTATTCTTTATTTCTATTAGAAGTTTTTTTTTTCCAATTATGTCTGCTTATGATATTAATCATCTGTCTGCATTAAGCATTGTAAATACATCTGGGCAAATAAACCCTGCACTTTCATTTTATTCCTGTTATTTCTCATAAATTCCTGTTAATTGCCATGGAAAGTTTCCACCCTGAATACTCCTGGAATCTTGCAACCCTAGCAGGGAGTTAGCAGTGGAAAATATTGAGACATAGGGGAATGAAAGGTTTGAAAAGCTAAGAAGGATGAAAATGAAGTTGCAAATAGCCATGTGTACAGTATGAAAAACTGATAATATCATAGGAAATAGAGGACAAAGTGAAGTTGGCAGCATACAGACAGGAAGTCCCACACATGTGTCATTGACATGGACTGACAACACAAGGTCAGAGAGTTTAGTGTCAGAGTTTAGAGACGTGTGGTGGAAGACACCAAAAAAAAACTCCCCGGAGAAGTGTCAGTGTCTTCAGAATAATCCCTCATAACAGGTTCCTGTAGCAGCTGGGGCAAAAGGTGGGAGACGCCAAGGACAGCAGACGCTGCTCTCATTACCGACTACACTCACCCTCGGAGCTGCGTACCGCTTTAGGATACATTACAAATAAACCGTACAGGCTGCCAGATGGACACCGACTAGAGATTTCTGAAATTCAAATAACCTGTCTGGGAAGATTTCAAGCTGCCAGAATTAAAATCGTCTTTGCGAGCTCAGGATAAGCAAACCAACTTTATGACGTTTTTAAACTAGAAACTCATTTAGTAAACATTCTTCCAACACATAAGTATGTGCTGAACTTTATGAATTCACGAGGCAGTCGAGGTTTAAAGGAATGGATTTGGCTGAACCTGTACTGCTTGCACTGACCAGTCCTGAACATTGGTCAGGGGGACACAAACAATTAGAAAAAAATGTGAATTAGCATGCATCCTGAGTGTGACCTGCTTGAATACAGATTATGCAAATTGAGGGTTAAATTTAAGACACTTCTGTGTCTAAATAGGTCAGTGTCCAGTAAAGAATTCAATGAGGAGGAGCAGAAAAGCAAGGTAGTGACCACTTCAGAATAAGAGGATGTAACATAAAATCTTTATAGAAGCCAATTAAATGTTTTGACTTGAAAAGATGTTCTTAGACTAATGAAAGAGAAAAAGCATTTGCATAATTGGCAACATAATAAGGGGCTGCTTCTGAATTTGACTTAAAAGCCTTTTTGAGATAGATTAATGTGGATTCCCAGCATTTTATTATCCTGCATTACAGAGAGGCTGCATTTAACTACCTTATCAATTTCAAAATGCACGACTGCAGCATTTTTATCAATATTAAACTGAGATATATATATAATCATGCCTGCTGCAATGAAACGTTAAGTTAGAACTATTTAAAAGCAAATGGAGCTTGGGTGGCCACAGTCCACAAACCATGCAGCTTTTGGCAAAACGCTTGCAGCTGATCCATCTTTTGCAATGCTATGCTGAACTGCACAGAATATAAATAGCCCTGGTAGATACTTTATATTGAAAGCAGTCTTGGATACTGAAGTCTGCAGACATGATCTCATTGAATATGATTTTGCTCTATGGAAGTAAGAAACAGCAGGTCAGATCAGATCTTGCACGTTGACAAAATGGATGTCAATCACTGAGTATAGCACAATTCACTCCCGTCTGATAACAGAATAAACCATGTGGCATCAATGGCACCGATCATACTGGACTTAGCACCGGATAGCAACCGTCTAGCAGGGTGGTAACGTTACACTGAGTCACTGATATTTTCTGCAGCCACTATCGTTTGACCTAACAACTAGCTGCCACTGCCAGCTTACAAAGTCACTGTAGAAACTGGGCTCACATGTCCAGCTGTCAGTGTCATTCATGTTAAAGTATAGTGAATGGTACAGGCATGATAGCCATCAATGAATGTGGGCAGGGCACTTAGCAGCGCGGCTAGCGCTACTAGCTAGCTACAACGTCCCAAATGACGCACATAGAGCTAGCAGGCTAAGTTAACCTAACACAAAACTAAAGCTGCACAAAGAAGCTGCAACTATGCGCAAGAAGTGTGTGTATTTATTGTTAATTTATCCTCTGCAACGACGGAGGCATTCGCCTGTTCCACGGCGTAAACGTGGTTTGAGAGGGGGGTGGAGAGAGGTAACGCTAGGTCAACAACAACATACCACATAGCTTAGCAACCAGCTAGCTACCGCTCGTGGAGACCCCCAGCCGCCAAACTAAACCGTTTTCGGCCGACCTGCCCGTGAAGACGTCGGTGCTGCCGCCGCACAAAAAATTCGGACTTACTGCGGAGGTTGTTCACAAGCTCTGCGTGGCTGGCTCCTCCAGATTTCCAGGCCATTATTAAACAGACTTTGCGGAGTAAGTAGACAGCAGCTGTCAGTGCCGCGCCTGCGCCAACGGTTTTGCCGATGAAGCTGACAACCTCCAGAGCAGACGGCGTAGCGGTGGATACGTCACCAGACATCCAGGATGATTTTACTGCGGGGCGGCTTATCTAACGCAGACCCTCATGCAGAGCAGTGTAATTTCACAAAATAATTAATCTGTTAAGATATGAGCCTTAGCTAATGTTAATTGCACTCGGAAAAAACACATTGATCAGTCAGTGCACAATCAGATTTGCCGCAGTAACATAGACGGTGGCCGCTAAGTGGAGTGCGACACATGTAGTAGTAAATGTGAGAGGAAAGTCGGCCGATTTGGTAGTTTGACCTTACAGGGCCACCGTAGCTACGTACAAAGCAGCAGGCGCGTACATTCTGATGCTGCCCATGAATGCTAAGCTAACGCCAACAGTAATTTTTATAATTTATCAAACCGACTGAGAGTGTTTTTGTTACAATGGAGAGTGTAAATGCTAAGTACGTGTCCCAGAAAATCAGTAAAACCAGATGGAGACCAGTTTCACATTCGTCTTTGCAGCAACCAGACATCTTTGCGACTGGCTCGTGGGATAACGAGGTTGGCAAGTTGTCATTCAGTGTTAATGTTTATGATAGTTGTGACTGCCAAACTTCATAGAGAAATCTCTGAATTGTATGCGAGTTTACTAATTGGCTGACTCACACGTGTTGTAACAGTCAGAACACGATTAGAGACATATTTGTGAATCCTAAGGTGTCGTTTCGGTACAATATATTTATGCTAAATGTGACTGCCAAACTCCATAGAAAGATGTCTTTAGTAGTTTAGTTTTCTGCGATGTTGGTAAATGGCGGGCCTGCACACGTTATAACTGTCAAAATACAACTGGAGACATGTTATGAATGGTGAGCTGTCATTTCGGTATGATATAGTTATGGTAAATGTGACTGCCAAACTTCATAGAAAAATCACCTAATTGTATGCGATTATTCTGATTGGCTGACTCACACATGTTGTAACTGTCAAAACACGATTGAAGACATGTTATGAATCATAAGATGTCATTTCGGCATATACAGTATTTATGATAATTGTGACTGCTGATCTTCACTGAAAAATCTCTTAATTTTATGCGATTTTGCTATTTGGAGGGCTTGCGCACTTAACACTTGACAACCCCAATGTTTTTCTATTACAGGACAACAAGATTTCATTTTGGTCCATTGGGAATAATGGAAGTACTGGCATAGATGATGGATTTGAAGGAGACCCACAGCTGCTGTGTGAACACAAACATGATGGAGATGTTCTGGACCTTCAAGTAAGACACTCATGGGAATCCAAATTAATGTACCAGCCCATAATTGGTACGAAAATAAAGAATATTAAAGTTTCCTCTACAATAGTTTCATCTGTACAATTGTTCTTCCTCTTCTTTTCTTCCCCAATATGTTAAATATGTACTCCTAACAGCATGAAACTTATTGGGATTTTTTTTTTAGTTAAGGGAACATGAGGCCAGGGATTGTGGTGGCACAAAAAATGGAATGAATTTAACTAATGGAGACACTGAATTTCATGACATTTAAAAAGAATTTATATTTGATAAGATTTGGCCTCAGTTGTCCGAAACCCAATCGTCCTAATCTAGTATTGGCTGATTGAATTGGTGCATCCCTAATTCAATAAAGTTGGACTTTGTTTTGCAGAGAGAACCAATTGTGTGGATACAAAAAATGATTAAAAAGGGAATTTGTCGCTATCAGTGATTTGTTGCTGAGTGCAACTTAAATGCACGGACAGGACAACAGGATCTTTAATAAAGCATTTTAGACATCATAAACATGGACTATGCTTACGCTCTACTATTAATGTGACATCTTTGTTGATTCAAGTTAGGATATGATGCCAAATTCCCCCATCTAGGAGGAGAAACTTCAACTTTCTTTATAATACAAGTTTGTTTACCTAAAATATAGTTCCAGGGCTCATTTCACCTTTGTCCTTTTTTTAAAATATATATATTTTCTTTGTTTGTTTTATCAGTTTTTGGACCAAGACAGAATTGTCACAGCATCGTCAACTGGAGCCGTCACCATCTTTCGCCACCACCAAAACAGTCAGGTACACACTAGCCCAGTCTTCCTCATGCACATTTTTCATATACACAAAGAGGTCATCTGTAATGAGCCTCTAACATGGGGACAGGTTACAGCCTCTCACAAATGAAAACATTTTGGAAATATAAACACTGTTCGGCCTGTCACGATATGTTGTCTCAGTCATTTCAAGACCATTTCATGCCACTGATATCTTCATAATATAATAAAACAGTAACGCAATTACACGCTTTCAAAGAGCAATGAATTTGAATTCTAAGAAATATTCAGACATCAAAATTGGAATATGTGAAAAAACACATGGGTCTGATAATAGTAGGGAAAACCCTGCTAGTTATTCTTGTATTATGTTGTCCCGAATGTTCTCTTACATTCTTATGTGATCGAACACGCATGTAAACACAATGGGCAACATTGAGGTCATCAGAAATGATCAAGGACATGTACATACATCTTAAGTTGATAAGATATGCACAGTAAGTTGATAACGTAACATCATGACAGGCCAAAACAGTGTTACTAATAATATTTAGGGATGGTTTATCTTAAAAGTCACATTTGGTTTGGCTCTTAAAACTGACTTTAACTAGGAATAAGTCAACACTAGACTAACCCAGCTTGAATCACAGATAATTAAAATGTATATCCTTGCTTTATAACAGTATAATTGATGTAAGTCATATTGACAGACCAGGAGTGCAGTGCAAGGAAGTGAATGTTGCACAAACAGTTTAACTGGATATATAACATACTTGTGGTATGATAAATATTGTGATTTCCTACATATTCTCTTCCTTGAATGCAGACGATATCAGTTTCTCAGAGCTGGGCAAGAGCGCATCGTTACCCTTGTGACAACGCTCCCTGTACTGGTGTTGTGTGCAGCAGTCCTGAGATCGTCACCGTCGGTGAAGACGGCAGGATCATCGTCTTCAGAGCCGACCAGGAGGGGGTGGTTCGAGTTATAGGTGAGATTAAGCTTTAGCTCCTGTAACTACACCATCATGTCACATTGAAATACACACAGCAAAGGACAGCATCTTAGTATAATGTGACGAACATGTTTTTTCAACCACTGCCAGAGAATGCTGACAGCAGCACGATCCATGCTGTGACTTACCTGAGGACATCAGAGATTTTGACGGTGAACTCTATCGGCCAACTCAAGCTGTTTGATTTCAGACAACAGAGCAACTCGCCATCCCAGATTCTCTCTCTGTAAGATCAATAGTAACATTTGTCTGTTCCTCTCTTTCCTTGCTGCATTTTCTATTTGGATGACTTAAATATTAGAAATTCAAATTCATTGTTTTCATTTCAGGTCAGGTGATAGAGTCCCTCTGCACTGTGTGGACAGACATCCCAACCAACAGCACATTGTGGCCACAGGAGGGCAGGATGGCATGCTCTGTGTGTGGGACGTGAGACAAGGCAACACACCCTTCTCACTCATGGAGGCACACTCTGCTGAAAGTAAGAGAATATTTTTTTGCAGATGATTTAAGTTTATGATAGCAGATGTTTCCTCTTTGCAGGGACCTTTGCTTTGTTTTATAACTAACGTATAAATGTTTCTCTGGTTTGCTGCACAGTGTGGGAAGTCCACTTCCACCCATCCAACCCAGATCATCTGTTCACATGCTCAGAGGATGGTTCACTGCTGCACTGGGAGACTTCCTCACCTTCAGACATGCCCTCCTTCTTACAAGGCAAGTCAAATGATTCTGTCTGTATTTCAGCTGAGCCAGCAGAGGGATATTACATTCTGTTTTCCAAAGAAAAGACTGCAAGGTGCTGCCAAGAAACAGCAATTTACTACAAAACAGGATGTAATGTAAAGGCCATTTCTGCCATGACAAGACATCAGGCCAAATTTTACAATCATGCGCCTAATATTGATCACCAGCTATGTAATGTAAGTATTGTAATGTTTTAAAAAATGCAGGTTTGTTAATGTGTAAATTAAGGAGGCTGATGGGAAAAGGTGTAAAAACAGCCTGCATCTGGGCACCTTGTACGCCTCTAGAAACATTTTCTGTCTTTCTTTCAAAATCAAAGTTTTGACAAACTTAATTTTCTTTTTTTGGTTGTTCTTTGTTTGCTTTGGTCTGTTTCAAAGATTTAAGTAATTATGAAATGAAGTTGTGCTTGAGTTTTTCTATTTCAGGCTGTCAGCAGTGACTTCTGACCTACCAAAACCTGAAACAGTCACCAGATTTTATCAGCAAATTGCTGCATCAAGAGTTGATTTATGCGCTGCAGCACAATCATATGATATGAACAGCAGCTTCTGTATTAATCATAGAGTATTTATCTATTTCATGTATTAGTCACACAACCCCGTCTGTTATCCTTTGGTTGTTATAGTGATTATAAAAACACTGAGTCAGCTAGTGTGATACAGACTGCCGAGATCTAAAAAGCTGGTATATCAACATGCCAAGGAAACTATACACAACCATAATAACAGTTGAGTAATCATAATAGTTCTCTAAGATATTAAGAGATGGTTTATTAATTGTTTTCCAGGTGGCAGGAACAACAGCATGATATCTCGCAGTGCGATGGCCCCCGCTGGAGGGAACCAGTCCCTGATCAACGCCTGGCTCAGTGGAGACTCCAGTAAAGGCCGTCTGGAGACAACTCACATGCTTCCCAGCCAGACGCTGTCCGTCAACAGTTTGGATGTACTCGGACAATGTCTTGTCTGTGGGACTGACGGAGAGGCTATTTTTGTCAACAGACAGGTCCCGGTTTAAAAGAGTTGTTAGTGTACAGGACAAGATCTGTTTATTTCCAGTCAAGACATGTTTTATTGTCTCTTTCGAACATACAGCGTGCCCAAAATACTGCGATCAAAAGGTTTGGGCTTTTCTTGTGTATTTGTCTGTCATATATGTACACTATATTTGCGCATTTCTATTGCAGCTTGAGTGATGGATCATCTTGGATTAAAGGTTTTTTTTTATATCATTCCAAGCAGAGTATTTCAACTCAGCTGTCCTTTTGTAAGGATGACATAAAACTGTATTGAAATAGATAAATGAATAAAAAGCCTTTACACAAATGTCTCATGCATCTATTGACGGTTTTGTTAAAATTGAAGTTAGAAATCCAAGGTACATCACGAATACTGTAGCTGCAGTCACTGTTGACCTGTTTTTCCTCATTAACCTGTTAAATACTGTTGAATCATATTTAGTTCAAATGACAATTAAAAATCCAATTAAAATTAAATATTTACTTGTTACGTGTTCAGGAGTGTCAGGTGAATAGATGATGGGGAGAGGTACAAAAAAAAGTTACAGAGACTTCCCTTAATAATACCCGCAGTAGTGAAAGACATTTTCTGTGTGCAGTATTGGCCCTCAGTTTTGCCAAGATTGTCCCATTTTTAAAATTTTTTTTTATTGAAATTTAACAAAAGTACACTTTCTGAGGAAAATCTTTTTAATTTAGCCCACCTGTTCCTTCTACCTGCATGTGTTTTTAACTGACTTATTAGCATGGCAGCTGACTACCATGTGTTAAACAGTGGCATTATTCGTAGATATGTACTACACTATGTTGTGCACATTTATTAGGGTATATCTCATTTAATGTTCGCGTTTGATTTGATATGAGAAAATAGTCTATATTTTATGGGTGATGGTTCTTATTGCGATTTTTTTAAAACTGGTTACTGGTTGTTTGAATCATTATTAAAACTCACATCCGGAGCCCCTTTATTATTATTATTAGATTTTATTTTGAAATTTACAAGAACCGGATGTGTGTGTCGCTCTTCCGTGTCTAGCTTGTTGCTGTTGTACTTGTCATTCAGACATCCCAGGAATTCAACACGACAAGGAACAAGTCAGCTCGGCACAACAAGGACATTTTAAGTTAAACTCGCGTCCTTGACGCCTAGTAAGATCGAGGAAATATCGTTTGTTGTCAAAATAGGAAAAGTGTCGAGGAAGGCGGCAGACACAGACTCTGGTAAGTTGTCAGACACGGCTAATAGCTAACCAACTGTTGCCAGTTGTGTCCCGAGCTAGCAGCTAATTCGCAACCTGTTGTTGAATTAGCCTAGCAGCAAATGGATGCCTTTAACACACAGGCCGCGGAGCAACTGCTGCGCTTTCGACTTATTGCAAAGTAAGGTCGCGATAAGTTTAGTTTGCAGCCCATGAGTCGCCATATGTCGGAGAAATTTAGACGAAAGTGACAAACAATTTAATTTTAGCGCACTTAACGCAGCACAATCAGCGTTAATGTAGCTAGCGCTCTGCTAGCCCCGTGTTGCTAACGACGCTAGCAAGGGGACGGGTTCTTATTTTTGGGGAATACTTTACTTTAAGCAACAAGTGTAGCTTAATCTGAAATGGTAAAGCATTAAAATACAACTTTTCTGCAGCTGAAGTATCATATTAACTCCGAAATTTGTCAGTCTGATTTCTAACAATCACATTTCTGTCTGTCTCTTTGTATATTAGCCCTTTCTACATCTCATTTGTCCAACCAGTTAACTAATAAGATATGTACTCTGGATGTATGCTCATCTCACATTGTCTTTTTTATTTTTTATTTCTGTCAGTAGAATGCAGATGTGAGGTCAGACCCCTGCCATCCTTTTCTGCAACCCTGGACTGAGTGATATCTTCTTCATCCCCTTCATTGTCATCATACATGCTCTTACATGAAGAGAGGGGAGAAACCCGAAGGATACAGGCAGATGAGACCCAAAACATTTCCCACCAGTAACTACAGCGGCAACAGCCAACAAATGCTGCAGGAAATACGGAACAGCCTGCGCAACTTGTCCAAACCCTCTGACCCACCTAAAGTGGAAATTGGTGGAGCTGGAAAAATGCTTCCTGAGGACCCAAGGCAACAGGGGCGCTGCAGCAACCCCAAAAACCCCTACCATAAGGCTTTACAGGAGATCCGCAAATCCCTGATGCCTTTTGCCAATGAGCCCAGCACTTCAGGCCCCGATGTGAACAAGAACAAACACATGTCGCAGGAACCCCCCTTTGTTGGGTTTGAGGAGGTGAGATGAGCGTGTTTGTTACCGAAACCAGTTCATTTCATTCTTAATATAACTCTGTTATAGAGAATAATCACTCTGTGTACTTTGTTTACTGGAGAATTATTTGAAACATGAAAAGTATGTGGAATGACGACGAGCTTGTACAGGTGTCATTACAAAAGCAGTTTCTCAGTTGGCGGTGGCCACTTGTTTTGAACCAGTAAATGCAATCCAGGTATGAAGTTGCACGGTGTGTATTGCAGTAATTTTCTGTCGAAACAAGTTTAAACTGTTGGGAAAAGCTTACTTGCTGATTGGCATCCTTTATTTTGCAGCTATTGTCATGATTGCATTATGTTTTTTTTGTTTGTTTGTTTTTTAAGCAACACCTCCAAACATTCCCTGGTTCTAGCTTCTCCAGTATGAGGATTTGTGGCTTTTCTCTGTTATATATCTTTGTAAAGTGAATAACTTTGGGTTTTGGACTGATGGTTGGACAAAATAGGAAACTGAAAGATGTACAATTGTGATTTGTCACTGTTTTAGGACAATAATTTGCAGATCAATAGAAAATGAAAACAATTTTAGTTGCGTCTTTTCTTCTATTTAATTTACTTTTGAACACTGTTAAATGCTATAACAAATGTATTTTACAGCTCATTTGCACAAGAAACCAAACTCTAAATTTAATTTTGATCTTTTTTGCCTTGTGAACAGAGCAATATTCGCAGTGTGGGGGCAGATTACATGGGTAAGGTGAGCTACCAGGACTCGATGAGGGAACAGATGGCTGCTGCCAATCCCAACGCTACAGGTCTGAAAGCCCAAGGTACGTAACTGTCCACTGGGACTAAATGCTGTGTTTCCTCTTTTATTTTCCATTGAGGTGTGTTCATTCAGCCTTTATAATGTTTCCAAGACTTGGGACATTAGCTTAAAGAAATGACAATACATGCTGACAAAAAGAGAATGAGTCACTGCATCGTGTAATGGAACAAGGTGACTGGAGATTAGGTTTTTGGTTTTTTATTTCATAATGAGCTCTCAATATGGCACATTCAAGGAAAGTCATGACAATGTGTTGGAAACTGTTTTTGGTTTCAACAGGTATTTAATGATTTTTGACAACTGGTCTGGACCTTTATTTAAAAAATACAATGTGAGGAAATACTGATCATGGGTGTATTTTACAACAAGCTACGTTATACTTAGGGCTTCATAATTTTAGCTTCCATTCCTATTGCATTTAATAACATTGTACACACCAAGTTAATTACTGAGTCTTGGAAACATAACTCTGAGGTGAGAGCATACCATACTTATGTGTGCATGTCTGTGTGTGAATTTAACATATTTTACACAGTGCAACAACTGTTAGCTGCCAAAAAAACGTATTAAGACCTTTATTTTAGTTTCAGTTTTAGACGGACTTTGGTTTTAATTATATTGCAGCAAGGACACACTGCTACAAGTCATACTTTATTTTCCTCAATCACTTTGATTGTCATTTTGCTTTTTTTGTGTCTGCAGGAGCCCCACATATCCAGCAGGCTGTGCTGAGGAGGCCGAGCTGGAAAGGCTCAAAGGAGTCTTTGGCTCCTCGACACGGTCCTCTCATGGTGGATGGAATGATGTACCGCTCAGACAGCCCCGGACCACCTCCCGCCTTCCCACAGGGTCACCCTGCCAACAGCCAGAGAGTCAATCCTCCACTGCCACCTCAGGTGCGCAGTGTCACACCTCCACCAAACCGTGGTGCCATGCCTCCTGCACCATCCTGGGACAGCAACCCATCAACCAAGCGCTACTCTGGCAACATGGACTACCTTGTGCCCCGCATCTCTCCTGTACCCCAGGGGGCCTGGCCCGATGGCTACCAGAATGCAGCACCTCAGAATCAGCGCGGGATCAGCCCGGTGCCTATGGGCCACCAGCCCATCATAATGCAAGCCTCCGGGGGGAATAAGTTCACCTTCCCCTCTAGCTGGTCACAGAGTGGCTCCCCACAGACAGACTACATGGCCGGAGGCAGCAGACAGCCTCCTCCCCCGTACCCGGTCAATCAGAGCAGCCGGCACAGTCCCACTGACCAGATGCAGGCAGGAGGACCTGCGTCATCTCCCTCTTACATCAACGGTGGAAACATCCCTCAGTCCATGATGGTTTCCAACCGGAACAGTCACAACCTTGACATGTACAACATAGGTCCTCCTCAGTCCTGGTCTCAGGCTCCTCTGGCTCCCAACCAGCCCCAGTCTTCCTCTGGCAACAGCAGCAATCAGGATCTGTCCCCATCATGGCAGCACAACATGCCAGTCCGTTCTAACTCCTTTAACAACCACCAGCTGAATGGCAGACAGGCCCATCCAGCCAGTTCCCAGCCCTCTGCCACCACGGTCACTGCCATCACCCAGGCTCCCATCCTGCAGCCAGTCAAAAGCATGCGTGTCCAGAAACCTGAGTTACACACTGCTGTCGCTCCCACACACCCTCCATGGATGCAGCAAGCTCAACCCCCTCCTGCTGCACCTGCTTACCAAGAGCCCCCAGCCCCTGTACCTCAGATCCCTGTTGTCGCAGAAGTCCCCAGCTACCAAGGCCCCCCTCCACCCTATCCCAAGCATCTCCTCCAGCAGCAGGCTGCACCCTCCCCCCCTGCCTACGATCCAGGGGCCAATAAGCTCGGCACAGGTAGAGAGGAGCCCGCTGAAGAGGAGAGCAGCGGCGGTGACGGCTCCCGAGACAAGACAACAGAAACTCCTGAAAGCACCACAGCGACAGAGAAGGAGAAGAAGCAAATCACAACATCGCCGGTTCCTGTCCGCCGCAACAAGAGGGATGAAGAGCGGAGAGGGGAGTGTGGAAGAGTTGCGCTGTACTCCCCGCAGGCCTTTAAGTTCTTCATGGAGCAACATGTGGAGAATATCCTAAAGAACCATCAGCAGAGGATTCGGAGGAGAAAGCAGCTGGAAAGTGAAATGAATAGGGTGAGAACATCAACCACCATAGTCACAATTTTTTTTTGAAATTGTATTCTAATTTTTGCCATTTAAAAGTAAACCTGTCACTCTTTTCAAACTTTTTTCCTTACTATCTTGTGATCACTCTATCTCTCTGTGATTGTCTTTTTCATGCTGTTTGATATTTTCTTAGCTGTTCTTTCTCTTCCTTTCTCCCCTTGCTGTCACTAACAGCTGATCTAAAAAAGGTAAAAGTATCTCTGCTGTCTTGTGCGACAGAGTAGTCCACACACATCGGTTATTCAAGTAAGATTGTGTTGAGAGTCTGGTCTTCTGTGTTTTAAATGTACTACATGCAGCATGTTGTGGCGGGAGGAAATGCATGCGACTCGATGACCTCCATCTCACTGATCATGTCACTGCTCGAGCATTTTTGTTTTGGACTACAGCAATGTTTAACACATGAGAAAAATGCGTTATGTTTGCATTTATAGATCAGTTCTAATGCTTTTTGTACTGGTTTCCTTCAGTGTATACAGTTTCTGTCTAACCAGGACTGCTTGTGTGTTTTTATGCAACCTTTTTGAACCATTTTGAGGTCATGTGGCCCATTAAATCAATTTTCACTCTGTCCTGTGCTCAGGTGGGTTTGTCTTCAGAAGCTCAGGAGCAGATGCGGATGATGCTCTGCCAGAAAGAGTCCAACTACATCCGGCTAAAGCGGGCCAAGATGGATAAATCTATGTTCAAACGAATCAAGACCCTGGGCATCGGAGCCTTTGGTGAGGTGTGCTTGGCCAGAAAAGAGGACACAGGAGCACTGTACGCCATGAAAACGCTCCGTAAGAAGGATGTGCTGCTGAGAAACCAGGTGGCCCACGTCAAGGCAGAGAGGGACATCCTGGCTGAGGCTGACAACGAGTGGGTGGTGCGTCTGTACTACTCTTTCCAAGATAAGGACAACCTGTACTTTGTCATGGAGTACATACCTGGAGGGGACATGATGAGCCTTCTCATCCGGCTCGGCATCTTCAAAGAAGAGCTGGCTCAGTTCTACATTGCAGAGCTCACCTGCGCTGTGGAGAGCGTCCACAAGATGGGCTTCATCCACCGAGACATCAAGCCTGATAACATCCTCATAGACCGAGACGGGCACATAAAGCTGACCGACTTCGGCCTTTGCACTGGTTTCCGCTGGACGCACGACTCCAAGTATTACCAGAGTGGTAGGTCTCACTTTTTCAATAACAGTTCATCTAAAATATTGAATTATCCTCATCTTTAAAATACAAACCATACCTTCTGAAAGAAAATCTTGTTTTAGAAATTATTACTGTTGGGGGAAAAGGAGCAAAATCAAATTACCTGTGGTGTGATGGATTATGTGGAAAATTCATTTTTAAAGTAAATTTCCACATCATTTTTATTAGGTCGAAAAAAACTGTATAACATGGCTGCTACTAACAATTTTTATTTATTAGCAATTAATTTGACGGTCTCTTCATTCATTCGGTATATCCAGAAAATGTTTGAAAATCGCACATCAGAGCTTAAGTCTACTTTTTCAGATTACTTTTTGTCCCAAAACCCCCAAAATATTAAATTCACTGTAATAAGAGACTAGGAAAACCAACAACGTTTCACATTTAAGAGGCAGGAACCAGCAAGTTTGGGGAAATCTTGCATTAGCATGCAACTCACTTAGAAAGTTCTTTGCCAATACATTTTCTGTCAGTCAACAAATCTTTTCAGCACTCTGGTTCTCCTTCAACAAAATGCTTTCCCTCTGTTTAAAACGTGGAGGACACAATGCCAGTAATGAGTGAGGTATTAAAAGTGTTGAAGTGTCAGTCTTAAGGTGTGTACTAAGGTGACAAAGGCAGCTGGTATGCAGGTCACTAGGTCTACTTTCAGAAAGACTGATCATGTAATTTACAAGTAACTTAACCCAGTCAACTTTGTTTTTGTCTTAAATCGGCGAGTAGAAAATAAACAGCAATGTGCAATGTAATTTGGAGCACCTTTAAACTGCCAGGAACAATTTTCACTGCTGCTGAACCTGCTGTATGGAAATAATGAGCTGGCTTCTGGCAGTTTCAGTCCAAATAATAACTCTTGGCTTCAAAAATCCAAATTCCTGGAACCCTTCATGAGACACTGAGATGTCACATGCGGTGAATACTTTGGAAATCATGAAAACACTGAATGGAAGAACCATATACCTGGTAGAAAACCCCATCTGATGAGTAGAGTAATGAGCACTGTGTTGTGTGGTCTCTTTCCAGGTGACCATGTGAGGCAGGACAGCATGGACTTCAGTAAGGAATGGGAAGATCCAACCAACTGCCGCTGCTCAGACCGCCTGAAACCTCTGGAGAGGAGAAAGGCCCGGCAGCACCAGCGCTGTTTGGCACATTCACTGGTGGGGACGCCCAACTATATCGCGCCAGAAGTGCTGCTGCGAACAGGTACAGTGGACCTGCTGCAGGACAGGAGTTGTACTGTACTGTTTGATTCTGCAATCATTAGTAGAATGAGTCTCATGAAGAGCTCTCCGCCTTAAGATTGTAAACTAGAGAGTAAGGCTGCAACTGTCAATTACTTTATTTAATCAATGAATTCAACAATGATTTTTTTTTTTGATTAATCCAACAAGTATTTAGTAAATTATGCAACCTTTTTCTCCTGACCGTTTCAGATTCCTCAGTTTAAGGTATCTGCATATCTGGAGTACCAATCCCATTGTCCTCTTTTTATATTTTATATTTATAATCTTTATACCTCACTGTGGAACCCACTGGAAACATTTTTAATGTGAGGAATGTAACTGAAAGTGGAAATACTGAAATTTATAATGACATTGGAAAGGAAACTGTTTCTAATGTGGATCGGTCATTGCCATGGTCGATGCCCTAATCCTTAATAATTCAGCTTATCATCTTGATGCATCCTAAGAAAATGTGTAGTGCAGTTTCCAAAACCCCAAGTTATATCTGATCAATGGTCCAAATCCCAAAGAAATTTAAATTAGTATCATAATTTACAAAGAAAAGTAGAAAATACTGCAGATGCTGCAGATATTTATCTTCTAATCAATCAATAAATTGACTTATTGTGACAATAAGCTGTGACAGCTCTGCCAGGGGAAAAGGGGGCAACCATTATTATCATGTGCTTTAGAGATGAGGACCGGAGGAGAGACATCTAACATTGTCCGTGCTTACAAAGTCTCAAAAGTAAACTTGGCGAGCAAGCCTGTGTTGAGCACTTGGAAGCGAGGAGGGTTGAGCTGGCGCTCATCACGGCCCAGAGTTGGCAGGACTGCATTTGTGCATGCAGAACAGAAATGCTCCCTCGCTGCTTTTTATGTGCTCAGGTTTTGAGACTAGATATAAACAGAAGAGCTCCATTTCTCGCTCTCTTTATCAGTCTCTGCCTGTTTT
This sequence comes from Lagodon rhomboides, assembly GCA_039737535.1. NCBI lineage: Eukaryota > Metazoa > Chordata > Actinopteri > Spariformes > Sparidae > Lagodon > Lagodon rhomboides. The sequence goes on along the minus strand of CM077798.1, from coordinate 11,645,907 downwards.
TCAATGCATCTGACACAATTTCACAATGCTGATTTGGATGTTTGTACCTCAACAACAGTAGAAGCTTCAGTTAATTTGGGTCAGCCCGACTTAAAACTTTCTAGGTGTTGTTGAAGAGTGACTGACATCCTTAATCTCCTCCAGGATACACCCAGCTCTGTGATTGGTGGAGTGTTGGCGTGATCTTGTATGAAATGGTTGTTGGACAGCCCCCCTTCTTAGCGACCACACCCCTGGAGACTCAGCTGAAGGTATGTGAAGCACCTGCAGTGAAATGTTGTGCATCTACAGGCTGCATTGTTTCTGATGTTGTCTCTGCTGTTGAAACCAGGTGATAAACTGGAAGAGCATGCTGCACATTCCCCCGCCAGCCAAGCTCAGCCCAGAGGCGTCAGATCTCATAGTCAAATTGTGCCGCGGGCCAGAGGACCGCCTCGGCCATAACGGCGCTGACGAAATCAAAGCTCATCCTTTCTTCAAGACCATCGACTTCTCAAGCGACCTGCGGCAGCAGGTGGCGCCCTACATCCCCACCATCGCCCACTCCACAGACACCTCCAACTTCGACCCTGTGGACCCGGATAAACTGTGGAGCAGCGACAGTGACGGCGAGGACAACCTCAACGACACCCTCAACGGCTGGTTCCGCAACGGCAAACATCCAGAACACGCCTTCTACGAGTTCACCTTCCGACGCTTCTTCGATGACAACGGCCACCCGTACAGCTGCCCCAAACCTATCGAGTACGAGGGTTATGACGGGGACGAGGCGGACTCAGAGGGCCGCGGCGCAGGAGGCAGCCAGCAACTCGGCCACTCAGGGCCGAGACCTGGTCTACGTGTAGGACTGAGGACAGCTGAGCTGCTTGTACATAACGAGTTCATGGAGGGTGTTTGTGTGTGTGTGTGAAGGGGATTTAAGAACATAGGAACATATGTTTGTAGGAGTCAGAATACTCGACAGCAAACGGTCACACTACAACTTAAAGGAATAATTATGGGACAACACGCTTATTTCCATTCGTGCCAAAATAAAGATTAAAAGGTCAACACTACTTGTATCTTTGCACAGTAAATATAAAGCTACAGCCAGCAGCAACTTAGCTTAGCAAAAACACTGGAAATGGTTCCTTTTTAAGAGTCACTGGTCAACCAGGAAGGGGTACAAGATGCAAGAAAGACTCACTGTACTAAGACTGAACAGTTCATCAAAATATTGTTGATATTGCAACATGGCCAAGTGCAACATAGAAATATAAATGAAGCATTGCAGCAAATAATATCCTCCACACATAAGGGAACATGAACGTTTGGTACAAACAATGGCAAAAATCACCAGGTGTTGATAGTAAATTATCATTTTAAAATCCTTATCTGCAATAATATAACGCAAAATTAAGGATTACTACTAAAATATTTTTCAAATTGCATTTATTTGGAGATCCTAATAGCACTGAACACAACAGGAAGTCATGCAAAGACGTTTTTTTGGTTGACTATTACACACTTTTTGATCGTGAAGCGATTTCTTATAGAAGGCAGGCTACCTGTTTCCCCATTCCCAGTCTTTACGCTAAGCTAAGCTCACATGCTGTTGGCTCCACCTCTGTGTTTACCATACAGACATGAGAGTGGCATCAGTCTGTCGGCAAGAAAGAAAATGAGCTTTATTCTCCCCAAAAATTGTTCTTTCCTTGAACTATTCCTTTAATGCATGAAAGGTACACTGTATGATGTGTTCAGAGGAAGCAGGAAAAAAATCAGGGCGCTTTCCTTGACGACTTATCGCAAACCCCCCCTTAAAGCCTTAATTTATTTAAGAAACTGTAACTGGTGATGCTAGTGTAGATGCTGTTTGAGTGTGGGAACGTGTTGTTGTTGGAATTACATTTAATGGTAAAAAAAAAAAAGTCTTAATTTATATTTTCATGTCTGTTGCAATGGGGATTTAGTGTCGTGACTTGTAGAAATTTGCAGGGATAAATTGCTCTAATTATTCATTGCTGTGCCTTTTTTTGATCTTTTTTCACCAAATATACAGAGGGTTAATAATCAGACTGGCATTTTAAATGAGAGTAGCAGTAGCTGATTGAACTACAGTAGCTTTTTGTTGTTTTATTTTTCTAATTTATACCTAAAATGTATTTATAAATTAAGTTGTATACACTTGATGTAAATATTTTTCTCCTCCCAGTCAGCTGATTATTTTATTTTTTTCTTAGGGCAGGCCCTCGTCAGTGTCCACTGCTGCTGCCTTCTGTCGATATGTTGTGTGCTTTTCTGTCTCAACACTAATTCACAGGACTCTGAATGCATTTACATCGTTTGTTTAGCCCGACTTCTTTCATCACAATTCATTCTTCATGCTCGTCTCTCAACCAAAGCACTAAACTAGGTGGGTTTTGACTTTTTCTTTTCCAACAACCCACTGTTAGAAAATAATGATCACAGGACTATGAAGTTATAAAGCAGACGTGCCTGGCTTTAAGGCACCTAACCGCCTCATCATATGGTACTCTACGTCGTCTCTGCTCCCGTCTTTGAGAAACACTAAAGCTGACTATCACGTGCCTCTGTATTGATTTTTAAAATATAAACTGGATTGATGGACTGACGGTGGAGAGCAGAACGGCTCTCCATCACATACGATGATTTTGTAACCCGCTGTACTTTTTGTTTGTGTTTAGGAAAAGATCTCTGAATGTAGTTATGGACTTAATGGTGACCACTGGCCTTCTGCACTGGTTTTGTGTTTTCGTTGTAAGTGAGAGAATTTTATTTTTGTGTACATCGTTGCTCTGTGAGGTTGGGTACAGGGAAGAGGGTGATAAATAAAGAATGTAAAGAACAAAACATGTTGTACATGCACACCAACCGTGTTGTGTTATTATTATTGGTATCAAATAGAAACAGATGACAGGACTGGAGATTTTGACGAGGGCTGCAGCGATTAATCGCTTAGTTAATATTTGGATAATCCAGTAAGTTGTTTCAGTCATTAAAGTCAAACTTTCTGATTCCAGCTTCTTAACTGTTTGTTTTCTCCTCTGACAGTAAACTGAATATCTTTGGGTTGTGTGCGAAACAAAAGGAGTAAAGCAGGGCGGCACAGTGGTGTAGTGGTTAGCACTGTCACCTCACAGCATGAGGGTTCTGGGTTCAAACCCAGGCCCTTCTGTGTGAAGCTTGCATGTTCTCCCTGTGCATGTGTCTCTCCAGGTCCAGCTTTTTCCCACCTACCAAAGACATGCAGGTTAGGTTAATTAGTTAAAAACTTGTCCATGTGCATATGGCCCTGTGATAGGCTGGCAACCTGTCCAGGGTGTACCCTGAGTCAGCTGAGATAGGCTCCAGCTCACCTGCAATACCAGTGCAGGGTAAGAGGTAGAATATGAGTGAGTTTAGTGAAGCCAGATGTGACATCTTTAAATGTCCTTTGTTAAACTCACTCATCATCTACCACCCATCCTGCAATGGAGCCTATCCCAGCAGACTTAGGGCATGAGGCGAGGTACACCCTGGACAGGTCACCAGCCCATCACAGGGCTAACATATACAGACAACCACTCACACACCTATGGACAATTTAGAGTCAAAACTCCACACAGAAGGGCCCCTGCTGGGTTTGAACCCAGAACCCTCTTGCTGTGAGGCAACAGTGCTAACCACTGCACCACCATGCCACCTCTCACTCACTGTCATAAAATAGAAAAGCAGAAACTAATTTAAAATGTGCTGCTGTGGCTCTGATGCCGTATGCAATCTGCACAGTAACTAGTAACTAAAGTTAGTGAAGTTAAAATACAAAATAGCAGAAAATGGAAAAAAAAAAAGTGAGTAAATGTACTTACATTTCATCACTACAGACTTGTAAACATTCTTAAGAAGCTCCCTGACTCTCTTCTGGGTCAGAACATCCAAGTTTACTCATGCAACTGAATTTAATCTGGTGGTTTTTAATCATTGCAGTGCAGGATTCGCAATAATCTATTTGGAAAGCCATCAAAAATGTCACCGGTGTTGTCTTTAATGCTGATAGTGTGGCGCTGAAGAACCACTTTTCATCAAACATACCAAACTTCAGAAGGCTTGTTGATCTATCAGCATGTTTACAAGCCTTAGTAATAATCTTAGATGCCATGTTGTTACAGGGAAATGTCTAGAACTCAGAACCTCAACCTTTAAATAGGCCCCTCAAGAACGGTTCATTTCCATTTTTACAGATGTTACATGTGAAAAATGGCATTAAAGGACTTTCTGTGCTCTTACTGAAAAAAACCAACACATTGCCCTTTAGTAATAAGTATTAAAAACTTCCCGGATAGTTCACTGATAGAGTTTCCACACAGATAAAAGCTCAACATAAAAACTATTGTGCAGAGGAAATAACTGGTCCGATATTGATAGACGTCGACCACAGTTTAGTCTCGGCAGAATAAAAGAAGCAGGCTGGTGTGGTGAATTTCAGGCTGCGGCCACCAGAGGGCAGATATGATGGTTTTCCAGATGATTTTTGTCCAGACAGACTCATCATGGGACTGTACAAGCTGTTGTCTTTGGTATAACTGTATAAATTCTACTTACATTAACTTATTTCTTAGTCTGTTTCAAAGTTTCAAAGATTCAAAGTTAATCTGTCAAAAGGAGTTAACTTGACCCTCCTTAAATATGTTACTCTTCCTGTCTAGCTTAAATACGAGCAGACAGTAAAATATATGATTCATAAAGTTTGAAAACTCCTCTGAAAGTGAAATTAATGCGGCTCTTTTGTATTTGTATATCAGCGGTCGTCCACAGTGCGGCCCCTGATGGTATACAGGGACTTGATTCATCTGCATGAAAATAAGCGCCAAGACATTTGCTTATACCGTGTGGCACAGACCAGGGGCCAGAAATAATAATTCTGTGCTTTCGCATCATTTATCCCGGTTGTTTGCAGCCTCGTGTAAAGAAGCAAAAAGGGCGACTCGGTCTGATGGTCAGGCCTGACGAGCACAGCTGTAATCAACCATTAATGCCATTAAAACTGGCTGCATTCCACGTGGTCAGCAAACGTGAACTTTGACCTGAAAATCCGACCCGACACACATTCTTTAATTCATCGGCATAATGTGATTTAAAAATTAAGACGTGTGACTGAGCTCCTACTAAGACTCCTCTCACTGACTCGCGAGAGAATGACTCATCAGAAATAAAGAGGCTTTTAAACGGAGCCACTTACAGGAAAGATACAGTTAAGCCGAGTTAAACTCAACACTGGAGTCTGCTTTGATGTTCACGCTACTTGCTGCTGGATTCGCGGGAGAACGGAGAAATGGGACCGTCTGAGGAGAACGTGAATGCAGCACATCACTGATGTCAGCCTGTTGGAGAAGTTAACACTTAAAGGTAGCCTCCGAACGTTGGAGCTAAACCTGAATGCCTGTCTGACTGCGGCAAGCTAGCTAGGCCGTGGCAAGTGAAGTGAGACGGCTGTTGTCACGGATACAGGTAGGCACGCGACTACCGTGAGTAGATCTGGTAAAAATGATTTTAAATGAAGTGTTTCTCAAACTGTATGCGATTCAGAGCGACTCCAAAGCCTGGTAGTGAGTAGGACAGATGTGTTTTTAATATTAAATCAACTTGTATGTAAATTCAAACATTTGGACTTGAATTGACTGTTGTAACTGGATGTTTTGTGATTGTTTTGCGACACTTCCTGCATAACATATTTACAATTTATGCAAAAACTGATCAGCCGTTGACCACTATGAGAGAAGAAAATTCTCAAGTTTGGAGCCAGACATTACTACACTGATGTCTCCATTCCTCCCATTAAGATGGCAACAGAGACAACGATGAGCGAGAAGGCGAGGCTATTTTGCAGTTTACAGTTGAAGCAGGCCGATTGTTTTGGGGGATGTTGAGAATTTAACGCCAGCTGGTTCGTGAGGTTTTTCGATTTATTGGTTAAGTGGTCCTTGTTCTGAAAAAGTCTGAGAAACAATGCAATAGAAGAATCGATTATACATACAAGGTCTGAGATAGGATAGGACGCAGCCTTGAGTTTAGGAATTGCTTCTGTAAAAAGGGAAAATAGGAGTCAGGACGTTTTTCCAATAATGAAGAGCGAACACGTCATGCTCGTTACAAATCGTGTGAAGCTGATGGAAACACCGACGGGTCTTAAAATGCAAGAGACATGAGACTACACACTGCACATCATTGAGGACAAACAAGTTAACTTAAACAAGCTTATTTTTAATGGATCTGCAAAACTGTTTGAATTTCCAAAGAGAACTTCTGTACCTCCCGCCCACAGTTACCCAGTGGCAAACGTTACACAACGTTACAGAAACGTTTCCAACCCAAAGAAATCTGCATGCAGGAACGAAAAAAAAAAAAAAAAAAAAAAAAATTCAACCCAAATAGGGAAAAATAAATCAAAAAAGTAAAATAAATCATACAGATAAACATAAAATCAATAAACAGAACATACTGTATAATGCCGTTCTCTTGGCTGGAGGAGAAATTCAAACGCTTCTGCTTCAGTTCGGCTTCCGCGTGTTGGGAGCCTGAACTTACAGAATATTAAACTGTAATTTCATTGGGTGGATGTGGCTCCGCCCACCACACAGCCCCGCCCCTGTCTTCCATATAAGGCACAGGACAAAATAAACCCCCACATACAAAAGGAGCTAGCCACGCCTCTGTCACTTGGTAACAAATTGTAAATGACCAAATACGGTTAGACAACAGAAACCCCACTAAAGTGTACAAAATGTTAATCCTACATTTGTCTTTTTTGTTTGATTTTCTTTTATTTTGATTTCCTCTGACTGAAGGTGAGTGCTGTGGGTGGGTGGGTGGGTTGGTGGGTGGAGGAGGAGAGGGGGAGTAAAGGTTGGGTGAGGGTGTCCAACAAGGTGAGCTCAGGCAAAGGAAATATTAAAAATATGAGCTTGTCTTTTCACATTTTTTTTTTTTTTCTTTTTTACAACTTTTAAAACAAATGACAAGAAACGTGACTGGATTTCTCTTTTTATCAGAAATAAAAATTATCATCAGATGGAGAGTGGAAGAATATGGTGGGGTGGGGGAGGGGTGGGGGGATTAGACAAGTGAAGTGGTTTATTGTTTTATTCTGATAAAGAGACAGACAGAGAGTGTCAGTGTGCAAGAAAACTCATGAGACAGGTTAGAGAGAGCGAGAGAGTTAGAGTTAGCAGTTAGAGAGAGATAGAGAGAACATGTGTCTGTGTGTCTGTTTGTGTCTGTGTGTGTGTGTGTGTCTGTCTGTGTGTGTGTGTGTCTGTGTGTGTGTGCGCGTTAGTGTGAGTGAAACAGAGGAGTTGTTCAGCTGCAGCACTTGCTCTTCCAGCCTGTGACTCCGCTTCCACTGCTGATGTCGACGTTTTCACTGTTGGGCTCTTTTACAGGCGTCTGTCACAGAAAACACACAGAAAAGATGTTCAATTCCGGGTGCCGACAATACCACGATGCAGCGTGTCGCATTAGATACGTTTCAATCGGAAAATAAACGACCTTAGACAGTGCAACTGATTGGTCATTTAAGTCAGAGATCCATCTAGCTCAGGGGTCTCAAACTTACTCCCCCCATAAGTGTCAGAAATCCCATTTCACTGTTCACTATATAGTAAAGAGGGATTTTTATGTGGAGAACAACTGATCAAGGGAATGACTTAGCAAAAATCTCTTAGGTCTCGTTCTCTGATGAAGGTCTGTATAACCAAAGTTTACACTATAAATGAGGATGATTCAAATCATCAGTCAAGAAGTCTGACAATCCCATACACCATATTCCCCATTAGCAGGACTGAGAGGACAGGCTGTTCATGGAAATACAGGGCAGACTGACAAAATGTTTGTGTTCAACGTTCCAACGCTGAATCGGAATCAGAAATACTTTACTAATTCCCGTGGGGGAAATTGCGTACGTTACAGCTGCTCCTTCTAGAATAGAATGAGTCACACTGTAGATGTAAACAAGACTTAAATGGAGAAAGATAGAAGTAGTAGGTATGAATAAAATATATGAAGCACTAAAAAAATAAAGTACTGAATTATAAAAGTACCAAAATATAAATATAAAATGTGCATACATATACTTACATAAAACTATAATATCATAGCAATGAACGCAGCAAAGTAAGTACTTTTGAATCGGACTGACGCCTCAGCTGAAAGCGCTTTATCACTGAACTTCTTTGACTGTGTGGAAATGTGATGTTCAACATCACAGATGATTGACAAAGGTCTCACACAGGTCTCACACAAGGCCGTACATGTATAGGTTTTTATAGGAGTTGGACAGGTGTGTTGGACTTTACTGTAACTGGGCAGAGTTCTATCAAATATCTACAGAGAAGAGACAGCAGGAGCCACAAACGAGAATTTTAAAGTCAATATTGGGCCGTAAAAACTGTCAAGTGCAACAATGAACTGCATGTTTACAATATTACATATAACATTATAAGCTTAAAACATCGCTTTGCTATTAATAACAGTTAGGTTAGACTAACTTCCACTTATTTAGCGTAACAACTTGTATCTGATGGTAGGCTAAGTTAAGCTTTCAAGAAGAACAAAGCTTTGAGAAGGCTGCTTGGAGAGTAAAATGAACACTAATACATAAATGATAAATAATAATACCTTGAAGCACTTGTGTATATAAAAAACAAATTATTATCTTACTGTGGAATTCAAGAAAACACTGACCGCTGAAATAAAAGCATTCATTTGGGATTTGTAAGTGGTGAATTAATCTAAACACTTTTACAGATGATGACTGAACACGGACCCACAATAGAATTCAGTCTCTCGATCACACAGTGTGTCAGATAGTGTCAGATAGTGTCCAAAGTGCACACACACCTTTCTCAGGATGTCTTCTGCTAACGTGAGGAAAGCCTTCTCGATGTTGATGTTGGCCTTAGCACTCGTCTCAAAAAACCTAATGCCATGCTCCCTCGCAATCTGTGGATGAGAAAGAGGAGTTAGAACGATGAGTGAGGCCACAGTCAAAGAAGCTCCCGTCCAAAAATAAAGTGGCTGATCCGCTGTGCAGTACACGGATCAGGTATCACTGGTGTTACCAACTCAAGCGCACAAATCAGAGACACACACACACACGCACACACACAAAAAAAAAACACACATACACACATATTTTCATTACAGTCAGGTAGGTGTGTGTATGAGTAAGCAGATCTGTATCTGGTGTTGCTAAATCAGCAGACTAGTCGCTGCTAGTTTGCTTTGGTTACAGTGAGACAGAGCACTTAAAGACGCTGCACACCCACACAGATGTTACCATTTATCCTGGCAGCTGAATCACTATACTGGAGCTTTACTCAAGTGACCAAACCTTATAAACTCATCGAGGACATGTACGGTAAGTGGCATCCCCCAGATGTGTAAGTCACCACAAGGAGAAAATATTGGGAAAAATAAGAAAACAATTTAATCAGAGGTTCACATAATGTTAGGCTTGGACCGATATTAGATATTATTGAATATCGCAAAATTTGCCATCATATGTAAGATTTTTCAACAGCTGTTAGGGAACCTTCAGACTTTTATTTTGAAAAGAAAAGGCCTGCTGAGCTGTCATGGCAGCGAGGTAATGCATGTTGATGTTTGACAAGGTGGGAATGAGACCAGGCTGGCAGAGGTTACTACGGGTTAATTGGCCTGATGTAACGGAATGCATGCAGCGCTTTAACATACAGACAGGGAGGACTTCAGTTTATAAGAAGAGCAAGAGTTTGGCAGTATTTCGGGTTTAAAGGGGGCAAAGCCAAGAGGATCTGAATTAGACTCCTGAGTCTTCCTTGCCTTAAGATGATAATGTCTTCCATCAGAATATTTAGGCTGGACAATGTTGTGATATAAAATTTTGTATATGGCCCCCAAGTACGCACATATTTAAAGCATCCTTTAACGGACTGTCATATTGGCAGAAATCTTCATTTCACAATTACGATACTGATAACGTGCCCAATTTTATCGAGCATCCCTACCTCCAGGCATGGTTTAGTGTACATGTAGTGTAGGGTAGTGTCAACATGAGGTACAAATGTGTGCCAAGAATTTCAATTCATCCCCATATTCAGGTATCTACTGACTATCTGCTACAACCTTGATTGCAATAAAGTTGGGAAGCCACGTAAAATGTAAATAAAGACAAAATTGCAATCATTTGCAAATGTGTAACGTGTATTAATATCCTTTATACAATCATGTGTTTCATAAAGTGGTGAACCTCTCTTCACCCTTGCTTGTGAACGACTGAGCCTTTGGAGGACACCGCTTTCATACCCAATCATGAAACCATCACCTGTTAACAAAGAACCCGTTTGCCTGTGCAATGTTCCGAACAGGTGTTTTTGGAGCATTTTGAAACTTTCACTGTGTTGCTGGTTTCAAATTCAGAAAAGGCAAATCAATGAATACAGTTGATGAGGTAAAACATGAAATATAATGTCATTGTTCTGTTTTATCAATTATTTTACTCCGCGTCCCAACTTTTCTGGAATCAGGGTTGTACTACTGGTGTATACAACCTACAACCCACACTCGGCATCACAAAGAGAGGCCTTCATATTTTTACTGGCGCAGCTGTCTTTACTCAGCCATAGTAGGAGTGAGCAATGCTCACATGATTGTTTATAGAAAGTAAATCATATCTCCTCAGTGATAAAGGACATGTTGTGTTTTGGTAAGTCCCAGATCAAACCAGCCACTCTGCCGCGTAAGCATCCCTGAAAGTGGTGCAGCTGTTTTATTGTTCCTCGACAACTTTTACTGCACAAGGAGGCCCATTCAATACAAATTATACTGCCTTTTACTGCCTGTTCACAGTTTGAATTATGCCTATGTCCTGAAAATAAAGCCTTCCTTTTTATATCAGCTATAAACACAAAACACAAGCTGTCACCAGTTAAACCAATTTATCAATTTTGTACACATATGAATGCATGAATGCAGCAAGTTTAAACCCCCAAGAGATAATACACTGCTCAAAATGTCCATTTAGGAAGCACAAGCGATTGTGAATCAGTTTCACCTGCTTTGGTGCAAATGCACGTGACAACAGGTACAATGGAGAGGCAAAAGCAAGACAGCCCCAAAAAAGGGAAGCGTTTTGCAGCGTTTTTGACTGTGTTCTGCTAGTGTCCTCGTCGCTACTGGGAGCATGGGGCGGTACCTGCAGCCCAATCATGTTCCACAGGTAGTCAAGCTCCTTCAGGATGGCATATCCATATGTGTGGTCACAAGAAGGTTTGCTGTGTCTCCCAGCATAGACTGCAGAGCATGGAAGAGATACCAGGAGACCTGCCGTTACACGAGGAGAGCTGGGCAGGGCCATAGAAGCACATCAACCCAGCAACAAGACTGGTATTGAATGCAGCCAAGTACCACCACAGACTGTCCAGGAAACCCTGATCCAGGTCTGGGAGGAGATCTCACAGGATACCATCCACTGAATAATCAGGAGCATGCCCAGACATTGTCAGGAGTTCATATAGGCACGCGGGGGCCATACACACTACTGAGTCACATGCGTTGCTGTCATAAAACTCACGCAAGTTGGATCAGCCTGTCGTTTCAATTATTTACTTTTATTTTCAGTATGATTTTGAATCCAATGGGCGGATGATTCCGGTTTCCACTGACCATTGTTACGTCATTTTGTTCTCAAAGTATACCATGTACATCAACGTATATGGTATAATTTGTTCATCAGGAACTAATTTGTGATTGAAGTGTTCCCTCATTTTTTTTGAGCAGTGTATGAAGATCTCTGAGGCAAGTTTAGCCTAAGTTTTATCAGCTCATCAGCAGGTTTGGAATTTGTCTAGACTAGAGGCTTAACAATAATGCGAGTCTTAATATCAAGAATAGAGACTTATGAAATGTTGTTTTTCACATATTTTTAATTAAACTAGAATCTGAAAATGTACCATTGGTTACAATGCCTCTGCTGTTGTTCGTACTGCTCAAGGGCACCTCAACTGTACTTGTTAAGACAGTGCAGAGGCTCACATTTCTCAGCTCTGATCCTCTCTAAGGTTGTCTACAAGGTCCAGTTAATCTCCAACCTTTCACACTACAGTCGGTATGTTTTATTTTTTTTTATAGAGACATCTTCAATGTACAAAACTTTACTTGCAATATGAGGTGGTACCAAAACAAAATCTTTTAATTTGGAGATAAAAATATGTTATTAAAGGATTCCTTTTTGTATTTTTTAAAAGTTAATTTTACACGGCTTTAGAGTAAGGAACTGTTGTTGTAGTCAGTGAGTTCTTATAGTCGTCTTAAACCTTTATGGTATGCAAACAAACAGCAGCTTACTGCACTTTCTATAAGGAGGTAGTGTTTTAGTGGATGATCAAGCTGTCATTTCACGAATAATTCAAGAAACTTCCAAACTATTTTCACCAGGTCTAATACCTGAGTTTAAGCCCGTTCTCCAAATATTATGTATTTAACAATCATTATGATGTTCTCTTTATGTTGTCCTTCTATTTTTGTGAATGTAATGTCATGCTGTCAAATAGGACTGAAATGTGATTGACTTTTCTATAAACTATAATGTGTAACTGCTATGTGGCAGCAACAAATCAGCAAATCAAGCTGCAGGACCCTTGATGACGAACGGCTGCTTATAGCTGCAGTGGACTGCACCATCTCACCTGCTCCCCCTTGGCTTTTGGTACGACCCTCTTGTCCTCCATGTCACACTTGTTGCCTAGCAGCATCCTCTCGACGTCCTCGTTTGCATGCTGAAAAAGATAAAGAAGAGAGAAAACATTATTAGAGTGTTTTTTTCATATCAGCGACATTTAACGCAGCTTGATCTGTGATTTCAACCACACAACACGGATAAATGTTTGTTTTGAACCAGTCACAACTTAGACAGGATCCCACAAGGCCACCAATCAACCAGCCCCAATGAAACACACATCCAGGTAAAAAACAAAAGCTTCTGTTGAGAAGAGAAAATGAGAATTGTGACATTTTAGTTCGTAACAAGAAAGATAAAGCAAATAATTGCTAAATTACTTTCTGACTAATTGTTTCAGCTCTAATATTTTTTCCTTACAACATCAACTGGGGCTACAACTAACAATTACTTTGACTAATGATTAACCTAATTAACCCAATTATTATCTCAGTTAATGGATTCATTGTTTTGTCTTTAAAATATCAGGTAGTAATGAAAAATGCCTGTGGTAATTTCCCACAGTTAATCCGAAGTCTTCAAATGTCCAACTAACTGTACATAAGCTACAGTTGCTCAGTTTGTTATCGTGGATGACAAATAGCAGCACTGAGTCCTATCAAAAATAGTTGCCAATTTATTTTCTAATGATCTACTAATCATTGCAGATCTACTATAACAATTAATCAAAAATCACTCTTTGGTTGAAGGGCTCAGAACTCATGAGACCTATGAAAACTTGCACGACAGGTCGCAGGCTGATATCACTTTGGTCTGAGGGGTTACAAGCCAAAGCAAGATTGATAATCACTGATCTAGACTGTATTCATATAACTTTCCAAGTAGCAGAAATTTCTGCCTCCCATTAGCCTTCTCTGAAGTCAACAGCAAGCTTTCACTCCCAGAAGTGAAACATGAGCAAGGTCGAGTTCTTAGTTTGCAGGAAATGCATTGTGTTTCCTTTCCTTGACCGGACCCAAAGCTCTTTAACAGCGAGAGTGAGAAAAATGACAAGAAGTGCCTGGTGGTCTCACCCGATCCACTTCATTTATTGCACAACACCGTCATACTGATCATGTGGTGAAATATAATAGTGTGCTGTTGCACCCAGGAATAAGAAAGATAGACAACGTGAGCGAATGATTGTAACTGCCACTGTAATTAATCTAATGTGTTTAATCTGGCATGTGTCCCGCAAGATTACTGACATAATAGAATAATCACTACTGAGACAAATAGTAAGACAGCAGTATTAAATGCAATATAAGGGGCAGTGCAAAGAAGCACCAAGTTAGAAAAACAACAGAGATGGAAACTAAAACAGACGGTCAATTATCCACAGAGATGCATCTACCTCCAACAGGGATGAGATCAGCAGCAGGACAAACCATATGTTACATAGCCCGTATTATTCATCTGATAATCAGATAAGCATGTTGAAAGATCAGGCCTGTTGGAGGCTGATGTCACCACTATTGTGTGCATTAGGCGACACTCCCCTGCCCTTATGGCATCCATTACAACAAAGAAAAGATGGAAACACTGGTCCTCACAGATCGTGTTAAATCCACTCTTAACAACCCATAATACACACAGGACCTCATTCAGTACTCAGGTGATGTGTAACCTCTTTTTAAGATTGAACTAATACGCAATGCTGTTTATAAAAACAAACAAAACACTGACTATTGAGTGCTGTTTTTTTGTACGATTTTAGATATGAAGAGGGTTTAAAACATTTTGGACAAGAGTAGTTGACTAAAGGAGAGGACCCTTTGTGGACAATGCACGTCAACACTGGAATATTATTCAAGGATTTCCACCAGGGGTCAGATAAGCAGCACGTAACTCCAATGACAATGAGTGGCTGGTCCACTTTAGAGGAAAGGTCAGTCTACCTTTTCGATCAAGGTGGTTCAGGTGCTGGGTCAGAGCCAGTACAACCAGTTCTTTACATTTCCTTTACTTTCATCAGCAGGTGGCAAGCATAACATGGGAAATGGTTTGGATCTTGAGTTGTTGTCACATTCATTCACCAACAAATAGCCTTTACTGTACACACACTGCACTGCTACGTTCACAGCCATAATGCTACTGTTAACTTCACACTCACGCACTCTCGACTGCACACATCTACTAATGTTGCGCACACAACCTACACACTTGAGAGGAATTACTTGAATAACACATTTTAGTTTAACAAACATCATAAAAACACTTTTACAAACACTTCCCCAATGCTTACGGGGGACACAACTTAAGCGTTGCATGTGGCTGCAGCTTGCAATATACTGGCAAAAGCCTTAATATATAATATAATTTGTATTCCATGCTCTGTAAATAATAATTTATTAACAGAGCATTATTGTTGATTGCATGATTGTTTACATAATGAGTGTTTAGTGTTGATGTTTAATCTCACAAATCATAAATATCCAGGCCTGTAACACCATTAACATAATTACCTTCACTGATTAATCAGTTGTTACACCTATTGAGTGTATTGGCTGCTATTCCAAACACATTAAGTCCTTCCTGCTGACAGTTCTGAAGCATAATTGAAAGTTTAGAATAGCAGATGTGCATTTGTTATTGTCTGAAGTATTCAAGAGGTGAAGCAGCACAACCTCTGGTTCTTCTACAACGAGCCAGATGCACAAAGACATCTGGCACATCTGATGCCATTTAGTCACAGACTCCTGCTACACAGCTCACTGCACACTGATCAGCCAGCCAGTTAGCAATGTTGGCTGTTTTCCTAAAAGTATTTAAGTCACTCTGTCATTATGCCAAAGATCTAACAATTGAAGGAGGAGTGCCAACGCTCAACTCCAAAAGCGACAAAAATACTGATAACATCTCTGATAAGATTTTTGAGTATGGAGAGTGTGTGTGTGTGTGTGGGTTTTACCTCATCAATGTTGCGCAGCCATTTGCTGATGTTTTCAAAGCTCTTGGCGTTGGTGATGTCGTAGACCAGCATGATGCCCATGGCTCCTCTGTAGTAGGAGGTGGTGATGGTGTGGAACCGTTCCTGGCCCGCTGTG
This sequence comes from Lagodon rhomboides, assembly GCA_039737535.1. Taxonomy (NCBI): domain Eukaryota; kingdom Metazoa; phylum Chordata; class Actinopteri; order Spariformes; family Sparidae; genus Lagodon; species Lagodon rhomboides. The sequence goes on along the minus strand of CM077798.1, from coordinate 11,630,127 downwards.
TCCCTGCACACATACGCACACAGATCTTATTAGTTTGTATAACATCCCAGTGACTCAACAATTACTGCACAAGATGCTGAGATTTCTCACTGCTCCCAGAAAGACGCTGATTTAAGACTTAAAATATTTCATGCCCCATTAGCACAATTCTGACTCTGAACAGAAAAACGGTCTGTTAATCTCATGCAGGTGAGCAACTTCATTTTAAAATTTGACAATACTTGAGGAGCCTGGTATGCCTCACAAGTCTAGTTGAACATCGTAAACACACACATTAAAATCCACTGCAGGCTAACCATGTCCTTCACACGTCTGCACAAGCATGTATCTCAACTATGACATTTTCCTATCTGGGGAAACCCAGCCAACTCCCATCTATCACTGCTGATATGGAAAGAGAGGAGAAGCCCAGAAGCACCAGGCTCACATGAGCAAATCAAACTTACAATAGTTTAAAATAATAGCTGGCTGCGCAAAGATTAGATTTTATTGAATCTGGTGAGCATGACCACATCCCTGCGCACTCAGGCAATACAGTGAAGATTAAATCCAGACATAATGTGCTCGGACAGGAAGGGGAGACAATGTGAGACTGAAATACATACAGCCAGAGTGGAGCTTTAATGGACAGTATCGGGCCAAATGTGATCACGTTTCAGATCAGATCAAAATCATCACTGAATGCAAACCAACCCACTCTGAGCTTCACAAGGGCTGGCCAATTATCTTATTTTATCATGTAGCATTTCATATATGCACAAGTCACACAGGAGGACACAATAGCCCATACTGTATTTTTCATATTTCTAAGGTCATCTTCCCTTTTCTAATGCTTTCCTCAGGGAAAGCACTGGTGCTATAGAGATGAGACATATCAAGACCGACACAGTATGGAAACTTCACATAATGCCTTCATTTTGAGGCAGAACAGTTCATCAACATATGATCAAGTAATATCCAAATCACAGGAGCTGCAATTGTTTGCTAAAAAAAGGTAAAATGCAGTGTTTACCACTAGCAGACATTTACTTGGACCGTCCACACAGGTATATAAACGGTCACCCAAGTATAATTGGCAACCAATTTGAGTACTCTTCTCTTTAATTTTCTAATCTGTTTGAGAGAACGAAGCCAAGTGATTAACAAGAAGACAATCTGCCTTCGCTATCCCCCTACTGTCAATCACACATGCTCTGTAGACAGAGAGATGTCCTCTGGTATTACATCCCTCCTTTTGTTTTGTACAAACTTGTAAGTACACCTGTTCGGTTGGTTCGGTACCATGTTGGTTTTAAACGGCTACATAATAACGGCGAGCTTCTTCCATATGTGGCTCACCTGCTGTTATGACAATGGGAGAAAAAAAAATCCTAGAAGCGAGGTGTGTTTTTTGGGTGACTTTATAAAACATGCTGCTGAAGAAGAAAGCCAGCGTGCGTGCATTTAGGTGGACAATTAAAGCTAGGGGTAGGCCGATTACCAGGGCCAATTTACAGCATTCAGCATCAGTCTCTGTGGGACTGAAATGAGCCATATTTCGCAGGTAAAATGATGAAGCCTAATCCTCCGAGCGCACTTTAATTCACAATATATCAGACTTCCTTTGTCTGCCTGTTCATCCCTTTGTCCAAGGCCATTGGTTTATTGAAAAAGAAGTAATTTATAACTCAACGCAGTAATATTGTAATATATTACTTTAAATTGAAGGTTACCAGTAATATGAAATATATTGCATTTCGAAAGTAACTTGCCCAACACTGTAAGCTGCAGCCCTGTGTGCAACCATACCATATCCCATCTGTTTACCTAAGTTCATTCATGTTTTGTGTTTTATCATATTTGCATAGTTTCTCATGCAATGTTGAAAAATCAAGCCATTTCAGTTCAGAAAATCCGCAGTTATGGACTACAATGAAAACCCTGCAGCAGATCTCCTGATGGACCGATGACCATTTCCTGTTCGCGCATTTTTCAGGGCTTGAGGGATGTATGTCAAACAGATGTTGCACTATGATGCAACTCAGCACAAGCAGAGGAGCTGAATGAAAGATGAGCCTACCATTGTCGTTGTATTTCTCAGCCCTGTACTCCTCTACACACAGAGCACTTACTTGGGTATACAAACTGAAAAGCCACGTCTCAAAACAGTCCACTGACTCACCAGATCTGTAGTTTGATCTTTTTTCCTTGTAGTTCAACAGTTTTGATCTTGAAGTCTATTCCTGTAAGAGACAGAAAACACATCAGCATATATGACTGAAAACGAGTGACAGAGACAACAGCCGACACGAAGGCTTACAAACTATGGCACTGATGCAAACAGAGAGAAATAGGCACCCAGTGAGAAAAATGGAGACAACAACAGAGAATCAGGAAAGGCCAAAGAAAGACATTAACGCAGAGAGGGAAATGGAAAGTGAGTGACAAGTGTTTCCATCACAGAGACCATAACATTATCTCTTCCTGATTCTGCAGTGTCATGCCAAGACCTTGAGCCTATCAGCAGACAGCTGTGGGTTCAGCAGCTGGCGAACAATGGGGGCACACACACCCAAGAACCAGGTTAAAGCAGTGTGTGTTTACATGCACTGCAGTAACCTTTTTACTGTAAATCCTGTGCTGAAACACAGCCAGTTAGAAACATGATATTATGCATATTTTGAGTGAATTAGAGAGAGGTTTTTTTTTTATTATTACTTTTGGTTGGAGCATTTGGACTGATGGTGCAGTGAGGATGGCTGTGGTGGGAGAGCACATGGTGTTTCCCTTCCCACTATGGAAATAGACTTATTTCAGCTTCCATCTTGGTTTGACTTTGGCTTTAATTATTTTTGATAGAAGGATGCTCCACTATGTTTTTTTTTTTCCAGGAGGTTAAACTGCCAAAAAAAAAAAAAAAACAACTGACACACTATGGACTACAATTTAAGACTTCTGGCTTTGCAAAACATAATTTACCGCCACAGAGATATTATGTTATTTTCGTTGTTTATTAATCTGTAGATTTATTTTTTTTCAATTCAGCAATTGGTTGTTTGGTCAGAAAATGGTTAAAAAAACATCGATCAGTGATGCAAAAGCCCACGATTACATCCTTAAATGTCTTTTTCCACAATCTAAAGATGTTCTGTTTACTGTCGTAGAGAAGTAAAGAAACCAGAAAGAAATCACATTTAAGAAGCTAGAATCAAAGAATTTGGACTGTTCTTTCAAAATGACTCTGAGTGGTGAATAGATTAGCGAAAAGGTAAAAAGGGGAAATGTAGACAAACAATCCAAATGAATCATCATTATCACAATAAGTAATAACATAACCAGGATTATCATAATCATGAAGCCCTAGAGGAGGCCAGTTTGAAAAGGAGTGACTCATGACTGAAACTTTTTGGCTAAGAAGTGGTGTTTTCCAGTTAAATACTGAGCTGTCAGTTCAGCTCTGGTCAGAATTTGTGGTTTGTTAAAAACTCCAAGAAACAGCTGTGCTCTAGGTGGGGCAGGGCCATAGAATAATGAAGGAACTGGCTGCCAAGGTGTGACTCACTAAATATTATGCACTCCCCGGAGGGAGGGAGGGAGGGAGGGAGGGAGGGAGGGAGGGACAGAAAGATATGGTTAGCTAGAAACAAAAAGAGACCGAACAAAAAAGGTTCTGCAGATGAGACACAGCTTACTATGTTGATATTTTAGCCCCGAAAAAGATTCAACAGGAGCAAGGATGCACTGGTAAAATGTTTAACACGCATATCGACAACCTTTGAATTTGCATTTTCAAAAATCAAGCTCAGCAGGGATGACTTCATATCTGTGTGTTCCTGGTGAGGAGTAAAAAAAAAACACAGAGTGAATCTGTTTTTTTTTCCTGGTGAGGTGCACTGGCAAGTTGTCAAGAAAATCTGTGCATTGTGCAATCACACAGTTAGCCAATCAGTGGAAAATGGGCACACTTCAGAGGAGAATGACACTTTCAGTGACAGCCAATGTTGAATTGGACATCTTAAACCAGAAAGTTCATGGTTTATGGCCGGCTTTCTGTTAAATCCCAGAGGAACCATTCCTTCCACAAGTATGAATTCCACTGTAGCCGTCGCCAGTTTCCATGCAAAATTCATGATGCGTTGAGGAAATAGATTTTAGATCGCAACATCATGCATATTCAGCACTCTCAATATGCATAATCTCTAATATACGATGAGGAAGGGCAGACTGGAAATGAGGATGAGTGGCCGATGAGAAAGGGGGGTTTTCCAGTGGGGGTATTTTGAGAAGCAGCTGTGCATCTGTGTCTCCAAAGGTATGAGTACTGTGTCAGAGGAAGAACACACAACACTCCTGTTTCACATGTCCTGGTTCTTCATTTTCTTATAAAGTTATACACTTTACTGTTGAGACATCAAGGGCTGTACCTGGTTCTACTTGCCATAAGATTTTTGCAAACTTTGACATTCTTTGGTTGAGGAATTTTTGTTTTATGGTGACTTTACATCTTGTACTTGCTGCACTATAGTGTAATGATGCATTTGCTGCATCCACGTAACTTACAGTACTGTATGCCAAAACATTAGCAGCCAAGAAAATACTAAGAATAAGCTAATTATATGGCAAAAAAAGCAAAACTAGATCATCACACACCAAGAGGCTTGTGTTGATTAGAACTTCAATGATTAATTGACTGATCGATTAAGGGTCATCTATTAAATCAATCGGCAACTCTTTTGATGATCAATTATCTGTTTTTTAAAGTTATTTCTTTAAGAAAAAACATGTCAACACTCTCTGATTTAAGCTTGTTTAACTTCAAAATGTTCTGGTTTCTTTACTCCTCTATCACAGTAAACTGAATATCTTTGGGTTGTGGACAAAAGAAAACAGCTTCAGCTCTGGGAAACACAGATCAATGTATTTTTTCCGAAAATAAAAGACCAAATAACAATTCATCAAGAAAACAATCAACAGATTCAAAGAATAGATAATGAAAATAACAATCAGTTTCAGCCATAGTGTTAATATTTTTGAAATATTCATATGTACTAAATCACAAGTCCAACTGCCCACTAGTCATATAATTACAGCCAAAAGAATTAAAGAAAAAAAATTGACCAGCATTAGCAACTAATTTGACAATCACCCATTTTTTCATTACAAAAGCCAAAAATGACCGTGTACAGTTATTACAATTGTTATTTGCCGCTTTCTTTATCTACTGTAATACAAACAATATTGCTTGGAAGAAAAAAGCTATCTTAAAATGTCAGCTTGGGAAGCAGGAATTATGAAGGGAGTGTTTCCCTATTTTCTGAACATTGTTTTCCTGCTTTTATTGTTTTTTATGTCCACATTGTGTTCATACATTATGTCTTCTGTGAAGCACTTTGTGACATATCTGCTCTCTGAAGGTGCTCTATGATTATAGTTACTTTTATATAACAAAGGATTGATTAAGAAAATAATCAGTAGACTTAATCAATGATGAAACAAATGTGTTATATTAATTATGATATACTATCACCACACAGTAATAGGATGGCAGACCTTTTGGCTGCCTGGCAGAACATTCAGTACTTCTGAGAGGTATCTGGCTTTTTTCCAGAGGTAGAACTAACAGGCAATAGGTAAAAATCAATACAATAACCATTTCATGTATTCACTATATATCACAACAATCAGAGCTCCTGACAACTAACAGTCTGGCATATCTGACGTGCTGAGAGATTATGATGTTGTTGTTGCTGCTTTGTTTTGAATACAGATGAAGAACAAAGACAAGCTGAGACAGAAGCTTGTGACTGGATGAAAACTGTTGTAGTGTTTAAAAGGAACAGCTCTCGAAGGGAACCAGAATAAATCCTTTACCGAACATCCTGACATGAGTGAAATTATGTTGGTTTGTTGTGTCATGTCAGTATCAGTATCAGACTTTCCACATTTTAGACAAACAGCAGTGGGACCACCCCGAATGAGCACCTCCGAAACTGAATGACAGCAATGACTGTTGTGGAAAGTTTCAGTTCAAGCACTATGATCATCATTGTTTTTGGTATTCTTGATACTTGAAAACGTGTAAACTAACATAACAGTTGTTTAACAGTATGTTTACCCAAGCTTTGGGATAATTTAGACAAAAACAGAGCATGTTTACAATATGGATACCCAGATAACGGTCTGAACAGGTTCAAGTACATTATCCTTCATGTAAAACAGGTTCCTTTGAAGCTTATTATAAGGTTTTGCTTGAGGTAGATAGAGTATGTTATATACATTACATTTTTGAAAAGGTAATGAAAAAAATAACACTTGAAGTTGCTGTAAATGCTGAAATACTTGACTTCCAACCCAACCTGGCAGGGAAAGCACCCCTGCAAGTAGCAGAGGTTACTATGGGTCTTTCTCTGCTGAAGAACCTGTCATTCTACTTCTGACCATCATCACACAGCGGGACTTTTGGCTTTTACACCAAAAACGTCACATAATCTTTATCGTTTTGTTTCTTATTTGACAGCACAGACTATGCCTACATTTTGAGAAACAAGACAAGTCTAATGCAACACAAACAGGCAGATTGCAAGACAAAACATCAACGTAACCATAAACAAACACATAAACACATACATGTGACAGCAAGCTTTGCAACAGAGCGATTGTTCATCGCTGTACTGCAACAAATCTAATCCAAGTTGGATGTCACCCATTATGACTGTGTGTTACAGTCAAGAGGAGTTGTCAACACTTAAAGTTACGAAAACCTGGGCTTGAAATAAAAGCTTAATCGTGAAATCAAGGATTAAATGCCTGTGCATTGCAAGCAGTCAGCTTAATGTGGTTCAGCAAAACACGTCTCGTGTTACATTATTACTCAGCACCGATCTTAAGCAACAGGAGTAAACGGAGCCTTCACTTTGGCCGTGCAGGGATTTGACATAGTTTGACACTTGACTCATGTGAGCGTGATGTTGGACGCATGCGTCGAGGTCAGAGGGGGGAAAAAAATGATGATGCCACCATGATGAATTGTTTACGGTTCTCTTTGGAGCAGTCATGGAAAGTACATTTACTTGAATACAAATCAGAGACACTTGTGCTTGGGTATTTTTCAGTCACAGTTTCTGCCATTTTATATAACCACTCCACCACATCTCAGGCGTGGATATTGTACAGGATTTGACATACAAAACATATGATCTTATCATAACATATGATCCACTGCTCTAGATGAGACTAAGCCACAGTATATTAGCTAGAGATAATCACTCTCCACAAGCTCTTCAAATGTCCATCACAGTAATGCAGCACTAATGACACAAAAGAAATCTGCATACTTTTCCTTTTGACACTTTCAGACACCATCAGAACATTTCACTGAGGTGTCTGTCCTTTTTCTTAATCTTGATGACAGGACTTTTACTACAAATTGAGTATTTTAATACTTCGGTATTGCTAATTTTACTTCACTAAAGTATCCGGATACTTCTTCCATTACTGATTTAAGGTGTTTTACTTGTGTGGCTTCTAGTGTTTTGAACAAAGATCCCCAGATTTGTGACCTTTAAGGTATTAATTCATGACAGGGACAACCCCTTAAAGTTATATAAGTTCAAGTTGCGATGTAAACGCCTGTCTGTCATGGGGGAGGCAGTTTTAAGTGCTTTTGTAACACCAGTGGGCCTTTACTGCTCCTCAGTGCTAGCTTAGCTAGCTCACTAGCCACTGGGTCGAGTGACATGACAGCTACTCCTCTGGCACCTAAACCGGTTATACTTGCCATTTCTGGCAAGCTATACCATGATACAAATCATGTTTTTGTTTTAAGAGTCACATCCACTTAAAACAGGATTTGGTGGGGATGAGCTAACGTTAAGTGCTCAGAAAGATGCACAACTAGCTTCCCAGCTAACCTGTGCAGGCCTGGAGAGAAGCTAACGTCAGCCAGCCAGTGCATGCTGATAGCACACAGGCTAACCAAATATGTCCTGCCTACCATTTCCAGCTGCAGGAGAGGCGAGTCACCCAGCTGTCAAACTGCCTCGGACGTGGGCCCAAGTAAATCAGAAACACCTGTAACAACACACCATCCAGTACGCGTGGCCCCGGGTCTTCTTACCTATGGTGGAGATGAAGGTTGTGTTGAAGGCGTCGTCAGAGAAGCGGAACAGCACACAGGTCTTCCCCACGCCCGAGTCTCCGATCAGAAGCAGCTTGAACAGCAAGTCGTACGTCTTCTTCGCCATTGAAAAACAGCTTGTGTTCACCGAGACAAGATACAAAAAACTGATAACCTAGCAGGCCTATGTGTAGTCTAAAGCCAGCTCCTTCGCCAACCTGACCAACTGCCCCGGTTCTCTTGGCTGTTACAGTTAACAATCTGGGATTTGTTGATTAGCTTGGCAAGCTAGTTGGCTAAATACCACCCAAAATAACGTGCCCGTGGACGTGTCCGAGAAGTTGGATTTCCCAAGCCCGACTGTTTTCCCCCCTACAGCATGAGAACAGAAAGCAAAAATAGGATCTCCTCCCGTGTGATTCCTCTTTTCCACTCTTTCTTTTCTCCCACACAGTCGGGACAAAATGGCTCCTCTCTCTCTCTACCCCGACTCACTCTTTCTTCAAACTAACGGCGAGCTAATTCAAATTCTCGGCACACCCCGTCATTCCAGAGCCCTGCCGCAAGCTCGACCGAGAAGAACTTGAAAAAAATCTCAACGTTAAAGTGCGTCAAATTCTCTGACTGCTCGGAGTTATTTCGCTTTTTTCTGGAGAGATTAGAACCGAAATATAGACGACCGCCGTCGCCTTCGAATGGGAGCCACCACGGCGACACCCTAGGCCCACAGACACGCCTTTCTCCCGCCCTTTCTGTCAAAATTCACGCTTCTGATTGGTCAAGGCGGCTGTCATGTCATTAAGCACCCTAATGTGATTGGGTAACAACGCATACATAGAGGGGTAAAAGGGCGTATCTTAGATTGACAGAAAGGGCAAATGTTACTGCCAAAGTTACTCGGACATTTAGGCTCAAAGCTACCATTACTTCAGTGAATGAAATGTACCTAATGATCCAATATGGCGGCCGGCTTCTTGAGGATCTGTTTAAGCCGGGGTGTGTTTCCAGTTTTCATGGCAAGCTGGCATTTGATGCGGTGACTATCCCAGCTGTGAGTCAGGCGAAGTGATGTCATATATAAGTACTTCTGTGCTTGTTACGGGCGTTTCCCACATCCTCTGCCCTGTGAACTGCAACAACATTTATCCTCTAAAGTCCTTTAATAACTGTACACACTGAGGGAGTATCTGCATGGACACACAATTACTGTAGGTTCTTTAGACTTGGATTCGTGTGTGTGTATGTGTGTGTGTGAGAGAGAGTGTGAGTGACTTTTTCCTTCTTCCGCCTGTCAGAGTAGTTTGACTCTCAGACACTCCTAAGGAATGTTGAGTATGCCCTGCTTTCTACTGCCAAGTACAGACTTGCCACAAATTGAGAGAGGAAGCCATAAGGAAAGAGTGGGAGAGAAAGAAAATGAAATAATGAACAAGACTAGAGCGTAATGCTGACGTTAATGTTGGCACTAGATGGAAACGGTCCCTAACCATACTGCCTGGTAATCCATCCAGCAGTAGTGAAGGAGGTCAGATCTTTGACTGAAGGAAGAGACTGTGTTGTGAAAAGTACCAAAAAGTCATATGTAAATATTGTGTTGAAATATTTCTTTAGTGAAGAAGAAAGTCACCGAAATGAATAGTAGCTTACTTGAGTGAAAGTCTTCAAGGTGCACTATGTAGTTTTGGGTAAGAAATTTTAGTCAAAAGTGAAAGATCTTTATTGACTGTTTTCCCATGCCTTAACAAACTAAATACACAAGCTCTCGTATTTTCATGACTGAATAAATATTTCATACTGTTTTACTTTGTTTATATGTGGCGCCTGCCACCTTTCTAGCTTCAAACAGTGATCTGGGACCTTATTTTCCTTTGAGAACAGCTTGTTGATTAAGTTATGGAAAAAAAATAATTTGTTCTGTTCTTCTATTATTACCTGATTAATATTGTAAATATTAAAATTCTGAGTTTGAATTTTTTTCTCCAAAACTGCATAGTGCCCCTTTTAAAGTATCTGATATTAAATGCACGTAAACATCAAAAGTACAAGTAATAGTAAATTAATAGTAAATAAATTATGTATATGTAATACTGTATACTATAGGTCGACCAGTTATCATCCAGGCAGACTATTGGTTCTTATATTCAGTATCTTTCTGATTATCAGAATGTTTTTGTCCGTTGGTCCATAAAATGCATTTATTTATAAATGTGCTGGTTTGATCATTCTTTCTAAAGCCAGATATACATAAAGATCCGAGGAAAATCAGACCATGAATCTCTGTATTTGCTAACAATCCATCCAGTGGTTGTTAAAATATTTTAACTAAAGTTCACAGCCACCGACAGCATGACCAAAAAGAGAGAAAAGATGCAGCCGTGTCAGCACAAACCAGCCCACACGGATCTTAAAACAGACGTCACAAAGGTTAAAAAGGTGAAACAGAGCAGACGTTTGTACAGATTTTCTCCGTAGCACTTTGAGGTGTCACAGCTTTATTTTTATTTTATCCCACATGATAATTGTATCCCTGCTCTATCTCTTCAACAGTTAAACAGCCTTCGTTAAGCCAATAAATCATGTCTTGACACAAAAATCCTCCCAGATCAGGGTGCATTCCTGTATTTTTCTTCATGGGGCCCTGAGGGTTCGACTCACAGACTCTCTTACAAACAGCCAGCAGCTACACTCAAAGCTCCAATCTGTTCTGGCAGTCATAGTGTTGCACATTTAGTGAGGAAGTCTGTCTTTGACAAGTAAAAAACTAGATGACCTCATGGGTTTTTAAAGTTTTTATCCGGGCATTTCTGCCTTTAATCAACAATGGACGGTTTAAAGGTGACAGGAAGCAAGGGAGACGGAGGGGGGAATAACATGGGAACTGGGCAACAGTACAGTATCTGGTATGCATGTTGATCACTGGGCCACCAGGATGTCCCAACCGTGTGTTTAGCTTGAGTTGCCCAACAGTTGAACAGAGTTTACTCTACAACCACAATTGCAAAAAAGTTGGGATGGTGGTGTAAAATGTAAATAAAAACAAGACGCAATGATGTGCAAATCCTTTTTGACCACCAGTATATTCGCTTGAAAAGAATACAAATACAAGATATTTAAAGGATACCTATTATGTTTTTTTTGGTTGTTCCTTCCCTTCTGTGTTTTATACTGGACGTTCTTGTGCATATAAAACGCCTTGAAAGGTAAAAAGTTTAAAGTCCACACCAACAGAAGCTCCTCCCTCCCAGAAAACAATGGACCTGAAACGCCTCATCAGCAGTCCCGCCTTGAAGTGACTTTGTGACATCACATTGTCACATGTCACACATTTGTATAATTTTATGCCTAGTAGCTTGTTAGGCATGAAAGCACTGATTAGTACAGTTGCTCTGTTGTTGTTGTTAGTGGTGGTGGTGGCTCAGGCATGTATGAGCTGACCAATCAGAAGAGACTTGGCGTTCAGGAAGGGGGGCCTTAAAGAGACAGGAGCTAAAACAGAGCCTTTCAGACAGAAGGAGAATACAGTACTGCAGCACTGGACTGTATGAGAAGACTGATGTGTTTTTTGAGCACTAAAGCATGTAAACCTATTCTAGTAGTAGCCCAAATTAAAACAATGAACCCAAAAGAGGGGCATAATATGTTTCCTTTAATGTTAAAAACTGATAAACTATTGTTTTTGTCAATATACACTCATTATGAATTTGATGCCTGGAACACACAAAGTTGGAAGAACCAAAGTGTTTTGGAACCAGGTTGTATACAGAGCTCAAAGAATTAGCTGGTTAACTGCTTAATTGTTGAAGTCATTGCACAATACAATGTGTAGTGAAATGCACTTAAGGCCCTCAAAAGATGAGCTCATATATAAAGATTAAAATGAAAAAATAGTAATAAGATGTAAAGATGAAACAATAAAATAGTATGTATACACATTATACAATATACATAACACTTACACTGCAAATATATAAGCATAAGTACACTATAAACATATTGATGCAAGGTCCAATCCAAACTTCTAAGGCAACATAGATGAGAAATTTGCAAAAAAAAAAAAAAAAAGCAAAATTTGAACATCTACAGTGACAAAACTGGACCACTCTGTCTGCTTTGGGAGGATTAAATGATATGATCAAAAGCTCCAGAATACCTTGCTAAATGTGATGACAAATTATCAATTATTCAGTAGAGAAAATAAACAGCAGTTTAACAACAATAAAAGTTAGATGGAGCCATGCACATAAGAGCAATTCACAGATGCTTTAATGTGCAGTAGAACAACTAACATTGCTGCAGTATTCATTTTTAATGCACTCAATACAATACCACTGTCTTTTCTGTGTAGAAAATACAGGACCAGTTGACAGTTTGCTGATATTTTGGATCAGGTAAGTTATTTTCATCAGTTGTCTAGTTGTCTATGTCTGACTGACATTTAAAAATGTATTCATTCTTGTTTGACAGGCCAATGTCCCTGGCATCCTATTTCCAACCATACAGAAACTGTGTTACTGTAAAACCTCACTGACTTGCACTTCCCTAAGAATGACTCATAAACGGCGACACACAAGCACCTGAGTCAAGGGGATTTTAAATGCACGTATAACATCGGTAAGTTTCTGGTTCTGCCCCATTAAACTTCAACAAACTCTGCAGAATCTCACAGACCGTCAGTCAGTCATTCGTGAGTTGTTCTCAGGCAGCAGGATTAAACACGTTGTGGTGAGAGGGCACCATAAAAGTTTAGTGTTATCTAACGTCAGAGTTCCCCTGAATTCGCCCTGTGGCTAAGTCTTTCTCTTTTCTGGTCAGTGGAGCCTACGTCAGCATTAGTACACATCGAAATAACACCATATTAGAGACAGGAAGAGGTTACATGGAAATGTTGGCAGTTTCATCCAGAAAGCCCCGAAGTGTCACCTCTTACATCACACCTGGAAACTCAGCGCAGTAGCCAGAGTAAAGTGTTGGGTGTTTTTGTTTCTGTAAACTATGGAAACGTTCAATTTCATACATATCATATCAATATTTCCATATTCTAGTGAGCTGTCGGGACATTTTACAGCCTTGTTATTGGCAATAACCAGGTATTTTTATTGAGATGATGGGACACTTTCCAGCCATGTTTGAAACAGTTAAGTCAAAACATGATGTTTTCATATCCTCAACCAAGTGTTTTTTTTTTGTTTTTTTACATAAACCTAACCGAACCATAAGTACAGCCATATCAAAATATAAAATTGATAATTGAACCTCACTAAACGTCAACTTTCAACATATCCTTGGTTTGCAGAAACATAACTTGCCAACATTTATTCTGCCCATTATTGTGAAATTAGTGGTAACTCAAGCACTGTAGTACAACTTTGAGGTACTTGTACTTAACTTGAGTATTATCTTTTCATTCTACTTCTACACCACATTTCAGAGGTAAATATTGTATTTTATTTTACATCCATCTGAAAGCTTCAGTTAGTACTTACTTTATGATAAATATCACTGTGAGAAATACATTTTTCACAGTGTTGCATTAAAGGTTCATTAATTAGTCATTTTACAACACCAGGGTTACAGCACAAAACTGAGTTTTAGTCCCTTTATGCATCAGAATAGAAGAAATAAACAATTCTAAACAGTGGAGTGCGGAGGATGAACTGAGGGGTCTCACAGCCTGAAGAAAGGAGTAGTACTATACTAAGAAATAGTACTTTCACTTAAGTTAAGGGTCTGAATACTTCCACCTCTGCTTCTGGAAACATTCATATTTACTCGCATGAATCTCCTGACCTCCTTTGGTAACACTGACCACCTGCAGCTCACAGTGTATTCCACACTTGTGTCACCAGGTGGTGCTGTTGTGTCGTGGTTACACAGTTAGGTAAGTATCATAATGATTAATTTTGCATTTGAAGCCGTTGTCCTCAATTTGTGCTTTTTGTGAGGCCAGTTGTATAAGAACTGGTGGCAAACTGGCTTCAGAATCTGAGGAACAACAGACACTTGATCCAACCAGGAATCAGGAATGAATCGTTCTTTCCCTCCACATTAAAAACACAGAAAGTCACAGTCACATTTTTCTAATAGATATTGTAATGCTGTTTAATGGGCACATAGAATGGCACACGGGTCTGGTGGATCATAAACCAACCTTACCTGAACCTATAGAGTTTTCACAGTACAAACCTCTAATGACTAATGATTACATTGAAGGTTATTTTTGATTATCACTGACCGCAGGTCAAAGTGTCCCTTCATACCTCGAGCTACAATAGATAGATAGATAGATAGATAGATAGATAGATAGATAGATAGACATAAATATTTCACAATAATTCAAGTAGGTGAAAAAACACTAATAGGTGGATATAAATAAATTACATTTAAATAGCCTACATTTAAATAATTTAAAGTACGCTGGTACAATTGTGAGATACCCTACAGTATTTCCACTTTATGCGTACTTGACTACAAAATATAAATGGTCTAAGAAATCAGAGATATCATTAGTTAAATTCCACCACTACTTACTGCCTATTTGTCAATGAGGAGCTGGTGGCAGCGTTGGACAAGAATCAACTCACAAGTGAGCCGAAACTCCATTTCCCATGGTGCTTTGTTCCGCTCCGCAGTGATGTGGGGTGTGGTGGTTGAATGACTGTGTGTGTGTGTGTGTGTGTGTGTGTGTGTGTGTGTGTGTGTGTGTGTGTGTGTGTGTGTGTGTGTGTGTGTGTGTGTGTGGAGCTGTGTCTCTCCGCACACACCGAGAGCCGCAAATCCAGCTCGGAGCATCAATGAGCGGCGGACAGGAGGATGCGGACAGCGGTCTGTAGCGGATCTACCGGGCGTGTTGGATCAGGACGACATGAGACTGAGACCTGAAGGTTTTTTTTTTTATTGTCGGCAGTGTTGGATTTCTTTTGCTCACCGAGACTGAATCTGGACGTGTAGCGGGACTGCAATGGAGCGTCGATCCAGTGCGTGAGAGCTGGTGACCGTCTGTCTGCTTGTGGGCTAATATTACAGACAATAAGCGAAGGAAATTAGCCTTTAGACACAGTGGCATCTCATTATCAGTGTTGGTTATCAAAAGAGTCTCTGTTAACAGGCACTGTAGCTGTTTTCCGTTATGATATGATCAAGAAGCCATACTGAATTTGTTATTAATGGTTAAAGATTGAATGGTTACACAATTCACAGGCAGACGGGAGGCTGATTAAAGGCACCACACAGGTTTTTCAGCTCTTTTTATGTTTTATTTTTATTCAGATCATATAAATCAGAGAACATAAGAGAAGGCAGTCATGTCAAAAAATAAGAGCAGTGAGTCAGTGAAGGTGGTAGTCCGATGCCGGCCTCTCAACCACAAAGAGGAGTCCAACGGGCCTGCAGGGGGCATCATCCAGATGGACCTCCGGCTGGGACAGGTAATCCTCAGAAATCCGCGCGCACCAGCCAGCGAGCCCCAGAAAACATTTACATTCGATGGAGTTTATGATGCAAACTCCAAACAGCGAGATCTCTACGACGAGAGTGTGCGACCTCTCATAGATTCAGTTCTTGCAGGGTTCAACGGCACCATCTTTGCGTATGGACAGACTGGAACTGGAAAGACCTACACCATGCAGGGAGCATGGATGGACCCGGAGAAGCGTGGCGTGATCCCCAACGCGTTTGACCACATCTTCACCCACATCTCCCGCTCGCAGTCTGATAGGCAGTACCTGGTGCGGGCTTCCTACCTTGAGATCTATCTGGAGGAGGTTCGTGATCTCCTCGATCCCAAACATGGCAACGCCAGAGCCTTGGAACTCCGGGAGAGTCCGGAGTCAGGGGTGTACGTGCGTGATCTCACATCATGCGTCTGCAAGAGCATCAAGGAGATCGAGGAGGTGATGAACATGGGCAACCAGGCAAGGGCAGTCGGGGCAACGGACATGAACGAACACTCGTCTCGGTCTCATGCCTTGTTCCTGATCACGGTTGAGTGCAGCCAGCCAGGACCAGATGGGAGGAAACACATCCGGGTCGGACGCCTCAACCTTGTGGATCTGGCTGGCAGTGAGCGCCAAGCCAAGACAGGTGTCCAGGGAGAACGCCTGAAAGAAGCCGCCAAGATCAACCTTTCGTTGTCAGCGCTTGGGAATGTGATCTCAGCACTGGCCGATGGTCGAAGCAGCCATGTGCCGTACCGGGACTCCAAGCTGACCAGGCTCTTGCAGGACTCTTTAGGCGGGAATGCAAAGACTGTCATGGTTGCCACTTTAGGTCCTGCCCCTCAGCACTACGATGAGACCCTCACCACCCTCCGCTATGCCAACCGGGCCAAGAACATTCAGAACCAGCCGAGGGTCAATGAGGATCCCAAGGATGCTCTTCTGCGAGAATTCCAGAGAGAGATCGCTCGCCTCCGGGCCCAGCTCAACCACAGGAAGTGGAGGAGCAAACAGAAGAAGGAGCAGGTGGAGGTGGACGGCGAGGCCTGGGAGAGAGACGGGGATGAAGAGACGGAGGGTGAGGACGAGGAGGGTGTGGAGAAGGCGGCGGAGGAGTACGTGAAGTTGGAGGAGCAGCGGTTGGAGATGGAGAAGGAGGCGATCAGAGGAGATCAGTTCATGCTGGCCGAAGAGAAGCAGAGGCTCCTGGGAGAGAAGGAGAGGATGATGGGAGATCTGAGGAAGGAGCAGGAAGCCACCGAGCAACTGACCGCCAAGTACAAGGTGAGAGTCCCGTCAGTGGCTTCATTCATTCATTCTTTTGTTCCATTCACACAGCCAGGAAGTCAGATTAAGGACATGTGGTCTGGGAGATTATCATGTGTGATAATCTGCTGATCTGTTACTAAAGCACTTCATAGACACAAACCCTGGGAGCTTCATATCTAATTACATCTTACAAAGACAACCATGTACTCCTGACGTTAAAGAGTTCATAACAATGTGGTGTGAGTTGCAGAGTCTTGGAGATATCAACAGTAGAGATGTCTACCATCTCTTGAATATAATGGAACTAGAAGGCACCTGGATTGTGGTGCAAAGTGCCAAAAAAATACATTCGAAATCAAGAACAAGAAAGTCCCTATCCAGAAATCATAACCTGGTTACTGAAGGTAATCCACAGACTTTGTTGTGAGCAGTTTCATGTAGGTAATGTTTTCTTTACATATCATTGCACAGAAGGAAGAAGAGCGCAAGGGTTAGAAGCCAATTTTCGTTGTGGCCAAACTAATAAGAACGTCATGTGATGCCCTGGGGCCCAAAAATACTTTTTCCCATAAGCTTACATTACAAAGGAAGGGTCTATAAAACAGTGGATCAAATCAAATGACTCATTTCAGTGTCATCATTTGAAGAGCCGCACGATTAAATTGTTTTATCAGCTAGCTGGGCGCTAGTTCAGAAGTTAGCCGGCTCAGTCTCTAGTGCGCACGTTCTATGAGGGATCCGGGTAATTTTATGACTTGGAAGTCGAGTCTTTTTTAGCTTCAAAGCTCCACTGAGCAGCTTTCAAAGGAATGAACGGTGCTCAGCCTACAATGCTCTAACCAGACCTAATTTATTAGGTCAGTTACAAAAGATATCTTTAGCTGACCAACAGATTCTGATTCTGATTTCCTGATACTGTGTTGTATTTATTTATACATGCATAAAGAGGAAATATGTGTTTTTTTGAGTTGGTTGTATTCATGCAGTTTAGAAACAGTGAAAAAATGTTTGAAGATGCTAACCTAGCTAACACCAGCTAATGCTAATGCACACTTATTGCAATAAAATGATTATAACAAAAGGTAAAGAGTAAAAGCTAAAAACAAGCAATAGAATAAAAGATAAAATAAACATTGCACCTAAAAGTTGATTGTAAAAAGTTAATGAAATAGAAAATAATATAATAATAATAGTAATAACAACAGTAAATTGTAAATAAAAATCTCTATAAAATAAAGATAAAAAGAATTAAGGGTTATGATAAAAACAAGATAAATTAGAATAAGTATAAACATTAAAAGTCAGTATTTCCAGCTCCTCTCAGATCCCCTGGCAGTCTGCTCCAACAGCTTGGAGGGTAATGGCTGAAAGCAGCAGTACCAAATGTGTTTACACCATCCAGTGACATGGAGAAAAAAAGCAATAGATATATTTGGTCAGTACAGTAACTTTTGTATTGCTAACAAACAGATGCGTAGTTTACTACACCAGATACAAAATAACAAAGAAAAAAATGTCCTCCTAAAAAAGAAAAATTCACACACATGAAATGCAGAAACGCAATTTTTGTTCATCATGAGCCAAAAAAAGGAAAAAGATACTCCCTCTAAAGATGTATACCGTATACTGAGCCTTTGGAAATTCTTTGGGTATATAATATTTTTACAGATTTGTATTCTCTCCAGTCATGTGATTATATAGTAAACATTTCACCCAGCGGAATATCAGCAGTAAACACCTGCTGCCCTTCCTCTAGAGTCTGCAGTGTCTCACATGTCCAGGCAGGAACGGGTGACCACTGTAGCTTAAAATGTCAGCTCTCTCTCTCTGCCCTGTCACCCACGCCAACACGCACAGGCAGCAATCAAAGACTGAGTCAGAGCTGAATTAATTACTTGCTCTGATTCATGGGCATATCCAGTCAATAAGTCACCCGTGCGGAATGACTGAGTGTAGCTGCAGCGTGGACCGTCAAACATGAGACGCTGCTGGATCAGCTTACTGAGCCCGAGGCCCTGATGTGAGGAGATGAGAGGAGGGGAAAAGATATTTCAGTGTCACGTATTCGGGAACAATAGAAGGGCGAGTTGATGTTGAACAATCCCTGCGAGTATTCTGTTTTTCCTGTTGGCGATGCTCCGTGCAGTTCTCCCTCAAACCTCGCCAGAGTGCCTTTAACAACTCCCAGAGCAGAGGTGTCAACTTGATGCGCTCAGCTGTGGGTAATTTAACGTCAGTGTGGGTGGAGGGAACGATAGCAACAGGAGAGATGTAATAACAGAGAGAGACTTTCCCGTTTAGAAAAGGTTACAGTTATACCTGAGTCTGCTGCAGTGCATTCTGGTCTATTGAAGCTGTTGTCAGTAGAGAAAATGATTTTTTGCCTCTGCTATTATGAATATCTTCCATGTAGGGCATTATGTTTGAGAGCAAGTTCAAAAATCAAGTAGAAATAGTATTTATAATCTTGATATTGATGTACAGTGCATCACAGTCAGGGGTGGGAATCTCTCAGCGGCTCACGATTCGATTTCAAACGATGATTGATACTTTAAAGTTTTTTTTTATTTCTATACAAGATTTTTTTTTCTGAGTACTTTAAACAGATTTGTAATGATCCATTATTAAAATGAATGGATTTACTTCTGTTATCTTTGCTCATGCTCAGCCATCCTCACCAAAATTCAAGACGTGGCTTAGCTTCAGAATGTAATCATGACACTCATGATAGATTTGAGTGCGGTGTACCTATAAATGCAAGATATATTGCCAAGAATTGATTATATAACAATATTTTTAAAAATGTATGATCATATCTATGTATATAGCCTATAGTATGTCTTGAATAAAGTAAATAAAGGATTTATTTGGTTTGGTTTGAATGGCAGGATAAAAGAAAATGACTGCAATAGTTTTGTATTTGGGATTTTTAAAAGTAATAAATGCACACTTGCAACATATACTCAGAGCACCAAGCACTAAAATCCCTTAAATGAGCAAAAATGTTGCGCTAACCCTCAGTAGACTCGTTTTTTAAAAGCCATGTAAGCACTCTAATCTGTAGGACGTGGTCATTTTTCTTTCTCAGTCAAGGTCTGCTGAGGTGTGGGAAAGTCCCATGAGACAGAGCTGATGTATATCCTGCTTTCATGTACATTTCTGTGTGAAGCACCTCGTATTTCTTCCCGTCACCCTGTCCTCAAAAGCACCATGGAGCTAATACTGTTTTGTGCTAAAGCGTATAAAATCAGTGATCACGCAACACAGTACAGAGGGTCTTTGCCGCTGTGTGTGTGTGTGTGTGCGTTCGATGCTGACTGGGTGGATGCTTAGTGATGTCGGCGCAGAGAATCAGCAAAATTTCCCTTCTCCTCTTTGCCCCGAGGAGGAAGACGATTAAGGACAAGAAGTATTTCCTGCTTTTGATGCATCGGTCAGCTGCTGCGGGTGCACTACTTCGAAACAGTGCTTGTTAGCAAGATACAAGATAATTATTTTGATCCAAGATGCAAGCAGTTGAGGTCTATCCAAAGTCTGTATGGGCACTGTAGTTTATGAGTTAAAACCTCGTAACACTGTGACTAGAGTACCAATTGTGTATTAATCCGCCGCTGAAAATAGTCCCTAACAAATGCACGAGTGTGCGTAATGTTTGCTTAAAACTGCAGTGCCCAGCTGTTTCAGGAAATGTTTAAGTATTAAATCTAAAACTACATATATGTGACTCATTTCTAAAGATTCACATGTCCACTAAGAATGGATGGAAGTGGACAAGTGCCTCAGACAGGATAGGGAAGTTTTCATGGCATTTGTTGACAATAAAAATATATAGAGTAACTGCACCCTTCAAAGTAAAGAAGCCTTTTTCGGAGTGTACACTGAGGGGAAGAACAGATTAACAAGGAACATGTCACATGTTAAAGATCACAGGTCAGTTTTACAAGATTAAGACATGTACAAGGATCCCTTTATGTCACGACTCATGCTCTCAAATCAGTAGCTTATGTTCGTTGTAAAGTTGTTGTAAAGGTTTTTATAATCTTACCTATTACTGTTAAATACAGTTTTCCTTGGTCTGGAAAGAATTCTCTGGGATTCTATTATTTTATTTTTATTTCCATGTATAACTGAGGTTCACTGTGATGTAAATTACATGTTTGAACTTTCTAAACATGCCAATGTGAATGGGGCCAGCAGAAAACAGCGTCCTGTTTACTGATGCCGATTATGTAATTATGTAATTTAGAGCGAAAAAACTTAATTTTGTCACTTTCCACGATGTTTGGTGGGTCAGGATCTCAATCACAGCACATTATTACAGCATCCATATGATTATAAACCGTCAGCGGGTACATGTTTAGATTAACAGGAGGACACCGGGGGAAACACGTGAAAAAAACACACCGGCGTCATCATCGTGATCCGCAGCACCGGCTTTCTGTGTGAATTACACAGTGGTGCGTCTTTACGCCGGAGCTGCTTGGCTCTGTGTGAACAAACAACGGCTGAGAATTGGCGAACCGCCGCTGCGGCGATAATGTGGCGACTCTGTGTTAAAAGGGTTACTGTTTCAACTGATCCAACCATTGAACTAGTAACCGCAATATCCAGACCCCCTTGGCAAATCACATGATTTTAGGAGTTTGTTGCATGAGGAGAAACTTCACAAACTTTGCTTCAGCAAATTCTAAATCATTGGTGTCTTGTAAATTTTGCATTAGAGACAATACATAAAGATGATCTTGTCTTTGTAAAAAGCCTGTCATGCCTAAAGTGCGTCTTACCTCTCAGCAGCTATTTGAACACACTGTTTCAACTGATTTAACCTTTTACACACAATTCATGAAAGAAGACATTTTATTGATTTAAAGCATGTCTTACAAATACAGCTAACACTAACCAATAAAGGCTACTTCTTGGACACCTGTGGAGAAAGTCCCCAGACTCCCTTAAAAAATAGCTCAGTTTTTCAAGTTTGCATTTGAAGGAACTTTATGAACTTTGTGAAAGGCTGTCTACAACACATTCTTAACTATTTGGGCCTTCTTAATAATTCGGCAAACATTAAACAAAGATATTTCTTTCTTTGTGTAATGTGGCCAAATTTTGACACAACATTGTATCATGTCGAGATACTTCCAAGGCAGGGACAACAGAGTGAAACTAAAAAAAATGAATAGCAGCCAGACTATATTATCAGACACATAGGAAAGTAGATGAAGAGAGAGGCTGATGGAAAGATCATTAAGTAACTAAATTACAGGATCAGGGAAGAAGGCTTCAAGAGAGGATTTTCCTTTCTGTTGATTAATTATTTAGTCCTTTTCTTTCATTTGCTGATTGAATCTTTTCCTTTGGGATGATTTTCTAATTTATAACAGACATGTGACTCAAGTCACTTGGCCCAAGTCTCAAGTAAGTCCCAAATCAAATTGTCTTGCAAGTCAAGTCACTATTCCTGTACTAAGATTATAAAATTATTGTAACTGAAGTCTAAGTCCCAGTGAATCATGTCCACAACCCTACTTTATAGCATTTTTTCTCAAATATTTGTGTGTTGAAATTGAATTCAGAGATGCTTTCATGGCAAAGTATTTTTCCCTTACAAGGCCTAATACATCAAACAATTAATCAGTGACCTGATTCATTAACAATAAAATACTGAATATTTGTGCAGCTGAAAACATTTTGCCTTTGACTGATTGACAACAGAACAGTCAGCAACAGCTTCTTAAACACTTCCAAGCCGAAAGATATTCCCTGGTACCCAACATAACAAGATTATAAGTCGAGGATTTAAAGATTTTTAGCTCATATAAATCCTTCTACACCAATACTTTACATTTTTAAGAAGTATTTATGCTACTGAATTAATAGAATGATAGTTTATTAAATTGCCCTATGACGATACAAAACAATATGCCATCATTCAACTGCCTTTTTAGCACCCGTGACATCCCTGCGATGGTGTAACGCTTCATGTCTAATCAATCAGCCAGTTATAGCAGACCCCGTCCCTGCTTCCCTCTGATTGGCTGAGACTCATATTAGCCCACCAATCACGGAATGTGGCCTCGAGGTTCCATTTTTCTCCCTGCTCTGATCGCCAATGAGCGAGAGGTTGCTAGGCAGAGAGGCAGACTCACAGAGAGAGAGAGACTGGAAACATGGTGGAAAACAGCTCAGGAATAACCAATTATAGATATCATCGGATTGAAAGGCTGTCGAGACCCTTCTCCCATTTCCTCTCTGTCTCCCTCTCTCTTACCCCCTCTCGCCCACACACACATCCACACATCAACAAATGGAAGTGGGTCAGGGACGAGCCTTGTGAAAGTATGTTGGGTCAGCTGGTGCTTCTGCAGGGTGCTGCGAGCTAACCGGCCTCCAAGGTGCAGCGCTCCATCTGTGGACTGTGCTGTAATGTTGGTGCAACTGTTGGTGTAGCTGCTGTCTGCTCTGCTGGAGGTGCCACCAGCTTTGATTTGCATAGTTCACTGTAATGGGGGAGGAGATACAGAATTCAGAGCTAAAGTACCAATACCAGACTGTAAAAGTAGGAGCAGAATTTTAAATTCTCAGCTTCTATTAATGCCATTCTAAATAGATAGAGTCCTATTTAAATATATTTGTTAATATTCAAATATGCCATTTAGCTCCTTGTTTTAGGAATGACTTATCATCATGCTGTCACACCATAAATTGATGTTAGCAGCTGTTGTGTGTGAGAACACTGTCCTTGTCAGCCGACCATTGAACAAGTGACCGCAATGTCACCAGACTCCCTTTACAAATTGCTTGATTTGTAGAGTTGCTGCTTGAGGAGGAAATTAACAAACCTTCCAAAACAATTGGAGCAATTTTTCTAAACCATTCGAGCCTTCTTGTAAATTCGGCATAAAATGCCGTACATTTAATTGTTTCTTTCCTTGTAAAAAGTGTCAGGCAACACTGTACCAGCCTTTAGCAGCTGTTTGAACAACATTTTTACTTAATGTATGAAAGACGACAACATTTTATAAATGTATTAGTATTACTGTATAAATACAGTAAACAGTAACTAATACAGGCTACTGCTTTGACCTGTGTAAAAAGTCCCCAGTGGTTGCATTAGCAGAGACGTTATAAACTTTGTGATATGGCTATGCCAACACATTCTAAATCATTGGTATGTTCTTGTAAATTCAGCATTAAATACAATACATTAAGTTGTTTTTCTCTGTTAAAAGTAGCAGTATGCCGCTGTACCGGCCCGTCTGCTTCTGTGTCTCAAGTGTGTCTTACCTGCTGCCAACATTGAGCAACATTTCATTGACAGTAAACTGTAAATAAAATTACGTCTGTAATGTTACGTAATGAGAAAATCCCCAGACTCCCTTAAAAAAATTGCTTGAATTTGAGATTTGCGTTAAGTGAAACTTTCTAAACTTTGTGATACGCTATCTACATCACATTCCTAACTATTTGGCCTTTTTGTTAATTTTGCAAATGTTACACCTGAAAATATTTCTTTGTTTTTGTAAAAAAAAACAAAAAAAAAACGTTGTATCCATTGGTGCCAGTGATGTAGGTGTATATTTGTACACAGAGCGGGTATTTCTCCTATTTTTCCGGGACATTGCATTCTTCCAGTACTATTTTTGTCAATGGAAACGCTGCTCTTGAGTCAGATGTTTTACCGCCCATTACACAGCACACTGCTGTCATGATACAGCGAGGTATCAGTGCAGTCGGTGTGGATGCTGAGCAGCAGGTTCTCATAAAGGAGGCTGCTGTGTTCCTCCCTCCAGTGGACTATTCTTAGATCCACTTTTCTGGGTCACAACTGCAACATCTCCCTTCTTCTTCTTCTTCTTCTTCTTACCGTCTCCCTCTCTGCTCCACATCACATATATATCTGTCTTTCTGTCTCATTTTTGAAGAATCTGAAGGTCCTTTAAGAAAACTTAAACCATCTTAGAAAGCTACAACTTTAGACCCTGAAACATGCTTTTATTTTGACACTTGCATCAAGAGTATATTCTGTTGCTGATGTTGATTTGATGCTTGGAGAAACATCGTCTTGTTTCTTCATTTCACTCTCCTTTAGCTGATTTGTTCCTCTGCCTTCTTTTCTGTCTCTTATCTGAATTCATTCCTCGTACGTCTAACTGAGGACTTTCCCTTTTATTACGGGGCAGTGGCGGCTGCTGGTCTTTCAAGGAGGGGAAGCTCATTTTTCCGGCCTACATCATAAATGTGTTTGTTTATTTATTATATATATTATTATTATTCAGGACACCTGAAAAGACCTGTTACTTTTCCCCACCTTTTGGACTAAATCAATCTTAGGAGCTGACCTGCCCTGCTCTTTAACTCTAACAACATTCATATTATCTGCCATGATGTGCACCTTGCTAATGCTAGCAGCTGGAGCTGCTGCACCATTCTACTGTGAAGTGTGACCGCCTGTGAGTGTGAGTGGTCGTGACAAAGTCGCTGGGGATCGGTAAAGTCTCTGGATCAGTTCAGAACAACGGAATGAAAAACTTGGAAAATGCTCCGGTGGATGTTTATTCTTCAAGATCGCTGATTCGCTCATTTAGCTGTCAATCAAAAAAGGATTCCGCCTCAGACAGCTCATCCAATCATCATGCAGAAGCTGAGCTTCCAGGCCAGCCCACTGCCCCATAGACCCCCAGAGAAGCTGAGCTTCCAATGGGCGGGACAAAGCCCAGCATTTATCCAATGACCGTCTGGTTTCGCTGCAGTGGAACAACCCGCTCTACGCTTCCCCATTGAAGTCAGTAGAAGCTGAGCGTCCGACTGTGGAAAGCGCTGTGGCGCTGCGGGGATGGATGAGAAGGAAGTTGCGCCGGTTACCTGTGATAAGTAGCTGATTCTGAACAAAAGATGAAGGCTTTCTAGCGCGTATTTAGTCAATGAAATGTACACACAGCAGTACATATTTCACCCCTTTTTTTCTTTTTTTTTGGTGACATTTTAGGGGAAGCTGAGCTTCCCTTGCAGTCTTAGAGCAATCGCCACTGTTACGGGGTTATTTTAAGAAGTTTTAACATTTTTCTTCGATCCTTAGTTGCCCTCAGTCTGCCCCATCTGCTTCTTTGTTCCCAGAAAAACAAATATTGGGGAATTGTAAGTCTTTTTTTTGGAGGGGAACAGGAACATCAGTCAGCACAGGCAGACAACTCTCAAGAGTGAGGCTGACAATAAAAAGCTCCTCCATGGCGAGTCTGTGTGTGGGAAACACTGAGCTTATTCTCTCCGATTCTTTTGATCCTTTGATGTCTTTTGTTCGAAGCCTGACGTAGATGTGGTGTCGTCAGACTTTAGAGCAAACAGAGGAGGGTAATTCAGCCCGGAGCAGGAGGATAACTGAATCGTTCAAATGAAAAACAATTACTATTTTCTGTCCGACCGTGAATGCTTCTTCCAGTCGCTTTTGTTATCGGAGGAAATGGCATGGACTGTGCATTAAGGTCTCTCCTACATCCTGCCAGCTGAAGTTCAACCAATCAGAATGCGCGGTCACTACAATGCCCGCTGCCTCATGGGAAATATAGCAGAAAAACTCACACACACACACACACACACACACACACACGCATAGCATCATGGATAGAATGACTGTTTCCTGTTTATGTATCTGCCTTCCTGTCTGTCTAATTGGAGGAAAAAGTCTGAGGGGGACACAGTGTGTGTGTGTGTGTGTGTGTGTGTGTGTGTGTGTGTGTGCGTGCATGCGTGCGCGTGTGTGTGTGCAGGCTAACCAACAGTGAGAGCTCATCACTGCTCTCCATCTTTCAGCATGGAAGCCTGCATCGCTGAAATATTGATGAATCAACTCTGTGTGTGTCCATGTGTGTTTGTACATGTGTGTGTTTGTATGCGTGTGTTTGTGAGCTGAGCATCCAATCATGGGATCTGTGGAGGAAGCAGAGCCGTTTCTTATACAGAGCACTCTCCTCTCTCTCTCATACAAGGAGACAAACTAGCGGAGAGAAGGTTTGCTGTGTGCATGAATGGTTATCTTCTGAGGCACAGAGAGTGAAAATGGGTATTTTGGATGGACAAGTGACGTAATATTTTGCTAATGTAACAACTGTAGCCTCATAAAATATACAAAACTATACCAGAGCATTTCAATAATTCATTTAGAAAATTTCAAGCTGTGTAAAAACTTCTAAGTACAAGTAAATCGTTCTCCTGTAAGATTGTTGCACTCGACGTTGGACAGTTTTAAAAAGGTCACAATCAAGTCAGCAGAGTCAGAAAACCAAATCCTGCTGCCTACATTACCCACAATGCATCCTGACTGGCCACAGGACGTTCAGATCAACCCCCCAGGAAGAGCAAAAGGCTTTGAAGCCAGTTTACGTGGTGGCCAAACGGTGTAATTACATCGTCACGTGATGCACTGGGGCCCGAGGAGACTTTTCGCATAAGCTTACATTGTGAGAGAGGCAGCTATAGCAGCTTTGGGACATCACAACCTCTGGGGAATGACTTGTTTCACTGTAATAATTTGAGCCATTTAGTCCAAATTGGGCAGGTCTAGAAGAGCCGCATGATTAAATGATTTTATCCCGATTCAATTAGCCGGGCACTCATTCGGAAGTTAGCCGGCTCGGTCGGTGGAAGTCTCAAAGTCCGGAACCTGTAATTACATCGTCACCTGATGCACTGGGGCCCAAAAAGACCTTTTCCCATGACCAAATGTGCATTTTGTAAACAGTTCATTAAGATAAAAGCTTAAAAAAATAAAGACAACATGCACCGTGATTTCATCCTGTGAGAAAAATGCCTTATGCCGGAACATATTAGCTAATTTGATTAATTTGAAAAGGATTCATTCATTCATTCAGTCAGTCTCCCTCTGGCAGGATGAAAGGAGGTTTCGGAGTGTAAGGAGTATCTGTATGTGCTGAGTGCACGTCACTTACTGGATCTGCCTCGTGTGTTTGGTAGAAGCAGGAGATGACTGACAGTGAGTGAAGCGTAATGAGATTTCAGGCTTTAAGTCGTGGCTCCTTAAGTGGTTTTTACATCGATCAGGACTGATGTGAAGCAGATTCTCAGCGATGATCTGACCTTTGCTCTGTCTTGTTTTTCTGCCTCCCTCGCTCCTGCTCAGTGTCTCCCGTCTTCCTCTTCTTCTTCTTCTGCCTCTTCCCGGCGAGCTCTCTGTCTACCCGCTGCACACACGAGAGCCGTTGTCGTCACATTGTATTTATATCCCGGTCGCTCCCAGCAGGCCCCCGCCTCCCTGCGATTGGCTTGCTGATGGCGGATGAGCCGGCTCAATATGCAACGCTTCCCAGTCCCTTTTCCCATCAGGAAATCAGATCGGTCACAGCTTAAAGAATTTGAGCACACACTTACAGGCAGATTATACACACACACACACACACACACACACACACACACACACATATGCCGGCCGGCACACACACACACACACACACGGTGTCACGAGCTCCGGGAAAACTGACGCTTTGGAAATTTCTCTTCCTCTTTGGTAACACTTTAAAATTAGGTCCTTGCAATAAGCGTTAGCTAATTGATATTAAGCCCCTCTCAGTCCTTGTAAGATGCTTATTAACATTAATAAGACCATAAAAATTATAATAATAGCATCATAAAAACATTTATTGTTAGTTAATAGATTTATAAAATCTTATAAGACACCTGTTCACAGTTTATTATATTAAAAATGTTAATAAGCATCTTATAAAGACTGAAAGGGGCTTTGTTACCTATTGACTAACGCTTATTATAAGGACCTTAATATAAAGCATTACCTGCTTTTTCAGCAGAAGAAAAAAGCAAGAAATTCAGACAAAAAATATGTTTCATGTGACTCTATCTGATCTTGTACATATACCCATGCAATATTATATAAAGAAGTCGGATAAGAGTTTGATATATGCTGCAGTGGAGTGAGACTTGAGGTGAATAAGGCCTGTCCATTTTCCAATGTTGAAATCTTTCTAAAGCAAACACACACACACACACACACACACACACACAACATTGCAAGACATAAAATCTGCTTTATTGATCCAGTAGTTCTGAGATGTAGACACAGGACGGTCTACAGTGACATGATGAACAAACTGAAGCTCGATGTTGACATTTAGAGAATATCAGACATCCTGACTGCATCTGTGTGTGTGTGTGTGTGTGTGTGACTGAAATCTCAACCTGTGGAGACGGTCGAATGACAAGTCACTCGTGTCTCATGTGATTGAAGGTCACTCGGACTCCTCATTGAGTCACCGCTCCTCCTCCTCCTCTTCCTCCTCCTCCTCCTCCTCTCATGTCTCCTTTTCATCGTCGCCTCCGTCACATCAGCTCAGATGTGAGAAAGCTCGACCTGAACATTAAAGACACGATGTCCTGGAGATCTGCCAGGGCAACCCATGACACCGTGACTCGAGTACATTTCAGGATAATTAGATTTCCTTCTAGATGGTGAACTCTAATGTGAAATGAAGGATTACAGCTGAGATCAGAAGTTCAGTCGTGACTTCGAAAACAGCGGCTGACAAAACAACTCGGCACATGGTGCATTTAGTAGCTGCTCTGTAGCTTTCAATCTTATTACATGGTTTGCCTCAGCAGCAGGAGGTTAAATAAATATAAATAATAGTTTCCATTTTTCTGAGCCCTTGAAGGACTTTTCTTCCATGTTGGTCTTAAAACAGTATTTGGAAATGGTAGTTCTTGGGAAAAAGGTTCACATAAGAGTTAGACTATACTCCACATTTACCCAACTTAAAGGGACAGTTCACCCCAGAATGAAAAATATGTAATCTTCCTCTTACCTGTGGTGTAAGCTAACCATCTAGATTGCTTTGGTGTGAGTTGTTGCGATTTGGAGATGTCTGCCTTCTCTCTAATTCAATGGAACCAGATGACACTGAGCTGGTTGTGCTCAAAGTGCAAACAAAATAGACATTGAAAAAGCTCAGCAGCAATGTCTCTTTACTCAAGATGATCCACAGACCTTGTTGTGAGCGGTTTCATGGATGACTTGTTTTCTTTACGTATCACTGCGTAGAAGGAAACGCAACTACTCCGGAACAAAAGGCTCACGCTTGTGACAGCGCTGGATGTAAACACTCAGCTGAGCTGTAACGTTAGCTAGCGCAGTTAGCTTCCTCCTAAGTCGAGTGTCATCTTGTTCCAGGCAGACACCCCTAGGGCCGGTATCTCCAAAACAATCTAGATGGATAAATAGCACTACAGTTAAGAGGATAAAAATGTATTTTTGATTGTTCCTGTGAGGGATAAACTGGTTACGGTTACGTTTAAACAAAAAGGGACCCAAGCACAAGACACAGGAGGCATGCAGGTAAATGAACAAAAGGCGTGTTTTAATAACACGGCCGAAGTCCAAACGCAAAATCCGAAAATCCAAAATGCAAGGTTCAAAAGGAAGACAACAAAAAGCTGGCAACAAAAAGACACAGGGAGGAACACGAGGAACAGACAAACTGACAAAGATTGAAGGAGACTAACGAGACACAGGTGGAACTGACGGGGCAATCAAGAAAAAAGGCAAGAACAAATACAAAGAAAGGAAGTGGAAAGTGAAACATGACACATGAGGAGAGAACTACAAAATAAAACAGGAAATCACTGAACATGACACGATGACACACAGTTTGTGGTTTTATTTAATGTTGCGGTTACTCCAACTGATTTTATTAACTTTTATGAACTGGATAACAAGAGCGTATCCTCTTCATACAGAGGTCCTTTTGTGGCAATGTGGCATCCTGTAGCTAAGAGGCCCACGTGATTTCTGTTTAATTTGACGGCAGTGATAGTGACCTGTTTGTTGCAGGAGGACCTCTGTGGTCAAATAAAGCGAAACAACCACCTCATGTCCAGCTGATGGCACACAAGACTGCTAAGACGAAGGCTTTACCAGAGCGCGATGCTCAACATTTCCTGAACCTGTTTTAAGAGGGAAATAAAAGATTTATTCTTCAGCGGCCACCTTAAATTTCGTGCAGGAGAGGACTCGTTTCCTCTCATGAACTCAATTCCCGCAGGCATAGGTACTGTACAGTGTTGCAGAACATTGTTTGATTTTAATTGGATGTCGCTGCGATTGTGAATTGGTGTAATTGGGGTTCTGACACAGTTTCGTGAACCCGGTGAGACTCACAGCCGATCTTTCAGCGGAGTTAACACGCGAATATGCATTTTATTCACCAGATAACAGCATAATGTGCTCGCTAAGTGCCTGGTGGATAGATTTAAAGTGTCGAGCCCATTCACTGCCTGCATTATGAAGTCTGAATGTAAAGGATTTGTATCAGACCAGCCTATCAGGGAGGGGAGACATGGGATGCATGAGAGAGAAACCCTGACATGAATCAGCCCTTTAATGAAGCTGAAAGAATATGACAAAACACAAAGAGCAGCAAAGCAGGCAGTCACACACACACACACATGTACACACACATACACACACACTGAGAGAACACAAAGACAGCTCGAGACAAAGAGGCTTTCTGTACAGACCTGCTGCAGACGCATCCTCTCTGAGGGACTCCACTGTACTCTGTATGAGTTTGAGTGTGTGTGTGTGTTTTTGTGCATGTAATAAAGAATGTATAGGCTGCACACAGTTGACACACACACACTGTCTTTTTGTGCGAAGTCCTGAGACTGGAATGTGGCCAATACAAAATGACCGTGGCCCCTGCTTGCCCTTCTCAGGCCCCATTTTTCTCTCTTTCCCCTCCTTCTTTTTTTACATTCTTTTTCTCCTTTTATTCTCAGATTCTTGTCTCTCGCTCTTCCTGCTTCTTCTATGTTCATTTTAGATTTCAGCCCTCAGGACAGAGAACATGTGTGTGATGATGTGTGTGCGTGTGTGTGTGTGTGTTCACCTTCTACACAGATTGCATCACTGCGCATCACTTTTAATCTCCACAGTAACTAAAGGCGATGTAACCCGAGGCGTGAAATGATGATTCTTCATCAGAGTTCACACGCATATTTTGATATTTATGAATTTCATTTTGAAAAGGTAGAAATTATGAGTAGAAATTCATTCATTAAGTGCTCTAGTTCTTAAGAAGTAAACAGAAAGAGAGAAAAAAAAGAAAAAAACTTAGTCTATAGCCTTTTTTGGCACAACTTTGGGGTAAGTGTCAACCTCAGAATGCTAACATGTTTACACTGACAATGGGAGCAAGCTGTCTTTTTCTACAAGGTTGCACTAAAGATACAGTTATTTAGATTTTTTTTCAAGTACCATTCAAGTGTGGTTTGGTATTATTATGATCATTCCTGACAATGTTTTATGATTTTGGACAAATAACTTAATTTTGTGCTTAACATTGAGGCTGAAATGAAATGGACTACAGTAGAATCTTGGACTTCCATGTCATCCACCAGTGGTAGAGCAAGATGAAAAGTCTTCATCTTCTCAGGGCGACGAATATCTGAGTAGAATGTCATGGCAGTCTGTTGAATAGTATCAGTCAGGACATATCAGCCTGAACCAAAGACATCAGACATCGGTCGACAAGAAGGCTGACATGAAAGCACAGACTGTCGTTTTTGTTCCGGCCTACTTTTGAATGTGATTCATGCCTGAGGTCTGAAGCCCGACAATGTTTCAGCCGAGCTCAGCTTGTTGTGGCATGGTGTCATCGCGGGGACGTTAATCTGCTCACTTCCAGATCTGTCTGCCTCATCAGCACACTGTCTGCACTGACTACAGCTACAACACACACACACACACACACACACACACAAAGATCCAACTGTTAGATGTCCTGATGACCTCAGTTTGACCTCAAGAAACTTGAACGTACGTCTTTGACATAAACGTTAAAGTTTAATAATTTTCTCAATTATTAATTTCAGCTACAGTTTTACCACTGAATCAGTCAGTTAAGATATGAACAATAAGCTTTTGTTTAATCATGTTTCCTTGTTGGATTCCTGGTTAGTTTGGTTGCGACACAAGAAAAAAAACTTCCAATACGAATTGACACGTAACTGCTACAAGAATTAACAATGCAGGTTCTTGGTCATAAATATGAATCTGAGTATTCCTTTGTTTCTCTCAGGCGATGGAGAGCAAGCTGCTGGTCGGCGGAAAGAACATCATCGATCACACCAATGAGCAGCAGAAGATGCTGGAGATGAAGAGGCAGGAGATCGCTGACCAGGTAAACCTGCGTGTGTGTGTCAGTGTGTGTTAGAGATATAGATGGCACGGAGTCTCTTTTCCTTCTTTTATCACAGTAATCTGCAGTAATTTCACTGTTAGATACTCCTAAAAGGTAATGGTTAGCTGAACCAGTCGAGAAGGATGTTTGTTTGTTTTGCTTTTACTCCTGTTCCTTTATTATTGAGTCTGATATTGAAGAAATCTGACAACTTATTTTTATTATATTTCAGCTATAGATCTGTAAGATCAATAAATGTTTATCAACTAAGTAAGTGGAAACTGTAGAAGAGACATCCTCTCCCTTTAACTGCAGCATTAAATACTGAAAATACTGAAGTTCAGGTGCAGTTTTCATCCATCAACAGACCTTAAGAGTTAAGGCTGACCTGCAAAATACATAGGAAAAAAGTTCAGTGACCACGAGCAATGCAAGGCGATGCTGTTGAGCCGTAAAGTGACATTTTGATGAATGTTTTTCAGACGTGTAGCGAGAGGGAGATCCAGCAGCAGATGTTGGCGCAGGACGAAGAGACTCTGGAGCTGAGAGAGACTTTCACTTCTCTGCAGCAGGAGGTCGAAGCCAAGACCAAGAAACTCAAGAAGGTAAAGGATGCACAGATACCGCTTATAAACAAAAGAAGGCACTTTTGAAAGGCAGAATAATGACAACCAACGTATATTTTTACATGCGACGTCCTTTTCTGTTCCTAATGTCAGTGTGTCCCTCTTTACCCCTCTGATCCCTTTGTCCCTTGACCTGGATCCTAATGACCCCCCGCCTCGGCCAGTACCTCAAGGTTTGTCCTGCCGTCCCCTCCTCTTCCCTGGACCTCTCCCTCCCTCCGTCACTCTCTATCAATCCCCGGGCCTCTTCACGCTCTCCATGCTAACCTTCTCAGTCTGTTTCCCTTCAGGATCTCCCAGTAACTCACTCCTAAATCCCCTAAAACAGCCCTGCAAAAACCCTAAAGCAACACTCTGAACCTGACAAACCCCTCCCCGCTCGCCTCGCATCCCAATCCGCTGCACGGCCAGCAGGACTAACCCCAAACAAGCCATTGTGTCGGTGTGGGTGATAATGTGATTTCATGATCTTTGCTCTCCTGACGCTCTAACTCGCCACGCGTGCCATCCACCCTTCTCTCACTGCATGGTGCCGCCTCTCCGAGGAAAAGAAGGAAGTTTGAGATGTGAGGTTTCCACACTGTGATTTCAGACCTCAGAGGACAGCCGGCGAAGGCCAGGCAGACTAAGGGTCAAAAGGCTTGTTGAGTTGAAAACTGGTTGCTGCAGGACGTTTTGCAGTTGCAACAAAGAAAAAATTCATGATAACCATACTGTTTTAATTTCTATTGATAATTTAAAAAATAAAAGAATAACAATAATGCAGTCAGCTAAGTAATTTTTCTACGGAATCGAAAAAACACTCTCACGCTGGTGAGCTAACTTTTTGTTTGGAGTGTCTCGCTTTCGTCCGTCACAGTAGCCACACGCTGTAGTAGCTAGCTAGCTAGTTACTGTGTCTTCTTCCTCTTCTTCTTCTTTCTGTGTTATGGCAGGTGGGAACCAGTGTTAAGGTGCATTCCCCGCCACCTTCTATGACAAAGCCAGAACAGAAAGAAACGGAAATGATTTAAAGGTGCAGTATGTAAGAAGTATGTATGTATGTACGTATGACATACATAAGAAAACAAGCCAATCCACTTGTCGGATTTATGCTCGAAACAAATAATTGGCCATTATATCATTGAAGTAGCCTCTAACTGCTGCTAACTGTATCTGCCGTTAGCTCAGTTAGCTGTGCAGCTAGAGGTCCATCCAGACGTGTTGGTGGGTACACTGCTAGCAGAGGAGCTCTAGGCCGGGATGGGCCGAAGCCAGCTGGGTCACGATGAGGTCAAAAGTGTTTTTTTCTTCACATTCAGCTGATCTTTTCAGTAACTTTCATTCAACGAGAATCCTTACATACTGCACCTTTAACATGATCTGGATTATTTACAGGATATTATGATCTCTTATCTCTATCTTCTTAGAAATCTACAAAACACATAAAAAACAAAATACAATGCAAATATAATATGATAAAACAATAGTAAAAATAAACGACAAATAAGAACATGATGGGGAAATAAGACCAGACGAGAATGTTGGATTAAAATGAACTGAATTATCTAAATCTAAAAAGGTAAGTAAGTAAAAAATGTAATTTAATTTTTACCATTTCATGGTAACCAGCCGGGGAGTTTTCCTTGTGCTGTATCCTCCTCCTACTCTTTTTTGTCCTGTCCGTAGTCATTATTTGTGACAAATGGTCGGTTTGCTGAAGTGCTGCGTTAACTCCAGCGTCATGTCGATAACTGTTGAAACTGGAGTTACCTGTCCGGCTTCATGTTGACTTCATGTTTAACTGCTCTTGGGTTGTTTGAAGGAAGTCGATGTGAACAGGAACCAGGGACACCTAGTTCTGTTTGGTGTCAAAGCAGCGTAAGATAATTCAGGAAACACTTTCAGTTGACAGTAAACTCTGAATAAAGAAGAAAAGTTGCTCACAGTTGAAGTCATCCTTTAGAGAAACACCCCTGGGTATTGCAGCACCGTGCCCGTGTGCCTTATTAATCTGAAACGCTGTGTTTGTGAACGTGAACAAATTCCAAGCTTTAAATCCAATTTTGAGCATTATTTTTTTGTTACCAGAAAATAAGCCTTCACATGATACGGTTTGTGAACTGCGGTGTCATCTTTCAGGATAACTACACCAGGGCTAAAGTCAGGATTAGCCTACTTGTTTAAAGCCCGGGCAGTCAAAGAATGAACAGTGTGAAAGCTCGGGAGCGCAGGAGGAAAGAGGAGGAATGAACCGGAGAGAGGGAGGGCTGCCGTGTTGCCAGGCTCCTATTGGCTGCCCTTTTCTCCAGACACCAGTGCCTCCAGTCCTGTTGCTACGGGCAACCAAGCCCCAGCGAGTCGGAGACCAGTTCATCACTGCACCGGGCGACATCTCTCCTCCTCACCCTCTCTGTTTGTTTCTCTCTCTCTCTCTCTCCTCGTAGCTGTATGCCAAGCTCCAGTGCATCAAAGCGGAGATCCAGGACGTGAACGACGAGCACGTGAGGAGCCGACAGGAACTGGAGCAAACCCAGAACGAGCTCACCAGAGAGCTCAAATTCAAGTGAGTCCAGAAGAGTCAGCAGAAACAGTGAATATGCCCGGATTGGTTCGGCAAACACAGAGCACGCTCACATCAGATATGTACACGCTTCATATGAATTTCATTATCCGAACACTGAGAGAGGCTGAGAGGTCAAATCTGTGAGTGGGAACTTCATGGTCGACAAAACTTCATTTTCTAGCTTTTTGTCAACATATATAATTTATATATAACATCATGTACAAGTGCCAAAATAACAACAACAAACTTTATTTATACAGCACCTTTAAAAACACAGTTTACAGAGTGCTTTGACAATCAAGCAAAATCAGGAAACCCAGGAAGACAATATTCCAGAACATGTGAATGTGAAGAATAAGAGAATAAATAATAATAATAAACAAACTCTATGTTTCCATGACTGAATAAACTGAATAAACAAACTGACCTTAAAGGACAACACAGTTTCATACTGTTTTATTTTGTTTGTATGTGGCGGACCCTGCCACCTCTCTAGCTTCAAACAGTATTCCGGGGACCTTATTTTCCTCTGAGAACAGCTTGTTTATTCACTTATAGAAAATAAATATGTCTGACTTTTAATTACTACCTCATTAATATTCTAAATATTAAAATTCTGAGTTTGAATTTCTTTTCCAAAACCACATAGTGCCCCTTTAATACCAGGACAACTTTTTGCAGCGGCACCATCGCCAGCGTCGCCCAAGACAACAAGTCAGGGTGCCGTGGGGTCTGACTGAGTGAGACTAACTGCGGTGCAATGCAGCGATTAATGTTATTTGTTACATATGTGTTAATGTGACAATTCAGAACGTCTACTGTCAAAAACAGCTGTTAAACTTAAGTGTCACTCCACAGTCGCCCAAAGACCACAAATTACTCAAACCTATGTAGACAGGGCTGTCCACATACTTTTCTTCATGTACTGTGTTTAAAAATATAGTCAGTGTTGAATGACCCTTTTAATTATTGGTCCAAAACAATTCTTCCACAAATCTTTCCTTTATATACTATAGACGGGCCACATAGACTGGCAAAGAGCTAAAGGAGGCTCTTAAGATGTTAGTGCTAAGTGCTTAAACATATAAGAAAAGAGAAAAAGAGCAGACGATTCAGACACCATAATTAATCTGCAGACTCAATCCTCTCTGTGTATTTGTTCCTGATATGACCTCAGACAAACCCTTTGCATTGCCGTGTGTTGTGTACCTGCAGGTATCTGATCATAGAGAACTTCATCCCTCCAGAGGAGAAGAATAAGATCATGAACCGACTGACCTTTGACCCCGAGGAGGATCAGTGGAAGTTTCAGCCTCTTGTTCCTGCTGAGAGGTCAGTGTGGGTGTCAGATGTTGGGATTCAGGTGGTCACGTGGAAATAATGAACTCAAAATGTGTTTAATTAGAGTCGGGGCTCATGACCTTTGAGACGTTTGTGCTCTCTGTGCCACCCGCTCTTCCTTCTCTTGTCTTCCTCCGCTGCCATTAATGCAGAAAAAAAGAGAAAGCTTGCAGATCAAGAGCTTCATGAAGACACACAGTATTGATTTCAGATTTTTCAGATTTTCGGTTTGTTTGTTTCTCATTGATCCTCCTCTCTCCCTCTGCTCAGCAAATCCTCGCAGATGAAGAAAAGGCCCACATCTGCAGTGGGATACAAACGGCCAATCAGCCAGTACGCCAGGG
The DNA here is from genome assembly GCA_039737535.1 of Lagodon rhomboides. NCBI lineage: Eukaryota > Metazoa > Chordata > Actinopteri > Spariformes > Sparidae > Lagodon > Lagodon rhomboides. The sequence continues at coordinate 11,592,272 of CM077798.1, read as the reverse complement.
TTGCCATAGCGATGGGAGCTCACTCCAGATACAGGGTAAGTGTGCGTGTGTGTGTGAGTGTGTAGCAGGAGGATTTCTGTTGAATGGCAAACTTTGTGATAACGAAAACGTGGAAAGCTAACAAGACTAAAACATTTACTCTCACTTTACAAAAATGTAATGCATGAAACACCTTCATCCGTCTGTCATCAGGCTGAGAACATCATGTTTCTGGAGCTCGACATGACTCCTCCAAACACCGCCACACTGGATCGCTCGGCGGAGGCGGAGCTGAACCAAAGTCGCTCTGTGGACAACTCGCCCACCAAGGACAGAGGCGTCCGCAAGTCTCGATCCTGGTGAGCCTGAAACCAGATCCTGACTGAGATATATTGAGATAAAGCACCGCTGCATATGTTGGCATGTTCGCATATAGAAATAGTTGTACAGAAATGGTGTCTAGGCTGCTTTTCAGCACATTTTGAAGCCTATTTTTCTTAATTAAACATAAAAAATAGTTGGTTGGATAATATGTCTTTTAATCTCTCTCTCTTTAAATCAAAGCTTATTTAAGGAATTGAAATGTTTTGTTTATGTTAAACATCCACTATTGGCTGTACCGCTTTACTCTGAGCACTGATTTTGTCTCGTCCTGCTTTTACTGGCCTTTGTCTGACTGGTGTAAATGGTTCAGAGTCAGCACATCTCTAAATGAGATTACTCAGGATTAGCCACACCCTGTCTAGGCGGTCCTAATCTGATGGTTTACTGTATCTCTCATTTGCTGAGCAGCCTGTAATCTCAATGTTGCTGCGTAATCTTATTAACCTAAACTGGATGTAAAGGTTGAGATTATGCATTATCCACATTTTGATTCTTATGTCTGCCGCTTCTTGTTTCTCTTTTGTTGCAGGTGTCAGACCCCAAAATCCATCACCTCCTCTTCTTCTAATGTTTCCCTGGCGGCGTGCCACACTGCCACACCCATGGCGGCACAGTAAAACCTAAGTGGAGAGAGTTTTTTTTTTTATTATTGTTTTAATTTATTGTATTCCTCCCCTTCCTCCTCTTCCTTTTTCTTCTCCTCACCCTCTTTTTGGCCAGTGATCCTCTGAAAGACTTTCGAAATGAGGCCGGGGCCGCCTCTACCGCATCCTGAGAGCTAGATGGACATCATTTAAGAGTCGTAAACAAGGAAGCGATTTTTTTTTTCGACTGGAAACTAAAGGACCTGATAAACCTCAGAAAACATCAGCTCCTCCTGTTCTACGGATGTAAAGACTCAACAGAACGCCTCTTCTTCTTCCTTGCATGTTTGAGACCAAGAGCCTCGGATCATCCTCGAAAAACAACTGGCTGCAGTGCTGTGCTGCCCAGACTGTTGTGTGAGCGTGTGTGTGTGTGTGTTATCTGTATATACTGGACTGTATGATTGCCATGTTATGTTTCGAATTGTGTCTGCTTGAATCGCCTGTAAGATAAGTGTAAATATTTCATGTACGTGGGGGTTTTTGGGGGCAGGTTTGGTCTGTTTTCTGTGTAAAAAAAAGGGGACCGAGAAATGAATTCATAGAGGATGAAGGTTAATGTTCACGCTGGCTGTAGAAAACGATGTTGTAATTCTGTTGCGGGTCAGACGAGGTGCTCTGAAACACCTGAATGATGACCCGTGTCGTACCTGTTGTGTCGCGTCACTGTGCGTGTCTGATTTAAAAGCAATGCCTTAAAATAATCTCATGAAAATGATGAAAATAGTGAGGCATGTCACACTGTCAAAATACATTTACTTGGATTTGTATTCATAATGCATAGCCATTAAAGTCAAGAACCATTAAATATCTTTTTGGGTCAGGTTTATTAAAGAATGGAAACCGCTTTTTCCACTTTACGTCGCCCACAAACAGCCTTTTCCTTTGGCACTACATTCCCTCAACCGTACAACCTCCGTATTCCTCCACAGAAGTGGGATGTAGTGCCAAAGGAAAAGGCTGTTTGAAGGCAATGTAAAGCAGTAAATGTTTTCAAAACGTAGCATATGCTTAAACGGATATATATTTTTCTTTTAGGTGGCTAATAAATGTAAATAATCTGCTTCCCTGTTGGTGCTAGGTGCTTCTTCTCCACACAGGGGGAGAGCTGACGGTCATCTACTGCAGGTGATGCACTGACTGGGGATAAGTACCTCAAACAACCCCACATCAAAGATAAAATAATTATAAAATTCCACTTTGTTGACATTTATGGGCAAATAATAATTAAGAGTGAAAGTTCACTGTTGGCCAGAGGAACAGAAGTTTAATGAACAAAGAATAATATTTTCCATAGCTGGGGGCCAAGAGCTTTCTTCCCACAGCAGCTACTTTGAACCATTCGTTGTTGAACACACCTCAGGTCTCTGCTCATGTGTTCGTGTTCACCCGCTCACAGACTGTTATCTGTCTGATTTGGAGTGCACCTCACTGGCTTGTCCGGACAGCAGCCTGCAGTCGGTTCTGTACAGTTTAGTGTCACAGGGTTCGCTGCTTGTTAGAGGTTAAGAGGAGCAGACAGCGGGGGTCAGGCTGACTAATTATCACTGTATTATTGATGCCAGAGATCCAGTTGCAGCTGAACCTCCTGATAGCACAGAGTAGTGTTTTACTTGTGTGTGGAAACAACATTTATGACCATTGATGTGCAACGGCTCTGTTGTTTTTTTAAAGAGTTTTTATAATACCTTATACATGACATTGTCCCCCTTCTGTATAAATGTTGCAAGACCCAAACATCAAACCATATCACTGATTATATCTGATCACTTGCTATGAAGTTTCGCAAAAGTTCATTGAGAAGTCATGCATGGATCATTTTGTGGAGGAAACAGGACATTATGGATGAATCTACTAACACTTATTTTGTATTAATAAGTCGATAGTGTGATCTTAAACGGTCAAAAAATAGAATTTGAGTGTCTGATGTTTCCCAGAGCTCAAGGTTACCTCTTAAAATTGCTGCTTTTGTCCCCGACCAAAAGTCCAATACTTCAAGAGTTTCAGGTGATGCTTACATAAAACGCAGAAAAGCAGCAGTTACTTATATTATTTATTGCTAATATAAGCTAGAAACAGAAAATATCTGACACGTTGACTCGAGTGGTAGCCTGCTAAAAATGATCTGATGCAAACAAAACCAGGGGAAAAGAGTTAAATTCATTCTGTGAAAAAGTGCTGTTTTCATTGAATTCCCAAATCTGTGTTAACCTACATCCGACGCTGTCTCCACCATTTACAGACACACACTGAGGATTTTGTGCGTTTACTCATTAGTGCATGGGTACATAATTGACCCAGTTTGCCATCCAAAAAAATGTGACTTTAAATGCTCCGAGGCTTCGTGACAATGTTCGTGTCCGTGCTGAATAACGGAGGTTAAAATACATCCAGCTGCACCTTTAATGAAGTGAAAGAAGAGCCACGAATTGAAGTGCTTTACTACAAATTGGGTTGAGTATAATCAGAAGAAGATGTGCATTTATCTGGACACTGTGGGCTTTTTATCAGGAAAGAAACATTTTAAATATTGATTTAAAAATGAAAAATGAGTCTACAATACTGAAAACTGCTCATTTAAATGTTGCTCTTTATTCGGTCTGTGTAATGCAGCATCAGTCATCTCTACTGCTTCAAAATATCCATTAATTATAGTCCAAAAATAGGGCAGATGTTGATAGACGCAAGGATGAGTGCGACTGGGTTAAATCTTTTAGGAACAAAACAAGCAGTCATTACCAGTCTGTGTTGCCTCTCATGTACAAACGTATGTCATATTATCCCTGTGAAATCATACATGTATGTTTCTCATCTGTGTCAGGGCTGTAAAATGTTGTACAAATGTGTGTGTGTGAGTGTGAGCGTGTGTGTGTGTGTGTGTGAGGGCTGTGGGGGAGGGGGAGGATGCCGATGGAGGACGTGGGGAGGGGGACGGATGGATGCAGGGATCCAGAGACAATCAGGAAGTGAAGTACGACTGTGGAGGAGGTGGATACTGAGCCTGTTTCCATGGTAACCTGCCGGTGAGAGGGTGTTGGGATGGGGATGGGGGTTTTCATGTATCTATATGTATGTATGTATGTAACATGGTGGGCCAGTCGGGCTGAGCTCATGTCTGGCTGATTAAAAAAAATGTAATAAAGACACCGTCACAGGCGCCTGCTGGTTGATGAGCCACGTTTAAATCCCTCTAATCAATAGCGTCAGATTTGATTGAGGTTATTGGGTCGGTCTGTGTGCGCACTCTCAATCTACGCATAATTTCATTTTTCATTTTATCAGGATACCCATTGGATACAGTCCAAAATCACCGTACAACTACATCTCGGACCAGCTCACAGACACACAATCAGAAAATGCTCCAGAAATCAACGAACTGGCTCCTAAAGTATCTTAAATTGGTAGCTATGGATTACAGATTAAATAATGTTGCAACGGTATCCCAAACAAGGAGTAATGCAACATATTGCAATGATTGCTAACGCACAAATTGATATAGAACAAGGTGAATAAAGCGGTTTCAAAGAAAAGTCTGAGTAAACTGGACGATAAAGCATGTTTGCTTTATGGCGTGGCCACCTTGTGATCTACAAATTGCTACCATGTCAGGATATCTTCCCTAGTTCCACCCTCTCGTCAAAATATGGTCACTTCTGCCTCCGTAAAACCAAGATGGCCATGGCCGCAAAAGCTGGGTTTACACTTGGCCCAGACTCATTTGTCTTCACAGCAGTTAACTTTCCAATCAGCTCCAGCTTTACTTTATGCTCAGTGTTAATTAGCAATGCTAACAAGGTGGGATGGTAAACATGTGAACAAGTGAAATTACACAAATTCAAAGATGGGTAAGTCAACTTTTTATTGCTGCTCAACCCAGGAACATGGTTCAAAGCCATCATGTGTACAATTTGTATATGGCTGTACAATATATAGGTATATATATTGTAATAATGCATCTTTTTCAATTGGTGGTTTGATGGTGAAAAAATGAAACACCACCAGCCAGATAGACACACACAAACACACACACACAGTCAAGATTAGTCATCTCACAGGTCAGTGATATATGGGGAACGTTTATACACACAAATCAGAGAATTGGGTCTGGTCATGACTCAGAGGTTACACACACACACACACACACACACACAAACATTCACTCTTGTAGTCTGATTGTTATCAGAGGGCCTCACGACGGTCTCTTCTTCCTCCCCCGCCTGTCCACATTTAATATTTAATGAGCAGAGAGCAGCTTTATAAGGACAGTGGGAGTACATTTTTAATTGAGAAACACTTGAATAGTTACATAAATATTAACCACTACAGTTACTAAATTATTAATCACAATACAGAATCCTGTCCAAGACAATAAAATTAAACAATTGTGTGTCGCTATTTGTCAAAAACTGACTGTCGTCGAGCTTATTCCCCTCATCATTGATCACACATATTTCATCCAGGTTCTCTTACCATCATCATTATCATTATTTTGGTTCCATTTTTATTAATTCATGGGTCACTGGCTTCTACCAGCTTTTCCCTGTTTTTTGTTTAAGTTATCAGAGGCTGTGCAGTGAAATGTTGCATTGCTGCACACTTATCCCAGCTGGGAAAAGTGTGATTGGTCTGGTTTTTGAGGTAGCCATACTGTTGAGAAGCAGCACTGAGGCCAACAGTCAGCGGACTCTAGCTGGGCTGATGCTGCCCTCTGCTGTAAGAGGACGATTATGCAGCTTCTTCACCAGCTCAAAAGGTCCTTTTCACCTGGAAAATGCTGCATATCCACTGGGAGAATTAAGTATTTATCAAAAGAAAAAAGTCCTTTGAGCTCAAACGAACTGAAATCAACTTTTCACTCTTCAGCAATTATTCAAATAAACTCAGTTTGCTCTTAAATGTTCAGGTTTTGGGGTTTTTTTTATCCCAACTTCCAGAAAAGGCGATCTGCTGATAAGCTGCTCATGTCAACGAACTCTACACAAGTAAATCACTGCAACCATTTAAAGGAGCAATATCAAGTTTTGGGGAAGACATTTTAATCAGAAGAGAAAGATCTTCATTGACTGATTTTTTATGCCTAAACAAACTAAATAAACAAACTCTCTTAATTTTCATGAATAAACAAACTGATCTGACAGCACAGTTTCATACTGTTTTATTTTATTTATCTGTGGCGGACCCTGCCACCTTTGTAGCTTCAAACAGTGTTCTGGGGACCTTATTTTCCTCTGAGAACAGCTTGTTTATTCAGTTATGGAAGTTTGACTTTCTTCTCCAAAACTACGTAGTGCCCCTTTAAGGTTACAATTACAGCCTCTAGTCGTACAGAGGTCTGTCTGTGGTTGTTGTAAGCACAAGAAAGAATACATACATTATTTATCTACATGTTGTACCTGATCACAACCAGCCTGTTTATATTCGGTGCTGACTACGTTTGCCCTCCTTTTATTGTCCACGTTTAACATGAACTGCTTTTAACTGGGGCAGAAGAAACTGATGTAGGTCACACAGAGAAGTGAAAACAGCGTTTCTGATGAGCCTTCAGACACAGTGTCCGATGAAACGCTAAATGTAATGCAGACTTTTCATGCGAGGTTAAGAATGAGTGTATGTCTGCTGGAACAAAAACAGCAAGTGACTGCGGCTTAAAAATTGGGTTACTCTTACTGAAGTCTCACTCATTTGCAACCGATGTTAGTCTGTAACCAGTGACTTAACACATTCTTTTTGGTCATGCAGTACACTCTACATATATTGGAAGAAATATTTTGGGAAGCGGCGGGAACTCTACCCACTCATAGCTATTCTTGGAGCTACTAGTTCTTTGTCTCATGCAAATAAGTATGAAAAAAACTGCTGTTTTGTTTGGATTGGTGAGGGGAAAAAGTTAATCCTAAGTGTGTGGAAAATGGATCCCATTCCCACGTAAGACATGTGGCTGATAGAAATGTCAAACACATTACATCTGGAAATACTGAGACTCTTTGCTGAAGGCAGAGGAGATGTGTTTGATATGATCTGGGACCTAATACTTAAAAGACTAATACTGTGTCTTTTTCTTTTTTGAACAGAAGAAACTTCTTTGAATTAAATTCATTCATGACTGTGGTCATCAAAATACCAAATGACAGGGTGTGTTTTGAGAATGGTTATCATCACTAGTTCAGTGCCAGGTTCCACGGACGATTTATCAGCCAATTTTTGTGCACCAGTTTGTGCCTTTTTCTGCAGGATTCATGTTGAGAATATCTTAATTCATGCAAATTCCAGCCTCCAGTGATATCTGGGGGCTGGAGCTTCTCCCAGCATGCTCTGGAAAGGAAGTTTGCCTTTTAAAGCCAAAAAGCTTTTAGGCCTGTTCTGCAGCGACCCCTGCTGGCACAACGATAGACTCACACAATGATGTCTAAACACAATATCAACAAAACCTACTCTCGAGTCTTGACTCATCCTCGAAACCCTTTAAAAAAATTAGAAGCAGAAGCAACTTTTGGTTCAATGATGAGTATTTTCTCATTTTTTTATTCCTGAGAGAAATCTTGATTTGCATTTATATCATACATGAATTACAAATTTCAATGAACAGTCTTATTGCATGATCATGGATAAGTAATTTACAGATTTTTCAGTATCTTGCACTTCAGAGTTTATAAACTCAAATTAACAATATGGAACCTCTGTTTAATTAATTATAATCAAAATAATCAAGTATAGCAGACTAATATTTCTTAAATTGCTTTAAAAAAAAAAAAGAAAAAAAAAACTTTAAGCTTGTGCATTTAACATTTAAGTCAACTTAACTCTGAGGTAATCAGTTTCCTGACTTTTTTCAAAGTAAAGGCAACTTTTGCAGTCTACGGTGTAGGCGTCATCCTGAAAGAAAACACATACCTCTTCCCTTTTAGGTACTTTTACTGGTGTGAGACCTGAGCAGCGTACTCTAACAGAGGTACATTATAGAAACCAGAAGGAAATTCACATTTGAGCTCTTTGACAGGACTCAGGAAGGTCACGTTTGTGTTGCTCAGCCAAGTCAGGAAGCTCTTCAGGTTTGGATCGCAGTGAAATCGGTTCACACTGAGGTCGAGGGAGCTGAGAGAGCGAAAAGCGGTGGGGTCAGGAGAGGCGATGAAGTTGTTAGACAGGTTGAGAACTTGAAGACTTTTTGGTAGGACGTCAGGCTGGAGATAGGTCAAGGCATTGAATGAGAGATCCATCGTCACTACTGACCGGAGACCCTTGAAAATGTCCTGAGGAAGAGACTGCAGTGCATTGGAGCTCAAGTTGAGAACAGTCACATGTCTGAGGTAGTCAAACAGATTCAGGCATTGCCTCTGAGACCAAAACAACTGCAGAGAGCTGCTGTGAAGATCGAGAGTTTGGAAATTATTCAGATCAGCTGCTGATACTTGTCTATTGAGTTTGCACGTCCTGATGGTGTTTCCTCCATAGAAGAGATGCTGTAGGCGCTCTAGCCGAGCCAGAATGGTGTAAACATTCCCCAGGTCTGTTAATCTGTTATCCCTAATGTCCAGATGCGTGGCATTATCGGCAAACCGTGTGAGACTGAACATTGAAGAGGAGGTCAACTTGTTGTCGTTCAACAGGAGATAATCCAAGCTGGGTAGAGAAACAGGGAAGCCAAGATCTCGCAAAGAGTTTCCTGTTAGGATCAACGCTTTCAAGTTGTCAAGTCCATCAAATGAGTGAAAACCAAGTACACCAATGTGGTTGTGAGACAAGTCCAACACTTTCAGGTTTGTCAGAGAGGCAAAAGTGTAAGAACGGATTTCCCCGAGCAGGTTGTGTGACAGGTTGAGCATTTTTAAATGACCCTGAAGACCCTCAAAGGCATCCCTGTGGATCTGGTTCAAGCTGTTCTGAGAAATGTCGATGATTGCGACCTCTTTCAGCTGACTAAAAACCCCCTGTTGCAATGAAAAGATCTTGTTTTTAGACAGATCCAAAGTGAGGATGGAGCTGTTCTTCAGGCCCTCAAACATGCTGCGATCTGGATCAGGGAGATTATTGAATGAAAATCCTTTACCCATGTGTCCTGACAGTTTCAGACAGGAGATCTTCGTCCCCTCAATGGCTCTGAAGAGTTGCTTTGATTTACGGATACTGAGCCCGTTGTTTGACAGGTCGAGTGTCTGAAAGGACATTCCTCTGAAAGGGTTCCCACATGTCTGCCAGTCGAACCCTTTGCTAAACATGGTCTTTAATAGAACAGAGTCCAAGTTCAGAATCTCAAAGTGCTTTCCCCGGAAACCAACCAAATCAGACTCACAGATTTTGTCAATCATGTTCAGCTTGAGATTCACATCTTTCAAATTAGTCATGTTTGCAAAGAACATTGAAGGCTGGAGTCTCTTAATCTTGTTACCAAAGAGGTCAAGAGTCTCTAAAGAAGACAGTGGCTCCAGATAGTTCTCCATCAGTATGGTGTCTTCAAGTGAGCAGTAATCCAGGTAGAGGTTCTTTAAACCGGACAGTCCCTCAAAAGCCTTTGGCTCTAGTCGAAGGCCTTTGTTGAAGCCCAGCACCAGCCTCCTCAGGTGTCTTTGTCCGCTGAACGCATTGTTCCTGATCACAAATGCAGGAACATACTGTCGTCCGAGGTCCAGCTCCTGCAGCTCCTTCAGGCCTGACAGGGAGGTGGAGTTGATCTCAGCAATGCGGTTCATCTCCAGGTACAGGTGGGTGATGTTGGGAGGGAGAGGAGGAACTGAGCGGAGGTTCTTGGAAGCACAGTTGGCTACAGAGCCAACAATGAGGCATGATGGAAAACAACCTGGCACCTGCAAGAGAACATTTGAAATGTGACTGTTTTTTTTCTAAAGTCAATCAATCAAGTTTTGAAATAACTTAAAGGTTGATTGTTGAGTCACATTCCCAACTCGGGTGAAGAGATGAAAACACGAGAAGACACGAGGGTCAAAATTCAATACTAAAATTATTTTTAGTCATGATGCAGCTGTCTGTCATTAGGAGAAAAAAAGCAAAATAACTGTTTTGTGTGTACGTCAAAGGGTGTGTAAATCATTATCTATAACACCCTTAACATAATACTCAAATACAAATATATTTTACTCATTAAATCAATTGTCTTTCATTATGAAAAAGAAACACAATCACTCTCGCAGCAGCTGTTTATTAAATTGCAACACTACTGTACACACCTAAAAAAAAAACAGCAGTCATAATTCATGTAGGATACAAACTGGTTTAGCGAAAGTTGAGCCAGCTGCAGCGTCACACCAAAGAAGTGTTTCACAACGTTCGGTATTTAACCTTTATGAGGCTACAACTAAAAAACTCTGGTTTAGTCTAATTTTCGTGGGACTTGGGACAGAATTAATGACAACTGCTTGTAATTCACAAATTTTTTAGAACTATTCCCAGTTTGTCAAATAGTGACGCTTTGGGTTGGTAGGTCAAGCACACCTGGATGAAGAGATACACCTTTCATGATGTAGATCAGTTGCTCGTGATGTTTGTTTATGAATTGCTTCAAAAACTGTTTGTTTCCTCTGCCTTTGACTGATGAATTATTCCCTTTACGTGTTATTACCTATTTCTGTTATTTCTAATGTATTCTTTAGCACTCAAACATACTTTGAAGAAATCCACATAAATTGAAAATAATATGCATATGCTTTTTTCTACAAGCTTTAGACCAAAGACAATTCATACTTTCTCTCCCTGTTTATATATAGTGTACATATGATTTACAAAAGCAATAAATCCTTATCAATCATATCATGTCTCCCTCTTTATATAAGTTGCTTTTTCTAATAGAAGACTTAATAGCATCTGCTGACAGTCTGTTATTAGTCTGTTAGGTCTTTTCTTAATCAACAAAAGTGCAATAAGTCTTTTGGCATGAAAACAACATAATTATTCATATTCTTTTCCTTTATGTAGTGTCCTTAGGATACAGTCATTACAAATATATCCTCTTTTAGCAATATTTCCCAGTTACTAGACATCTTAAAGCAAATGTATTTTTTGTTTTGTTTTGTTTAAGAAGATATGCTTTACAAGTAAACTCGCCTTGTCTTCAAATGTAAGGCCACATTTCGATTTTCATAGTTGCAGTATAAACAAAGTGTCCATTTACACATCTCTATTATGCCGTAATGTTTAGTTACCTGTAGGAAAACACAGATGACGATCACCTGAAGACCGAGCGTCCACATCTTCACTCTGCCTGCCAGAAGAAACTCCTATAAGATACAATAATGGTCCGGTCTTGGCAGTAAAAACCAGAGCTCTACGCTGCAGAGATTGTTGGCCGCCTTTTATCTGAAATGTTTGCGTCACTTGTGTTGGTCAAAGCATCAACCCCGTTGTGTAAACATGACACTGAGTGGAATTTCCTACTCTTTTTGCCAGATTTACATGAAAATGGGAAGTACACGGCACACTTGCGGCTGTTGCTATGTAATGTATATTCTGTTGTTGTGTGTTGATGTTAGGCTGGCACAGTGTTTTGCACAATTGGCATTTTTTTGTTGTTGTTGTCAGGTTTCTATTGTTTTGTTGTGTGAATTATGTCTAGATTATTGTTTCCAACATTGTATCAAAGATTGAGACGATGATTTAAAATAAATGGATATCAGTGAAAACTTTTTATATTATTACAAGAAATACTGAAAAGATGTTTACTATGAAAATGTGTAAATTACTGACTATCAGTGATTCATTAATATCAGTCAACAGCATTACCATAAATACCTGCTGCTGTTAGTCCTCAAAAAACCCAATTTCTGTCAAACCCTAAAGATGTACAAATCCTGTGTTGCACACACACCTACCCTCCCATTCTTGTATTAACATTGCGAAGTGTTTGTTTAGGATTTGGGTCTGTCGAGACTCTTTAGGTCATGCTACACTACAAATATACTGAAATTTAGATATTAATGGATGTCAAAATTACATAAAAGCACACACAGTTATTATTTCAGGTGTACATTTTAACATGAAACAAGTGAATGTTTTGATCTTCCATCCTATTTATGATTATTTTATTATTATAAAACTTTCTACAGTGAATTTCAGTGTGAGTAATTATTACATATTAGATGTGCAGCACTTTAAAAATGGTCCGTGTTTCAGTAATTATGTAATCATGCAAGTGATGAAATGATATGTGTAATTCAGTTACACTGACATGTACTGAACATATTTGGTGAATTTGATGGGAAACTGCTTTAGTCACAGGATGTGTTAGAAAACATTTGGTCTGATTTTGCTTAATGTGTAGAAAATGAGTTCATTATTTCAGAGTTGCATGTTTAGTTTATTTCACAATTTCCTCCAGAAGCTCTTCCTCTTTCACATATCAAGACCTTCCAGGTTCCTTTCTGATATGTTGAAAAATTCTCTCTTTTTGTTGTTGATACCCAATTACACAGTGGTGGAAAGTATATAAATGTACTAGAGTACAATTTTGAGGTACTCACTTAAGTATTTCCCATTTATGCTACCAGTATATTCAAGAGGTAAATATTGTTACTGCAATAAATCTGTCTGAAAACTATACTACAGTCACTTTACAGATTATGAGTCTTATATAAATGCATATGATGAATTATAAAGTATCATACATTTCTATGGATTAGACTATCCAATGGCGTTTAATGTGGTAAAGAGTCATCCCACCTCAATCAGATATTAATTATATTTTATTAGTAATATTGAAATACTGCCAACGTGGCAATGCATCAGTAATGATTTTCCAGTTACACGCTAAATATAACAATATAACACTTTCAAATGGGCTTCTCTGCCCAATAAGTACTTTTACTTTTGAAGTACATTATACTTTTTTTCTTGAATGAAGGATTTTTAAGTTGTATTTTTCCAAGAAATCGTGTTGAAGAGTACTTACCACTTTAATCACAGTAGGCAATTGTGTTGTATAGGTTCCAGCTTGTCACCTGTTCTGTTTGAGCGACTGTTCATCAGCATAAACACTCAATATGTAACAATAACGTATAAATATGAGATTTAAACAATCGAATAAAAAACTGCTTACACTACAAATACTCTCAGTGAGGGTGGAAGAGGAGGGTAAGAAGATGCGTAACATTCATTTGATGTGGCTTAAGCTTGAGCACTCCTGTAATCTTCCTGTAATTGCTTCAACATTTCAATCAATTAATGTCCAAATTAAGTATAGCCTGCATAATATGGTGGCTGCTTAATTTTAACTGTAATCTGCCGAGTGCAGAGGTGTGTGTGGTGCGTACGTGTAGTTTAATCACACGTGGCTGGTGAATGTCACAACCTCAGGAGAATGAAGCTTTGTCAAACACAAAACAGAGAGAGAGAGACAGAGGTTGACTGACATTGTGGCAACAATACCACAGATTCTTCTAGAAAAATCTATTAATCAAATTTCAGGAGTAACGGTTACAAAAAGACATGGGAATACGTAACAATGGGATGCAACTGAGTACTTTGACTGAAATTATTTAAAGGTGCACCATGTCACTTTTGGTCATATAGTTCTAAATGTGTGCTATCTTTCTTCTAAACCCACCATATCTCAAAATACAAGCCTGTTTTGCTCTCTTGTTTTCAAATACAAATTTATATATGGAAAAGTTGCTGTCATCCTGTCTGATCTACTGACACTTCGTCACACTTCCGCCCGAAAAACACCGCCTGTCTCCGGCAGCTAGAGCCAGGCAGCTCCCATGGTTGATTGGCGATGATTATGTGACATGATTTTGAACGATAACTCGGAATGTCTTCGTTGCCTTCCACTATTGTGTTGATGTAGTTACGCTAGAAAAAAAAACAACCAATTTAATCATGAAAAGTCACTGCGGTGATCAGCCCTCCTTACCGAGTCTTCAGTAAACTCCCTCCTGGAAAACAGCACCCCTCTCCACAAGTGAGAGCCAGACTATTTACTGATGGTGATTGTGATGTAATTTAGACCAGGAAACTTTCCATGATGCATGGTGGGTCAGGATCTCAATCACAACACATTATAACAGCATCCATATGATTATAAACAGTCAGTGGATACATGGGGTTACTGGGAGAAACACAACACAGAAACAAAACACACAGATCCCCACATTGTAATGTGTACCGTCACGCATCTTTTGGTTGTGCAACAGCAACATGTATGAAATGACACACTGGAGCGTCTTTATGCCAGCGCTGCTTGGTTCAGTGTGTGATTGTAAATTAGCTTATAGGCTAGCTAACTCCGGTAGAGCTGAGTCATGTCATTGTCAGTCAAATCAATATCAAGATTTTCACAAACAAATGATCGGCCGTGTGTAACGTTACTGTGGCCGCAGCCGGAAGTAGAGAGCTGAACAGCGAACGGGATGTGAGATTATTCGCTTATGTGATACAAAGTATCAGTAAATTTAGAGGGGAAGTGTACTTTCTGCAGCTTGTGTGTTACAGTCGCCATCCTGTGGTGTTCAGAGGATAAGGCACTGAAGAACTCAGTGTTGGAAATAAAATATTCGCCAGCTAGCGCATTAATTTAGAACGGTGAACAGACAATTTGACTGGAACTACTTAGTAGGTGTCCATATATCAGGGATATATCATGCAGCCAATCAGAATCGAGTATTCACCCAGACCATGGTATAGGCTAAACTATGTTTATACTTGTGTAGCCTTGAGGTAGTTTAATACCTTCAGTTTTAAATGGCAGTTCAAAATGCCTGTGTATGTTTGTCTTCTATGGTGGGTGAAACTAGAATGAAGTAAGCTTAAAACACTTTCATGGTGTACTTTCTTCATGCAGAGATTGTTTAGCAGGTAACGCTCGAACGTTAACGTTGGAAACTGTAACGGTTAGAAACTGATAACCGATAAATATCCTTCCTGTGTGACGTGAAAGACGTATTTTATCGATTAATAACATTGTATTAACTGCAGAATGAAGCTAACATTGGGGCACTTGCTGCCCGGTGGGTATTGAGTTGGCTTAAGAGGCAGCAGCCGCTCTCTGTCACAGAGGAGGGGGCTGGACTGGACCGAGGAGAGGAGTGACTTTCTTTCAAAAATAGTACACTTCATCACAGCAGCAACCGGTACAGCAGCGGCGGCCGGGTATGGAGGGTGTGAATCATGGCTTACTACGGAAATAAATAACGGGACCGGGACGATATTATTCAAGCCAAAGAGGAAACACAAAACACGGCGAAAAGAGGAAGCGGACATCTGAAGAGAGAATAAACTGCTAGCTAAAGTCAGTGCCACACGTTTCAGTGTTGATGTCGGTATTTGGCCACGAATACCTGCCGAAAGTACTCCCGGTGAGTAACCCTCGTCTCACTTTTAAGGGTTATAGCTAGCATACAAACAGGAGGGGGGAGGTTTAGGTTTTAGTTTGAGTAAGTTTCACTTGCAATGTGCCGTTTCACCCGAGTTTGGGGAGTTAAAGAACACGTTCAACTCGGTGGAATAAGGTGAACAGGGAGTTAAACTTTTCTGCAATATGGCCGCTCAGATGTCACACAAGCTTTCCCAGAAGTAGGCAGAACTAAAAATGAGCTTTGACTCAAGTCTTTGATATTCATGGCAGCTCAAGAGACCGTCCAAATATTGTACTGAAAAAAAAAAAAAAAAATTCTAATGCGGTGTCTGTCTCTGTCCTGAGTGTTGTAGTAACGTTAGACTCGAGACATGCCCACTTTTCAAATCAAAACTACTATTGGTGTTTGACCTGTACGTAGTAGTGCTGTTCTCTTGTATGGGAGGAACGTTATTCCATTCAAAGATCTGGCAGTTTTACGGTACCTGGCGTATCGCCAAACATACAGGTTTTGTAGTATATAACGTAATACTTGGATTAAATCATTACCATCCGCGGTGGATTTCGGCACAACATTTCAAGTGGCTTTGATGGATTGAAGTGGCATGCGTGTATGCACAATTAAAATGCTACAAGCTGAATGGAAACAGATGCATGTTAGCTAGTACGTATGTTGCAATAAGGTTAATAAGTCAGTATTCGGCTGATTAATTAGGTGAAATGAAGTTGTGTATGAATCATAATGTATTTTAATGAATCAGCATTCTAATGAATCATCCTATCTGACTAGTGTGGTCAGCTGAAATGATTTATCACACCCCGGCCTGCCAAAAGCTGTTACCAGAGATGGCCCAAGCATTTTTGGAGCTCATGCAGAGAGGCAGCCGCACCCCCCAACCCCTACATCCCAAAATGTGTTCAGAGCATGTACACTACTCAAAATTATTACGGGATATGGGTGCATGTTCATTCATTGTCATGCTCAAGTTCAGTTGTTTTCAGACTTCATGTGCCTAAGGTGCACCAAAGGGCAGGCCAGACTCTCAAGGCACACCTTTATTGATGATGTCTGTACAAAATAGTCTGTATTATACCAGTTATCTAATAACTCTTTACACATTTTTTTATTATTTACTAATGCCTAATAAAATTTAACAAACATAATGAGGTTCCCTGGAAAGTTTTTAGGGTTTTAAGGTATAGAAATTGCCTCAGTATTGGGAGTTTAATGTACACAAATGACTCATATAGCCAATGAAATAGATAAAAACTTGCTGTATAGTTATATATTACGATAATTATGTATGATTGTAACAAAATCCTACCATTTGGGTATCTCTGCTTTAGTTTATAGTTAAATCAAAATGCTTTTATTAAATTTGCTGCATTTTTCTCCCGCCCTAATTGAATATAAAGGTTGAGTAGTCAAAATTTAAATATTTTTTTGTGACCATAAACCAAAGAAACAGATTTCATATAATGCTTTGCTCACTGTACCACAATTAAAACAATTCAAGATATAGATGTTGTTGTTGTTGTTGTTGTTGTTTAGCCCAACATCTATCTATTTATTTATTTATTTATTTATTTATGTATTTATCTATTTGTTTTATCAGGAATTTAAGATCAAACAGTCAAAAAAAGATCAAGTTCATTAACAGTGTGATTATAGACATTGACCAAAAACACAATTAGTGTATTTTTAAATCGGTGCCCAGTGAGGTTGCAGACTTTTCCAAACTGTTGCTCCCTGCGGAGGAAACTAAAAAGAGATTGATGACAGAGAGAGAGAGCGAGAGATCACAGTAACTGATGGGCTTTGTCCCAAACTGTCCCCTGAGGATCTTTACTTTTCCCTGACAGATGCATATTGTGTACTCTGATTGGGCGGTGGGCGATCTGTTCGCATCTCTAACGGGCTAAAATGAGAGAGCACAACGATAATTAACCATCCAACCACTCTGCACATGATAACCAGGTATAAAGAATGTATACATGCATCCTAGCTCAGTATTTTATATGATTCACCTGAAGATAATCCTTGGTGGTTTCTTCACACCAGCCTCTGCATCATCACATGTAATTTCAGAGTTTCCATATGGAAAGACTTTAGCTGTGACTGATTTACAGCGGTGCTGATTGTGTTACTGTCTCCACTCTGGGTGGGGAGATAATAGCACTAAGGGTGAAACCTATGGTTAGAAGAGCAGTCATTCCTATCCAGCCTCTAGTTCATGTAATTTCTTTAGAGTTAAATTATAGTGAAATTTAAGTATTCCTTATTTGGATGGCCCTCCAATACTTTTGGAGACCTCAGAGCTCTCTACTCGTTTATGGTTTGGTATGTTTGATGCTGCTGAGGTAATGCTCAGGTGGCTAGCCGTAAAATAAAGTGTAATGAAAGGCTAGTTAAGCTTAGTCAAAGAAGAAGAACCCATTTTTGTCACTGATTAATAGTTGGTATAACAGCTTGTTTTGAAATCCTGCAAAGGTTTTCTAAGTTCACTGGTACTGTACCTGTCTATCTGATCACACATCTGCTGTAGAGCTTGGTGACTAAATCTTTGAAATTCAGCACTAAAAGTTTAGATTGTTGCTGCTAACAATACTAATATTACTATTTTACTGTATTACCCACCCCTGAAGTCTTTATATAAACCAACAAGCGGGTTGCACATGTTGTACAATATGTCAGGTATGTCAGGCTGCAAGTTTAATGACAAACAATCAAATATTTCTACTCTCTTTGCATTGTAGTTTCTTCAGGACTAGACAGAACTTTCACTTCCTCTCTTTTTGTTTTTCTCTTGCACTCTTCCTGTCTCTGTTACCATCTCTTTTTCTCACTCTTTCTTCTTTCTTCAAATAGTCATCTTCTGTTCCTGCTGTACCTGTCTCTCTATGCTTTACTGTTACTCTCTTCATTTCATCCTCCCTTTCTTTGGAATTGGCATGGGCGTCTTACTGGCATACCATCCATCTCCCCACCCAAAAGCCAGATCTGATCATGTTTCAGTTCTAGACTTAAGTGTTCATTGGTTTCAGACACAGGTCTAGGGGTTTGCGTGAATACAAAACGACGTGAGAGTAATGGTAAAAGGTCAGGCATGTTATGTTCACAAATCTAGACTGAAAACAGCACTGTGTTACTTTTAAACAAAGCATGGATCTGTGTAAGTTGGGGCATATTGCTTCAAGTAATAATAAGACTATGAAATACAACCCAGGTAGATCAGTTTGAGTAATAGATCCAGGAATGTGGAAGCTTTTCAAATGACAATTCAAGTGAAAGTTGTTTAAAATACTGAAAGACTGGATTTAACATGTCTACAAAATTGTGATGGCAGCAGTTGTTTTTGCTTTTTTGTCACAATTACCAGATCAACAGTAGAACTATTAAAAATCTTCCAAGAATGAGAGCTTTTATGCATTCGTTTAGCCAGTCCAGCATCTTTACTGATGACATGGCATTGCCTGGTGTCAAAACTTGAGCCAGTTTCAACCTTTTTTTTTTTTTGCCGGATGACCACACATCTTTTTGCCAAATCCCAGTGTGGAACTTGGCACATATACCCGCTGTGTCAATGTTTGTGAATTTCCCATTCAAGTGTATGAGGGGAGATGCATTTCTTCATGCATTTATTTTTGTCTGTTTAAATGCGATCCTGAAAAGCTTGAAAATAAACAGTTTGGATACATCAAATTCACTGAATATCCTTCGCTTGTGTCCAGTTGCCTTCGAGAAATCCTTGAATCCAGTTCAGGCTTAGTGTCCAATTTGGGTTTGGGTGGAATATGTTCTTTGGGGTTTTTTTTTCCAGCTATTTGGACCTGTAAACTCCTCTACAACAGACTCCACCATGACTCCACCTCAGAACATGCTATAACGTCTGGTCCGGTCCTACACACTCCCTTGGCATGCGAGCTGTCCATCTTAAATGTGTAACCAGAGACGTGTTGCTTCTGTTTTTACCTGCCTGGTGACAACCCTGGGGTCGGGTCGGGTCAGTCAGGTTGTCTCTATGGCAGGGCGGAGATCAGAGGTCAGAACTGAGAGATTGGAGAAGCAGAGAGACTTGTGCTTTCGGTTCAACCTGCTTGTAACTGGAGCAGTTGATAGTGTTTAGAAACCGACACAGTTTACTATTTTTAAATGTGAATATGTTATTAGGTTATGTCAAGACATCCAAAAATATACAACGATTTGATGTTTTTACCATCAGTGTATTCCAATTAGACCATCGTTTTTGGCTCAAACTATTAGCTGCAAAATGTCAAATATTTGTTGATTTCAGCTACATAAATTTAAGGATTTGCTACTTTTATCTACTCATATAATTGTAAATTGAATCATACGTTGCAGCCCTCCCATCATGCAACACCTAAGTCTCTATTTATACCCAGAGTACAGTTAGAACAGCAAAAAATGATCTGCTACTAAGGCATATTATTGCATGCTTGCAGCAGTATGTTAGAATCAGTTCAGGTTAGTCAGGCCTCCAATAATCAACAATGTAGTATCAATCAATATATACTTTGCACATTCAGTCTCAGCAATTGTTATACAAGGGCTCGACTACATTGACTGAACCAAATCTGTTTTTCTGTAAAAAGGCTAACTGCATTCCTCGTCCTGCGGAAACCTCAGCTAAAATGTTCCAGCTTTTTATTTAATATCAAGTAACAGTTTGTTTGGTATCCATTATGCCTAAAAATGTTTCAGGACATTTGAGACCAAGGAAAACTACCGGTAATGCAGTCAGCACTTCAAAATCCCCCAACTTCCAATCCCCTCAATTTCCTGAGATCTTAACTTTAAATAAAAAATCATTTAGAAAGTTGCTGCAGAGCTTTTGTTGGGATATGTGGGTGCGGCCAACAAGCCTCATCTGTTTCGTGTGTTACAGAACAGGGTCGTTTAGAGGATAAATGGCGCTCATAGGTATTTCAGCAACGTCAGTGTCTAAAGTTGTAGTGTACTGTATATATGCCATGTATAACACACACACTCACCCGTCAGGTCCTGTCAGGGCAGACGGTGAGAATAGCGAGCAGCTGCAAATGGTAATGCGGTCATGTGGCATGCATAGTGTGTGTGTGGTGCGCAGAGGGTGGTAAACCCCCTCTTACCCCTCTTTAGTAGCACCTCGCCTGCCTGACTGACGCCTATCGCTGTTAGTGTCATCGCTGCCTCTGCTCCACAAAACTTTAGTTTGTGGTTTCACCCATAGACACAGCGGTGAGTCGAGTGTGGGTGCTGATACAGAATGATTTGTAGTTTGCATGCTTTGGACTGAGAGCTGATTCCTAAGAACGTGTGTGTGTGTGTGTGTGTGTGTGAGAGAGAGAGAGAGAGAGAGAGAGACAATACGAAGAGACAGGGTGTGATCCTTTCCGGACCATTTGCCTTCTTCAGGAGCTGGGCCTACATAAACGTAACCGCAGTTCTGATGAAATACTGTAGTGTGTGTGTGTGTGTGTGTGTGTGTGTGTGTGTGTGTGTGTGTGTGTGGTTAATGCACAGGTGCACTGGTTGGGTGGTCCGCACTGATGCAAAGCGCCTTCCCACACACACAAACATCCTGTAATGAGCAGAGTGAAGTAAATGTTGATGAGACTGATCATAATATTTACATAATGCTGCCATGCTGATTACTTTAGTATATGTGCGTGTGCAGTACTTGCGCATAGGGCTGCGACTAATGATCATCATTATACTTGCATTAGTGATTAATCTGTGGACTATTATATGTTATTTATTTACTTTTTGAGCAATTGATTCATCATTTAGGCCAGTGATTCTTAAAGCTTTTCATGTCATTCCCAGATATTGTCCCAGGGTCCCCCATCTGATAAGAATTTTACTTGTAGATGTTTTATCACAAAAAGCGCTTGAAACCCATGACCAAAATAGTTTAAAATACATTCTGTATTTGTGTTACTTAGAAATAATGATTCTCCTTTTGCAGGGGACCCCCCTTCAAGGAGCCCTGGGGGTCACTGTACTGTCCTTTAAGAGCCACTGATACAGGGCCCTGACACACCAGGGTCAGCCGTCCTTGGCCCCAGTGTAGGGGCCACCAGTGAGTGTCTGTGGCTCCAGTTGTTGCGGTGTGTCCCACACAGCTAGCACTGGCATCAGCCCTTGTCAGCAGCTTTTTAGCTGATTGAGTGTACAGAAATGGTGGTGTCCGATCAATTTTTTGCCGCCGCCTCTTCGCCAGTGCTATTTGCAACCTTTTATCAGACATATTCAGGATCAGAGGTGGCTTTACTTGATTGCTCTGAGGTCTTCTGTTTTGCTTTTTGAGCGTTGAATACAGACCAGTGCCTCCTGATGGTATGGAGAGGTGTCTCCTCTTATGCAGCCAGTGTAGTGCATCTTTTTGGCTGAGACAAAGGCAGTGTGAGGTGACACAACAGTCAGCCTTCATTGCAACCAGATCTTTGATGTCGGTTTGGTGTGTAAAGGCCCTTAGACTATAAAAACACATTTAAAGGTAACAAATTGCCTTTTACCCAAACCCCAAATTTTCACATTTCATAGATTGGAACAGGCAAATGTTTATCAATTGTGCTGTATAAATAAATTAAACAATTAAGTGAGTATCAAAGTAGAGATTACATTTCTTTCAGTCAACAAATAGATTAATTGACTAATCGTTTCAGCCCTGCTTTTGCGTAAGAGCACCGTAGACTCACCTTCTTTTTTATCATCAATACAGCAAGGTATCATTTGAAATCGTTGTTATAGCAATGCTCATATGAAAAACCATACTTTTTTTATTCATGCAACAAAAATGTAAAACTTGAGTTTGAAACTTCAAATAGCTGAAAATAAAGCGGAAAATATGTGGGCAGGCTGACAGTTTTCAGTGGGATGATTCAGGTCATGTGTGGAATTTGAGGTAATTAGCTGTGAGCAAGGAACTCGCATTCTTGTAACTGTTATGTCAACATGTCGGGTGATAATTTGATAGCAAAAAAGCACATTTCAATTTTTCACCTGGCACATAGCACATCATTGTGTCGGTACCTTTTATATTTGTTCCTACTTTGGCATGTGAACTTCTGTCTACAAGATAATGAAATATTTGCAGCACACATGAATCAGTTTTCCGTAAGATATTTATCTATCCTTCTGGCTGTGACACCTGATGGCAGGATGTAACTGTCCTCTTCTTGCAGATGTCTTGATTAACATTCAGACACATTCACAACCAACACCCTTTGGGTACATTCACAGCCATTTCTTAAAACTGTCTGCATGAATTCTTGAATTGTAGAGATTGTGAACAGAAATATAATGCAGGTCAAGAAATATCCCATGTCTGAGCTCATTGTATCCATGAGTCTTGAGTTGACTACTTGTGGGACAATGTTTTGATCCTTTGTTGGGAGGATTGCTGACTGTGCTGGTGTCAGAGCTTGCTGAACAGAGGCTAATTATATGTCAGTGTGTGAAACCATTGTATTTGTCAGATTTTGTTTGGGGAGGATTTATTTGGCACCTGGCAACTGTTCAGCATTTGCTGTCTTTTCTAGTATTTTTCAGCAACAGTGATTCAGTGAATGATGGTACAGAAACACTTTGATGGTATTATTACAGTCATAAGCAGGTTTCTCACGTTGAAAAACAAGGCCTAAATAATAAATAAAATATATATTTACATGTTGTTTTTGAGCTTCTGCTAGATCTTATTATATTTTTTTAATTGTCAGTATTGTAACAGTATTTATTGTTGTAGTATTAATCCATTTCTCAAACTATGCTATGTAGGTCCTTGAGTTTGAGGGAATTGGGCCTGGAAAGACCCAGAGAAGTCCTTGAATTTGATGTTAAAGAAGGTGTAGGTAGGAACCCTGTCATAACTTAAGAGAATATATTCAGTGCACGTGTCAAAAAGAACATGGTATTGATTGACTTTACAATTTGCGTAAACCATTCTCAAATGTGTAAAGCAGTAGTGCGTATTGACAAGTGTGACTTTAGCATTAATGGAGTGAGGACTTTGTGCTATTTTTCAATCTGAAGTTCTAGTTTTGCGAATAAGAGTGATAATTGTGACAGTTGTGCTCTTTAAATCAGAGCAACCTGCCAACTGAAACTGTGAATTAATGTCATAAAAGTCATAAAACAGTCATAAAATGATGCACTGATAAAACACAACAGATAAAACGAACATTAAAGGATGTTCAGCTGTTTAATGTGAGCTACAGTCAGTGAGAATCCTTCATCATATCAGACAGACTACAGAACTGACCAGAATTTATTCATAACATAATAAGAATGGAGTTTGATGCCACGCACACATGTTCAGTGCATAGAGCTGTAGGGGAGTGTGTGTGCCAACACTGGTTGTGTTTAGTGTGTGTTTATATTAGAGGGCGTCCTTTCTGTCCCCAAAGAGCCTTTGGCATTATTGTCCACGGCCTGAAAAGACTTTTCAAATTGCCTTTCTTTTTTCTCTGTGTCTCTCTGCTAGACGTCCTTTATTGAGGCTCCTCTGTCCTGTGTGACCCCCTGACACAGAGAGGTATGACCACACACACACACACACACAACACACCCTTTAATGTGGACGCAGAGGCTAAATTGAAGCATTCAGTTATGTTTATGTGTTTCCTGTCTTGGCAGAATTTGTTGGAGGACTGAGAGTGTGTCTTCCGGTTCTCTGTGTGTGTGTGTCTTTGGAGCAGTGTGTGTTCCTTGTGTGTTTGTTTCCGTAAAGCTCAGCAAATGTCAGCCATAATAAAACACCATGGTGCAACAGCAGTGTGCATCACCACCCACACAAACGCAGAACAGCACAACTTGCAGTCAGTCAGCTGTATATACCACCCCACTTCCGCTCCCTTCTCTTTCTGTCTCTCACCATCTACACTTCACTTTCCATAGCTGAGCTGCAAAAGAGAAAACTGAGCACTCAAGTCAGTCATCTGTCAGTCACCTTAGAGTTTCCACTGAGTGAGTGGGGGCTTTTATTTCAACTGGAAACATATAGACATTTTCACTGCTCATGATTCAGGAACACAGTTTGTTTTGTGAGTAAAGCTCTTTATATCACTATCACCTGAACATATGATGCAGTTTGTGTTATGCTTAGGCCATAATCATTTTGAGAGCAGCATGTTAGTATAGCAGTTACTTTGCAACTCATCCAAATAATGTAATGACTTTGTGTTGTAATAGCAGAAACAATTCGATAGTTGTCAAAGCTGAAACATTTGTATTTTTTGCCATGCTTGCAGTGTGGCTCATAGGAGTGCAGTGTTCGTCTGTCAGCCCGTCAGTCATTCGTTCCAGGCTGAAATATCTCGCCAGATGTTCGATAGGTTGCCATGAAGTTTGGTCAGATGGTAGAACTAAATACTGAATGCAAAGATGCCGTCCATTCAGTCCGATGAGAATTGCTTAGCTGGAAAAAAACGCCAAAAGTTGTCTAGCTTCCAGGTTTAATTCCTGCTTATGGAGCTCAGTGAATATGCGCAGTAGTGTTTCTGCCACTGGCCCTGACTAGAAACTTAGAATCGTGACGACATCCAGATCCAACTTATCTCAGCTCAAAGACAGTTTTACAAATCAAAACGTGCATGGATAAAAACAAAAGATAGATACGAGTCAATACGTTGATAAATGACTAAATACCTGCAAAAGTAAAGACTTTCACATCAGACTTAGCTGTTCTTCATGTTTAGTGCAAGGATGGTAACTATGATAAATATTGCTAAACATCAGCATGTATGTAAGTATTAACATTGTGACCATGTCATCATGCTGATGTTAGCATAGCAAGGGACTGCTGAGCCTCTGTACAGCCCCACAAAGCTTCACACCTTTTTGGTTTTCTTTTATAATTTGTCATTGTCCTCACAAAGACAGAACTTTAAAAAATCAAAGCTGCTGATTTCCTGATGAGCTGCGTTTAGGTTATCATGATGTATGTTGATAAGAGAAGATGCAACTGTTTAACACTTTTGACGCAAAACCCATAAACCAAAAAGTGAAACTTTGACTTTCAGCCACTAATAAGCGCTGTTATAATGTTATCTTTGACATGAGAAATAATTCAATAAATAAATGTAACACTTAATAAAGATTGTAAGAGACACGGCATGGATGTTATTCTTTTAAAACATCATGTTTAAGCAAAAAGCACTAAGTAAGCATAGAACTGTTTCAGCATGATGTGTGTTTATTATTACCTACAATATTTAACTCAATATTTGATTATTTTGAGTAGATTTTGGTCAGGTAGCTGCAGGTGCACCATTCATTTGGCAAGCAGGGATCAGGCAGAACTGTTTAATTTTGGACTTTCTGCAAATGTCCAAATGTTTGGATCCATTTCCTGTGATCAACCTTTGTACTTAGACGCAGCGATTAGGAAAACAGCAGCCAAGCTGTTTCTGCCCTCTGACATAGTTGGGGGTAATTGCAGGCAGGGTAATTATATCGAAGATGGTTTAAAGCTTTCAGAGTTAAAATAGGAAGCAAACCTCACAGACCAAATGTTCCTCCCTGTCAACTATACACAGACAGACAGACATAGACAGACAGACATACAGACAGACAGGGTGTAGTTATCAGTAGGGACAGGCTGGAAATAACTTTTTTTTCTCACCATGGGAGGCCAGTGTGGTAACTGGTGAGACTTTTGGAAACAGTCGCAGCTCTTACTTAACTCATGTAACATCCAATCCAAGCCGCTCTTCTGTGAAGTCGTAATTAGCATCAATAAAAGTTCTCAGCAACAAACATTTCACTGACTCACATGCATCCACCTGTTGAGCTGCCTTCTTTCATTGCTGGCTGTCCTTTAAAGGAATAGTTCAGCATTTTGGCAAACAAGCTTAGCCGCTGTGGCCAACTCCTGGTTATCTTACAACACTGGCATGAACACAATCTGCCTGTGGGCACATCTAAAGCTCACTGATTAACTTGTCATATTGTTTGTTCAATCCAGACCAAAACATGCAGGGTGATCAATCTTTTAATTTAACTCTTCTCCAGAAAGCCAGTACGGACATTTCCTAAAATTTCCAACTTAACACTTTTATCTTTTTTATTTAAGGACATCTTGATAACTGAGGACAGTTTTGGCAAGAGGACACATACTCTAAACACACCATGGTCAGGGTCTGCAACTCTTGTTGTCCCCCCTGCTATGAGAGGATCAGTATGTCTAGTTTGCAGGTACATTCAGATATATGTATAGAGGCAGGATGGCAGTCTGTGTCACTATAAGATAAACACACATTATGGGGCTAGCAGCGAAAATGTTCTGTTGTGGGGCAGCTTGAAAGCTTTATTTTTATGTAAATGTGCTTGGATGCATAGGAACAGGAACAAACAGCAAAGGATCTCAAGCAAGCTGGTTCTAGGAATTAGTGGAACTGTGCCTCAGCCAGCCAAGACCAGCTCCATTTCCTCAGAAGATCCCTAGCCCTAATGCCATTTAATCTTTTTAAAGCTTTGGCATCCTTATTGTTTCTGTAATACTAGATAATGGAGGCTAAAGATAATTCTCAGAAGGTTTTAAGGGCAGCAATTATTAATTACCTATTATAAGAATTGATTCATTATTTATGTCATTGTTGAAGTATATAAAGTCAAACTTTTCATGGTTACAGCTTCTTAAATGTGAGGATTTGCTGCTTTAACTGTTCTTGTGTGATCTTTAATGGATATCTCTAATTCAGACGCTTGGTTGCAAAAAAACAAAGAATGTGATGCCGTCTCCATAGACAGTTTTTCTCTGTTTCCTGACATTTTACACGCCAAATGATTAATTGAGAAAATAATCTGGAGATAAATCAATGATGGAAAAAACCATTAGTCGCAGCCCTGAAGA
The DNA here is from genome assembly GCA_039737535.1 of Lagodon rhomboides. NCBI lineage: Eukaryota > Metazoa > Chordata > Actinopteri > Spariformes > Sparidae > Lagodon > Lagodon rhomboides. Next base: position 11,565,111 of record CM077798.1, on the reverse strand, counting down.
TATTATCTACAAAACATTAAAGCACGAGGGAAATTAACCTATTTGTCAAGCAAGTAGGAAACATAATAGAGCATACTTGCTGTTTCTTGTGGTAGTAATGTGCAATGAAAATACCCGCCCATTTACAGCTGCATGTGTGAAATATCTGCTGAGGGAAGAGACAGCTGGTCCCTTTGTCCAAATATCTGAATGCACCGTAACAGCTGTCCTAGGCTCCTGATGTGTCCTGATGCAGATTCCAGTTTTATCAAACATGTTTGATATCTTCACCTACATTTTTGCTGTATGAGCGATTAAGATGGAACGTTGAGTCGAGTAACATGAGACGTCCTCTGACAGAAGTTGTCTAATGTCTTACTCAAGGGCACTTTGAAGAAGTGGCACGACTGTAAACTGTCCACAGAGCACATTGGGGTTAGAAGAAAGAAAGTTGCACTTGACTAACTGGAATCAAAAACGCCTGTAGAGTGTGTTTGAGAGTGAGAAGAAGCAACGAAACAGCTGTATGAAGATGTGTGGGAATGTAAGAGGCAGTTTGTGTCTCTTGAGTGTGTGTGTGTGTGTGAGAGAGAGAGAGAGTGACTGAAAGAAAGGAGGAATCCTTCTTTTGTCCGGATAAAGCATGAAGTCTCCTGGGAAGCATTCAAATCCTCTCTGGAATGTGTGTGTGGGTGTGTGTGTGTGTGTGTGGGTGTGTGTGTCTGCAAGTGTCAGTTTCTTAGAAAATCTGTGTGTGTGTGTGTGTGTGTGTTGGGGGTTGGCTTGTCACCGCATTTATATAAGGAATGCAAATATTTGTGTGTGTGTGTGTGTGTGTGTGTGTGTGTGTGTGTGTGTGTGTGTGTGTGTGTGTGTGTGTGTGCGTGCGTGCGTGCATGTGCGTTTCAGTTTTGTGTGGTGTAGTGTAACAGTTACCATGGCTACTGATATCCTCTGGTGTTTTCTGTGTCACCTGACAGCAGTGGTTGACAGCTTTCTTTCTTTCTTTCTTTCTTTCTTTCTTTCTTTCTTTCTTTCTTTCTTTCTTTCTTTCTTTCTTTCTTTCTCACAGTGATGTAGTCTGTCATCATGAGTTTCATGTTTCCATCTCTCCCTGTTTGTCTGTTGTTAAGTTGTCTAAATGCCAGCCTACAGGTCAGATTTCATCAGCTGTTCTCATTAATGTGTTTATTTACCAGGCACTCAACTCATCCTCTGGTGGCCCTGAATTTGACTCTCAGCCTGCCTGTAATTTGTGTGCGTGTGCTGATGGGTGTGTTGGTATGCATACAGTAGACCTGAGTGTAAAAATAAAAGTGACTCAGTGCCATGTTTATCAGTGTCATAGTTGTATTTTCCATCCAGTTTCAGAATTACAAGTCATTTTTTAAAAAAGTTGAACAAATCCCATCCGTCAGAAACAAAGACAACATTTCAAGAATCGATTGCTGTTGGTCTTTGAAGTCGTTGTCGACCATGTTTCCTGTGAAAGCCCAACAACGGAAATGCACTGAGTCAACTCCAAACAATGCTCCTTCAAACACAATGTACAAGATGAGGGCTGCAGATGGAATCGATGTTTCAGCCAACTCTGATATAATACACCAAACAGGAAAAGTTATCCTGTATTTAGGCTAAAGCATGCATGCATTGATTCATTTCATTTTTCACTTCACTGGAGCTTAGATATTTTTTTAATGTGTTTAGAGTTTCTCAATACTGGGATGGAAACCCTGGTTCTGAGTTTTCCTGCTGTTTTGTGTTCTGTGCAGGATGGTGATGGAGGAGGGGGCGCAGAGAGACAGAGGGAGGGGGACTCCAGCAACAACAGGAGCAGAGGCCAGACAGATTTTTGTAGAGCTCGGTGAGTGACCTTTGTCACCTAATATAAGCCGTACATTCTCTGCAAGGTGCACCTTTTCAACCATGTGGATTTTATATGTTTGTTTTTTCTGTGCTTTAAAATGCCATTACATATACATGTCTGAACTGTGTCACTCACATCAATACCTCTGAGCAGATATGGTCTGAGATTGATGAGAGAGATGCCTCTATTATGGATACATAAAGACCCTGCCGAGCTGACAGATGTCTTTCTTTTCATCATAGGGGAGCAGAACTTTGATGCCATATGTCTCTCTACATATCGAACAGCCTGCAAGCTCAGATACATACAGAAAAGATGCAACTGTAAGTCAACCCTGGTCTCCTTCAGCATGAAAACATGAGTCAGAGAATGACGTGACAGTTTGAGTTTTAGTCTTGTGCTACTTTTTTGAGGAAGTTATCGAAACTGACCAATAAGGATCATCAGTACTTCAGAAAGCCAATACAGAGATTGTTTTGTGATATACACATTTATATTTGGGAGAAATATCTTACGGAGAAATAAGTCACCCTTGTCTGTTTTGTTATTTTCAGTTGACGCTAGGTGGAATGGATTCACAACAGTTTGTTTTTCAATATATGTCAAGAATTTACTGACTTTCTCATTCCAGTGCATCTGATCGACATATACAATGTGATTGAGGCGGTGCGGGATGCTGGTCTGAATGCCGTAGAGCTACACGCCGGCATCTCTGTGATCAGACTGGAGAACTTAGTGTCGTCCCTGTTCAACCAGCTCAGCAAGCGCCTGCCCACCACACACACCATAAACCCACGAGAGAGCACCGTTCTGTTAGTGGAGTTCTTACTGGCCGCCGTTGACAGGTAAGAGCAAAGTAATCTGTGGATCCTTAAGAAGGGAAATTGTGTTTTCTGATGTCCTGTTGTGTAAGTGTTTGTCATATGTGTTTCTGTTTGCGTTTGTTTCAGTGAGCCAGACAGCCGTCTGACGGTGCTCTCTGTGAAGGCGATGCTGTCCATGCTGTGTGGAGGGAAACTGGTTGATAAACTCCGTTGTGAGTACAAGTTAATACCATCACAACCGACATGGAATCTGTTCCAGATCAGTGATTCTACATTTCCCAGAAATACTTTAGACATCCCCCAGACAGTTAGCTTGAACTGATTTCACATGTAGGCCTTAGGTGTACACACAGAGATAGAAATAGTGATAATGATAGCATAAAAGGAACAATAGTTTGTGTTTTTGCATGTTGTTTGTTTGTACTGTTTTATACGTTAGTGCAGTATTGACATTACAAGGCCCTTGAATAAAAAAAATAAATACAAATAAGTTAGATTGATTCTGCGTTTGTTTGTTAAAATGTTAAATCGTTGATGTGTGTTGCCCGCTGAGGTGTTCACGGCAAAGTTTACATTTTTTATTTACCATCATTCATTCATTTTACTACACAACATCACACTCTGACATGTTGCAATACATGTTACCCACATTTGTACCGTGTTTATGTCTCAAAACTCAAACTTTCAGTGTGAATTTCTTTATGTATAAATAAATGTCACAAATGTGCCACCTTGTGGAAATTGCAGGTCAATGCTGCTGTTTGCTCATGTTAACTTACCCACTATTTCATTAAAGGGGCACTATGTAGTTTTGGAGAAGAAATTCAAACACAGAGTTTTAATATTTACAATATTAATGAGGTAATAGTACAAACTGACTAAACAACTTGTCTCGGAGTAAAAATGATGTCCCCACAAACACTGTTTGAAGCTAGAAAGGTGGCAGGTTCTGCTAAATGTAAACAAAGTGAAACAGTATGAAATTGTGTTGTCCTTTAAGGTCAGTTTGTTTATTCAGTTTATTCAGTCATGAAAACATGCTGCTATCCTGTCTGTTTTAAAGGGACCCTGACGCAGGAACCCTCCTAGGTTATTTAACAACTTGATCAGAGAGATTCTGTCCTTTGAACATAGGTTTCCAAACCGTTAAAACAAAATTGAATCAATAAACCATTACAATTTAGGTTAAGAATTTGGTTACTTGGTCAGGGCTAGGGTAATGTGCATGAGGTTAGGGTTGGATACAGTCATTCATTTTGTAATTATGTTTGCGTGTGTGTGTGTGTGTGTGTTTGTAGATGTGTTTTCTCAGGTATCTGACTCCGGCGGCGTGTTGGTACAGTCCAAGTTTGATGGTTTTCTGAGAGAGGCTCTCAAGCTGCCAACCGCTCTACATGAAGGACCGTCCTTTGGCTACACACACACTGTAGCGCGCTCATGCTTCCCACAACACGTACGCTCACACACCTCATCCATCAGATCTACAGTGTTTTCCTCAACAACCCAGTTCCTCTGCCCAGGATTATAAAAACTGAACGTGAATCTGGTTTCATGAAGAATTTTGTCTTTTGTTGTTGTTCTTTCTGTAGAAGAGGGTGATGCTCAACATGTTCCTGGATATCGTAGCTGATCCTCCTCAGTGTCTTGTCTGGCTGCCTCTCATGCACCGCATGGCCAATGTGGAGAATGGTACACACAGCTACACACCACAAACATACCAGCTTGCCAATTTTATTGGCTGAAATTCACTTGGACTGCAGTAAATTGCAGCAATACCTGTTTCTGTATCCTGAAATTTTACATTCAGCCTTCAGTTTCCAAAATCAGATATTATTTTTTTTATTGTTTTACCATTTTCTGATAAGATCATTTTAACTCCCTGTATAATTTAATGTTCAAAAGGTATTTTTTAGTGTAACATAAGCTGCTTCAGACATATTTTTTTATCAGTTTAAATAAAAATAGTTATTGATTTAAAAAAAAAAGTAATTTATTGTCAAATCGTGTTATTTTTAATCAAATTGTTTTCAAATATTGATATCAATGTGGCCCTGAAAAGTCTAATTTCAGTCCGGCTCCAGTTACGTCTCCATCTTGGATTTCCTGACCTTTTTCTGTTTTCTCTCGATCAACCTGTGTTGACAGATTTTGTGTGTCCTCTGTCTCTCTATCAGTCTATCACCCCATCTCATGCTCCTACTGTCGTGGCAACGGTATGACGGGCTTCCGCTATCGCTGCCTCCGTTGCCGGGGTTACCAGCTCTGCCAGAACTGCTTCTGGCGCGGCAACGCCAGCGGCTCTCATAGCAACAAGCATCAGATGAAGGAGCACTCATCCTGGGTGAGTCACTGTGTGAGCCTTCATTCATTACACAAGGGGGCACTCCACGTGAGCGTGCATGTGTATGCGTGCTCTTGGACCTCTATCTTTGTGAGGACTGTTTAGACCTTGACAGTGCAGCATGAGGGTTAAGACTTAGATTGTAGGGTTCATGTAAGAATCAGGTTTTAGTTTAAACTAGTCAAAATTAAGATAGTCTTGCCAAAAATTGCAAGTATCCCTCAATAAATCTGGACTGGGAGTCAGTAGCCAAACACAGGTGTATTCCCTTTCAAATATTGTAAACGCTTTGCTAATTATGATGTATTTATCTGAGAAAAAAAATCCTTTAAAATGATAAAAGTTGCACTAGCCTGAGGGGAAAATGTTTTCAATGAAGAAATTATGTATTAATAGATGGAAACATAGTTGTTGAATTATTCATTATCCAGGCTTGGCATAATTTGTCTTATTAATGTTTCAGTTTCAGAGAAAAATCTCCTCAAAAGTGCAGCTCCTGCCTGTCCAGTGGAAGCCTCTCATCTCAGGCAACTCAACCTAATAATCCTCAGCAGGCTTTACATATTAATTCAACAGGGTTCAGTTTAAGACTTTATTTTAATTTCAGTTTATCTGTTTCTCTTCAGTGTTTTATAGCACTGATTCTTACTGTTACACCAAGGAAACTCTGCTACATCTACTGCTCCTTTTTGATCACAAGTGCTGCATGCAAATAAAATCAGAGACTGAAGCCAGAACTTGATGATAGTTGTCTGATCTTAAATCTCTTGGATTGAAATAGCTTTCCCTTGAGAAAGATATTTGGAATTTATCCACATAAGATGACGTTTACAAAAGGGATTAAGTTTTAAGATGGATATGAATATTTTTCATCTCTGTCGTACTTCACTCTAATCACTCAGCCAACTGTTTGTTTATTTGTTTACCAGTGCAAATGCTTAAAGTTTAAAGTAAAATGACATACATATTCCTGTACATATGCACATACATATGATGCATGTACTTATGAAACAGGTAATAAAGTGTACTAGAAATATTGGATGTATTTTTGTAACAATATATCATCCACATATCTTCAAAGAGTTCCTGGAGAGAAAAAACAGGTAAAACATACTCTATCTAGATCAGACTCAGTCAAATCAGTTGTCAGTCAAAAATGTTGTTGTGCTTTGCCACACAAGTACAGCTTGTTGACAAGTCTTGTTGACAACTTTATCCGGATGTTCAGTCCCATTCTTATATGCAGTTCATTCATCCATTCATCCAACCTTTATTTGAATCTTGAAAAAATCACTGAGGGCAAGCCCACCTTTTCAATGATGTCGAGAGCAAAAATAATAAACAATAGGTGCAAAAATGTGATAACAAACAGAAACAACAAAGATAATCAGAGAGCGAATAAACAGAATGGGTACATACAAATGATAACAGATAAGAAGCAATGTGACAGAATACTAATAAAATGGAAAAAAACATCTTGAACATGATACAATGGAACAATGGAGTGGAATAACAGTCACCAGTAATAAATCTGAGGGCGGAGTGATTAACCAAGTCTAGTGGAGTAACATTGCCGCTGATACTGCTGCTGTTAACATTCCTTCTGAAAAATTCCCGTGTCACAAATGTCACAAAGTTCATGTATGTTTGCTAACAAGTGTGTGTGTGTGTGTGTGTGTGTGTGTGTGTGTGTGTGTGTGTAGAAGTCGCCGGCGACGAAACTTGGTCGAGCCCTGAGCAGGACTCTGGGCTGTGTGTCGTCCAGAGAGCCCCCTCATCCAATTTACCCAGAGGAACCTGAGAGGACCCTCAACCTCGCCAACATAGTGTAAGACCTCAGGACACTCACACACTCTTAGGTTTTAACACAAGAGTTGCTTATGATTGGTCTAGTATAACATGGTTCAGTCCAAGCAGAGCCTATGTAACATATGTGACTGAGATTATGAGTCTGTTCCCGCTCGCTGACTGTATATAAAGATGGATGACATGACAGCTCTCCAAAAGTGAAACCAAAACTTCTGTATCGCCCCCTGGTGGCTGTAAATCTATGATGTAAATTGTCCCATTTAACTGACTTCCAGTCCGTTTGCCCAAAAGTCACTAAAGAGCTGATTTAAGACAATTGTCAGGGATTTTAATTCACTTCAGTGCGCTGTAATTACCACTCATGGCCACATTGGTTGCTGTTGAGCAAAAGTTTCATAGTCTTGCATTGAATGTCAGTATTTGGTTTGGTATTTCCACATTGAAGGTTACATACGTAGGGCTTAACAAGATGCTTAAAATCATACATCTTTGAAACTTATTTTGTTGGTTTTTGATTACAATTTCCTTGGAGTCATAAATCAAATCATATACATTTTATTTATATAGCTCAAAATCACAATCACATTGCCTCAATGGGCTTTACAATCTGTACAGTGAACGACATCCTCCGTCCTTAGACCCTTGATTTGAGTGAGGAAAAACGTGCCATGTTTTTTCAGCAAGAAAACATTTTCTGGATCACACTGGCATGATACTATTCCTCGGAAAGACTGTACACAGTAACACAGAATATTAAGAAAAGTACATACAATGTTAAAGCTGCATAAGACACAAGTTAATGTTCAGCCAGGCAACACTTCATGTGAATGTTCACAACACTCGACATGGAAAACGGACACTTTTCTTTACAGAAAGTGAAACATTTACTCCCGAAGAGCGAACTCTAAAATAACATTCGGTCCGTTATCACTGGTAGAGTAACATGTTCACACAAAGTTCAGATAACACGAGACCTCAAAAGTTCCACCTCTATCGCCAACTGCTTTGGTTGCTCCGCCCCTTCTGGTGGATCAACCTTGTTTGATTTTCCCAACTACGGCAGACTGGGTCAATACAGACCTCCAAACACTGGGCACGTATTCAGGCCAGCACACAGAGACTGCACTTAGCGCAGACGTGAGTATGTTTAAAATGATGCAGGGTCAGGTTTATTTTCTGTGTTTCACTTCCCTTCTGTCTGTATTCTCACTCTTGCTCTCTTCTTCTGTCTTTCGCTCCCTATGCTGATCTTTGCCCTGTCTGTGTTTGCTCAGACTAGTACAATTCACTGTTGCATGATTGCACTCAAAAGCATGTGAGAGCCTGTTAGTGTGTGAGTGTGAGTGAAAGAATGTGTGTTTTCTGATAGGCAGGGCTTCGTGGTTTATTGTTGTAGTGTTGATATTCTTTCTCTGGTTTTGCACTTTTAAGAATATGAGTCTGATAAATTCTTTGTTTGTGTGTGCAGCCCTTCTCGTCCTATTAGGAACACCAGTGAGGCCATGTTGCTGTCCTCATCAGCGCCCGAGTCCTCCAAGAGGTACAGACTCACATAAAAAGAAGAAAAATACCAGTTTCGTGTTTGTCGTCTTATTAAAAGTTTGCAGTTTTCTGGAGCTTAGAAATAATGGGTTACATTGGTAATGAATTGCTTGAGTCAACATAAAAGCTGTTTTATTAGCTTCTTTGATTCCATTTTTCTTGTAATTTACTATTTCTCTATTTGAGCTTTCACCAATTGCCAGTTTAATTTCACTGATTAGATTTGAAGAAAATGAAAATTGGGTGTGTTATGCAGGAATTAGTAACAAGATGAGTCAAGGAAAGTAGAATTTAAGTGAACTGGCAACTAATTTAATAAGTCATTTATCTAATTCAGTTTTCTAGATTTAGCTTTTGAATTGTTTGTATTTGCTGCATTTCTTTGTTTTACGTGATCGTGAGTTGAATGTTGTTGGGTTTTGGACACAAAACAAGACATTTGAAGATAACATCTTTGGCTATAAATTGACCTTCTTTCTATGGTGGCTGAGAGAGCTCATCATGCTGCAACACAAGAAAAGACATGTATATCCATTTTCTCTTTTCCTTAACACCTCAAGCTCGAATTCTGTGGTCCAAACGATTAATGATTAATTGGAAAAAAAAACTTGCACATAATAATAGAAAATATCTTCTAAAAAGTGGACAGAGAATAAATGGCATTGATAGCTTTTGGAAAATAAATTAAGATACATCTTTAGTGTACACTAAATATCTACATGATGTTGCAAATTTTGGCCCCTATTTTCTTCTATTTTGAAGTTATTCATTGAATTTGTCTTTTCATCTTGAGAAAAATTGGAGGACAGAAAACACCAATGGCAACAATAGAAATAAGTCCAGGATTGTATTGTTCCTTTCCTGATAAAGCCTGATATGATATATATTTAAAAAATACATTACATTACCAAATCAAAGAAACATGATCGTTTCTGCTGTATGCAGAGTAAAGAGCAAAATAACATTAATACCATTTGCTAAGACAGACAAAAAGCATTATGAAAACGTGTGATAGCATTTTATTGTTGGAAAATAGGTAAAATGATTTGATCCTTGGTTAATGGGAATATAATTTAATCTGAATATTTATGTTTATGTCCTGTCCTCTGTTTTTCTCTCATCCAGTTTGCCAGCCGCTCAGCGTATGAACGAAGAACACTCTCTGATCGCTGCGTATGTTAATCGTCTCCAGAGCAGCCCGAGGTGAGAGAGGTGACACAGCCTTACAAAAGGGAACAAGAGACCGTCTTGCGATTACATCACACCAGCCATGACATGTGTCAACATGTTTAGTGCTCTGACCATCACCTCTTACAAGTCATTACTACATTATTACATTAAGACCTCAGTATGTATGGGTCAGACTGCACTCCTCTTCAAACTCGGCCTTTATTTCGATCGAGACTACACACCTGTAAAGTTTTGTTACTGTATCTTGCAGGCTTTTGATGCAATTGTGTTCACAAAACCTGTCCACGAACAGACAGACACACAGACACATTAACACTAATACAACATCAACACTGGTAATTGAAGAGGGTGAAACGAGAAGAACAACGTGCAGGAGCACAGTTAGGCCTGATCTTAGTCCGACTTTATCTTCATTTAATCTTGTTTCATCATAGTGAAGAGCAAAGATCCAGCAAAAACAAACAATCAATATATAAATAATGTTTATACATGACAAACTGAATTCATGTTGTGCTGTCTAGTGTGAGCCAATGATTGAAAAACCTCTGTCCACAATCAGCCTCCGGGTCATGTGTTTCAGTGAAACATCTCAACTAGTCTTTCGACGTCATTGATGTGTCCAGCGTCTTTTTAGCTTAATTTAGTCACTGAATAGACAGTTTCACAATACCATCCAATAACATCCTTTTTCACCTGAAATCAATCCAGTCTTTCTTGCAGTGGGTTATACAGGGTTGGCATGTTCCTCTAATGCAGACCACATAGTGGCAACAGCATATAAGCCCCCATTTCTCACCTTCTGACATATTCATACTGTAAATGAATCTTTGACAACTTAAAAAAAATATAAATGACCACGAGTTAATGTCGCTTTTGGTCAGTTGCTACTGTAATGTCTCTCCTCTGTGTGTCACAGTAGTGTTAACAGTCCCAGCAGGCAAGATGAGGAGCACAAACTGATCGCCCGCTACACCTCCAGACTAGCAGAGACTGACGGCACAGGAGTGAGTCAATAACACCTTGTTTTCTCACAAACTGCAAATACATAAATACATACATATACGCACAGAGCTCTGACACACAGTTGTAGGCGGACTCTCTCTGATCTTAAAGCTCTAAACTAATGTCTTCTCATTTTTAGATGACAATTTATCAAATCACAGTCTGTGCAAATCCAATGAGCTCCACTAAATTTGTGTGTTTTTCAGGTGATACCAAACCGGAGCATCAACTTTGATGTGAACAAACAAAAGAGGGAGCTCATCGCTCAGCTGGAGTGCAAAAACAGGTAGAAATGTGTGAATAGTGGATGACATTTTCATTTGAATTCATCCCCTTTTAGTTTGACTGCTGCTCTTTTTAAGTCTGTAACTTTGTAGTTGAGTTTGAGAATGTATATAGATGTGCTGACTGAGGTGCTGTACTGGTGTCCATGCCCAGTTTTCCCTCATGTTTATAGAACACTTGAAATTATGCAGCATGTCAGTGTTTATGAAATTATATTGTTTGATAATGAAGGCAAAAAATAATGATGTGCACTAACAATGAATGTAATGTTTGTCACACGCAAAACATTAACTTTCGCCCATGTTTGTGGTATGAAACGCTGTCAACATGTTAGTTCTTTTGGCTAAGAGACAGGTACATTCCTTCACAGTAAAAGTGCCCTGTGTGTATATCTGCATATGTCAAATGTTTGAGTTTGTGTTTTCTAAATCCATCATGTTCTTTCAGAAGTCTGCAGAAGCATGCGCTTGTTGTTGTCTTTTCGCAGTCTGTTCGGTCATGTAACGCTCCCCCAGCCTCAGCTGACGAGTATGTTTTTCATTTCCCAGAGAGATCTTGGCAGAGATCAAGCGTCTCCGTGCAGAGCATGACGCAGCGTGCCAGTCCAGCCCGGAGAAGGGCAGCACCAATCCAACCCTGCTGGCCGAGCTTCGCCTGCTCAGGTAAACAAACACTCCGCCATAGACCAGAAAATACCAGGAGCTCGGCGATGTGGTCTCCCGCTGCACGGACACATACAGCAATGATTGTTTTCTTTGTTTTCAACCTCGTGTGTCATATTTACTGAAATTATGCCCAAACCAACTTTTCAAAAACAATCAAAGGTTGTCAGGCCCTTACCCCGCGTTTCCTGCATTGTGTGCCACGGTGTCAGATTTGGCGGGAAATCTGCCGTGTTGCTTTGCAGCACAGAGGGAGAGTGCGTTATGGCAGATGGTGGTGACAGATGGTGGATTAAGTGAAAAGCCAATATAAAAATCCAACATGTTTATGCTTTTTTGGTAAACACAAAAACTCTAAAGGGAGAGGAGGGAGACTTGATATAAATAATCTGAGAGGGAGAGGGTTGGAGTGATGACTGTGTAAGAATACTGGTGGTTTAAAGTGCAACAGAGCAACTTTAACTCTACTGTGTGATCATAACATCCTTTAAACCTGCTGCGGTAAACGGTGGCATTCGGACATACAGCGATAACATTACTTGCCAACCACACCCACTGTTGTTTTGTTGTTGTTTTTAATCAATAATTATAGTAATCAAAAGTCAGACGATGGCCACTACTTACAAACTGAAAGTGTCTTCTTTGTACTGCTACAGATTCAGATTTGATTTATCACGAAACAAGAGTTAATCAACAAGATGATGGAGGAGGATTTCTAGTCAAAGAAAAAACAAAAGTGCTTATTTGGCAGTATTTCAGATTTAAAACCAATGTTAACAGGGAGTGTGATAATGGTAATGAGGGAAAAGGAGCTGGTTACTTCACGAAGAAGTTGTAGATATGCAGTCTGTTAAATGCCTTCTAAGCTTATATCACAACATTGTCCCGCCCAAATACCATTTGATAACATCTTATGTCGCCCAAAGCCTAATGCCTTCATTAAACAGCTCACCGTGTCTGCTTCTTCTTGTTGCATTACTCAAATAGTGTATAAAACTGCTCCTCTTAAAAGTCTTCAAACTGATCTGCTGTCAGCGAATGTCTTGTTTTGTAGATGCATTTTTGATGAACGATAGCAGTAAGTGCTGAACAAACACCTTGTACGCCCTGTGACTACTTCAGAAGTCAACTCATGTTTCAGATGTTGAATGCTTCAGTTTGCATTAGCAGTAAACTAACACAGCGCTCTTCAAATATTGAGTGTCTTTTCTTGTAAAATGTCCAGCGTAATCAGTAACAGTGGTGCTGTCACAAGTTTATTAACTGGAGGTCAAATTTTCTCTCATGCGATCCCTCCTTTAAACTTAGCAGTATGCATTGCTGTCAGTGTATTTTTAGAAGGGGCAACTAGGTGGTGCCAGATTCAAAAGGTTTCAAATTCTGCACTTGGTGGCTTTAAGTCATGCGACTCACAATATGCTGTTTAGTTCTTTGTAAATGGTGTTGACTGGACTTTTTAACTATACTGTGATGTAATGAATTTTCTGTTATCTGACTAAATTATATGCGCGTGTAGTAAAAACTAACACAACCTTATTGACACACATTACGTAACTCCCTGTAAATACACTGTTTGACGGTAACTACCCTGAAATTACCAACTCTCCCCTCCATCTTCTCATCTTAACAGCTGATACTATAACTACTCATCCCATGTGTAATTTACTACCATTACCCATAAAATTGCTATCTGGAGTTGTCCAATGATATTGATGATGTCATTCCTTTATAATTATTTGCTTCCACACCACAATCGTATTTTGACGTTTGTTCTCTCAGCAGTGTCTGTGTACATGTACAGGACAGTTCCTGCCAGTGGTTTCTCAGTCTTAAATCTCTTTTTTGATCATCTTTAAGGAGTTTTTTCAGCACAGATTCATGATGAGACAGCATTATTTAAGAGAACCTCTGGTAAATATGTTAAATGATACAGATCCCACTGTTAAAGCTTTACTTTCGAATCATAATGACTTAAATCTGGAGTTACTGTGTGACTCAGACTCGTTTTATTTGTTTATTTACTCATATAGCCTACCATGTGATGGGGAGCCAAGCAGGAAAGAGAAGAGCTGCTTTAATGTCCCATCCAGACCACATACTGTTTGGGAACAAAGATTGTAAACACCTCTATATGTTTGTTACTCTGTTGGTTACATATGCTAGCTCTTAAATCTTGTACGTAGTAAGGATTTACCATTTGACAATTCAGTTCTGATCCAGTTTGAAGGCCTTGGTGGTCTCCATGATGAACATCCCTGCTGCTTCTGCCATCAGTATAAACCAGTCTTGATTGTGCTTTCAAGATTTATTAAAGTTTGGTTTCATAGTTTTGTGGTCGGTCTCAAAAGCTCATGACGCTCTCATTTTCCACGTCAGCGAGCCCTGCGTCTCCTCTCCCAACCCTGAAACAAAAGAATCACCCAGGAAAATGTCAAGGATTTCTGACCTTGTGTTCCTTTGCCTCTGATCTCCAACCATCCATGTTTCTATATAATCACACTATGTTTTTGCATTTTCTCTGGTCATGCTCTCACTTGACATCTGCTGTTTTGGAGCAGTGATGTCCGGGGAGTTTTTGAGGATGACGATCTGAGTACCATCAATCTTTTATTATGCTAGCCAGATGACTTTCTGCCTAAGTGTAACAGTGAAACAGGAGTTTTGGGAGGTTCTAGATAATTTTGTGTCCATTCATAAACCTCATCAGACATACTGGTGTGTGTTGGCATTCCCCCATGGAAACTTTACATTTTCAACCTGCACAGTAAAACCAATTTCCCAATTATTGTTTTGGCTGATGAGATTGTTATGGGGTAGCGGTAAGAAATGACCACTCTCATTGCAATACAGTATTATACAAATTATTTTGACAGCGATACAATATTTGCTGGTATCACAAAGTTTGCCACAATGCAATTTTGATTCAATACACTGTATCATCTGCCCATTTAACGCAATCACTTTCAAAAGAAGCTGCCGACCCTTTTTCGACTTTTGGCCAGAAAAGAATATGATCACTTTATTGCCCAGATGGCGCAGGAAAATTATCTCTTGTCTCACCCTGGAAAATATAAACACAAACATGTTCACAGGATTTAAAACAAGACACATCGCATCAATAAAACAAAGATCCCTCATCTGTCAGTGCATTCATACCCATAGTGTTCAGCTTAGCAGACTTTTCCTCTACTTTACAAATTACATGTTTTATTTAGACTTTTTCTTACTTAGTGATGGTTTAAAGGGGACATATTTTGCTTTTTCATTTTTTTCCCTTCCTTCAGAGTATTAAATAGGTCTTCGTGCATGTAAAAGATCTTGAAGGTTAAAAGGCCCAGAACCAGGCCAATGGAAGCTCCTTTCTCCCACAGAACACACTGCTCAAAATAAAATGGTGAACCTGAAAATGAGCAGAATATGTCTCCTTTAAGTCACCGCATCTGCTAACAGAACACCGCGGTTGAATATCAGCCCGCATGCACTTCTTTTTCAGCCTAACATTGATGAAACAGAGCAGTTGATATTGTCATAGCGAGAGCAACAAGTAAGCAGACTGCTGAGTGAGATGTCCTGTTTGCCTGTCGACCCGTCTTTTCTCCAGTATCCCAAATATATCAACGGTGCCGATTTATTTCCGACAGGGGAGTAAATATCCTCATCATCTTTTCTTGGCTGCTTGCCATTACCTGCCTGGCGCTAGCACCGTGTGCTTAGATAGCAAAGGTGACACAGTGCCAAAGGCGTATCTCAAAGAGGATGTTGTGGATTGATGTTTTCATGTTTCATTGATTTTATTGGATTGTAGATCATGAGTTGATTTATTGGTCCAGATCAATGGATCAGTCCACCCCAGTTACATGGCAAAGTCAAAATAAATGTGTGCTCAATCAACTCTGGAGATGAATGACATAAAAAGTGTGACATTTTCCAGCTTGCTGTTCTGTTGCCTGTCTATATTCCCATTCCCTTGTAGCCTCAAACCTTTTTAGTTTAAAAGTGTCTTCTGCCTTCTGTGAGTCCTTGAGTTCCTTTATTGCTGCCTCCTGACACTCTGTTATATGACAGTAATGGAGGGTGTGTGTGTGTGTGTGTGTGTGTGTGTGTGTGCTGCAGACAAAGGAAAGATGAGCTGGAGCAGAGGATGTCATCTCTGCAAGAGAGCAGGAGGGAGCTGATGGTACAGCTGGAGGGACTGATGAAGCTGCTCAAGGTGACACACACACACACACACACACAGACTGCCGGTTGTTTTCAGCGTGGTCACACATGAGGGCAAAGTTTCCCTTTTTTTCCTTCACACCTCCTTGTGTCTGTCCTCGCAGTAACAAGCCTCACTTTTCCCACTGCTTCTTCCTCCTTAATAATTGCACCTTTTCCTAGCTCTGACTGCATCTGACCTCTTCTTTTCAATCCTTTTTTTCTCCTCTTGTGTTTCTGACCGCCCTGGTAGGATGAGGAACAGCGACAGGCAGTAAGTTTACCCCCCTTTATGTTGGACTCAGCGGTGTAAATGTGAGACTCAGCCCTAATATCATACGGAAACTTTAAATGTCCAAATTAGTCAGCTTTACGAGCGACTGCTTCGTTTTTTCCGATTGGGATCTAAATAATGGCTCGGCTTTTCCCAAGCAGTAACCAGAACTTTTACTACATAGTGGAGATGATGTCAGCTGCAACAAAAATCACAAGTTCAATGTCTCTGTAAGTCTTAAATAATGAGAATGATGTAACAGCTCTTATAAATCCATCTCTCAGGCGCAGGCGGCTGGCTCTTCTCATGCCTCTCCTTCTCGGCCGAGCCCGTCAACTGTCCGCTCTGTAGGTGCTGCGTCTCCTCAGGCTTACATGTACCCTCCTCAAGATTCACTTGCGGGGGTGGGTGGCGACGTACAAGAAGCATTCGCCCAAGGTAAGAGTGGAACTTAAAGTCAAGCCAAGAACAAGTAACTTGTAGATCTGATGGGTTTGGTTTGGTTGTAGCTCTGAGGTAAAGGTGTAATGACTGAGTAATTAATTTATACTGACAGTCTCCTCATCTGTCTTTTTTTAACTTTTTTGAGATGCACAAGAGAGGTGTTTTCTTGAAGGATTAAGTCAACGAGGTTTTCGAGTTGCTCCACCAAACTTTTTCCCCGTTAAAGGAGAATTACGTTATTTTTTAAACCTGGATGTTCATCATAAAACATGTGAGCTTGAAAAAATGCTTTTCTAAAAGTGAATTGAAATAAAGTTCTACAATTCAGGTTTCCAGATAAAAAGTCTGACTCTAGCCCTTGTAAAAAAAAGATATCAGTATTCTAATGCTCATCTGAAAAAAGGTTTTTGTGTTGTAATTCTAGCCGTTTCCCACATGTTTTATTGAATCTCTGCTCAGCTAAAGACACAGTCGTTCAGCAAATCCCAGTCAGCGTTTCAGATCATTTTCACCTTATTAACAGATCATGGTGCACTGTAAAACCTTCATCCTGTAATACAAACCACTTGACAGGAATAAATAATTCAACAAGTAGGCCACTTGTGAAGGAAATGCCGTGTCAAAGTAAAATGTTATGTTTAACAAGAATATCAGGAGACTGGTGTGGAACCTTTAGTCAGATCAAGTCAGATTTCATACATACAGATCAAAGTCTCAAATCACCAATTTGCCTCAGAGGGCTTGACAAATGGGAATTAAGTGTTTCTCCAAGATGTCCAGTGTGTGTGTAATGAATCTCACGCTTTAAATATACTCTTGCATAAATGTGTCATGTTTCAGAAAGGGAAAGGAGGGGAGCTGACTTTAAAAGTGATGAGTTATATTGTCATCGTTACTTAAATTCAGATAATATCATCAGGACATTGGGGTGTTTTATGATTTTGTTGTAATTGACAGTGCAACAGTTAAAAAACGCGACACAAGTGTTCGATTTGTGTAAAGTGAGTCTTTGTTCTCTGATGTGCAACATTACACGAGCGTTGTTTTATTTTTGTCGCATCTCTTCTTCTCAGGCCCGAGAAGGAACCTGAGGAATGACCTTCTGGTAGCAGCCGACTCCATCACCAACACCGTGTCCTCACTGGTCAAAGAGCTCCACTCTGGTAAACATCCTACAGATGCTCTTTTGACATCTGTGTAGCTTCCAGATGATCTATTTTTCACAAATTAAGGGAAAACATTAGGTTTGTTGTAGCTGTCTGTTTTCTGCCAATATAAAAGTTAATCTGTAGAAATTATTTTTTCTGTCCAAAACGTGTTCATATGTTTTCATCTCTTTTCAGATGATGTTCGGGAGGAGGAGGAGAGATTGCTGAATGGGAAGGACAGAGGTAAATTCATCTCCTCAACATCTCACATTATCTTTCCCCAAATCGTTATCCACTTTCATCTTACTGACAAAACTTTACATTAACCTGATCGTGAAAATGCTTAATCTTTGCACTGGGACTAACATGGGTTACTTGAGATGGGTTTCAGTATTGCTTAATTAACACATCTACAGTGAGAAGCTAGTAATTTGTGCCTTATGGGTTTACTTTTTATGCAAAACCAATACCAAACAGCAAAATAGCATAATAAATACATTAAATAACCAATCAATGCAAAATCCACCATTGATCCCACACTGGTGAGTTTTGCATGACTGAAATCAACTTTAAATCTGTTTTGTTTTTTCACTTAATAAGTCTGTCCATTCTCAGCTGAGTTGACCATGTCTCTCAGCTCTATAGGACATGAATGAACTTCATTTTATTTAAATCATAAACCCAGGCACCCTGATAGTTCACCTGGTGGAACATGTACCATGTGTTAAGTTTCAAGTCCTTACTGCAGCAGCCTGGGTTTGATTCCAGCCGAGCCCATTGCTGCACGCCCTTTCTCTCTCCTGCCTTTCCTGTCTCTCTTCAGCTGTTACTGTCTAAAAGAAAAGGCCGAAAATTCCCCCAATAAACCCATAATTGATCATGAATAATGAACTGTTACAAGACAGTTGTGGAGGACTTTATTAGATCTAGCAAAAGTCTAAAATACAGCCAACAGCATCATCACCAGCACAATGTACTTGAATTACTTGTAAAATAACTAATTTAGCAGATGGCCCTTTTCAGAGTGTTTGAATACGGTGCCCCAAAGGCTCTGAAAGATAATGTTTTGTTTGCACAGGTTGCTATCTTACAGAACAAGATTAAAAATAGACATTTCTCAGAACTTCAGGAAAGCTACAGTGAGTTAAGTTGCAGGAGTTACAACTTTATCGTTCTTATTGGTGACTTCAGGTAAATTCCAGCAGGGCTTTGCACAAACTCTGGTCTTAACAGCTACATGACTGAAAACATCTGTGTTGATGTGCAGCGTCTTTAATCTACAATAATGAATCTTATTTTATTAGCTGATCATATGTAAAATCAAAGTAACTATAGTTGGCAGATAAATGTAGTGCAGTAAAACGTTTAATGTTTCCCTCTGAAATGTAGTTAAATTGAGATATAAAGAATCATAACTTTGAAATAAAGTACAGGTAAATACATATTGTACCGTGGTACAGCACTTAAATAAATACACATTTCTAGCGATATTAAAAAGTGGAATTCTGCTTGTGGGGTTAACAACTGAAGAGAGATACTGGTGTGATTGCAGATTTTACATCTAACAGAACATTTTAAAGGGAAATTATCATAAGTAAATATTAGTAATACAGCACTGTGGCTGCAGAGAACGATTGTTCATAGGCGGAAAACATCAGTTAGCCTTTTTTAAATAAGAGATTTTCTTCAGTTGTTTGGAGAGAATTGAACCGAGTCTTAATTTGTCTTTTGCACACATGCGTGTCACTCTGATTAATATCATGAGCTACCCGCTGAGTCTATAAATGCACGTGTTCTTGCAGCTTTTTTTTTTGCATGTGTTCCTGTGTGTGTGCTGTGTGACCACGTGCACACCCTCTGTATGACTCCACTTATTCTCCAGGTGCTCTCCTCTGTACTGCGGCGAGCTTCGTTAACATGCCGTCTCATTAGCCATGCTTTATGGAGCCCCTCCTCTTTACAAGAGGACCGCCTGCAGAGACCGAGTGATGAAACCACTTCCTGGTCTGCTGTCCAGGCTCAGACTAAACCCTTATTAGAATACTAACCTGCAGTACTAACCCAGCGACCCCTGAACAGCCAGACAGACAGGAGGCCAGGGTTCAGCCCCACGTTCAGCACAGTTAAGTCTTAACCCTTTAAAATACTGTGTTAGACTGTCCAAATTGGAGTCTTGTTTCTGTGGATTTGTTTAGCACCTGCCGAGAACAGTCATGTTTTATGATTCTATGCAAACTACTGGGCTGGTTTTTATGACAGTTTCTGGCAGAAGCCTGGAGCACTTGTTTGAGCTGTAGACTGCACCATCCTCTGCGAACTGCTAACAAACCTCGTTTCTCTCTTTAGCAGGTTAAAGCGATCGCAGGACAAACAAAAACAGTAAGTTATTCCTTTTTTAATTACATGACAATAGAAACTAAACAAAAACAACTAAATTTAGTTTGTTTCAGTGCGTTAAGACTGATTTTTCAGCACACTCTAGCTCCAAACTAGGATGTGCCAAAGTGCATGAAAATATAAAGATGCAACTTTCTTATATAACTTAATCATAAATCAGTTAGTAAGTGTATTTATTGGTAAGCTGGCCGTAGAAAATGTTTCTGTTGGACAGCAAAAAGGCTGCACTCATGTTTTATGGGAAAAATGATTTGATGACTCAAAGCAACACCTTGTTTATGTGTTTGGACTTGTTTGCACAGGCCTCCAAACAGTCCGGTTTTGATTCCTCCTGATCAGCACTTTGTGATCTTTTATTTCAGTTCATGCACAAACTAAGCGTTGCACTGTCAACCAGGGACAGAAAATCTGAGAAGCAGTTTCTTGGTTTCTTGGTTTCTGATGTTGTGGTTTTTATTTAAAATGAAAGCACACATTTCTTTATTAGAAGACACATTTTCTTGTCATGCTAGTCACAAAACGTATTGTGTCACTAGAAACTGTATTTCAAAGAATATTATCAAATTGAACTGATGACGTTTTCTCCCGGTACTTTTGTAGGTTTTGTTAAATATTATTATTCTGTTTACGCCCAGAAGTTAGATGAATAGATTGACGCCATTTTCATGTTTGTACTGTAAATATGAAACCACAGCTTATTAGCTTGCCTTAGCCTTAAGACTTAGTCTAAGCCTTGTTTCCACATACAGTAGCTCTGTGTACATATGCAAGTCAACCCTAAAGTCTATTCAGTGTTTCACATTTGAGGCGTTCCTCTGTAGTTACGGACACAAAACAAAACTATGTGAAAATGAGAAGCTCATTTGTTTCATTTGTGCAAAACCCAAAGCATAAACACAACATAATGTGGTTTTATTGGATGTTATGTGCCAGGCTGTTTCTTTGCCAGGATCAGTAACATCTTTTAGTCTTGTTGTCAACATGATTAGTATAAGAATAAACAAAAAAGATTCATTCTGTCCATGAACGTGGTTTAGAGGTGCGGGTAGGTCTATTTTTTTTACCACTGGACAGAGCCAAGCCAGGACTTTTTATATGTTTCCAGTCTTCATGCGAAGTGAAGCCAACTGGCTAACGACTCTAGCTTCACATGTGACGTACAAACACAAGAGTGGTATCAATCTTCTCACCTGACTCATGAAAAGAAAGCCAACAGGTTTATCTCCCAATGTCAGATTGTCCCTTTGATTCCTTTAATGTCAGAATATAAAAGAAGCTGAATTTCTCACTAGTTGTCTGACTGTTGTGTCGCTCTCTCCTCAGACAGAGTGATATTTCGTCACGGCCAAAGAAGACTGACCTTGCTGGGATTTTAAATATATCTTCTTATATTCATCATTAGCCAGTGGGGATTAGACCTCCACCGCCAATCAACCAATCACGATGCTGGACACCAAATGGCCGCTGGGTCCCTACTGATGTATAGCTGTGATTCTGTGTGTGTCTTGTCACTGTGGTTTTACTTTTGTTTTTGATTTGATCATGCGTAGCTAAACGAGGAATCTGAAACCTACTGATTTGTACTGTAGCCTGCATGTGTTTGCGTGTGCGCGCTCTGCATTTTTTGAGGTGCGGGAGGGTCGAGTAAGTGAGATGGAGACAGAAAGATGCCCGTGGGAGATTTGTGAGGGATAAAAGTGCAGGAAAGTTTCGGGATGGAGAGACAGGATGTAAGAAAAGAAAGTGAAAAAGACGAGAAGTGACTTGTAACGTTTTAAGTTTCGGCACTGTGTGCTTAGTATTTATTGCTTTTGATTTGATTTTTGACGTTTATTCATTCAGTTTGAGTGTTCATGTGTACGTGAGTGTGGTCAGGCCCTGCTGAGACGATAAGCTTTAATGGGACGTTTCCTGCTGGATCGAACCCAGCCCCCTCTGACTGAGGTGGTGATACGAGGTGGAAAGTAGAGGTCCCGGTCCTCGTCCAGGTGTCTGAAGCCTGGATGAAATTAGTGCCATGGGTGCTCGTATGATAGCAGCTCAGGTTGTCCAGGCCTCTTTGTATCTCGGTACTGCAGTGGGACTCCGGTCAAAGAGGAGATATCTGATTACTGTGTGTGTTTGTGAGAGAGAGAGAGAGAGAGAGAGAGAGAGAGAGAGAGAGAGAGAGAGAGAGAATAGAAGACCGTTTGCTTCAACAGGATCGCTGTAGCAACAGAGTAGGAAAGTGTGTGAGAACTGGGCTCAGGAATTTTCTGGAATAAATCCAAATTAAAAAAAACAACAAACTTTTTTTACATCAGTTTACCCACATTACAAATATGACTAGGTGTTATAATACTGTGAAATTATTTTCTCTGAATTCTTTCGACTTCTTGCTTTTTCTTGACTCAAAAATTCAAATCTTTCATCTGACAAATTATTTATTGCATTTGGATAGTGAGTCTTCAATGGAACGCTCCAACGATTAATTGATTAATCGATTAGTTGGAAGTTATTACATTAACCACCAACTATTTTGATAATTGATCCATCGGTTTGAGTAAAAAGAAAAATCACAATTTTCTGTTTCCAGCTTCTTAAATGTGAATAATTTCTGGTTTCTTTACTCCTCTATGACAGTAAACTGAACATCTTTGGGCCGTGGACAGCTTGAGCTTTGGGAAACACTGATACTTTCCAGCATTTTCTGACATTTTATAAACCGAACAAACAATTGATTCATCAAGAAAAAACGCATTATTGAGGTTCAGTCCAAGCCACACTTGATCAGAGAGAGTGCCACTTACCAGAACAACTTGAGTTAGAGTAAATATTTAGTACTTTAAGTGGCCCATTTTTTAAAAATCACAGCTCAAGTTTGGGAACTTACATTTTTTTCCTGCACACAAATTTAACGTAGGTGAAAGGTGGTGGTCTTAACATACAAACACAGCATTTAAAAAAAAATCTATACTAACACACAAACACATAAAGAGCATTGTTTGGTGGAACTTCTTTTTCCTGAAGAAACACTTTAGTCACAAAAAAATCTAATACTTTGTCATTTGGGTGAACTGGTCCTTTAATGAACCTACAGTTAACCTCAGTGTTTCTCAACATAGAAATACAACAACTCCTGAATATAATTATACATACTCTGAAAAATCCTGTTTGTTCCTGCTAGTCTCGCATGCAGAATATCTCTGAATCCTTTTTTTATTGTTGTAATCAGGAACAAAACACAGCCCGAACAGAAATGTAAGATAGTTGATTGGAGGTTTCTTAGTGCGATGATCCTTGGGAGTTGTTGTTGACGCATCTCTTTTAAATTTTTACATTCACAGTCTTCTAGTTTTTCGACCTTAGGATTCAACCAGCTGAGTTTCTTGTTCACTCCAAGCTTCGAAGGAGCTCCAAGTGCCCGTGACCTAAAATGATCTATGCAAAAGAACAGAATCAGACTTTTTAGAAGCGCTGCCTGCCCACAATAACTCCTCACACTTTGCTACTCGTAGAGGTCTTTCAAAAAAAAAAAGCAAAAGAATTTGAGACTTAATGTTCTCTGTGGATGTCAAACTGCACCCAGCTCTCCAAAAACCTTCAGACTTCTATATTTATGCAAATCAAAACATGACCCAAAGTGACTTACTGAGCTTGCATCAGGTCAGGTTGTCTTATTTGCATGTAAAAGATGTGAGATAATTGATCAAAAAGATGTTTTAAGCGTTACAGCACACGTCTGTGCTGACAGGAAGCTGTAATTATCTGTTTTGTACAGTTTTGGATCTGTTGGACAGTTTGTTTTGTTGTTCAGACTTCACCAGCCCTCCAAATAGTTTGACTGACTGCTTGTGACTGAGATTATCATATTTTCTGACCGTTGAATGATTAACGGACTGTATGAGTGATTTAATAAATGAATGAGCTCATGTTTAGTGTATATGTGTGAAAGGGAGAGCGAGAGAAAGTGACAGGACAGACGTGTCCCGACATGAAACTGTAAACACCTTCAGCTCCGAGGCTGCTGGAGCTGACAGTGTGTGTGTGAAAAGTGTTGATCTGTGTTTCATCTGCAATAAATGATATTTAACGTCAAACTCTGAGTTAAGTCTCTCTCTGTGGCTGTTGTTCTTCATCCCCAGGACACAAAAGGTTGGGCGGAAACGTAAAACAAGTATATGTAATGTATAATTCAATAACTTCTCCATGACTTTCCACTAGTATGTCATAGCTTTCCTTTGACCTCAACATTTTAGGCCCTCCTTGTTTGTTCATGTCCGTGTTCCCTTTGCACTTCAGTTTGGCAAAACAATATGTAATGCAATAAACCAGTGAAACAAGTTGGAAACTACAGTGACCCATTTGTAAAAGTCGTCTGGAGTAATCTTTTCCAAATCCCATGATATTGCAGCAACTCCAAAACTACTGTGAACGGAGAAAATAAACTAGAGGCATGGGAATTAAAAAAGATAAGAGCATGGCTCAAAGGAGATTGTTAGATTTGAACGATTTACATGAAAAGTTTCGGGTCAATTGTGAAAAAGAGTTGCACCACATGTCACCTATTTTTAGACTTTAAAATGTACCAGGCAACAAAATAAAAGCTAGGACACAAAAAGCCATTGGTTGAAGTACTCTTCTTTTTCTTGAGTAGAGTAGCAACACTATGATGTAAAAGTTCGGTATTATGAGTAGAAGGCCTTCATGGAAAATGTTACTTAAAGATGCACTTTAACAGGGTTTTGGGAAGGAATTTTAATCAGAAGAGAAAGATTGACTGATCTTCTTATGCCTTAACAAACTAAATACACAAATTCTTCATAATCATGACTGAATAAAAAAACTGACAACACATGTTTATATGTGGCGGACCCTGCCACCTTTGTAGCTTCAAACATTGTTCTGAGACCATATTTTCCTCTGAGAACAGTTTTTTTTATTCAGTTATGGGAAACATAAATATTTCTGAGTTCGTATTATTATCTCATTAATACTGTAAATATTAAAATTCAGCGTTTGAACGACATAGTGCCCCTTTAACTAAAAGTATGCAAATATTATGAGCAAAATGTCCTCAAAATACTTTGGGAATAATGCGATAGAATAGCAAGCCTATGATGTACAGTATTCAGTATAATGACATTAATAGAGTAATAGAAGAATTGTGTAAATAACATTTCACTGTTGTCCTAGTAGAGCTAAGTAATGTAGCCATGTAATTAGTAACTATAGCTGTGAGGTAAGTGAAAAATAGTCAAGTACAATGTAGCCTACGATATTTTGTCTGAAATCTAATGGAGTAAAAGTAGAACATTATTATGTACATTCAATTCTTACTCTTAAATCAGAAGTCAAACTCCATTAAATACGTAAAGCACTCTTGCTTAATTATATACGTTTAGGGGTTTTGCTGCAGACAGGGCAGATAAAATGTAAAAAAAAGACCAAAGGACACGAGCATGGAGGAGGTAAAGACAATGAAATTGATAAGAACAGAACGCTGTATATTAAACATTTTCAAAAGCTTTCACAGTTGTTTAATGGAACTGTGAAAGAGATACTGCACTGAAAATCTGTCTGACCTAATTTTAACAACTTTATATACTATTTAGGTATTTTAATCATCAATCATGCATCAGATTTAACAACTGAAAATATGTTTAGCGGTAACACTTTAAATAACCACCATTAGTTAGTAGTTCCCTCAGTTATTTCACCGCTAACTAACAATGAAATGCTTTATAAACAATTTGTTAAGCGGATGTAAAAGTTTATAAACATTAGTCACAACTTTATAATGGCGATCCGAAGGATATTTATAGATGAACTACACCATGTTTATAAAAGTATTATTAACGTGTTGCAATTAACAATAAACAATTCCTTAACAAATGTTTTATAAAGCATTTCAGTGAAATAACACTAGTTTAATTAACTATACATTTATTTAAGTGTTATCAATACACTGTTTGCTCCTGAAATGCAGTGGTGTAGATGTTTAAAATAGCAGGAAATAGTAAGTAGAAGTGCCTCAAGGTTGGAGTTAAGTCCAACAGGAATTCAAGTACTTTAGGAATGTAGAGGTAGTACAAGAACTGATCACAGTAATCCGGGGAGAGACACTTTTATCTTACTCCTTCTTCTGAGCGAGTGTTGTTGGTCATAACCCAGTTTCTATAAATAAACACCCCGGCATGGACTCCAAAAATACACCCAATTTTTCTCCTGCGTGTTTTTAACTTTCTCCCTGATTTAGTGTCCTCATTAGTATGGATGAGCAGTTTGCGCCTTTCCCATGAGCTTCCCCCAGAGGTCATGAATGTGTGTGTGTGTGTTGTATGTGCGCTGTGAGAGTGTGTATGAGTGGAGGGGGTGTAAATTATAGACTGAATAAAGCTCATTGAGGTTGTCTGTTGTTGGTGACCTCACTGACTGCTATAAATAACCCTTCCCACCCAACACCTCCTATACTCACTCACAACACCCGGCGCAGTTATGACCCTGTTCAGTGTGGATCTAAACACTTTGTTCTCCTCGGGGGTCAAACTGAGTCTAACCCGCTCTTCTGGAGCAGCGACTGGCAAAAATCAACTGGTTGCAATACAATAAAGGTCAATTTGATCTGAATGGCGGTAGAAGTAACTTTCACTTTTGAATCAAGGAATCAAGTTATCGATTAGTGGTTAACGGTGAGTTAAAAGGGAATGATACACACTATACACAAGCTATTCCATGTATCAAGAGCCCTGTCTCTTTGTTTGTTTGCATGCCGGTTAAAAAAGTTGCATACTCCACTACATTTATGTGATAACTTCAGATACTTGTTATTTTTCAAAAGCAATTTAAAGACATCAAGTTGGTTGATTTTTACTATTTTATTACATTTTATGGACTAAGAAATTCTAAATATATTCTTTAATATGAGGTAATACCACTAATCAGTGATGGAATTAGTATAGTACCAATAGTAGTATTGCACTTATATGTGATAATTACACTACTTTGCAGACTGCATGCTGCATCAGAGTCAAAGTACCATTTTTTAAAATAGTTTATTGGCAATTGGATTAAAAACCTTGATTCTAATAATTTCTAGGTCACAAACTAATCGATCTAATCGATAAATACATGCATGTAAATATATACTGTACTTAATTATATTTTCCCTGTACTTTTGATACTTTGATACTTGATACTATACTATTTCATATAATTTAATATTCATGACTTTTAGTTAAGCACTAGTTTGGATGACTTTCACTTTTACCAAAGTAATATTGTAATGATCTCTTTACTTTTACTTAAGAATGACTTTTGTAGTTGTTGTTTTTTTTGTTGTTTTTTTACAACACTGTCAGTTATGCATCCAACTTATACTGGTGTGAATAAAAAAGTTTTTAAAAAAGGTAAAAGGTTCATTTATAAGTCATTTTACAGTCCCTTCATGCTCCTTTAAAGGAGTCTCACAGCCTGAGGAATAAAGCTGCTCCGTAGTCTGGTGGAAAGGCAGCTGATACTTCTCTGTATCTGCTGTAATATTCAGTGCAAACCACAAATAACTTTGTAAATAACTAGAATCTGTCTGATTCACTCATGCATGTACTGTTTTTCTTCTTTCCTAGAATAGCATGTCCACAGCAGTTAGAGAGCAGGTTGCAACTTGTTGCAGCAGGCTTCAGCTTCACCTGTTGAGGGACGTGAGGAGAAAGGAGTTAAAGAAGAAGAAAGTAACCCGCCAAACCAGAAAATGGGTAAATGTGTTGCATTCGCTTGTGGGGTGTAGGTGGAGACAGGTAACCTAGAGAAAACATGACAAAAAAACAAACCTTTGTGCATCAACAGCCGTTGTTTTACAGTGTGGTTTCCCAACCTGATAAATCTAAAGGATCGTGAGATGATTAAAAGATAGGAAATAACAAAAAAAACAATGTGTATCTGCTACACAAATGGAAATTTAGAAATGCCCCTCTCCTTAGGAAAACACTCCTTTTTTGTCATCACAAAAACAGATGGAAATATCCGCAGGTCTCCATTGTATCATGGGAACTGGGCTGGTTGTTTCTTTGATTAAACTCAAAATAATGAATTCACATTCTATTGTAATTGTAAATTACTTCACTTACATCTCTGTCAGAAACAACCTATCAAAACAGCCTGATTTTTTTGTATAAAAGATTTTGATATTGGTTCCTGTATGGATCTTGTATTTATGCACATTTATGAATAACACACACCTTAAAGTTTTAAGTTTCTTATTATTCGGCCAAGAGCAAAAACAAGCGGTCTCCCACTCTATGTGCATTCTGAATGTGTTCGTCAGTAATTAGCTTGTGGCAGCTTAGTCAGGCACACAATTTATTTCAGAATATGTGCCATCTAAGTGCAAGTTAACAGAAATAATTAGGGCTTTAAATCTAGTTTTTAATTTGAGTCCCTCTACGAGATTATGTAGTAATGCTGGTGTGATTTACTTTAAGTGGTACATACAGTTCTAACAAATCAATTTGCAATTTGTTCAGTTATGACAAACACCACACAGTGAATCGGAAGCCTTCAGGCCTCCTGAGGGTCTTGTGGCTCGGGGGAAGTCGGTAATTCCAGATGTTGATTCTCACGTTTTTCACACACCGAGTCGTCATGTAATATACTCAGATGCAGATTGAGCAATTGCACAGAGGATAAACCTGCCATCCCTCAAAGTAAAACATGAAATACCTCCATTAAATCATTAAATCCAACATTTGTGTCTATCAGTCAGACGCTCACACACTTTCCTTTCAGGCTCCTGGAAGAGGTGGGAAATGATTTTCTCTGGCACTTAGCATTTTTCACACTGACTTTTTGAGCTCCTCATCATCTGTGAAACCAGCAGTAATAGGCTGCTTGACAGATGATTCAGGTCTCATTTTTGTTTCCGCAGTAAAAGACGTCGGGAAATACTTTGACTTATTTCATTTATTTCCTCTGTGGCAGGGAAACACGATACAAGAGCCGTCAGAAACTCCTATAGGGTGAGCGGTGCTTTCTTAATACTTTTAGGGCTCACTAACTCCAAAATACACTCTTTAAATGGACTACAGACAACCAATTCACAGTGCTACCTTACGTTGTCTAGTCCTATTCTAATATAATTCAACCTGAACACTTGACTTGTATGGACATTGTATGTTTGCTCAAAGTTGTTGTCCTTGTTCAAGACTGTAGGTTTATTTCTCTTTCTGTAGATTGTTTGTTAATAATATAAAGCATTCTGTACTACTGACTCAGCAATATCTCAGAATAATGTCACCAGTGTTTTAAAAAGTACCCAAAAGTCATAATTGAGTATAAATAGAAGTAAAGATATCATGTTAAATTATTACTCTATAAATTAACCCATACAAATAGTTCTTGAGTTAAAGTCTTACAGGATCTGACATTAACATGTACACGAGTATCCAAAGTAAGTAAAGTTAATTGTATATATATGTACATGTATGTTTGACTTACCTGTAACCCAAGATATTTAACCTGAGTTATCACATAAATGCAGTGGAGTTAAAAGTAAAACCATCAGCTCCAAAATGTAGTGGAGTGAAAGAATATAGTAGCAGAAAATAAAAATACTTCAGTACAAGTACCTCAAAGTTGTACTCAAAGAGGTCATATTATGCTTTTGGGGGTTTTGCGTTTCCTTTATTGTGTTATGTAGCATTTTTGTGCATGTAAAAGGTCTGCAAAGTGAAAAAGCCCAAAGTCTACGCCAAAGACAATTACTCTCTCTCACAGAAAACACTGCACGAAACACCTGGTTTGGAGTCAAGCCTTTACTCCCATAACTTATGTGCGTCACTATGTAACAGCCATTATATAAATATAGTAGCAGCGTTATTTTTGATCACACTACCTTGCTCGGCGCGACCTTCTCTGCCTCTGATTGGCTACATCTGAGGCAGTGCAACTCTGATCAAAAGTTTGAACAGAGGCGAGATGTCTCACTCCTTAGCTTAAATGGAGTGTTCAAGACACAGTGTGTAAAGGGATGCTGCAGCAATGCACCATATGAGAAAAATAATGTGTTTTTTGAAAATTAAAGTATGTAAACCTATTCTACGAGGACCCCCAAATAAAAATATGAACCTGACAATTAGCATAATATGACCTCTTTAAGCAAAGTACTTGAGTAAATGTACTTAGTTACATTCCACCACTGATGAGTGGCACTTTCCATTAACTCATACTGAAGTGTGGATTCAGAATTGCTTATACCGCTTTCCCACCAAAATTAGTGGGTCTGCGCGGGTTTTTAAAATATTGGTCAACCCGCAACCCCATTCCCACTTCCTGCAAGCAAGGCAGCCCTGCTGTGATTTTGATCTGAACTGTTACTTTGTGCGCACTGACGTCATGTTTCACGCCACGAATTTGCCGGAAACAGTTCTAACAGAAGAGAAAACAACAATACACCCATTGTGAAAGTAGCATCTGTAAAACGGTAGATATATTATTCTGAGCCCCCCCCGCAAAATGACTTCTTTCACTATCATAATTTAAGCAATTGTACAGCCGTGCTTATGTACAGTACTTAGTTACATTCCATCCCTGATGAGTGGCATGTTCCATTAACTAATACTGAAGTGTAAGAAATAGTAGACAATCACACAAGTTTGAGTCTTTGAATACTCAAGTAAAGTTGTAATCTACAAAGTAACTAGTAATTAAAGTTATCAAATAACTGTGGGGGAGTAAGAAGAACAATATTTGCCTCCAAAATGTAGTAGAGTGAAAGTATAAAGTAGCAGAAATAAGTACATGAACCTCAAGAGTGTACCTAAGTACAGTTCTTGAGTAAATGTACTTGATTACATTCCATTACTGGATGTAACTTTGCTCTGGAATATTTTCAATGTGTGTAAATCATGTGACAGTCCAGCAGTTCAGCCTGAGTTCTGTAAAGTCAGATCCGACCGATGTTTACTTCATATAAAGAGCTGTCACTGTTCACTCTACACCTGTCTTCATGTGCTTGTGTGCATACATGTGTGTGTGTGTGTGCGCGCGCGTGCGTGCCGTGTGTATCTGTAGACTTTAGGACCTCGCGGAAACTTTCTCTCCGGTGCGGCAGCCTCTGCGGCTCGTGAGAGAGACAGAGAGAGAGAGAGAGAACGAGCGAGTGAGAGAGAGAGCAGGCCGGTGAGAAAGAGAGAGAGAGAGAGAGAGAGGAGCAGGCGGGGGAGCGCGAGCCAGCAGCGGAGAGAGAAGACCCGGTAGAGC